>OY720388.1:13660412-14880550 GCA_963082905.1 Oligia fasciuncula | reverse complement strand
TAACTACCACCGTACGGTCGGGGGGCACCTTCCCACCTGCCCAAATCCAAAGCCATTTCATGCTTCAGTAAAACGTGTGTGACGCTCGTAAAACAGACATAAAACTATTAGGTATACGGGATACGAAAGAAACTGTACCTACACGATATAATTGCTGCTATTTTTCCTTTTACTGGTCATCTTTCTCTCGTTCAGCTAACGAAAGAATTTTTGCTGCTTTGACTTTACGATACCAGTAACTCGACTGTTATAAATACTAAGAACTACGCGCTCCCAGTCCTTGCCTTGAGGCAATATTCATTTAAAAGAATTAATAACAATTTATTTTTTTGCTTTGTTGTTTTGTGTGCGGTTTTTCCGCTGAAATGTTTCAGACCCTCGTTTTTATGTGCCTGTATTTTAAGTTAAATTGTTGCAAAGGTTTTATATGACACTAACAAAAAATGTTCGTTTTGAGATACCGGATACGTACAGTTTTGGCAATAAACGTGACAGCACTGAAGATTTATGTTTTTCTAGATAGTGTTTTGGGCACGTACCTATTGAATGAATTCTTTGGGAAACCAAAACTAGGCATAGGTATAAACAGAAAGTTAACATATATTTGGTTGACCTTGATCTGTTTGTACTCAACAAAAACTTATTTCTTGGTCAAATGTTTTATCACAGCTCAAAAATTGTAAGAAATAATCGTCCTAAAGTAAACTTAACTTAGTTATTTAGAAGTTATCCCTTATAACAAACATAATTTTGTCAGCTTCATTTGAATGACGTACGTACCGACCCACCGCTCTCGTTCCAGCCACGTCAAGTTGTCAGCCTGCGTGTCGTAGTAGCCGAGCTTCACGTAGTGGTTGTCACTCAGCTGCTCGATCTGAGTCAACGCTATGCGGTCGCCTTGGGAAGAGAATGCCACCAGACCCTGGGAAATTAACACAGTAAGTATATTTTGTAAATAACAATACGCCCGTTTCCCGAACTTTCGTTAGTTATGTGATACGGGGCGAGCATGTTGAAGATCTTGTTTGTACCAGTTCCATTTCATAGTTTAACCAATCATAATTATGATACTATCAGGATTTTAGCAAAAAACCTACTTACTGATTGACTAATGGAAAAATCAATTTTTAGCATCTTTATTCTGGTTGGTCAGAACATAGCTCGAATGTAGCTGTTAACCAATCATGCGGTTCCGTCACTGTATAACGTTCGTTTTTCCCGAAGGGGTTAATGTCTACTCCATAGATTTTCGACACTTTTGTTTAAGTCCCATCATGTAAAAGGGGGTGACCATAATGACATTAGGTTTAAAAAGGGGGTGACCATAATGGCATTAGTTAAATACTAAAGTCTCAAAAATACAAAAAGAGTCACATATATTAGTGATATGAGAATTTAAGATAACATTATGTAATAAACTTATTCTAGGTAAGGGTCACCGATGCAATACAATAGGCGTACAATAAAATTATTTTGTTTTTAAATTGGTTGGGTTACACGTTCAACGGTTTAATTTAAAAAAAAAAAGAAAAAAAAAGAATTCTAATCTGTTAGTGAGTGGTTTCAATTACGTAATTTGATAGTTTTGGTTTAAAACCGCTGAAAGAGCTTACATTTTTTATACAAGGTGTAACATAATATGGGTATTTTTTTCAAAATTATGTATTTTGCTATACTGACCGCCGATAGAGCCAAAGAAAATGAAATCTTATTCCAAGGCAGTAAGACTCAATTTTAAATGCGTAAAGTAATGGTAGAGTCAACACGATTTTCTTAATAATAATAGTTAGCTTTTGGACCCTGTTCCCGATACCGGTGGACTACTATTTTTTATATTATTAAATGTTATTTTTATATTCTAATATTTAAAAATATAATTTATAGGATGTTTAAAATGAATTAAAGGACATATATCTTAAAAAAAAAGTTTTGGTGATTGTATTATACTTTTAACTCAATGCTCTAATTGGGGTGTATGAGGTCTTGCGTTAATTAGGTTACACGTTGCATGTAAAGGTAAATTACAAAAACATTAAAGAATTTTTTTAACACATGTATTCAAAAAGAGCTAGTGTATTCTTCGTAAGCAGGGACTAAAATAGCTCTTTAATCCCTAGGGACTAAAAGTGATTTGAATGTGTATATTGTTAGTAAAAGTTCCAATCACCAAAGAGATCAATCACGAACATTGTATGAACGAGTAACAGGCAAATGAAAAAAAAAGTTTGTGAAAAATTATAAAACACGCGAAAAGCATTCTGCCTTCGTTCGTAATTGTTTACTCAAAATTGTATGTAAATAAATAAACGTACTGTTCTTATTCATAAGTTGCAATTACTTATTTTTTCATAGATGGTGATAAAAAGTAGTGTCCATCTCGGGAGCAACACTAATTTAAGTTCGAGTGACGTACTTTGAATCTCTCACTGCGCTTAGAATTCTACTTTAGGAACCTTCGCTGCGCTCGGGATTCTACTCTAGAATCCGTCGCTCCGCTCTGGATTCAAAGAAACACTCTCGCCTTCAAAATAGTTATTTGCTCCCTTGGCAAACGATCTATTAATTCATATCAGTTCAAACCAACCCAATCATAATTATGATAATAAGTAGGTACAATTTAAAGTTTTGGTGAAACTTCTTAGATTCACAAATTATTTCGTTGCTCATTTAACTTTAACATGTTCACTTACAAAGTTTGAAACTTTGAATGAAAACCTTTACTATTTCAACGTACCTATATTGAAGGTAAATTATAAGATTGCAAGTATGGAGTAGATGAACATCTCGTTAAATTTAACAATTTAACTTTACTGCTGATGATAAATTATTTCCACATGTAATCTTAACATCGGAGGAACAATTCCCGTAATTTTAAGAACGGTAACAGTCTGATCTCAGCCTCAATCTTTCAAAAATACCTCTATGTTTCCTACATTTTTGACAAGTTCAATAGTCAAATCAATGCACTAAATTTTTGAGTGACACTACAATTTGAGTGATTTGAATTTTAAACAACAACTGCTTTCTGATTGATTCGTTTATATTTTCATCAGGCACTTTTGGAAGAGACTATAGATCTCCTATCTATATATAACTGTTGAGTATTCCTAGGACGAATTATTAACATCGTCGCGTTCATTTAACTCAAGTTGAAGTTTCCATGATCAATGTTTTGCAGTTAGAAACATTTTTTTTTGTGAAACCCCTTTGAAAACCGGTTGGAGTTTAATAACTCTAGAGGAAATAACTTATTCGTATTCTATTGTTCCGAAAAAATCTTCGAAAATAACTTCGAGTTACGTCTCCATTGAAACTGAAGCTTAATTGTCACAAAGGCGAAGTATTTTCTTTCATTTTATTCTTGTTTCTATGCCAACTATAACTAATAATAGAAAAAAAATCCGGAATGTTTATTACTTTTATAAGTCTTATAAAAGTAATAAACGTCATTCATTGCATTCATTAGCTAAGGTACGATATTTTACCGCTGGCCCGGAACATAAAGGGCTAAGGAAGGAACACGGGTGGGTTTTAGTCAGTAAGAGTCTGACACTCCCTTCCGCTCCACCCAGAGCGGGAGGGGTCATTTGATGATTTCCCATCCGCAAAAAAAAGGCACGATATTTTGAGGCTGGTCAGTACTTTTTATCTATACAGTTCATGGTTATGGCTTATTTAATACTAGCTTCTGCCCGCGACTTCGTCCGCCTGAAATTTCTTATTCCCCCGACCCACCCCGTCGCATCGCATCGCCCGTCCACGCTATTACTTCGTTTTCGCTTAGCGTTCTTTCCGACTTATTTTCTTTTTACTCGGCTGCTAAGGGTCCCAGCGTAAAGTTATATAGCCGATAGCCTTTCTCAAGTATTAGGCTAACAAATGCAATTTTTTTTTCAAATCCGATTGTTAGTTGCGTAGATTAGCGCGCTCAAACAAACAAACTCTTCAGCTTTATTAATAATACAGATTTTTTTTAAACTGTTTTATTAAAGAGTTGAGTTTTTTTCTAGTACCTTGTTCTATTGTATTCATGAGTCTCTGACCACTGTGAGCAAGCAATAAACATTTCTCTTGACCCGAAGCTCCGAAGGCTACACGAGTCAAGTTGGGAGCAAAAACTAGTCATAAATAAATTTTATAGCTTTAATTGCAGCCGTTTTATGCTATTGACGTTACCGCGACTAATGCTAGTTCTATTTTCAGATGTTATTGTAACAATACGATACTGAAACGATGTGATATGTATCTACAGCAGGTACTTTTGTGTAGAATAATATTTTTTCTTTCTAAATTTTACAACAAATATGGTAATAACGAATTATTTACTGTTACCCAGTCACTGGTTATTGTATTACCCAGTTACTGAGTTGTGGAGGCCAGATAGACAGTCGTTTCATGTAAAATACAGCTTCATTCAGCTGCATTCGGTAAGACCGGATGCCGGCCGACCCCAACATAGTTTGGAAAACGCTAGGCAGATAATGATGATGGTAATAACGAATTAGTCTGTGGAGCATAACAACTGTATGTTAATAAAATTCTATTTCTACTAAAAAATTATATCCTACACAATAAAGTTCAGTTTACGCTACAACTTCAAACATTTTTATAACTTTGTCAATAGTGCTAGTCACTCTGAAATCAACTTAACAATAATTGAAATAAAGTTGATATTTGTTTAACTTGAAATAGGGTAGGGGTTTGCAGCACTGCGCACTTACATTTTAGATAGACCGTAGATATTTTTATGGCATAGAAACAAGCGCGGAA
This sequence comes from Oligia fasciuncula, assembly GCA_963082905.1. Taxonomy (NCBI): domain Eukaryota; kingdom Metazoa; phylum Arthropoda; class Insecta; order Lepidoptera; family Noctuidae; genus Oligia; species Oligia fasciuncula. The sequence goes on along the minus strand of OY720388.1, from coordinate 14,875,780 downwards.
TTGAAAAATAAACGAAATATTATTGTTTCACTGTGAAATTAATGTAATGTTTTGCTTCACTAAGTCAGCTATTTAAAATAGAATACTACATTATTGTTCTTCTTTTGATCTGATTTCCTTTTGTTTTTATCATAAAAACTTAATTTTCCCTTGGGCAATAAAACCTAAAGTGGGAAAAAGTCTAAACCTCAAAACACTGACATGTATTTTATATTTTCATTTTTTTTTAATTTTTTTATTTATATTATCCACACTTTCACAAAGCTAGCAAGTTATGTCTATAAAACAGTGTTATAAACCAACACACAACAAGTCAATTTACTTGTCATAGTAGATTGCTTGCCAGAGAAACCTTCTTCGGATTTTATACTGTATTCTAATAAAATTTAGTTCGAGCAAATATGTTAAGGGGTATCAATCTCGTGATTTATATCGAGTTAACAAGCGATAGGGTACTTAAGATATAGTGCAGTAGATAGAGAAATACTTACCGATACACCGAGGAATGAAGTGGAGTTTATTGCCTCGTAAATGTCATCGGCAATCTTCTTGTTCGTGTATGTGAAGTTCTTCAAACTAAGTCCGCTTTTCTCCAGTTTCTCCATAGTTTTATTGAAGGCTAAGGAAATACAAATAGGTTAATCTTTTCATCCAAGGACATGAGGATTACTTTATTGTCCGTGTACTTTAGTGTCGACCTTCTGTGTGTTACTGTTCGAGGAGATACCGCGCATGAATTTGGAATTATCTCAAAGAGTCTTGGTGACAGTTGTGTGAATAGTGGCTTTGACTTAGTTTTACAAAGCTTGAGACAACACTGGGGTGGTTTACGAGGCGCGTTTCGTATTCCTACGCTGTATTTTAGACTATGTGCATTGTCGTAGCCGCTAAGGCTATGTATTCGAGCTGCGCCAGGCACTGCTACGCTCGTAGCACCGTAGCACGTAGCGCGAAGGCGCGCGCCTCCGCGAGTGTTCTCGCTGATATTTTAGGCGGAAACATCTGGGCAATAATTGCTCGCAGAGTGAAAATATTATAATTTATTGCTCACAATGTTTTAAACTGGTAAACATCTTTTGTATTTTGTACAGTTCATTCTATATTCGTAACCTAGACCAAACTGTTCACTTTCAAAAGTAATAGAGGAATGCCATAAAACATTTCACATCATTATGAAAAGGTTCCATCTGTCCACAAACAAAATGGTCGAATAATGATTGATAATTTTGCAATGGTAAGTAATGAAAAGTAATTGTTTCCGGGCCAACATATAAAATATTTTTGAAACGGTATTACTGTACATCCCATCCTTTTCAAAGGCCTTTTGTTCACGGTCGTGGCTCTGATTCGTGAAACGGAAGATGAAAAAAAAAAACAAAACCGTTCAAGTGTGGGATACCGCGAATAGGTAAATTAATATGGACCGGGAAAATGTTCAAAGAACCAATTTGTACCGGGAAAGGGAAAAGGGAACTGAAATTGGGTGTCTTGTTCTTTAACCATCAGAAGCTTTTATTTATTTTTAGGCACACAGCTAAAGTGTGCTTAGAAATAAATAAAACGTTCTTCGTTTAGCGAATTTTTGTCCAACAATTTTCTTTTGACCTATGAAAACAATCATTTTTAAACCTTTGAATAAGTACTACTGCGGTGCTATTCTGTAAAAATCTCACCGTGAAAAGTTAGGTGAAGTGAGCGTGGAAAACAAACTCAATTCACCTAAGTTTTCACGGTGAGATTTTTACAGAATCGACCGGCTGATTCACTTGTCGCCGCTTTAAGTAAAGAAAAGTCATTAGTTTCTTACAAGTTTTTAATTCTACATTATATTTAATGTAGAAATAATGAATTTCCTTCTCCACTAACGGAGTGGAATATGCTAAATATAATAATTTACACGTAAACGTTACTTATGACTTTCAGTTCAATGTATTCAAAATCTATTCTAACTTTAAAGTAAATTCTAGGTAGTTATTTCACAGCAGCTTTGACCTACTCGTACATAAGCAAAGAAAGAGTGTACTGTGTTGTCAATTGTTATGGTGTGCTCCTCGCGTGGCTTCACGTAGGTACATTGTGTTGGCACGTAATGTGGCACGTGACGTGTGGCGCCACCTATTGTGCGCCTCGAGCACTACACTTGTTAAATTTTATTACGCACATTAGGGTTGTCTCATTCTGCTTTGAACATACTACTATTCTCGTTTATGTAGGTAGTTCAGCGAATTATTTTGCTAATCGAAAGTACACGAGATTATTTTTCCAAGAGAAATGAAATAAAGCGGGTTGCAGACCAAGAGCTAAGCTAAGTTAGCCTAGCTTAGCTTGCAGAGCTGACGTAATTTTTCTGTTCATAGTTTGCGGTCTGTACACAAGTAAGTATAAAAAACTAGATCAGCTATGCGAGCTAAGCTAGACTAATTTAGCTGAGCTCTCGGGGTCTACAACCCGCTTTAATATCATTAGAATATTGATGGCTGAGCCGCTAATTCTAATTAATAGAGGCTTTTTAATTTCATTATTGTATTTCTAATTAAAAGATTCAACATTTTTTTTTGGAAGATTATCTTTACAGTATTACTAGCTCTGCCCCGCGGTTTCACCCGCATGAATTTGCAGAGTTATTTTAAAACTATGATATCTTCTAAGATATTCATTGAAATCAAATGAAGGAAAGGGCAATTGTGTTCAAAATTAAATACTTGTGATGAATAACGTACTTATTTGGTTATGGATTAATATCCATACTAATATTATAAATTCGAAAGTAACTCTGTCTGTCTATGTATGTTACCTTTTCACGCCTAAACCACTGAACGGATTTCGATAAAATTTGGCAGAGAGATAGATTGCATCCCGGGAAAGGACATAGGGTAGTTTTTATTCCGATATGCTCACGGGATCGACACTTATGCAGGTGAAACTGCAGGGCGCTGCAAGTCATATTAAATATGACTTCAATAATGCATTATTTGCGAGGTTTTTTTTATAAATTTTATAAAAAAACCCTCGCAAATAATGCATTATTGAACAAATTTGATTACCATAAAAAAGGTTATAGTGAGTCAACCTTAAAATATAGACATATATAATTTTTAAAGGGGAACAATTCCGTCATACATGATTTTTGCGTAACTTTAACCGTTTACGTAGTGTAGGTACGCAACGGAGGCTCTCAAAAGTAATAACTTTTCCCGTTTTTGCAACATTTTATTAGTGGTAGATAAAATATAAGTATAAGTATAGATTGCGTGATTGCGATTAATAGCAAAATCTACGTCAGCATGAGCCACTCTATTTTTTTTTTACATTATTCATTGATTATTTTTCGCATAGATTTGCTGTTAGAACAATAGACCACGAAGACAAGTCCCAAAATAAAAGACAGTAACATTGAACCTTAAATGAAACAGACACACAAAACGAAGACCAAAAGTTTTTCTACAAATTTATTTGTAAGTACATAAAACAGGAGTACGTACCCAGAGCAACGGCCCAAACAGCGTCGTAGGCCAGCGGTGCCTCTTGATAGCCCTCCGGATATCTCTCGCCGTCGATGTCGTAGCCAGCCTCGCGCAAAGCCTCGTTCAGGCGCGATCTGTTTAGATAAACCATTGTTTTTGTTGTACCAAATCAGACAGCCTACTTCTAAAGGGATATAAAGCAAGGATTCCGGATCCTTCTTTGATTACGTAGTGTTTTTTTTCTACGTTATCATTAGTATGCTGGCGTGTTACTAAAACATGTTCCTTTGTAATAAAAATCGAGCTTCATTTCTTTGTAGACGTCAATTGTTTTTAAATAAACACAACGTTATTCGACGTGTTTCAATGGTGACAAAAACAACTGCCTGCCGTTTCAAATGTCATTGGAACAAAAATGCATGTTCCATTGACCTAAAATAGCTTAGGAATTCTATGAATTCGTTGTACTTCACGTTCTAAGTCGTTTAGTTATGAAAAAGCATTGCTCAGCATTTTAGCTGTGTTGTGAATTGAATAAAATGCGCTTAAACTGCTTCAAAAAGATATCTTGAAGGTCTGGATCTATTGAACACGCAAAAATATTTCCACTCCATAAACCAACCATTTATATTATTTGGACGGAGTTATTCGTCGAAAGCTTTTTTTTACATCAATATTAATGGCATGTAAATGAGTAGATGCGTATTTCTACTAATGGTTGAGTTCATGTTTCATAATAAGGAAAATAAATAACGTCGTTCAGCTTTGTAAAGTCGCAAGAATATGAGTGGTGCCACAATGATATTACAGTTGCATTGACGTAGTGTACCGACATGTATTTTGTTCGCTTAGCAACTACGATGAAAAGCTTATTGCTGTGGAACCTCCGGGAAGAGCCCGCCAGTACTTAGCTTTGTTCAGGAGATGTATGGCGACTCTTTCTTTTACTTTTTCTAAGAAGTGTGTAGCAAAGGATATGAGAGGATTGGGACCGCTGCAACTATGAAATATTAAGTGTGGCAAATGAAAGTTGTAACACAGCATATTGCACAAATCCCTGAGGAACATAATGTTCCACATTATTTTGTGTTCCAGCCCATTCATTCTTACCACACAGGAAAGCCTATATAAGAGGATTTAGTGGGGAATTCCGACCGGATTATTCTTATCCTAGACCAGCTAGCGACCCCGAGCTTAAAGCTCTATAGCCACACAGAAACTGATAATACTGCAAACAAACAGCTTGCGTGTTGTGTTAGTGTTTAAAAGTAATTTCAGATCAAAGTGTTTGCTTTTAACTCTTTTACTTATAGCATTATAGAATGTGAAGACGACAATACGTCAATAAATGATAACACTGGCTATACTAATGCATAACAGGGTTTTGGAACTATCGAATAAATCCTAACACCGAAAATAAAAAATTGGTTAATAGTCATGGACCGACTAGGTTTTGCCAATCTTTGACTAGATCTCTGGTTCTGGTTCTGGATCTTTGGTTTTTTGATCTTTTTCTATTGGATATATTTGATTGAATTTTGGTGTGCAGACTGGGAACGCCATTAGAATACAAAGTATAGTTTATTGTGGTATTTTTGTGCCCACATTGTATATGAGGTTCTTAAAAATGCAGTAAGAGGGAAAAATAAACACGTGTGAGTGTTATGATAACTTGATAGTTTAGCAGCAACGTTTTGTAAAAAAATATTTGCACTCGGTACATCGGGTACCTCATTACATGTAAGGGTCGACTTTCACGCCGGGCTGGTAAGGGAACTCTTTTCTATTTCATCTCAAAGGAGCGGGTCTCCCTTGTTTTGCCGAAAAGATTTTGTCAAATTATCACTTCCCAAACAATTTTCCGCATAATTTCATTTGCCAAATTATTACTTAGCAAAAAATCTCTTCACAAATAATTGTAACCCAAACCTAATGTTTGGCAAGTGAACGTTTAAACAATAACTTGTTTACCAACTAGTACTTTTACCAATTTTTATTTAGTCAAATATTTCAGTTGGAATAACTCATTTTACGCAAAATTACATTTGCCAAATATTTAGTATCGTCAGTTTTCGCAGTTTTAAGGCAGCCATTTCAAGCATAAGATGTTACTTTCAAGACGTTTTATTACAAGAGTGTTTTTTCCACTTGGGACAAATTCTAAACAGGTAATAATAATATTAAGTATTCTGGTAGTATTTTTTAAAATAATTAATCTCGTCTACCTAACTAGGTAGTTCAGTTTCGGGTAGACTTTTATCCATATTTTTTTTCTATATAATCTAGTCGTTTCTGGCACTCGCCGGCCGCTGCCGCGGCACCGCTCGCTTCGCTCGCTCGGCTCGTGCGTAGGAGGTCACAGTTTTAACCTAACCTAACCTAAGCATTTTTAAAAAATAATTAACCTCGTCTAAATAATTCGGTTCTCGATAATGTCCATTGCAAAAAAATTAAAATAGTAAGTTACAAATATTTTGTATTAAATAAATGATTATTTTAAAATAAAATTGCATTTTTTAATTATTTAATTCCCAAAAAAAAAAAATCTCAAAAATTTTTATTTATGCCTTTATATTTTTTGTCATAACAAATCGTTTGACGAAACGTTTATTGTCTAAAGATTGTTTGCCGTAATAAATCATTTGATTAAAGACCAAATGCCTAAATGACATTATCCTTAATAATATTCTGCCAAGTAAAAATTTGACCAAATGAAAATGTGCATACTAAAATTATTCCAAACATTGCATTGGTATAATAAAAGGTTGCGAAAATTTGTTTGGGTAGTGAAATTTTGGCAAAATCTTTTCGGCAAAACGGCAGGATCCCCAAAGGAGCACCTCGACGTATGAGAACAACGTATTATGTGCAGCCTCCACACTTTAACTTTTTCCACCATTTCGCGCAATTACTATGTTATGTGTCACCCTATGTACAATTTCTATTTTTATGTCTGTAATTTATATGGTGTACATAATAAAGAGTATTTCTATTCTAATCTATTCTAATGTTCAGAGTCATATTTTATTATCTTTAAGGACTACAAAGGATATCCCAAAACAGTAAAGTTAACGCAGATATAACAATAAACTTCTGACGAGATTCGCGATATCACATATATTTTGAACTTGGAGTGTCGATGTCGATCGTCGACGAAAAATAGAATGTTATGTTTATTTACATTGTATCGCGAAAACGTGTCTTTGCCTATATTTAGAAAAGTTCAAAGGAAATGATGGTAACGCACATAATGGCTGAACGTCTACAAAAATAACAAAATTGCCGGAATATTTTAAATGTAAATGAATTTGTTTTTCTTTCTTCTATGGGTATTCTGACGGTTTGAATATATAAATTGAATATTTTATTTATTTTGTCGCAGCAATGTGTTTCAAAAGCTATTTTTATTAGAGCTGATCTACATTGACGTACATAGTACTGACATACATTCAAGTAACTTACCGAAAGTCTTCTGATGTCATTCCGGAGATGGTAGTCTGGTTGGAGTTCTGGTTCCACATGAGGGCTTCCGTGGTCAAGTGTCCCTCAGCTGCCTCCCGCATTTGTTCTGGTGTGCAGTCGATTCCTTCTTTCTCCAAGTTAGTCTCGAACCAGTTGTCTTCGTACCAACCTGCCAAAATGATTCGCGTGATGAATTATGGTACCTACTATTATTTATTGACTCTTAAATGGAAAGAGGTTATCAATTATTTGTTTGTATATTTTTATAGCTACTGAAAGTCAAAAAGGATTTAGTAAAACATTCACATAAACTATTTGCTGTTCAGTAAGAGCGCTGGTAGATACGAAGCGCTAATATAAAAAAAATAACTAATTACCTAAAGAAAAATTAAACTACTTTTGTTTAATTTTTTACCATCTCATGGTTTAAACTTCGTCCATTAAGAACGTAGCCACAGTTCTTATAGTCGCATTGGGAAAATTCATTAATTTATGGAATAACTTAGTGCGCAAAGAAGCTCTCTTAATCCAACAGAAATCATTACCTACTTAAGTTAGTTAATTTAATTAAGTAAAGCTCTATGGTATGGATTATTGATTAGTATGAATGAAACGTGTAAATTGGGTTTATTTGTAACAACCATTTGAATGGGTACAGTACAGTACATTCTGTAACTTCCCGACCACCGCAGACGAACTGTCGGTCTTTTCACTAAGTTGACCTTTATGACTTGCACGGAACGATAAGCAATTGAGTTAGTCTTTTCAATCTTTTTCTCCCCCAAGCTAACGCGAAAACTTCACAAAGATACGGAAATGTTGAAAAAACATGGCAGGGTGAATCTCGATTATTGCGGTGATCAATAATGAGACGTCTTTTTGAAGATGAGAGAAAAATATTGAGGCGAGCCTTCCATTTATGTGGCAAGCTATTATAATTACTCATTTTAAACAAGTTAAAATGTTAAAATGAGTACCTACCCAAGCGAGAAAGTATAAACTGGCTTATCATGCTGAAATGCAATTTTACATAAAGCTCATATTTATTACCGTGACCCTAAGTGTGTGTAACATGAATGACCAAATTATCATAATGCCAATTATTCTTTCAAGAATAAGCGGGAAATTATTTCCCTTTATGTTGCGTTTACGTCGAGGTTCGCCCTCGACCATTATTTATCCCCTTTCTCTATCCATTTCCTTTGTCCTGTTTCTTGGTACAACCTGATGCGAACAAATGTGTGTTTGCTGTGTCATCTCCGCTTTGCTTGAAGCGATATATTTCCATGAAAGTCTAGCATGTTTTTGAGTGGCAATAAGTATAACTTTTCCATACTTTTTCTAACATTTCAAATTGCATCATAAAGGAGTTCTGACGGTTCTAAATTTTCATACTTGCTCAAAGTTTTGACCCGACGGCAGTTTTATTTGTTTGTGGCAAATAAGGTTCTTAACAACATTTTTTTTGTCATTTTTCTTCTGTGTTTGGGATTATGAGTGTTCTTTTTTATCTCAATAGAAGTTTAAATCCATGATTTATTTCTAGGTATGTTGTTTTGTAAAAAGTATGTTTTTCTTTCTTTTTGGTTCTTCTAAGCCGCTGTCGCAGGTCACTTTACCTGTTATGATAATGAAATGCCAATAAGTATCAGATTTTCTATTAGATACTTAATTACCTATTTATCTATCAAATTGAATTGACTTTTTTGAACTTCTATTGCTGAGATTCAATTAAAATTAATCGATTTTCATAATTTCTAAAATAAATATATCATAACCGGTCACGTTTCAGTTTTATCAGAAAAATGTCTAGAGATTTATGGGGGGAAATATGTTTGTCATAAACAAATTTGCAAGCACGAAACTCACATCTCCCTCAAGTTAGAGAACGTGTCGATTATTTTTATATGAAGTGATCTCTTAGTGGGCTATTTTATGCCGTACTAAACTTTTATTACGGAAGAGAAAAGATTCTCGGAGCCTATATTAAGGCCAACCGGACGTTGATAACCTGCCGAACTTGGGCTGACGTACCTTTGGCAGGACGCCAGTAGCCCAGCCGCACAAGTGTGTACACTTATCTACCGAGCCTCGAGACTCCCACCTTGAACTAATTTGGACCACTGTTCACGGCGAATGTACCTACATAAATATGCTGACTTGAAACTGAGTCGATTTATCATACCGAGGCAAGCCCCACTCATTATTGTGAGTACCTATACAGCACTGCCAATGTAGGAGTGAATATAACTCATAATACTAAATCAATCTGGGCACAGGAGAGGAATGTAAATGCACCTAAATTGGATACATTAATGAGAATTGATTCAAAAGACAATCACCATCCCAAACAACCGTCACGGCGCGCGGTGGTGCTGCGGCGGGTTCGGAGTCATGAATACACAAATGGGGGTTTATTGCGACTCTAAACCAGGTCAAAACAAAACATTTTACTCTGCCGCCAGCCTTATGCTTACCTCCAGTCGTCCCTTAGGACGAGGGCCATATGAATCATTTAAATAAAACACATAAATTGACCAGAAACTGCCTTACCGTGGAAAGAACTTGGGAAGCTGTTAAACAAACATTTAAATCGAGTTGACATATTAGATGGAGTGCGCTCGCAGAATTTTCGGCTAAAAAATCAAAAAGTGGCCATGTACCTATGTATGTATGTACATGACATACATACATAGGTACATGGCCACTTTTTGATTTTTGTTTAAAACAAAGCTGTTGTTGCAAATTCTACGAGTCTGAACTTTATTTGGAAACTTTACACTATGTAATTATACATTCCATATTAAAAAGCAATGGTAAAAGTTGTACCAGGTAGACGCCTTAGTTTATATTTTATTTTTAGGTTGTTATTTCTACAAACACACAACTAATATCTAAATGCCACTTCGTTTTTGCTATATTAGCATGTAAACGACTACAGGTCCATTAAAAGGGGTTTGTTTACATGTTACAGCAAAACATTGTGAAATTATCCATTGAAATTGTAATTACATTCTCGTTACTCTTTGGGCCGTATGTTTTTTAACGTTTACCTAAATTAATATTACATTACCTAAATTAAATGCCTAGGGGACATGTTGTTTACTAGTCTCATTAACTGGGCACTGACCTATGTGCTGTTCTCACACGAACATACGGTTTTAAGCTACCTTCGGAGAGGGAGTCATTGCTTAAAATATCCATTTTCTTATTTTATGAGAGTCTGGAGTGTCGTTAACGACCGCTCTCCTCTGTTCTTCACTTTATCTAAGTTTTTTTCTCACTTCCATTACTGTCGCAGCCTGTGGTTTATCCCTGGGGGATTCATCCGGGAAATTCATTAGTAAATATCTCAGTAAGACACAAGGAGTCATTTATAAAATAGAAAGAACTACTATGCAAAGTGGTAAGTTATTGTGCTACGTTGACGAAGTGCGAAAATCACTATTCACACTAATATTATAAAGGCGAAAGTTTGTGGGGGTGTGTGTGTGTGTTTATATGTTTGTTACTTCTTCACGCTCAAACGGCTGGACCAATTTTGATAAAATTTTGTATAGAGGTAGCTGACACCCTGGATTAACATATAGGCTTACTTTACTTTACTATACTTTTTATCCCGATATTCCCACGGGATCGACATTTACGCGGGTGAAACCGCGGGGCGCAGTAGTAGTATATAAATCGATATTCACACTTTTTTCTGCATAAACACAGGGTGGAAAAAATCAATGGACCCTGAAGAGAAATCACTTTAAATCCTTAAGATAGATTATTTTACTTAAATGAAACATTAATTTATTTTTAAAAGAAAGAAAACTGTATTTGCAGGTATCTCGACAAGCTTACCTAAACTGGGAATCAAACCAGCTAAAAATTCAAAAATAAAACCTTAAAGTATTCACATTTCCTTGTAAATATAGTACAAATAAACTACTCCTAAAATTATTGTTACAAGGGAAACATCATTTTAATATTTTAACTTGTGGACTCCACACTAGGTCGAGCCTGTCTCGTGAAGTCCTTGAGAGATTTTTAACAATTGGAAATATCAGGGTCGATATTGGCGCCGATTCTGTTGTTCACAAAGTAAACTAAATTTAAGTTCATGCATCATTTTCTGTCTATTTCATTATGAAAAGAACAGAAGATAAATATTAGTTTAGTCCTGTCACAAGTGCACGGGCTCGCCCCCTCTTACACGGGACTTAAACATAATTAGCGAAATGTAGGAGTACCTACCTACTGCAGGTATACCTCTCACCCTTTGGTTGTTTTGTGTTATGTATTGGTACTAAAATAAATACAATGTTACAAAGGTATGTGTTTTTAAATCCTTTAAGAACCTGTTTCTTTTTCATCATCATCATCATTTCAGCTGAAAGACGTCCACTGCTGGACATAGGTCTCCCCAAGCACCTCCACTTTGACCCGTTTTGTATTTCTCGCATCAAACGAGTTCCTGCGGCCTTCACAAGGTCGTCGGTCCACCTTGTCGGAGGCCTTCCAACGCTACGTGTTCCGGTACGTGGTCGCCACTCCAGAACCTTTCGGCACCATCGGCCATCTATTCTGCGAGCGATCTGCCCTGCCCACCGGCCTGTTTCTTTTTAGAACCAGGTTAATAATTAATTACAATCTAGCCTAAAGACTGATAAGCAATTTAAATCTAACTGAATTTTTTACGTGATAGTTATTTTATTATGTGTGTCATTATTGGCACTATTATTTCTATACTTTTACACTACACTAACTCAAAAGGGTTTGTCTAGTCTTCCCATTAGGTATACATACCTATTTCTTTTGTCTGACAACTGAATTGCTTCGATGTTCACATGTCGGTGGAGTCGGTGTTCATAGGCCTCATTTAATATTTGGATTATGTTGGTGACGGGTTCCATTTTTAGTTCACGATGGAGGTCATCATTTTTATATACCAGGGCGCAATAACAATACTCTTGAGATATTATCTTGGAATGTTTGTATAATTTTGATATTAGTCGGCTTAGTAGGTATGGCCTATAGTTGGATGCCATATGTCCATATTGGCATAAGGATATGCTTATATAATAAAAATTTGTTATGTATCGATAGGCAGGAATCCCGTCCAATCAACCAATAAGTTTTTAAAACGCATGTCTAGTTCCTCTCTTTTCTCGTTTGACGTGCGTTTTCCAGCGCAGTTTCGCGTCAAGCGTTATGCCAAGATATTTGTCTGTAATTGCATATGGCACTTGTTGGCCATATCTGCAGATTGGGTGGTAATCACAATTCCTGTTGGTGAAGTCAATGTCAAATGACTTCGATTCATTTAATTTGATTCTCCATTTTTGTGCCCAGTCATGAACTTTATTTACAGCGATTTGTAGTTTTTTGGTTGCTTCCGTATGGCATGACCCTGTAGTCATAATAGCAGTGTCGTCCGCAAAGGTTGCAATAGTATTATTTTCCAGCTCTGGTATATCATGAGTGTACGACAGGTAGAGGACTGGACCCAGCACACTACCTTGAGGCTCGCCAGCTTTAATAACTTTTAACTCGAAAAAGGCATCCTAGTGCGTCACTCGAAACATTCCATCTGTAATGTATGATTGCAGGATGTCGGCAAAATCATTCGGCAGCATTAGTTTTAGCTTGTCTATCAAACCCTTATGCCAAACTCTATCAAAAGCTTGTGCCACATCTAAAAATACGGTTAAACCTGACAGAATTTATAATACCTACCTAATTAGAACAAACTGAACCGCCGCTGATACACAGCAATTGTTTTCCCAGACGTAGCTCGAGGTGTAATTTTTAAACGGGCATAATAATATTACAAGAACTGTATACGTAGCAAAATTGTTGTTATTACGTTTTCGGTAAAGCGTCGTATTTCATTTTATCCTTCTTCATAAACAACGTCTAAATGAGTTGTATCCGCGGCCTCGTGAGCCACGACAACGCGAATGTTGCCACTCTCGTATTATGCCTTTCATAATATTGCTCACAATTTATAACGCTTTTGACTTATGCGGCCATTTCTTGTTTTAATGACGTGCTGTTTTATTTAAATTTTATTGTGATATTTTCAGTATGTGCGGAATGAGATCTAGCTAAATGAAGTCACTTGAATGAAATGGTATATGTTTCGTAATTTAATTCTTTAACTGCCGACAGAACAGAGGCCACAAAAAAGGTCGGCACCTCCTGCCAAAAAAACTAAGTAATTTGCTGGTTCTGGGTTGAAGTGTGTTTGTCATTTACGTTTCTCCCAAATCACATAAAACCACGAATGTTAAACCCGATGACAATAAAACACATTCCTACTAACTCGAATGGTACCGCATTCGTGACAGTTACGTCACCGTCTGAAACGGTTGGCAACTAAGTTTAATATTTCACTTTCAAAATTACTTTAGGAACATAAAAGAAACAAAGTGAGAAAAGGTAAAATATATGATCTGAACAAAATATACGGTTACGTCGCACTTATTTCTCGCCGAATGCAAACATATTTTTTGCGAAGGCCACCACAACCCATTTCTGGGGATAAGAATTATGGCGGTTCTAGAACCTCTAACAATGTGCAAACCTAAAGAAATCCTTTAAGTTTTTTCAGAATCAGTATTTTAAACGGAGTTGGAAAAGTGTGTTTTGATAAATTGCAGTTCTTAGAGTCGAATATATTTTAGCTTTGAGCGCGTGAGATACTTTATCGGTAAATTTTAAAAGAGCCATAAAATTTAGAACCATTCTAAAGTGGGAACCTCCCAGTGTATTAAGGAGTATAAATTTTTGTGGAAATACCCAGTCATTTTGATTATCTGAAATATCTATTTGATGATAATGTCACCCAACCTTAATAAGACACTCGTCTGCCTCATAAACATCAAATGAGACACTTGAGGAACAGGTTCATTTAAAATTTATCTCTACCTTAGTTGAAGTTACAACATCCTGCCAATATTGAGTGGCGTTTGAACGTAGTTGAACTTTAAGTCGCTCACAACACAACAAAGTGGACCTATCTGTGAGGCATTTTATAAAAATTATAATAATGTCGAGCCGTGTTGGTACTTCCATGAAAAAGGATTATCTTCTGCTTATGTGTCAGTGTCTGGAGCCCGAGTTTTTTGGATAATGTAATTTACCTCCAAATAACTGGAATCCCCAAGGGTTCAAGCCAGCAAATTTTATACAATTTTCATAACATTTTTTTTTGGATGCATACATTTAGTTCCTATGGAATACGAGGAAGTACACGGAAAACCATTCGCATCTAGCTAATCATTAACTCTTGTTAAGGCTTTAAAAAATTTGTGGAATGAGTTTGGAGGACAAGCCAAATTGCTATTAGATGATGCTGACTGCTTAGGGAGTGCGACTGCACTTTACTAACAGGTACCGTAGTTACTTCGACTTACCAATAAAAAACCAGACGTAGGACTTCCCATACAAGCGATGTTTGTACACCTCGCACAGCACGCGCCTGGCCGCGACCACGTAGAACAGTCCCACGATTACGCGCGCATCCTGCCGACGCAAATTCCGCACCGCATCAGCAGGGTCGGACAGAAATGACTGCCTTGTCACGATCTCGATGCCCGCCTTCTTACAGTGCGCCTCCAAGTCTTCAACGGTCTGATGAAAAAAAAAAAACAATTAAAATAACCAATACTAAAAATCTCAGTGTCAAAGTCGAATGTTTATCAAGTTCCCAAATCCAAGCACTGTATCGTCAGTATTGGGTATCACGGATATTAATGTATCAGTGTAACCTCACGCGTCACTGGGTTCCATTCCGCCTAAATTGAAAGCCAAAGTAAATAAATCACCAGTTCAAAAATCACATGTACTCGTACCAAGATCGACTCAATAGCCTCATTCCAAAGGAAATTCGAGTCGAACTGAATTTTCTTAACTCCTCAAATCCTGAGTACTAAAGTGGCTGCGGAATAAGTGTTTGTATGTAAATTGGATCGTTGAGGGTTTTTGCTCCGATCCCCGCCAATAAGAACCAAAATGAAAAACCTTTATTATACAAATATTTGGGGCGTCAGTTGTTTTTATGTGCATGAACTGTAGCAAAAATATTTCTTCGCCGCGGTGAAAGCAAAACAGGAGCGCAAGAATGCTTCAAACCCACTTATGCAGAAAAAAACCGGGGCTGCTCTAATTACATTGAAACCAGCGTGAAAGGCCTCGCTCCATTCATTGCGGGTAACTATACACTATACACACCCTTCGTTATGCTCGCGTGCGCTATATAAATACGTGCTCTTACCTGACAAAAACGCCTACAGCCTCAATGCATAAATCTACGGCTACATGATAATATTTCATTTTCACATTCTCATAGAGAACTGGGTCGTTAAAGTTGTAGGTAACTCTCCGTGTACTGAACGAACTTAAAAATATTTATTGTCCGACGAAAGCTATGTCATCATCTGCCTAGCCTTTTCCCAACTATGTGGTGGTCTGCTTCCAGTCTAACCGGATGCAGCTGAATACCAGTATTTTACATGGAGCGACTGCTGAACTCCACAACCCAGTTATTGGGTAATACGATACCCCTTAGTAAGACTGGTTGTCAGACTTTCGGGCTTCTGATAATCCGTAACGACTGTCAAAGATCCATGAATGACAGCCGGGACCAATTCCGAGGCACGGAGAGGTCTCGGTATGTAAAGATGGTCGGTCATCCATCCACGGACCAACCGCGGCAAGCGTAGCTTAATCTAATCGATCGAACCGTGCGGCTGTTATTTCTTAGCCACAAGCCCCTCAAGACGAAAGACGAAAGCTATGTATTTTATTAAATGTCTACCTCGTTCTCTTAAGCGGAATTAACGCTAAGTACCTCTTAAGAGAAAAGGTGGACATTTCGTGAATTTTATTTAGATTAGGTCCGTGTTCGCGACGATATTACATCTATATTAATCAAGTCTGAATGTTCGCACATTTATTAAGCTTTTAAGTACCTACTTCACACTTCATAATAATTGTAACAAAGTTGTAGAGTTCTTACTGGCTCATCATAATTTTATACCGATATAAAAGCGTGCTTTTAACACAACTTTTTAGGATAAGTATGAAAATAAAAAAAGTAATCGCCAAATCGTTGGTTCGCATGGTGACAAGACGGATTCTAACGTCATTTTTATAATACCACATAATAACTTGACGCCGCAATATTAATATCTCAGTTTTATTATACAAACAAAGGCTCAGAGGGAGACACGATAAACAGATAAAAATAAACACGTACGGCTCAGAGAGCTACTCATAAATATTCTCAGTATAAATATATCTGTTACAGAAAACACTTTCAGTTGACTTCACTTGGATTCGTTTATTTCTGCTACGGCCGCGCTGCCTGTATAAATACCGTTCCATCTATGAAAGTATTCGAGAAGATACGACCCAGTTGGATTCAGTAAATACTAGTACTTGTTTGTATCGTATATTTTCACCCTTTGAATTTCATATTGTGGCTAAAATTGGCCTACAGCGAGATAGGTCGCTAGCGGATGTCCCATAGAGGTAAAAAATGTCCAGTTTTGTCCATTTATCATGCAAGACGCATTGTAGTCCTGGCTCACTCGGGGGCGATTATTTTCTCTTTATAACCATTGTTACGTTATATGTTACGTGGGGGTTTAATACGTCCGGCAATCCTAAACGCCAGTTTACAACTATGGATTGTTAAGTCGTAACACGAGCTTGTAATGTGTGTTGTAGGAAAACGTTTTTAAAGTAGCAAAGTTATAACGTTTTAAAATGTCGTTTTATTTTTAGCTAAGTGTAAAATAATTGGTGTAATAACGTGATGTTGTTATAATTTTAATTAAGCTAATTATACTAGTATCTAGTGAGCTTTTTTTGTACGCACTTTCAGTTCTTTGCTATAAAAATGGTCTAAAAAGGTCAAAGTCAGTATATAATAATACTTTTTCGTTCTTTTTTTCTTTATATATGTGCTTAGGTACCTACACTTAACATTTCGATACTTCTGTCATTGATATTATATTTCAGTAAGAGTTGATAGATATAAACTTCCCTCGTATTTTATTTCCTAACAATGTGTAGATATCCAATAGCCAATATTATCTGGAGTATTTTATAGCTAGGTCGCGAACTCGCGACGTATCAAAAATATTTCCAATATTTCCTACCCTTGGCCCTCGTACATCGTTAAAGCGAATACTGCCTTTCTTATTGCCGCAAGTTATATCAACTGGGTATCAAATACTCCGTTTACTGGTTATTGACAGTTGGATCGTAGTGCTTTGTCTCATTTATTCTTTGACTCTCAGCCGAAATGCAGACGTACGTGAAGATCACAAAATCGGCTCAGCGGTTTCTAATACGCGATGAAGTCGAAGCAGTCGATCCGCTGAAGGCCAATCCCGAAGATCGTTTGTCAATCGGCAACAAAGCGCTTAGCGTGTCATACTCCACTTGATGTCGATACGAACAACTGCCGATCGAAAGATTTTAGTCACGCAAGCAGTGGAAACAGCCGACACGATATGGTACCCCTACGTAATCACTCGCCGCCATCAGTCCGTATTATCGGCGTGTTCACTGCTCCACAGGTTGAATTATCGAAAGCTAATGTAATGTAAAGATAACACATGTAGCAAACGAAGACGGTGTTAGTTTGTAACAACACTGAATAACAGATGAATGTGTTTTCCCTTTGTGCCATCTATCTCGTTTTACAATATCCCTAAAGCATCGAAATCTATTATGGCGGTTGAAATGGTTCGAACCGGGAGAATAAATTTAAGTTTGCCCATAAAATGGAAACGTTTTATCATGGGAGACATGGCTGTGGAGACGCAAACTCGGCCCGGTTCGTTGCGGCCACAATTACATTTCTATTTCTTATGTAAACCTTCATTCTATCTTCTTACGCTTGTTTGGTTGCACGAGACCAAAGCCGGGACTGAGATTTTTATTGATTATGAATATTCCGATCTTGAAGTTCTTCTAGATTTTAGGTGGTTTTGGGAACATAAAATATAACGTTTTTTTATTTAGAGAAAATTTTACTATTTACACTAGATACTAAATTGAATGAGTAACTAATTTACTATACAAATAAATATAAAAACAAAGGACACTTAGGCGTCGAAGTACTCGTCCGCATCGCTGTCATCCGGAAACGTGTCCAGAAGACTGGCAGCATTGACACGTAGAATGGCAATTCTAATTCTTTGGCCAAAGAACGACCCAGCCCTCTGTATCTATGTCTCTGTGTCACGTGAAGTGTCGACTAGCCGGTGAGAAATTTCCTTAAAAAGGAGACGCGCACTCGAGCCCCACGGCCCGAGTGTTTCGACCCCAAACGGCTCAAAGCTGTAGTTGCCCATAAGTTTACAGTATTTGCGCCGCTTGAGGCGCTAAGAAGCCACAGCAGTGGCGCCAGCACAGCCCGCCGTGCAAGGAACATGAGATGGTGCAACGATATCGACCCACGTTCCGTCCACACCAGAGGTCTACCCACCTTCCAAGGCAACACGTCATGCCGTCTGGTCTCTTCCCATCGTCACGTACTAAGCCGTTTGGTTCTAACACCGCTGGTAGGTACGCCGGCAGTGACAAGGGCTCGACGAATAATATCGTTGATGCTGGCGTGCCGTGCTATGTGACCTGCGCTCCTGCAGTAGGACAGGCAATGGTGTCCGAAACGGTCGACAGCTTCACCGCAGTGACATCGATGCGGAGCAATACAAGGTGCGCCCAAACGGAGACACGTAGCGAGCCGAAACGATGAGTCATCCATAATTGTACCTATGGTGGATGACGGGTGCGCCTGAAGCCACAAGCCTGACTCCCATTCTCCCACAGCCAGCAGACGGGCACGCTCAACAGTATTACGTGACGTGTTTACAAGGGTATTCCGAATAATACTGCAGAACGGCACGTCCCACCGTCTCTGGGAAGACGGGTTATCGGGCAAAACCGTATTGGGACAAGCCATTTTCCAAGCGTTCAACGCATCGGTCAAACACGGTACTTCAAAATCGACCAGTGAGGAAGATAAAATGTTCCTGGTTAATTTATCGGTACTGTGGACCGAGGAGAGGAAGGTCGGTAAACTTATATTATATAATTTTGCGGATGCCGAGACCGCCCAAGCGAATGGGTAGTGTGGCTTGCTGCCACGCACGGTCGTCCAGGGCCACCTTTAGGATGGATGTTAGTGTGTTTCTAATAATTTAAATATAACGCGTTTTGCACTTACAGATATAAAAACTTCCTCTGCCTGCTGCAAGATGGCTATCCTCGACCAGCCGAACTTCTGCATGAGCTTGATCCGCGTTGGGTTGTGGACTGTGGCTGAAGGATGAGTGCGAAATAGCGTAGGAAAGCGCGCGCGGTCTGACAGCGCCGGCGATGAAGCACCGTAGCACAGCTAAAACAAAGAAGAAATCTTAAAGAAAACATGCTTTTACATTAAATAATATTTTTTATTATATTACTGAAGTACTTATTAAAGTCATGATAATAGCGTTACATCATCATCATCTGCCTAGTCTTTTCCCAACTATGTTGGGGTCGGCTTCCAGTCTAACCGGATGCAGCTGATTACCAGTATTTTACATGGAGCGACTGCCTATCTGACCTCCACAACCCAGTTACTGGGTAATACGATACCCCTTGGTAAGACTGGTTGTCAGACTCGGGCTTCTGACTACCCGTAACGACTGTCAAAGATCCACGAATGACAGCCGGGACCAACGCGCAACGGCTTAACGTGCTTTCCGAGGCACGGATGATCTTCCCATCTTAAAAAAAAAACATAAACTATGAAAACCATGGATACAAAGTTTCCCTCATTTGGCTAAAGTATTAGTCATTACATAGTAATGTCGAAGCAAAGATAATAAAAATTAATTGCTCCGCCACCCTCTTTATGGGAATTCATTTTGCACTTGAGAGAATTTATGTCATCGTCGAACATAAATGTGGCGATTTCATAACACATCCAAAATTGCTTTGCGCATATTCGTAGGAACCGTGTCGCTCTGGATCTCATGGGAGTGACAAAATAATATAAGGGTACATACATTCTCCAGTTCGGTTTGAAATATGATTCTGTTTGGAGAGCCTGTTATTTACGTCTCAAAGTAAAAAGTTTATAGTCCGAATAAAAGTTAACACAATTAATTTACGTGGTAAATTCGTTTAGAAGAACGGCTCGCTAACATAATTTACTTGTTCAGTAACTTCTTAAACGCTGAACAATATAATTAATTAATACTCCAGTGAAACAGATACCCGAAAACAAGCGCGACTAAACTCATTACTATAAAAACGCTCTTCGCCTATCCAACCCTAATATTCATAAAGGGCCCTTCGAATTCACTTGAACACCATTAACCAATCAAAACACGTTATGGCAATGTTCCCAAAGCTGACCCTCGTTTATATGCAGGGAGTTTATAAATATCTTCCAGATGTTTTTCTTTTATTGCAATTCGAGCGAATTTTGGACTGTTTTGATTTAAAGCCCGGATTTACAGTTTGCTGAAAAAAATAAAGCATTGAGCCTAGAGCTATTGTATAAGAGTATTGTAGGCAAATGTTTTGGCATTTTTCCAAAGGCTTTGTCTTCATCAGAAATAGTCGGCTCTCGTAGTAATCATGAATCACATGTAACCTAACTTATGCTCGATAAGTTGTGACATTTAACGTCTACGTGAAGATCGAGGCGAACAAAAAACTGTTTCGTACTTATTGTTTCAGCGGACTTCTTAACTCTAGATCTCAAGATCGTATAGGACTCGTATAGGCATTTACTAGAAATGTTAGTCAATAATCTTGTCACTTGGCACAAGAAAACTTTATCCCTCGCTCCTCGGAGAACAAACTTCGAGAAATCCCTGTAACGTGGACATGTGTCAAAAATATAACTATTCTGGAAAGTTCAGGCTCAAAGGTCGGGTTTTGAAAAAGATAAAATTGAAGCTACATATTTAAGAGTCCCTAAATTATAACTTGTTTACACTTTTATAGCTTTAAATTGAGTTTGGAAACTCGAAATGTTATAAGATTTGGGTAGACCCAAAGGGGAATTGAGTTGTATGAGAGTGTTAAAGGTATGAGAAGTAAATATACTTACAACCATGAGGTTCCACATCTTGGCAGCTTCGGCGACTGTGGTGCATACTGTGGAGCAGCCGGCTAGGAGCAGCAACTTCTGTGGTGGGTTGTAGAGTAGGTTGTACATCACGCTCGCCCCCAGTCCTGGCTCGCACTGCCGATCATAGTTGACATATGAGTTTAATTGGACCTTGTTTAGCAAACAGTACAACAGTATCCAGCTCAGTTAGAAGTGGGTGTGAAGCGCGTAAATGATTTGTTGGTCTACGTTCGTTGACTAAGTTAATGAACAAACACGAGAAATAGGTAGGTATGTAAATTCAACTGTTTCTAGATTTTGAATGTGAAATGTGATTGTTATGTTTTACTGATAGTAAACATTATGGTTTACTGTGTATTGGTATATATTTGGTGTGTTAGGTACTTATGGCCTCAAACCAAACTGATCCAACAGTTGCTGTTGTTGTTAAAGTATTTTTAGAACGAATAATGACTTTTTCAACACTTGCTCGTAAAGTGGCTCTTATTGAACCGCTTTAAGGTCCATAATGGAGTGTATTACGAACGCGTGCTTTTTCTTTACTTTAATCCACATGTGCTGTAATACCACAGATAACTATTTACTAGTCGGAGACGCGCGCTTTTTTAATCTCATCAAACCCTGCGTTCCGAATTGGGAAATAATCGATGTGTTCCGAATTGGGAAATAACCGAATTAGCGTGAGCGCGATAACGATAACGATGTCCCGTGAATCGTCATAGATGACGTCATGACATTCGCCATCTTGCGATAATGCCGACCATGCCCTAAAATAATATCACCGTGAGCGCTGTCAAAAATGACAGTGTGTGTATGAGGTTGTGTCAGTGTGTGTTTTGTTTTGAGTTGCATCATCTTTAAATTAAATTAACGTGGCATTTTTGAAATTGTGCTTCTGGCTGACAGTCGCCACCTAACCAAAGAAGAAGAACTGAAGAAGAAATGTGGTGTTTATACAAAGAAATACTGTAATAATATCTTTTTTACATTGTGTAAGCACTGTCATGTGAGCGCGTTCACGAGTGTTCCGAATTGTTGCCAGCTCTCAGCAGTCATAATAGTAATATCTAAATCGGAACGCATGTGAGATGATGCATGGACGTAATATTACGTCCATGGAGATGATGTGAGCGCTGTGATGTGAGCGATTATAGCTAATTCGGAAAGCGCCCAAAGAGACTTAATGCCAAAAGAAAAAATCCGCGGGCTATATTTCATTTTTTTTTTTAATAGTCTGTATTGTCCTTGGTCGCAAAATGAACTCGCAGGGGACCACAGACAATTTAAGGTGAATGCGCAGTGGTAGACCGCGAAATTCTTAGGTTTTTTGCAATTTTCAGGTCGGTGTCAGGTTGTATCTTGATCAAAATATGATTTGCGGCTATAACAGGTACCTCTTTACAGGATTATAATCATTAGAAACATTAATACATCTTTCTTAGTTAGATTTGTTCCTTATGAAAAAATCTCTTAAGGAAAAGTTCTTAAGGAACAAATCTAACTTAAGGATTAAATTCTAATGACTATAATTCTGTAAATACATATACATTATAGGTAGTCGCGAATCATATTTGATCAAGATACAACCTGATATATAATAAGGTGAATACCTTAAATTGACCGGGGTTCCTTCCGAAACCAAACGGAAAAGACCCTGACTGGCGTTCTATTATTGCGGATTCTCACTGAACGAATGTATATTTCTCTATGCCAATTTATAGTACTTTCTAATTCCATAAATAAAACTACAATTTGACGTACAACACTACAATCAGTCTAAACATTAGCTAGTTTGTGTTTATTATATTTTTTCTATGGGCTGTTTAGCGGTTTTGTCTGTGCCATAGATTAATATATTTAAAATGAGTCAATGTTGCGCGCGCATCGCTAGTGCTGGCTAGCACGGCGCGCGGGAAAACAAAACCAGCGCGCCATTTTCCATACACGTTAATATTTAACAATACAAGTCTGTTTTTTTTCCTCGCAAGTGTGTTGAAAAATGTCGTATGAAACGCGTGTGCATTAATCAATATACACTCGGCTTTCTTATCGCTCTCGCCTGCGGCTCGCGCGAATAATATCGCCTCGTGCATAATGATCAACTTAGCACACATGTATCATAATGTACTATTATATTTTCCAAAGAAATTAAGCTTTAGATAAGTACGAACAACTATAAAAAAAAGTATTACTTTTATTAGGCTTTGAATCTTCTAATTGGCTTGCTTTACTAAGTATAAAAAAGGTATTGAATCAACTAAGTAACTAAACATAGGACCTAATTTCCTCTAGGAGTGAAGTTATTTCAAAATTGAAAACAATACCAGAATTCAATTCAATTGAACTGAATCTTCTCTCCCTCTAAAGTAGCTACTCAAAACATAAAATAAATAGACTACGAAATTCGCAAATGTACATTCATATTCATGAATGTGCATGATTGTTTAACGTGTTACGATTACTTAATTGGGTTCCAAAGAGGTCCCTGATTGGTAGTAATCAAGGGGGCGCATGTAGTCCGCGAATCAGAGCGAAGACTTTTTAATTAATTAGTGAGCTTGACCACATTACGAGATAAGGGAAAGATCTGCTTAAATATAATTACGGCAACCCATTTAGTCTGATTCGATATCCCTTAGTAAGAAGAACCTACATCCGTGATATATTGAGTTTATGCGGCGATGTTGAACTTCTCGTCAGAGGAAAGTAATTAGGTAGCCAGTAAAAAGCTTTAACCTGTTTCGGAGTTCGTGTTTTTTATTAAATTTTCGATGGCCAATGTTCAGCTAGCCCGGAGTTTTACATAAAAGCCAGGTAAATTAATAGTCGATGGAAAACTTGTGTGGCAAGCATGTAGTTTAAAAACTACCTACAGTTAACGCTAGTTTATGGATATGCAAAACAGCTTTCATGGGTAGTGTTTTATTAAATTGGTTGGTTATCTCTTTACAATTTAATCATTGTCTTAATACAATGGATTTTTAGGTTATTAAGATATAAAATTATTTTAAATTAAGTATAATTTATCCTATACTGTGCCTATGTCCAGCAGTGGACGTCTTTTGGCTGAAATGATGAAGTATAATTTTAATATTAAAATATTTTATAATTATTTAGTAAACGATAGGTCATTTTACAAACATTAAATAGGTAAGTAATAGAATTTATCATACGAATTCAATTTGTTTAATATTAATTATGAGTAGGCATAATTAAATTAAAATTATGAATGACAAAATCACACAGAATGAAAATTATTTTGCATAATTTGATTGTACGAATAATATTTTAAATTAATTACGTTGCTTTATGAATTTATCATGAATGAATTTGACGTTGTTAGTAGGTACCTTACTTGTAGAATTTAAAATCTATTTTATTTTGCATCATTCTTAGGTAGGAATTATTTACCTTTTTAAGTTTTTAGAAAAAAATAATTGATTAACTTACCTTAAACCTCTAGATAATTAACAAAGAAATATTTTTTGAAATTAATTACGTAATTTATCTGTCAATTTTCAATAATAACACTTCATCACTTTTACTAAGGCGTCCACGTTCTTTTTTTTAGTTTTTGGTTTACCTCCTATGTAAATTTGTATCCAGCCTGTATTAAATATACCGAGTGACCTCTTTTATTGGTGTTAATTTAAATCCTACTTCGTTTAAATATTTATACAATACGACCGACGTTACTTGGCGGGCCTGAACTTTGCGCAGAAGGCTGCGCAGTAAGATTTTTTAGGAACCAAATGGTGACATGAGGCGAGTGCGAGTGAGAGAACATGCGCGAAAGTTCTTAGTGCCTATGTTCAGGCCCGCCAAGTTACATCGGTCGTATTGTAACTCAAATGTAGATATTTAAATCAAAGTCAGTGTTGTGGGTGGTTGGTCAGTGTCTTGATAAATGTGGAAGCCAGCAGGCGACGGGTGCGGGGGCACCCTCGCCTGTATTGCACAGGCTTCCACCAGTGCCGGACGGGAATGGCCAGGTGTTCCCGGCCATTCCCGTAGCCCCCCAGACGGGGGGACATGCGGGGCGGACATGCGCCGGGGGGGTTGTGGATGCAAAGGCTGAGCCGGATTCCCATGACCTCCCCATCAAGGCGATGAGGGAACACCGCTGAGTTTTAGTGGGTATACTGCCACCCTGGCAGGGAGTCCCACATACTCCGTCTCTTCCCCCGACGAGCGGAGATGCGTAACGTCATTTCTCAGCGAAAAAAAAAAAAAAAAAAAAGTTTATTGATAAATGATTTGAGTTTGAGAATGTAGGTACTGCCTTGTTTGTATTTCTATCTCAGTATTCTATGTGGTCAAGTCAATGCAAAAAATATACATTTAGTTTCTGAAAAGTATGTGAATTGGTATTTGGTCAACCAGTAGCAACAGTTAACTTCGGATAATTATATCGTTTAATCGCAAGGGTTAATTAAACTTGTGTGTAACACGACCCGAAAGTTATCACATTATTTCAAAGATGCCTGATTTCGGGTGTAGGTAATAATGTCAAATTTTGCGCTCAGTAAATTATTTTCTCATCAAGATGTTATAATGAGAAATTTTGTACCCTAATGATGCCCTAGGCAGGTATATTAATTTATTCGACACCGGGTAACATCTGATCTCTATAAAGCCTCTTCACTTGCTACCATAATGACTCTTGAGATTATCCTCAATACCTAATTCCTCCCTATTATGTTATCACTTCCCCTCGGCAAATTTCGTCGGAAATCGCCACGTTATCAACATCGAACTGATCGGAATCGTCAATTTGGTCGTGAATAGGTAGGTATGGATTGATAAAAGGGGAAATTACCTTCAACCGGCGCGGAAATTCTATCCAATAAAATTTTCTTCCTGAACCATTCATAAATTCTCAATAATTGAATCGAACGTCAGCTTCACCCTCTCGGTTGCAATATCAATAAGCCTATGATTTTAGTTCATTCGGATTTATGGGAGCAGTCCACTTCGATAAAAATACGATCCCTTTTTGTTAATTAGAGGACCGCAGTCAGCTGGGCGGGTTTCAACTTGGTAATCCATTAAGTTGGTACTTGTCATTCTGAATGAGGAGCGAGAGGTGACGACACGTTATGCACATTAAGTTGATTGGAATTATAATCGGCATTTTCGTAACTTTGTCGCCGACGAACTTAAATTGTCTACGTCTAATTAAGTTTCATGTTACCTAGTGAATTTACATTATAAGACCCAATTTCAGCAGTAGATTTAATATGAATTCGCAGAGCTTATAATGTGTACCTTTGGACACGAACGAAAACTGAAAAAAACCCATAAATTGTCGCACACAATACACACGTATTGGCACATGAAAGTAATTTATCGACTCCCTTGGTAAATGGATGATTAATTAACCAAATATACCTACCTTGCTGTCGTTGCTGTGAATGTATAATTTGAAGCCGGACAATAAATCAGAGCGCGCGTTGACATCGGCGAGTGCGAGCTCGGCGGCAGGCTTGCAGGCCTGCCCGCCTTGCCAGCCGCCTTCGCCCTCCATGGGGAAGATGCCGCCAATATGGAGGTCCCCGTCGCGCCGGCCCTCGCTGTAACCGCCGCCGCCGCACCCGCTCAGCCACAGCACCAGCAGCGTCCGCGCCCGCCCGCCGCCTCGACACCGCCGCCGCCACACAACACACTTGGCAACAACGAATAATTGCACTAACGTCTTCGCTAACAATGCTTTAATATCACAATACACTGTTCTAGTTCGAAAACTAAACATATTATTCACATCACTTTTTAATTTTACTAGCGGACGCTTTGAAAAATTAAAGTTTACTCGCACCCGCGGCAGGGAGGCGGCGGCGTTTTGATATAAACGTGATATCACCCGTAGATATTGTAGACATAGCCTAATAAGCGTTATTTTTTCTATAAAATATGGCATCGAGTGTGCACGGGGGCCCGGGGGGGCGCGCCCCGCCGCGGCCACTGCGCGACCCTCGGCGCCCTGCAGGGTCATCGCTCGCGGCGGGGACATGCTGTCATTGTTCACCTCTCCGAGCATTTTCCATGCTCTCTCCTGAAACAAACAAACGTTCTCATTTTAATTTGGATTGCAACTTTGTGAGCTTTTGAATAGCTTGTTATTTGTAAATTACAATGTGGAATAATTTTCGTTCAGTTCCGACTACAGTAAAAGCTAACACAAGGTGGTACGTAGTGAGTACTTACATAAGTAAGTAAGTAAGTAATTATTTATTTTTTATTTCTAAGTAAGTAATTATTTATTTTCTAAAAGACTTAGCCTTAACTTACATAAATAGATACCACGTGCAGCTCAAACGCTTCAACCAATTTGGTTAAATGAGATGTTAGAATCGTATTCGGGAGCGTGTCATTAAGCTTAATTCAACAGACCGCTAGCAGCTAACTAAGTTGTAGAAATGTTCTAAACTCTATCCAAATGGGCATTAAAAACCAAATAAACCGGACATGTTAACCAAAATGAGGGCAATGTTTAATTTACATTTATTTAGGACTGTTTGGCCTCTGGCCTGCCACTGCAGTACCTACATGTACATATTCTTAACTGTTCTGTGTTGCGTCACGATCCGCTAACATTAGATGATAATTGGAGAAAAAAATACTAACTACTGTGAAAGCTACAACGAAATAATAGAGCTCAATAAATAACTCCGCCCCAATTTATTCGTACACATTCAATATTTGTTTTCAATACGTATGGTTTGAGATGTCTTCATTTCCCGTAAGAATAAAACAATCGATAAAATAGCTATGGAACTTTGATTACAGCATTAATATTAAATCTTTCTTCGATTTCTAGATATTTTGGAGTCTGGAAATTCTCCATCTTTGTCTAAATTGTATAAGTTGAACATTTTCATATCTAGTATTGTACAAATTCGTCGATATCGGAGTGATGTCGGCAATAACGCGAGTTTCAGTTTAATACTGACGTCTGGCGCGGCTTTAGAACCACTTAGCCGATAGCTATAGATCACAATGGTAGACTTCGACGCTGCTACTTTTAAAAAGAGTTCCACTTTCTCGAAATGTCGGAGTAGGGCTAGGGAATGACTTTTTCCCGATTTTTGCAAACGAGACACTAATCGTTCCGCTTAAAAATATTGCTTTGAGTAGTGGTAGGCAGCCCAGCACCGATTGATAAGATAAAGAGCCTAGTCCCAAATCGTCATCTGCCTAGTCCTTTCCTAACTATGTTAGAGTACTTGGAGTCGGCTTTCAGTTTCACAAAATGCAGCTGAATACCAGAATTTGACATGGAGCGTTCGGGCCCTCTACAAAACTTTACAAGCGTACAATTCTACAAAATTGTTTAATTGTAGACAAAATTGTGTAACTCAAAAATCTATATATATATATATATAACTCAAAAATCTATATATATATATATATATATATATATATACATATAATAAATTTGTAGAAAAGTGGTATCTGTACAATGGAAATATATAAAAAAAAGTAGCAGGGGTTGTTATTATATCGATGCCGAACCCGAAATTGTAATTATTTTATTTTTTGTCTGTTTGTCGGTTTGTCTGTTTGTTTGTGCACGCTAATATCAGAAACGGCTTATTCGATTTAGATGCGGTTTTCACTAATATATTGTAGTAGGCTTCACTTAACATTTAGTGTTTATTTCATGTCAATCGGTTCATTAATAAAAAAGTTATGTCAATTTAAAGAATCACGGCGAACATTTGTTAAGGTATTCTATCAGAGTACGTACACGCCTCGGGCCTGCGCGTCCGATCTTCGGAACTACTGGACGGATTTGAATGTTTTTTTTTATTGTATAGTTATTATATAGCTGGACAACATTCAGGCTATAATTTATCTTGGAAACTTGAACACCTGATGCAGAACCGAAACAGACCAGCTTAACTATAAGAGATACAAAAATGGTACCATAGCAAAAATTGTTCCACGTGATGAGGATTTTCTGCTGAGAGAATAAATTTGAAGATCTGGAACACCTGATGGGGAACTCCAAGAGCCCAGCTACACCATAACACATATAGGAATGACGTCTTAGTAAAAGTTATTCGGTCGGATGGGCATTTCCTGTTGACTTATAAAAATCTAAGATCAGAAATCATGTGGAAATCAAAGCTATCACTAATTTCACCTCCACGCGGTGAAGGCGGTAACAGTTTAGGACTGATTTTCGATGACGATGGTATATCATTGAAAATTTGACTCTACTGGCCAAAACTCCCATTTATTTTTTTTAACGTGAAGAAATGCTCATGCATTCTGCACTAACACGGGGAGATAGTGCAGTTATGTGGGACTCTAACCCACTAAAACTCCACTGTATCCTCCTCTGCCGCTTACGGCGGGAACATGGGTACGCGTTAGCACTCATCCGTGAACCCGCCGCGGCTGTCCGTCACCGGACCCTCCGCTGGGGAGTACTCCCCATCACCGGCGCACCAGAACACATAGCACGCCGTGACCACCCCAGGGACCAAACCAGCACATGGGCGCCAGACGATCCCGTGGCTGGGCACCCTTGGTAGGGGAGCAGTCACTTAGATTTTAATTGATCAGGTATCTTCATAATAAAACTATAACCATGCCTAGAAAGAGGTCAAATCTTTCCCAATGTTCCAAAGGAGCTAAAAGATTGAGGATCATAAGATCCCAAGAATCTACCGAAGAGCGTCAGGAGAGACTTGATGCTGTTTGAGAACATCAGGCTGCAACTCGCTCCGTGGTAACCTCTTCGGATCGCGAAGCACGCCTGCGTTCTCAGCGTATTTACGCATCTACATCCAGGTCTCTAGAGACCAGTGCAGAATATGATGCGCGACTGACCGCTGATACGGTGAGATTATCATACATTGTTCCGAACACGCACACAACAAAATATTCATAATCAGAAAGTGAGAAAGAAAGAATTGCTGGAGTACGGCATGAAGAGACAGATTAAGAAGAGCGCAACGAACGTTTGAATTCTGATCGACTTCGACATTCTCTGAACAGAATGTCGATATCATCTGAAGAATCGGATGTGTCTCAAGATATAGCCGTAGGGCATGGCGACCTTCCTTGGGTTGATAAGGAACGGAGTGCATTTACGTATACTCCTATGATTGACTACGCCACATATTCCGCCATCGGAGGTATGGTTGAAAATTGTACTTTTTGTGAAGCTGTTAAATAGCAAAAAGAAACAAACGGTATGTGTTGCTCAGGTGGGAAAGTACATATTGAAATATTACAAAATCCTCCAGAAATATTAAGATCACTGCTAATCGGTGACCATCCACAGTCAAAACATTTCTTGGACAACATACGTTCGTACAATAATGCCTTTCAAATGACGTCTTTTGTTGCGAAACAGATTTCAGAAGGCCCATTTATGCCAACATTCAAAGTGCGCGGCCAAGTTTACCACCCTACTGGTTCATTATTGCCTGAAAATGTCGTCTCGAATCGTCTCTCGCATCCCGTTGTTTTCCAGTCCCTGGGCTCTTAGAATTCGACATCAGACGATTCAGATCTTCGATTTTGACGACCCCGTTGTCGCTGGCATAAGCAACAGGTTCCGCGTACGAAGTCGCGGGCAGAAGCTAGTTAGAAATATGTATGAGTTACAATATTGTAGACTTCTCACTACAATTTACATAATTTTAAGGTTTTTCCGTTAGCCAATGTTTGCACGGACGTTTGCCCGCGCGATATTTTTACGTGCGACACGTCGACTCACAATATTGTCTGGCTTAGATCTTTATGATACACGCACTTGTAAGATTTACAAACTTGTAAATTGTAATTGTGAAATTTTGTGTTTTTTTGAGTTTGAGTTTGAGTTTTGTGGTATAGGGCCCTAATCTCCACAACGCAGTTACTGGGTAGCGCGGTTACTAATTATTACGCATTCGTCAGTTACCTGCTTACTGTGATTTTAGGCTTTTTGGCTTTTTTTTGCTTTGCAGCGCATAAGGCAGGTTCGATCTATTTTTTGTTATGTATTTTTGTGGTGTGCAAAAAAGTATATAGGGTGACTGGTAATTAGTGACCGATACTTAAACACGTGATTTTACTCATCATTATGAACAACTTTTATTATGGGACCAAACCTGAAATCGCGAAAAAAAAATCAGCTGTTCCCTACATTTATGTTCGTCTAACTCGTCAAAATGTAGAGAACAGCTGTTTTTTTTTTCACGATTTCAGGTTTGGTCCCATAGTAAAAGTTGTTCATAATTAAGTATCGGTCACTAATTACCAGTCACCCTATATATTATAAATATAAATACATACAATATTTCTACTAGATAGATATAATAGATACTTCGAGAATAATCGGCTAGATACTGCTAAAGACTCACGAATAAGTCATAACGGTTATTCATAGCGAATATGCGATCAGTAAAATACAGAAGCAGTGAGCTATTCAGTAAGAATTTCTGCTGGCGAATACAGAAAGCCTGATAATAATCGACTCTCTGTAATCGTGCCGCAATGAAATGAGAAGTTAATGATTCGTGGCTTATTCCTTTGTAATACCGGTGCTAATCATTGGAAGAAAATGGTGTTCAATTAAAATGACAATTTTGCTAACCACGAGACTTAATTGAGTCTTTTATTAATCAACCTTCCGTTTACAACATTGGGAAATCGTTTATTAAATTGGTTGTATGAGTAACATTGGGAAATCGTTTATTAAATTGGTTGTAAGTATGAGTAACATTGGGAAATCGTTTATTAAAGTGGTTGTAATAGTATGAGAAATTAATACTTTAGACCTTTTTTAGTCTAAATCTTAATTATTCTTAATTATAATAATTTTAAACGACTGCCTATTTAGCAAAAACCAAGATACAAGCAGGCACTGAACGAAGTCACTGATTCGCTCATCATCATCATTTCAGCCGAAAGACGTCCACTGCTAGACATAGGCCTCCCCCAAGCACTCCACTTTGACCGGTTCTGTGCTTCTCACATCCAAGGGGTTCCTGCGGCCTTCACGAGGTCGTCTTCACTGACTTGCTCTTGGGTAAGTAGTTAGGATTTGCCTGTATTCTTTAGTTTAGGTGGTGATTTGACTTATTTACTGCCCTCATCAATTACCCTATGCCAAGAATTCCTGCACAGGAAACATCATGAATTCAAGTGGAAGGAGTTTACCTATGGAATTAAATGTCTTAACTTGAACCATTTTCTCAACAAAGGGAAGAAATATCTTTAACAATGTGAATTTAATCAAAACTGAACGTCATTTTGTGGCGGTGTACGAGAGAAGTTAATTTTTGGTTATTATTTTAGAACTGGGTTAACAAGGTAAGTAGACGTTCAGGTGATAATTCTGTTAGTAGGTACTTGTCGCTTTAATAGGAGGGGACGGGGCCTGCGAGGAATTTGAAAAATAGGTAAGGTACCTGGGTCTAATATGGCCACCCTAAGGTTTCGTGTCTATTTTTTTATAGTTTTAAAGATTAGAGGGCAAGTCACGGTATTTATTTGTAAAGTGTACCTAATAAGCTTTCATATTGTAGCAAAAAAATTATAAAAATATTGAATATTTACAGATATTCTTTACTTTTTTGTAAACGTAAAAATGGCCATATTTCCGACAGTATTTAAATTGGTAATATTATTAAATTAATTATTTTAATTGGTATTATAATTTATAAATGTTAATAATAACCAATTAAAAAAAAAAAAAGGTTAGTCCTCACTACACTGGGTGCATACATGTCCATATTTATCAAAATCATCTGCTGTTAAGCCAACGCACTCCTCACACCCAGGTACCTTATTTGAAGAAATTATTACCGTGTGATAGGGACGGGACAGCTGCAGCTCAGACCGAAATTATCACAAAATTTTTGTCGAGATCGACGTTTCGTATTCCCCTTTTTTCTCCACGAAAACTGAGCCGATTCAATTATTTTTTACATTAACATTTTAAGAAAGAGTATGTTTAGGTTCCTAAGATTTCTTTTTATGTTAAAAACTTTTCTAATTTGTCTGGTAGTCCTCTAATCACGGCGGTAAAAATAGGGCATTTTTTGTAATGTTTAGGTCATATTTTCTTTACAAATTAGTTGCTGAAAAAAGAAAATGACAGGGACGTGTTTACAGCAGCGTGTTTATTTTATGAAAAAAAAAATTGCTCTAGAGGCATTATTCAGGAAAAAAAGGTACCTACAAATATATTCCACATTTGTATGGAGAATCGCACGCCCTGTTTCCTCGAGGTTCGTTAATATGATGGAGCCATTATAAATCCATGCTATCTATACTTCTATAGGTACTAATATTATAAAGAGGTAAAGTTTGTAAGTTTGTATGTAGGGGGTAATCTCTGGAACTACCAGTCGGATTTGAAAAAATATTTTTTGTTTTTGATAGCCCAATTCTTGATGAAGGCTATAGGCTATTTAACATCACGCTGTGTGAAAAGTCAGAAAGAACACTAAGCAAAAGCGAAGTAATAGCGCGGGCAGGCGATGGATGAGATGTGACGGGGTGGGTCGGGGGAACAAGAAATTTCACGCAGACGAAGTCGCGGGCAGAAGGTAGTCCATACTAATATTATTAATTCGAAAGTAAGAGTAATTCCCACGGGATCGACACTTATGCGGGTGAAACCGTGGGGCGCTGCTAGTAATATTATAAATGCGAAAGTGTGTCTGTCTGTTACCTTTTCACGCTTAAACCCCTGAACCGATTTAGATGAAATTTGGTGGTATAGAGATAGTTTGAGTCCCGGGAAAGGACTTAGGATAGTTTTTATCCCGATTTTCCCACGAGATCGACACTTATGCAGGTGAAACCGCGGGGCGCTGCTAGTATTCAATAAAATTGGAATTTCATTATGAATATTGGGAATAAACTGCGTTAGTGTGAACCCGTTGAGTAATAATAAGTCGCGTTTCTATAATACATAAGATAACACCTCACCAGTACCTAATCTCCGAGGGATTTGGCAGAGCTGTGTATATAAAATACCCATTTTTCGCCAATTATGGCGGCTCTTGCCATCAACCGGGCAGAAATCCGGACTCCGGGCTACGGAGAAATTCCAGATGGAATAACCCAATAACACTATGCCCGACCCGGGAATCGAACCCGGGACCCCATTGTCAGCAGTAGCGCTTGCGACCACTAGACCATCGTGGCAGTTAACGACGCGAGGCGAGGCGTTTATATACATATACTTATTGTAAGTATACAAGGGCGAGGTTAATGTAGTTAGGTGCGCGGTGATCAATCAGAACCGTATCGAGTGTGCGGGGGCGATATGTCGAGTTTGTAATTTAGATATTTACCCAGCCACCTCAGCCCAGCTCACTGGCCGAGTGCCCGTATCCACCCAAATGATATATCACTTCCTACACAAAGTTGCAACTCTCATCGCGGATGTAAACGGAATAAAACAATACCCTATTACAAACTTTGCCCCTCTCACAATTAGTATTTTCAGTCTCCATTTTAGCTCAGATACGACAGTTAGGGAGTAAATGAAAGTTTCACAACAGAGTGACGTTGAATTCGACATTCTCTGGCAAGTCGACTGTCCGCCTCCGCAATCATTTTTCAAATCCTATTTCCAGATTTGTTCCTTCTGTAAGCAATATTTCAATTGAGGTCAAAAGGTTTCAATTTACTGTAGGTATAGTGCTAGAGTGATAAATAGTTCGTACTAGACAAACTATTCGTCATTTCCGCTATCTTTTTTCGAATACAACACAGGAGATTTTTGTAGAACTCTAGCTAATTTAATCTTTATTCGCCTGAATTAGAGTTTATTTTTATTTGGATGTAATCTAACGGACACTATTAGCTTTAATTCAAAGCTACCTTCCTCTCGTGTTTAAAAAGAAAAATTGTTATGCGTAAAACGTTCCCATTTCACGGTAAATAAAAGCGGATAAAGTTAGGTATAAAGATTAAGGCTTTTAAAAATAATGGCCGAGATGACGATAAAAAATGAAAATAAAAAGGCTGAATGTTTTCATTTGTTTACATTTAAGATGTTAATCTCTAAGAGCACTTTGGCTTAACGAAGTTAAACATCGTAACTTCAAAACATTGTCTGTTTATTTTTAATTGGCAACTTTCTGAATGTGGATCCTAGTTCGCGCAGTTTTATTAAATAAGTTTTCAGGAGTAGCTCAGAATAGTAAATGACCCATAGTACGTCCCTTTCAGTTTTCAGTGATGATTAAGTTCTACTGACCTTATATGTAATAAAGATAACGTTAAAACGATTTCCCTACGATAACGTCTCACAACGTTTCATATTAGAAAGCATGATAAAAAATGAATAGCTAAGCTTGCTGATCCCACTATGTGGTCCTTGGGGAATGTTGTAATACTTCGAAATAATCGAATTACTTACAGATAAAGCACTTAATGAAAGGCAGTAAGCAATCACATTGAGGCTCAAGAGCTGTTTGAATGGTTGGCAAGAGGCTAATGCAATAAGGTCGTCATTGCGGCAATTTCCGAGAGAATCACATAAAGGAACCATTCGACCGTTCCATTCCCGCTTATCATTACTATTGTCTGTTTATTTTTATTATTTTGCCCGGTTTACCTTGATGATAAAACGGGTTGATTCATTCATTAGTCTGTCTATTTTCGTAAGATAATGTGACTATTCCTAAATTACCCTAGAAAGATAACATTTTCGTTTTGCCTGAATTATTATAATACTGGCTTCTGCCCGCGACTTCATTTCATGTTCTACCGACCCGTCCCGTTAAATCGCATCACCTGCCCGCGCGATCACTTGGTGTTAGCTTAGCGTTCTTTCTGACTTTTTTAGTTTTAGCTCAGCTCAGCGTGATGTTAATTAGCCTATAGCATTCCTCAAGAATTGGGTTATCAAATGCAAATAGTTTTTTTTCAAATCTGACCTACCTGTTCCGAAGATTAGGTACCCCCTACCTACAAATAAACAAATACTTCTTCTTAATATTAGCACATATTAGTATAGGTTAGTGTTAAGATCGGTTTTCCCTTTTCCCTTAAATAGCATCGTGACCGGAAAACATAACTTGCTTATTATTTTTATCTACACCCGTAGTGACACTTATTCATATCATCATCTGCCTAGCCTTTTCCCAACCATGTTGGGGTCGGCTTCCAGTCTAACCGGATGCAGCTGAATACCAGTACCTATTTTACATAGAGCGACTGCCTATCTGGCCTCCACAACCCAGTTACTGGGTAATACGATACCCCTTGGTAAGACTGGTTGTCAGATTTTGAAGTGACACTTATTCATATTCGCAAATAAAATATACCCGTGCTGTCGGTAACTGGATACAGTCACCAGAAACATTTTTGATAACGATGATCATTACGCGACACGTTTCTGCAAACTGGGTCCTTTTGCGACGTAACAACATCCAGGCTTCATGTACCAACGTTTGTCTGTTTGTATTGACATTTTGCTGACACGAGGCCATAAATGTAATAAAAGGTTGGAAATGTAAAGAAAAAAAAATACGGTCGGGGGTAGAGTGAACCACGAAATCAACCATTTACTTTTATAGAGTACATACAGCATTCGTCTCGGTTCATTTACATTTCGGGGCTCGTTTCGTAACCGAGCTGATTTTCTGTCTAGGAATGGGTACGTGATAAGGCCACGTATATACTTCTACATAAACTATGTAAATCGGCGAGTTTTCGAATACCCGATACGGAGCTTTAGAAATTCTGCCTCTCGTATTCCAATACGAGAGGCAGAATTTCTAAAGCTCCGTGATCTCGATTTCAATGTATTTCGAGGCACAAAATTTCTGTTTAGGAGCAAGCTAGACAGTAGTCACGATTGAAATGCTTCATAAGTTAAGTAAAAGCTAAAATGTTAATATAAAAAAAAGCGGCCAAGTGCGAGTCGGATACGAAGGGTTCCGTACCACCGCACAATATTGAATGCTAAATTTTTTTTAAATACTTTATTTTGTTTTTATTATTTGTTGGTAGAGCAGCCATAGTGGTACACATTATGTGATAATTTCAAGTGTCTACCTAGTACGGTTCAAAAGGTACAGCCCTGTGACAGACAGACAGATGGACGGACGGACGGACGGACAGATGGACGGACGGTCAGATGGACGGACGGATGGATAGCAGAGCCTTACTAATAGGGTCCCGTTGGCGGGGGGTACGAAACCCTAAAAATCTAACATTTACACCATTTTTGTATGTATTTTTATGCTACAAACTTTTATATTACGGAGCACTTTCCACGCGTGCCCGACATACTTACATGAATAACCTTGAGACGGGATTTATCTACTCGTACCTGTGTAGCGTAATCCTGACTAGGTTGAACAGGTGAAGTACCAACAGGATTAACTACAGGAGGCTTTCATATGTTATGGCTACACGTTCCTATAGCATAATTAGCCTATAATGTTCCCACTGCTGGGACACAGGCCTTCTCTGTGACAGAGAGTAGGCTATAATCCACCAATCTACATGGTCTTCACATGATCTGTCCCAGCTTTTGTCTGGATTTTAAAAAGAGACTGACCTCTGAGTTTGTTTCGGCCTTTCTTCTCAGAGTTGTCAGATAGGAAACGCCGACCTCATCTAGTTTGTTTTAAAATATAATTGACGTGTAAAAGTGTTTATCTACACCCATGCTATAGGTAAATCCTCTATAAAAGTTTCTGAAAAAGTTAGCTTATGGCCAACATTAAAACAACCTGTGTCATAGTAACCATAATATCAACCAAACGAGTGTTATAATGTTGTACTAAATTTCATTATGCGGCTCCCTTGCTTTTTCTATCCCTTCCTTACTCATCAAATCTTTATGAATTTGAAAAAAAGGACATTGTCATGCACGCGCGTTTCACAACCACAGCGCCGTAATAAAACAAAAAACTTATAGGTTTCCTATTCGAATTCACGTCGTCTCCCGCTATTTTTGTTCGATATTAGTATTGCAAAAATGTATTACTTTGTTGTTTACAAAAATGAGTTAAACATGGTTTGATACTCAGCAATTAAACTTTCCATGAATGTACATAGAGTTCTTACAACACTTTACAACAACCTTTTCTAGAGGATTTATGTCATGGGTGTAGATAAAGTCTTGTATGCAACTTTAAAAAAAACAGACTTGTATTGTTATTAACTTTTATGGAAAATGGCGCGCTGGTTTTGTTTCTCCGCTCGTGGCGCTAGCAGGTGTAAATAAAGGCACTGGCAAAACCACTAAACAGCCTATAGAAAAAATATAATAACCACAAAATAATGTTTAGACTGATCGTATTGTTGTCGTATGTGTGTATGAAAGTACTATTGGCATAGAGAAATATACAGTGAGAATCCGCAATAATAGAGCGCGGCCAACGAAAAGACCCTGTCTTTTCGTTTGGTTCCGAGAGGGACCACAGGCCATTCAGACTATTAAAAAAAAAGTGAAATATGGCCCGCGGATTCCTTTTCGCATGAAGTCTCTTTGATGAGATTAAAAAAAAGCGCACGTCTCCGACTATTAAATAATTATCTGTAGCGTTACCGCACTATAGTCTATTCACGGAGACGAGTTAGTAGAGCGCTATCTCACTCACACAATTTTTTAACTGCGATTGGTCAATGATAAACGCTAAGGCGGTGTACACAGTACGAGTACTTTTTAGTCTACTCTTACTTCCCGTACTGTGCAGACGTGCTCTTACTTGTGACAGTATGCTCAACTCGTGAACTGGTTTGTGTATTGGATTTTATGATTGATTGTGTTAAAGAAAATGTAGCTTCACATAAAATGGCAGAATTAAAAATTGAATTAAACTAATCTATTAAAAATATTTTCGCAAAAAAATTAAAAAAATGTATAAAGCATGTCATAGAAATAGTTGAGCCCAAAATGGATGCCATGGATAGAAATGTGGAAGTAATGACAGAAAGACTCGTAATATGTAGGAAACGACGACAGTAGTGATACGTCGTCGGTGGTCGGTCGTCGTCGTCGTTGTCGTCGGTGCTATAAACTTGTATATTATAATATAATAAAGTAAATTTAACTTTCATTTTATTGCTTTCCTTCATATCTATCAGTTAAATTAAAAATACCTATAATTTTTTTTTTACCAAATAAATGGCTCTTAAATACGACAGATGAAGCCGCAGGTATAAACTAAGCGAACTTCTAAGAAGCGCAGTGTGAACGCGCATTTACATTTCTAAGGTATTGTTAACGCCCACTGGCCCTAAAAAAGTATTTTTTGTCTTTGTCATTTGTATGATAATGTGCGATAGAGAAGGCGCTATACTAACTCGTCTCCGTGAATACACTATAGTGCGGAAACATAAAGTAAAAAGCACGCGTGTTTAATACACTGCATTATGGACCTAAAAGCGGTTCATTAACAGCCACTTTACGAGCAAGTGTGTTGAAAACCTATTTTTAGAAATAAAACATTTATCACGAACCATACGGGCCCAGTGCATCGAGGTCACATGTCTCTGAATTTTTAGTTCTAGGATATGCCGGTTTCCCCACGTGCTTATGTTACTTCTTATTAGTAAGCTCGAAGCATAAATATAATTATTATCTTGAATAGACGCATCAAGATGAAAAATAAACACCTAACGCAATCAGTGTGCTATTGTGCTGGATTGTAAGGTTTGACGCACCTTCCATGTAAACAGCTGACGTAGACCTGGAGGGGCTTGTAATAACAGCCGCACTCGTCGATCGGTAAGATTAAGCTACGCTTGCCGCGGTTGGTCCGTGGATGGGTGACCATCTTTACATACCAAGACACGTCCTTGCCACGGAAAGCCCCAGCTGTCATTCGTGGATCTTTCACAGTCGTTACGGGTCGCGTCAGAAGCCCGAAAGTCTGACAATCAGTCTTACCAAGGGGTATCGTATTACCCAGTAAGTAACTGGAATGTGGAGGTCAGATAGGTAGTCTCTCCATGTTCTAAATACTGGCGTTCAGCTGCATCCGGTTAGACTGGAAGCTGACCCCAACATAGTTGGGAAAAGGCTAGGCAGATAGTGATGATGAGCTGACTTCGATCTCGCAACACAGATATACCTAAAACGATACTCTATTAGGTATTCAGTGCTCGAACGAAAACAAAAAGAATTTGAGTAATTTGTGAGCGTAATTAAATTACGTCTTTTTCACTTTTGTCAACCGTAACGACGGCTGTCAATGGCGCCAGCTGTCGCCCCTAATGTATTTTAATTTATCTCGACTGTGATTAATTGAATCTATTTAGTACCTACTGCAAAAATATGCAACGCCACAATGTAATCCCTTTGTTTGTTTAAAACCTATTTACGTCTAAACAGAATTTAGAAACTCGAAAAATCTTTGGTCTAAACTTTTTAAATTAAGAAGCGAGATTCTTTTGTCTGAGTTGGGGCCAACAAACTTTAACTTTTTCTTGCAAAGCATACTGTTTAGTGAAATTGCCGGTGATTTTTTTCACTCCGTTTTTCCATTTGCAATTTTTGAAGAATTTAATATCACTGTAAATAAGGCTCGTCGCTGTCCCTAGAAAGGGTGAACACCCCGAGCATTTCCATTTTGAATTCTTACTTGAGCAGCTTTGTATTCAGGAGTTGATGAGGTCGCATAATTCAGGCCCTCCACTAGTGTTTACAGCGGACAGACATGCAATCAAATTAAATCATGGTCCCAAACATTTGGGAAGATATGCAGATACATTTCCTTATTGAACCTTCGAAATAAGTGATGCCTGTAAAATTTGGTAGTTTCGCCTCTCTATAGAAATACCAGCTCGAAAATATTGGAAAACAGTTCTGAATAGTGAATGAACTATCGATTCAGAATTGAATTGATGTAAGTAAGAGCTATTTTATTACTGATCACTATTCCTCGCTACTTCCTCGTTGGTCTATTGGGCGAAAGCGCTACTGCTGTTCTTGAGGTCTTAGGTTCAACTCTCAGGTCGAGCAAAGTGTTGCTCGGTTCTGCCCGGGTGATGGCAATAGGGTCGCTCTCTTTTACAGACTTAGGTGATTACTCATCCGCAAAATATTTCATCCGCGGATGAAACGTTACCCTTTTAAAATTGTAAGGCGACGAATCAACCGCAAGTTCGGATGAGTCGTCACATAGTTAATATTGATGTGGTCATATCGGCCAAACAAACGTGAAAAAAAAAAAAAAAACTTGAATTTAATTTAAAACTGAATTTTGTTACAGTACCTACATTTAAATAAATTGTTAATAAGAGGACTTAACAAACTGGCGAAATACCTATACACCTCTGCCTAACCCTTTGGGAAAAATATGTTATGTTACGTGTTTAAACCAACCTAAAAGCCCTCAGAATCCAGATTCAGAAAAGCGTAATGAAAATAGTTTACAAATAAGTAAGCAACTACAGCAGAGGATCATTGTGCAGAGAGAAGATACCATATCTCTGTGGAACTCAACAATATTGTTGAAATTAATTCTGGCCAACTCTATCTTATCTTTACCTAAATAGGCGCTTCGTGGGACTCCGCCAATAAGATCGATCTAATATATCCGATTTCATGCTCGTTAACTAACCAGATTTGTCTGTTACTCCACCGAGGAGAATATTCCAAATAGTTTATCTAACAATTCTGAAATCATACCGAGCTTGAATGATTAAAACGAAGACTTGTGTATTATTAAATAAAGGTTAGTTTGCAAATTTTAGTATAGAAGCCATGCAGCAGCAGCAACAGCATAGCAGACTGGTAGGTAACATTGGATCAAAGACATGACATGACACTACGTACGTACCTTTTGGTAAGAATCGGATATCTATGGTAAGAATCTTAATATGAATCGATCTAATTTGTGTAACACTATTTTTCGAAAATGTTCTCTACTAACTTTAGTGTTACACAAATTAGATCGATTTTAAATTTTCGATAGAAACAGATTTTCAGTTATATTTTTTTATATAAGACATTTCGAAAATGTTCTCTACTAACTTTTTAGACCTTTGTATCCAGCTTATGAGTATGAAGTTTGATTAAATCGGCTCATTCATTTCGAAAAATAAGGGCTTGAAAGTTTGTATGAAATGCCGTACGGCGTAAACGCTCTTAATCCAGGCACTTGGTAGGTATTTGTGGAGTCCATAATGCATCAATAACACTGTATGTTATCATTTACTTGTTTAAACCGTTCGTGACACGTTGCACGACGATGTTTATGAACGATGTCGTCGTAAAAATGTTCAATTTACGATTCGATTACGTCCGACGGGGGTTTGGAACATTAACTGATGTTGCGAGCTCTTTAGCTGCGTAAGGGGCGGCCGCAAAATTGCGGTTGTACAAGGGGCGCGGCGGCCGGCCCGGCAACAGCGACATAATTAAATTTACCATACCACACCTACAGGTGCAAGCAATCTTGGTTTCTGTGACGAAGGAACTAACCTCGTCACACGACGGACGAGATATGCGCCTTTATTGAGTTCGTGTTCAAATCCCAACTGTCTATTGTTATTCTTTTCATAACAGGAAAATTGGGATTGAATGAAAGCGGTTTCAGAATATTGGATGGCGGCTTTCTGCTTTTTTTCGACCACATAGGGTCTGAGTAGCGTAAATATACTAAATAAATTGGGAAATTATTCTTTTATAAGGTAAATCGTGAATGGAAATGAGCGTTAAACGAGTCGACGTAATGGGGCTAACGAGCAGATCGCAGCACCTCTAACGGTTTATACTATGACTTTCCTCCATTTCACTTTTAGGATTATGCTTTTCGCGTCTTTATTTTAACAGTTCGTTGCTGAATTATTCTCATAGTGTGAGATAGGAACAAGGCGGGTACTGGCTGGTGTGTGTTTTATTGCTGTCTCAATCAAGTGAAGGTAATAATGAGTAACGGTACACGGTTCGCATTGACTCCCAGCCGGGTCGCTACCCCTCTTCAAAAACAGTCCTCTGCGACATAAATAACAAATGGTGTTTGAAAAGACCCATCACAACACATCTCGCGCTATGTCACAACTTTGATTGTATCCATTTAACTTGAGAACTTAACACCGTTAAATATTTAGTGTTCATGTCGTAGCGAGGTGTATTGTCGCTTCAGAATGTAATTAGAGTCAATCATCGAACCAAGTATTCTGTAATTGGCTAGTTCTACAAATTGAGGAATTATGGTTGGCTCAGGTCGTAGAATAATATATATTATATATTTGTGTTAATTGACACTATGAAATAAAAGTTTATATTGGTTTCTAATTGGGCACTAAAAATCATTTCTCTCAAGCAAATATTTATACGATAAATTTACATAAAAAGGGGCAAAATTGTCACTTCCCTGTGGGGCGACATTCCAAAATGCAAAATATAAGACCATGTAATAAGGTTTAAAAAGTAGTTTAGTAGAATAATTTTATTATAAGATAATAATCATATACATAAGGTTTCCATAAAACGCTAAAACAGTTTTATGGTCTCTTATTTTCTCCGAATATTGTCGACTTTACAAAGGCGACGCGTATTGAGTATCACTTCCCTGTCACCTAAAAGTTTGTTAAAATCACCTTGAAATTGAATAGTAAGTAACGTTGCCGCTCGGGCAATAGAAAGAAAGGGGTGACGACAGCATGTAACGGCTGTGTTTTGTTTCATTCGAGCAGCGATCGGGTCGTGTCCGTGCGTTTAGTGGTGACATTTGCGTTCGGGGTCAGTCAAATTCTCACTCACATGGTACGTATTTACAGTTAAATTATAAAATATTATTTAATTTTAATACATTGTAAGTATGTATTTTAGTTGCACTAAAGATTTATGGAGATTTTAATTGTAATAAAATAAAGCAATCTTCTAGATTTAGGGAAAAAACATTCAAAATATCACTTCCGTGTGTATCACTTCCCTGGAAATACATAGACAGGGAAATAAGAACACTCCAGAGAAGTGATAAAAGGCTTGTTCTGTGGCTGTTGGCACTAAATAAAATGTGCACTGCGTTATTACAAGCTTTTATTTAACTTGCCGTGTGCGTTAGTTTGTTAGTTATTATGTATGGGTCAAATCTTGCAAGTAAAATTTGACCAACTTCCCAGGGTCCAATCGAATTGAAATTTTGTACACCTGTTTAGGTCAGGTGACAATGCAATATTACGTTACCATTGAGCTGGTCTAATGAAGGAGACGAATGTTGGCCATAAGAACTCCTAAATTTTACTGTTTTTTCGTTATTTTAATGTATGTGATTCTATTTTTACTTATATTTGCCAATAATTTAAGAGCCGAAAATAATTTCGAAGTTCTTTATAGAACCAATATGAGCAAACCAAAAGGGAAATCGCAGACTACAGAAGAAATATTGAGAAAAAAAGGAGAAAATGAGAGAAAACACAAGTATAAGAAAGACTATCTCTGAAATGTCGGATCGAGAAAAACGACTATTGTAGAAAAAGCATGGCTAGAGAGATCCAGTAAACACTATAAAAAAGAAATGTGCTGTAAAAAAAGCTTCTGTAGATTTTATGAGAGCTAATACATCATCTTCTCGTCCCACATACCGCAGTCTCAAGACGAAAGTCTTTGACCAGTGTGGGTTGTTGCCAGTCATGACATAAGGCCCTGAAATGTGGTCGCTCACAATGGGCCTTATTAGAAGGCTAAAAGTCACCCAAAGGGCAATGGAAAAGGCTATGCTTGGAGATTCCCTGCGTGATCGAATCAAAAATTAAGAGATCCGCAGGAGAACCAAGGTAACCGACATAGCCCGAAGAATTGTCAAACTTAAGTGGCAGTGGGCAGGGCACATTGCAATAACCGATGGGGCCGAAAGGTTCTGGAGTGGCGGAGATGTAGTGT
Source organism: Oligia fasciuncula (assembly GCA_963082905.1). Taxonomy (NCBI): domain Eukaryota; kingdom Metazoa; phylum Arthropoda; class Insecta; order Lepidoptera; family Noctuidae; genus Oligia; species Oligia fasciuncula. The sequence goes on along the minus strand of OY720388.1, from coordinate 14,830,905 downwards.
TGGAAGGCGTCTCACAAGGTGGACCCGACGACCTTGTGAAGGCCGCAAGAAGTCGTTGGATGCGAGAAGCATAAAACCGGTCGAAGTGGAGGTGCTTGGGGGAGGCCTATGTCCAGCAGTGGACCTCTTTCGGCTGAAATGATGATGATAAGTGATGAATACACCATCAAGCCTCATTTCGTTTAATAAAGAAAACTTAATATTCTTCATAATTCATATTTCTCTATAACGACAGCATTATCTTGTCTGAATTATCACTTCCCTGGTTGGTATTATAGTACACGTTTAGATTTATTTTTGCATATAAACTGTTCTATTTATTTAATAAATATCATATTTACTAGTATTTACTACAACGTTTACTGTCAAGTCGATTTTAAGATCAAACAATCTTCTAGAGTCACTTCCCTGTATCTACTCTCATTTCCCTGTCTTCTGCAAATTGAAAAATGCCTATAACTTCTAAATTAATCAATATTTTGACTGACCCTTTCAATTCTAGATTACTCCATCATGTTTTAATAAAATAGTTAACTTTAAAATGATTTACATTAAAAAAAACGATGGGCCGAAAATAATTCAATTTTATTCCCTTGTTTGTAGAACTAGCCAATTACTTCTTGGTAGACTTGCACGGTCTAAGTTATATCTAACAATTAATTAATTTAGGTTTAATCACTGTAAATCAGAGAGAAGTGGTGGCCCAGTGGTATCGGCCGCGACTTACGAGTCCTGAGTTCGAACCCAGGCATGCACTTTACTTTGTCAATTTCTTTCATCACTACTGCTCTCAAAACGGTGAATGAAAACATCGTGAGGAAAGCGGCATGTCTTAGAACCAAAAAAAGTGGCACTCCGGGAGTGCCGACAGAAGTGAAAACTTGAACAATTACGTGTGTATTTTTTTAATCGCCTTATAAACAAAACACGCGCGGTGTCGGTTACGGTAACAGTGTCGCGAGATAAATGATTTTTTCACATCTCAAAAAAAAATCGAAGACATCCACCACATCCACCAACTGGGCCCACATCACCACTTGGGTCCAGACCACCGATTATGGCACACTCCCTATCACAGAGAGGGGGAGGCCTGTACCCCAGCAGTGGAAACATTATAGGCTGATTATGCTTACTCTAAACCAGTTTCTAAAATAAAACAGACTCCTTTGTTCATAAACTTTGCTTAAAGGTACCTAAGTAATGAGTAGCGACTGTTTAACCATACAGTTTAGACTTTTAAACGTCTCTTAACTTTAATTATCGTTTATAAATAAACCTCCTAATGACTTCATATTATGTTACGTAAAATGTATATAATGTAACGGGAATGCACCCGGAGAGATGGGCAAAGATGTCACTCACTGGACGCCTGAAGAAGGACATCGTCGTCGAGGTAGACCACGACGAAGGTGGTGTGACGATCTAACGAGGTTTGCAGGGCGAACATGGCCAGAGATCGCTCAAGACGAAGGAGGTTTGGAAGGAAAAAGGGGAGGCCTTTGTCCAGCAGTGGGACACAATAAAGGCTAATGAAAAAAAATAATTAAAACCCAACATTTATTTCCTTACGCACCGCTTCGCCTGTAATAATTAGTTTGCATCGTAGTAAATCCAGTGTGTCAGTTAATTGTAGCGCAGTTAACAATGTCGATAAGGTGTCTGGTGCACAAAGAAATAAACGGTCGTTTGTTCGGGCGGCGTCGAAAGGAAAAGCAATTAGCTAGAATGCAAATAGCAAAATGTATTGTAGTGTTGAACACATTTGCATACGAAGCGACGAGCGGAGCGGACGGAATTCCGAGGGCCTGGCGCACCCACTCCCTGTATAAGCTTCCGTTCAAAACTTCCATCGTAAAGCTAAAAAACCAATGCTCCGCTCACTGTAATTTCGTTTGGCGAGAACAGAACGCCATTCCAAGTTTGCGTAATTTGTAACGAAAATTGCCTCTGTACAAAAAATAACTTCTGGGAAACTAAAATTCGCGTTATTATTGTTGGAAGGTAACATTTTTAATTGCCATTCACCGCTTTACCGTCCTTAACGATCACTATAGCTTCAAGCCGGTTAAGAATTCATTTGTTTTCCAGAAAAGTGTTTTCTGCGAAGCATTTACGTTGGGCCATTCCGATTTACGTGGTGCCATTTGGAGGAATTGTCTAATTAACCTGCCTATTGAACAATTTATTACACAACCCTGGATGTTTATGCGTAATTTCGGCTCAACCTTATTGACTGTGGAATTACGAATAAATCACTGACGCTCTAATTTGGTTTCGGGCGCCTATATTACAAGCATCTAAAATTCATTATAATATAGGTATGTACGTATACCTAATGTTTTTTCCCCGCAAATTTGAATATAATACACCTGTTGCAAAATTAATAAGGATTCTCCTTTATTCGCTCAATATTAATAACTTAATTCAACATAGATTCACGTTATTAAATCATGAATCAAAATACCATTTCAGACACCAATCTACATGGTCACATGGTCTGACCAAGATTATGTTTGGACTTTAAAAGAGACGTTTGTTTCAGCCTTTCTTATCAGAGTAGTCAGATAGAAAACGAGGACTTCATCTAGTTTTTTAAATATGATTGAAGTGTAAAAGCCTGCCGGGTCAGCGGGATTGTCCGAAAGGGTTACCGCTGGCCCGGAACATAAAGGGCTAAGGAAGGAACACGGGTGGGTTTTAGTCAGTAAGAGTCTGACACTCCCTTCCGCTCCACCCAGAGCGGGAGGGGTCATTTGATGATTTCCCATCCGCAAAAAAAAAAAAAAAGTGTAAAAGTGTTTGTACAAACCTACTTACAGAAATAAAATAATATATCATTTATGATGAACTAGCTGCGTCCCGCGGTTTCTCCCGCATAAGTTTCGATCCCGTGGGAATATCGGTATAAAAAGTATCCTATATGTTAATCCAGGGTGTCAGCCACCTCCATACAAAATTTTATCAAAATTGTTCCAGCCTTTTGAGCGTGAAGAAGTATCAAACATATAAACACACACACACACACTCACAAACTTTCGCCATAATAATAATAGTGGTTCTTTGTTTTTGTAGCAATTAAGTCTTTGATAAATAAGAGCGTGCATAATGTCGCGATGAATTGAAGCAATACAATGCTTTATTTCAGCCCTCATTACGCCGTATTGCCCAATACCTCGTAACAAGGTCCACTTTTATACGACCTATTGCTTTCAGTGCCAATACAACAAATGCAGTAACCCTTTTCATTCAATTGCCCCAAGAATTGGGCGGAATAAGCTAATATACTCCACAATTTTCTTTCATGAGTCGAGCATTGAAATGTTAATAGCCCTAAGGCGATTTTATATTAAGAATAACCTCCATTACAAATATGGGGGAATGTTGGAAGTAAAAAATCTTTTGAAATATTTCAGGAAGTTAACAAAGCCCCCAAAATCGTGGCATATTTCAATTACTTTAGGGGTGCGTCCCCGTATGGAGGCTGTCATATGAGAATGGCCCCCAAAATGGTTTCCAGGATCTCCTTTATGTAAGTATGCACGTTTGGTTTTGATAAACTGTGTCAAGAACTTTTTAAAAAAAGATATACGCGTTTTTACAAAAAAGAAATTGTTGCCTGTTTCGACTCGTTGGTTTTTTAATATATATTTTTTTACACCATATATTAGCATGAATAAAAAAACGTGTGCGGTCGGGGGCTCCCGTCGGGAACGAAGTTCCTTACGCAATACTCGCACAAACACACTCGCATGTAATAGAAAGAAACAGAGAGAGATAAAGTCGCATGAAGGGGGCTTATAACGCTTTTTAGGGTTCCGTATTTAAAGGGTAAAAACGGGATCTTATTATTAAGACTCCACTGTCCGTCTGTCTGTCACCAGGCTGTATCTCATGAACCGTGATAGCTAGACAGTTGAAATTTTCACAGATGATGTATTTCTCTAGCCGCTATAACAACAAATAGGTACTAAAAACAGAATAAAATAAATATTTATGGGGGCTCCTATGTTCTATGTTAGGGGATTTGGTTTCCGCACTTAGTCCTACAGTGGACCATTGTGCGTGATGGGGGCTCCTACAGATCAAACGTGTTTTTTTGGCGTTTTTGCCTTGTGGTACGGAACCCTTCGTCGCACTCGCACTTGGCCAGTTTTTTTTGTTAAATGTGACGATTTATACCAGTTAACTCCTACCACAATACGCGTTTTAAAGAACTTCGTTCCAAAAAAGCAAGCGGTTGGCTGGTGATTTCTAGCTCACATCCAAACCTTGTTATGGAAAAGTAAACCTAATAAACATTCTGTCAGATGAACAGGTAGTCCTATTACCCGTGTTACCTGTACACAAACAACATGGTGCTGTGATCGCGAATCCGTTTACCAATCGCGATGGTTATGGTAACATCCCCGAGGATTGTTCGCTGTGCCGCTTCTATGGCCGAGGTCCAAATTCACGTTAAATTCACGTCACGACCGTTCATTACGACCATTAATATTTTACGGCTGGACGTAACACACAATGATTTTAGAGCAGAGTAGTTTGGTCCTTTTTTTTTTGCGGATGAGAAATCATCAAATGACCCCTCCTCCTCTCATGAATGATGCGTGGAGCGGAAGGGAGTGTCAGACTCTTACGGACTAAAACCCACCCATGTTCCTTCCTTAGCCCTTTATGTTCCGGGCCAGCGGTAACCCTTTCGGACAATCCCGCTGACCCGGCAGGCTTCGGCCCTAAGCCCCTTAGGGCCGAAGCCCGCCTTCCTCGATGCTGACATCTCTTTGAGGCGCGCGTGGAACACGTACGCACCGTCCGGCACGGGCCTGGTCCTGATCGGACGGTGAGCTACCCATTACTCTCCGTCCGCAGGCCCGCGCCTACGGTGGCCGGGATTTTACGGCTGGACGTATCACACAATGATTTTAGAGTAGAGTAGTTTGGTCCTTTGTTAAAAATATTGACCAGTTTCTAAGTTAAAATAACGATGGTGTGTCATTAGCGCAAGACGATAAGGAATTGATTGACAGAGCTATTATTTTAATAAACATCATAAGTACTAGGTACGTCAAAAAAAGTCTTCAAATAATTTCAGTACGCAAGTAAAATCAACTTCACTCAAAGTATTTAACGATTCTCTTTACCGGTATTTAATGATGGCAACTACTGGAATCACAGACTGGAATGAAATCCGTTAATTACCTATTATTCATTCTTTGAATTTTCTTTTAGAATTTCAGCATGATTGTTTGAATACCTTCTATCATGGATACTAAAACATTTAAGGGAAGTACTTATCCAGAGGTATGGCGAGCAGTTTGGAAATGGAACGATTTTTTAAAGCTATAAATTTCGCACGTGATCGTAGCTTCAGTGCCACGGTCACGCGCGGACCGAAAGCTTCTTCTGAAGCTAAATGCTTCGCTAATTAACATCCCGACCCTCAATTTATTCCGAACATTACTGAGGTTCTTTTATTCGACATCGAACAAAAAGTGGTCATGAAGAATTCAATAAATCGACGAAGTTTAATATTCCGGAATAAAATGGTAGGGAGGGAAATATTTTGAATAGTTCCTTGATTAAAAATGGATAATTCGTGCTCGTGAATACCGTAGATGCCTGTGCGCATTTTTTGTCAGGAAACTACATGAGGGCTGGTCATGTAGTTTTAAAAATACGATCGACGTGTAAAAGTGTTTGTACGGACTGGAGCTCACCAAGTTACTACAATCTGTCAAAGGAGGTGTTTCTTCTTTCATACATTTATGGCCAAACAATGTACCTTATGAACAAAAGTACTGAAATACAGGAAAAAAATCGCAGATTCTGAAAAAAAATATATTGGATTTATTTATACATTTGTACCACATGAAATTGTCGTTCAAAGATGTTAATAACTTGCAACCCATTAATTAATTTGGCAATCTCATGATACATGCTTCCGATGATGCGTTTCGTTACTTCATTTTATAAATGTAACAAAGAAATTATCCTGAAAATATACTGATTATTGTCTTATTTTTGTATCAAAAAAGTTTTTTTGCATAAATAAGACATTATTTTTGTGAAACATTTAGCGAACAAGAGTTAAAAAATACTTTTATTTTTCAGATTATTGTATGCGTTTGGTTAGCTTTCTGAAAAGCCAAAAGACTGTGGGCCAAGGCCAGTAATTATCGATTTTTTCTTATTAGTACCAATAATGTCATCATTTCGTTTCGGTTCCTCGCCTTTGTTCGTTGGTTTCCCGTCTCTTGGAGTTCTATTTCGTGCGTGATTTCATAATTGTTGATTTGTCTATTCTTCCCTGGATTTTCGATTTATTTCTTAAATCTTGACGACCTGGATTACCCATTTAGACTTGACATTTATTTAGTTTAATTTGACAGCTGTCAGCTGTCACTGCTGTTATGAACGTTTCGTTGAACGCAGTTACGATGTGAGGTAGTGATTTTTTATTTCTTAATCTGTCAAATATTGGAGGATTTTAAATACTGCTAATAACACAATTTATTGCAAGGAATTTAATTTTTAATTTGTACCTCGGTACAAGTTTGGCCGAAAAAAAAACACCTCCTTTCTTTAATAGATTTTCAACTTTATCGCTAAAGCAAAGTTGATTGAGAAAATTTTACAGTTTCGGGTACCTTGATGTGCAAACCTACTTACAGAAATAAAATTGTTTACCATTTATTTAGCTACTTTTGCGACTTAATGGTCAGATGACCTAGGAGTAAGGCAGGAGCTTAATCGGTAACGGCATACAAGTTGAGCCACGAACTCTTAGGCCCTTTGTACACATACATTTTTCTTGCCTCCGTGTGTAGGCACGGCCGTTAGTGTTATATGGATCACTATGGAAGCTTGTTGACTTGACTTATTGGCTTGTTGTTGTTGACGACACGGCGGCACTACGGCACGGCGCGGCGGGCGTCTCCTACCATAGAACCGTGTCATACCTACAAGAACACACGATTTTTTTAAGGCGCAGTTAACACTCCGTACCTTAAGACCGTGCCGGGATGAGACTTATACACTCATAAGTAATAAAATATATGTAACCTTCCTGTAAAATGACGTCTTCAGTTAGTACTACATAAAATATAGAAAACAACGGAGTTTCCACAGATGAAAATTTTACTCCTTCACTCGAGTGAACCTTATTCATATTCTCGCTCGTAAAAAACTTAATTCAATGCAAGCTCGTGGAGATCGTTACGTTAATTTTTGATAACTTGTAGGAAACCGAAAGGATTTTTCGCTAGATATATCGCGTCTGTACTATATAGTACAGACGCCAGCACATCAAGCTATTACAATCTGTCAAATTTCTTTAAAAGATTTTCTACTAAATCATAAGGTTCAAAGTTGATTGCGAAAATTTTACAGTTTCGGGTAGCTTTATGTGCTGGCGTCTGTACATACCTAATTGAATTTGCTATGCAGTATGAAGGAAAGCTGTGAAGTTTTATTTCATAACGAACAGTTTGTATGGGATAATAAAATTATTGCTTTTACTATTTTCCTTACAACTTCTTCATATTTTCTCACCATTTAAACCTTCATTGGACTTCTACAAATATTTCAAAACCAAAATTAGCCAAATCGGTCTAGCCGTTCTCGAGTTTTAGTGAGACTAACAAACGTCATTTCATTTTTAGGGTTTCGTAGCCAAATGGCAAAAACGGAACCCTTATGGATTTGTCACGTCTGTCTGTCTGTCCGTCTGTCCGTCCGTATGTCACAGCTACTTTTTTCCGAAACTATAAGAACTACACTGTTGAAACTTGGTAAGTGTATTCTGTGAACCGCATTAAGATTTTCACAAAAAAATAGAAAAAACAATAAATTATGGGGGTTCCCCATACTTAGAACTGAAACTAAAACATTTTTTTTTCATCGAACCCGTACGTGTGGGGTATCTATGGATAGGTCTTCAAAAATGATATTGAGGTTTCTTTGAGGTTTCTAATACTTATCATTTTTTTTCTAAGCTGCATAGTTTGCGCGAGAGACACTTCCAAAGTGGTAAAATGTGTCCCTGTAACTTCTAAAATAAGAGAATGATAAAACTAAAAAAAAAATATTTTATGATGTACATTATCATGTAAACTTCCACCGAAAATTGGTTTGAACGAGATCTAGTAAGTAGCTCGCCGGTGAAAATTTAAAAACATATGATGGTACGGAACTCTCGGTGCGCGAGTCCGACTCGCTCTTGCCCAGTTTCTTTTTATAACCGACCAAAAATGTACTTACTTAATTCATGCTGAATTCGTGGTTTCAGTTTGCGTGTTGATGTGGGATGCCACCCTGTATATACCTAATTGAATTTGTTGTAAGTACTTACTTACGTTATGAAGGACAGGTGTGAATTTTTATTTCAGATTTGACATCATAGAGAATGTTATATTTTTTTCATATAAATAAAAACTTGCCGAATTATATTATATTATTAATATAAAATGACAAATCAAATGTCCTCTTCTAATTGCTCTTCTAATTCTTACGGTTAAATGAGCTTGAAGGTACCTAAGTTAAGCAAACAGCAATACTATTAGTTCAAACCCAAGGTGCTTTAAATGTTCCATAAAGGGTATCTACTAGGTATGTGGCATGAATCGACGCATTAAGCCAGAACCTGCTTCATTGCCGCGCACTTGGGTCCATGCTTCGTAGAGGCACGTTAAGAACACTAATGGTTTACGTATAACTTACTGCTTACTTAAGCGTTATGATCTCACTCTAAGTACTTACATAAAATTTTACGTCAAAGTGTAATTTGCGGCCGGCCTTAAGTACGAATACATAAACTTAGTTGTGTTCATTACGAATGTTGAAGGCAGCCCGGTCGAGGTAAACTAATTTGGAACGCATTCAAACTAACGGCCCATCTTTGAACCAAGAATCCTTATTACGAGTACGTCGCGTCGAGAGCTCGGCTTAGCTTACTTTCCCCCTAATGTTAACCTATTATGTATGTACTACAATTGAGGATTTTTGCACCTTTTGTAGATTTGGGTAAACGGTCCGGGTGAGATTGGAAGTTTTATTTGCGTTTGTTGTTTTTTATTGCGTTGTTTATAGAGTGTTGGTGCTAATTGGAACCGGTGGTATTCCGTAGGGAGCTCAGGCGTGGTTATTTGGACGAAGTTTTTATTAAATTCGCGCTTTTGTCAATACAAATCTTCTACAAGTCTTCACTGTGAGATTTTTACAGAATCGACCGGCTGACAGCGGCTGTAAGCACAAAATACAGATAGTACAGAAGGCAATCACATGTATGTACTTCACTTTTCATACCTACGCCTACGCTCAGCGGTCGCGCTAGGGTTGTCAACTTTGGCTTATGCAAAAAAAACTATCGTGGTAGTGGCACTCGTATCTAGTTGTTTGATTTATTGTTGAGCTTATTCTACAATATTAAAACAAAACAATAAACATAGTATTACAATACAAAAAGTTTACAGAACAAAAGCATATAAAATTTTACATTTGTCAATTTTCACTATCGAAAATCCCTAGTAACTTCAAAACGGATTACCCTATTATACAATTTATTTTGCCCTATCCGTTTTAGACCTAAACCTATCAAATGACACTAAAAACAACACAATATCTACACAAACAAAAAATCTGGGGGCACGGGAGTGCCCCCAGATTAGAAGCTTGGCTCTACATGAGATCTGATAACTTTTTGGCAGTGCGAGCCATATGTGGTCTCGTCTTGGCAACATTTTACATAAAAATGTTTTTGGTGGGATCATGTTTTCAACTTACGTAATACTTAGTTGGTGGCATGAATTTACCTTACAAAAAAGTTACTTCGTTTATAGTTTCAAAATAGGAAACTATTATAAAAATCGAGCTAAGATAGGCATTCTTTTGTTGCTCCATTTTTGCACTTCACAGACGCGTGCCTCAAGCGGATGGCACCCGCGCTCGCACTACTCCCAACCTGTCCGAGATAACGTGTCCGTGAGCGGTGTCTATGTGTGCGTTGCTCGAGCGCACTTTGTATGTAGATTGCCTTCTGTACTATCTGTATTTTGTGCTGTAGGTGTTGATGTTAAAAAACACAAAGCTTAATAAAAGGCATTAAAAGGCACTCTTCGCCTTCGCTAATATAATTTTTCAAGTGATTATTTATCACAATGCTCGGACTCAAGTATATTGGTATTGTTCACAGATTGGTGATAATTTTCTGCAATGATTAACCTGATGCGCGCTTAGTCTAAGCATTCGTCGAATGTATACGCTGCGCTTACGCAACCATCGAGTCTACGCGATGCCAAGCTTGTGACGTGTTGGTTGGCTTTATCAACAGCATCAACACTCATCCTCATCTTCAGGATCCAGAGATAATACATTAAAGCTGAACCACGAAGGGACTATAAAGGAGCAACTACTTTTATATTAATACACGAGTAAATGCTGTAACAGGCTTCAAGATGTTATGCAATATATATTCTAATTGCTAGAAAGCACGGTGGTGGGCCACGAATGAGGCACTTTATTATACAATGGTGGGCTTAATATAGGCACTTCATGGTTAATGAATTGGTAACACTTAAGCTCCTCTCTGATATATTGTTCAAATTATGTTTTGCGGTTTAGTAGTCACGTCAGGACTAGTTCTTGATTGATGAACTTGAATTTTAGATACGTGTTGATTGCTATGTAATTGACAGATATAATTATGTATACCTGGCATATTGTTCTGGGATGCTTATTTGTATGTAAATAGGTTTTGGTTGTATTTAATTGTTTAGACATACAATATCAGCTTACTGTGCACACACACAAGCGGCACACGTCAACAGCAGAGGCAACTGCAGCCGTCGATACGTCTGCGGCTGCCGTCGACAACGTGCCGTTGTGTATTTGAGCGCTGTAATCAGGTACAGACGCCAGCACATCAAGCTACCTGAAACTGTCAAATTTTCCCAATCAACTTTGAACCTTATACTTTAGCGATAAAGTTGAAAATCTATTAAAGAAATCTGACAGATTGTAGTAGCTTGATGTGCTGGCATGTACAGACATGAGCGGCGCGCGCGTTGTCGTCAGCTGCTGCAGTTGACGCGTGCCGCTTGTGTGTTTGCAGTATTCAGTGAGTGACAGCGGATAAGATACCGGTCGTGTTTCCAAAAACCCCTCCAAAAATCAAACACTTAGTGTAATATTCTATGTATTCCATTCATTAAGTCACCTAAGTATATTTAACATTATCATCGCTCTCAGATTTTTGAGATTGCCAGTTGGACAATAGCATCGAGTTCCTTAGCGCAATGATTTCCAAGGGTGCTCCTAGTTCTTCTAGATAGTTTATGAGAGGTATGGTGTTTCTCCGCGAGGTGCCCACAGTGGGGGAGCCTTGCGTGTGGGTCCTGCAGCAGACCATGTGGCCCCACGAGCAGCCAGGTACTCCCACGTCCATGTTGAGCGAGGGACAGTTATTGATAGGCACACAGATGCCGCCGCGCGCCCAGCAGGTAGAAATAGTAGTGCCTATATGACGCAAGAGGTATAACTGATGAAAACATCTGCGGACATTCTTATTACGTAGTAAAAAGTTAGAAACTGTATTATTAATAAATATACCAAGTCAAGTTTTTTAATATTAATAATTGCAGTTGACTAAAACAATAGCATGTATGGATACTTTCGTTTTGGTAACCAGCACTCTAATTGCGTAACAGTGCGTTAGGTGTCAATCACAATCTGAATCACTTTGAAGGATATTGCTTATCCATAGCTTCATATGTTCGCAAAATTGGTCTGCTCATAAACTTAAATAACGCAATGAATGTTCTTGAACTGTCAACCATACCATTGATACTGTTAGTGTGCTACGCAATTACCCCGCAGGTATTGGCAATTCCTGATGGCAGAATTATGAACACAGTCTGTAAACTAACCAAGAGTAGCCCTTTTGCCCATTCCAGCTTTGAATACGTCCACGTAAGTGTCTGGTAACTGTTGACCAGAATACTGAAACCTTCTGTTGGCGTTTCCTTCTCTGTTCCTACCTCCTTGGCACAGCACATTTGAAACAACTAGCATTATAACGCCTCCAACCAATAGAAACATGATTTTTTGTTTACATGCTTATGGAAAAAATTAAACAGAAACAAATGAAAATGGAATCATTTACAATTGACTTTTTAATTAACAAAAGGAACGACAATTGATAAGGCACCTAATGTTTTGGTTGAAGTATTTAACTACATTGTTTTGACGCAGACGAGCCATGTAATGTTGAATCAAATAAATTAGACATATTCAGTAGGGATTGCTTAAGCAGTTTTTACTTAAGCAATCCTAGTAACATAACAATTATGTTTTCTTTTTGTGTCGTAATACCACCAACAAAGGTGGATTCTCCTGTGACTTGTCACGCTGTTCTTGTTCTTCTGTTTTGTGGTACATGTCTTCGTCTTCTTCCATCACTATCACCTTTGGTTTTTTCTTTTTCGGGTTTTCATCAGAGCTGAATGGGTCTAAAACGCCTTTACCACCAAAATCTTTGGACTGAGACCACGGCATCGGCGGAGGTATGCCTTTGTCCGTCATGTCTTTAACTTGGTAGTTGTTCCAGTTGAAGCAGCAGACTTCTAGCTTGTGTCTGCAGCCGGCGACTTCAGTCAAGGAGCGGTGTCCCTCACACGTCTTACGGTCGATGCAAATACCACCGAGTTGCCAACACGGCGTCGTTTTCATCGATCCTGAGGAAAACGTTCATTAGGTAAAAGTCTCGATATATATATAACATTTTTTACGAGCGTGCTTGGAGTTCGTATCGGAGTATTTTTTGTAAATAGATTTCACATTACCTTTACATACATTGAGTTTACTTCGAAAGTATCGAACCAATATTGATGTAAGGCTTGTTCATGTTTACATAGTAAAATAGCGTCAAGTTTATAATAATCAACGTTAAAGTTTAAGAGTTATAAAGTTCATTATAACCCGAGATATGTATATCGCCCCGGGTTATAATGAAGCGCAGCGAATCTGTCGACTTCTTAATTATTTTTTGGTACAGATGCCAGCACATCAAGCTACTACAATCTGTCAAATTTCTTTAATAGATTTTCAACGTTATCGCTAAGTCATAAGGTTCAAAGTTGATTGGAAAAATTTGACAGTTTCGGGTAGCTTGATGTGCTGTCGTCTGTACATAAATCTTCCCCGGAAGCAATATCAGTAACTTACTAACCTATTTATTTATGTAAATTCTAATAAGTAAGGCCTCTCAAAGTATTAATAAGACGCGCGTTCATCAATATAGCACTCGTAAATTGGACTTTGTCGCCGATGTAACGGTAACTTTAAATCTGTCTAAAGCTAGAAGTAAAGTATGAGTAGGTACGGCCATAAAGCAGCAGATGAAGTAAATTTTGGCTCAGTTGGTGTACCTAATTGCTGCATGGCATTCCAGTGCGAGGTTAAATAAATCCTACAATACAGGGTGAATTTTTCAAGTGGTCGTGGGTGACCAAATCTGAAACTATGAGGAATAGCGAAAAGTACTCAAAGGAGTCGCGGGACTCGCGGGCTCGATTTTGATGAAAACTAAAACAGAATCAATGGATTTTTTAAAAATCAATATTTCTAGCCAGGAATTGAACCCGTTGATTTTGATAAAAAAAAAACACACTGTATACCACTCGATAGTGTCCCTAATAAGGATCCAATTCTTAGAAGTAATGACATACGACAAACTTACGGAAAATGTCGGATTATAATAAACTGCTTCTTATTTTAAAGTATTCATACCGACATTACATAAGTATACCTTGGTCGAAATCAACGACGACGAAATGATGCTCAATACATCCGCAGCGCATTCACCTTCACAACATTATGTTCTAAATTCAAATTTAGAATGCAGTATAATCCTTGAGACGTCGAATTCAGCTATGTATTGAAAACAATGGTCATCATTTTGAACAATTAATCAGTTAAATCTGCATAGGTAGGTAACATAAGCAAAATAAAAAAAGTATTTTGTTAAAGATGAGCTCTTTTCTTTAGTTTCCCGTATGTCAATTACTTCCCAGAATTTGATCCTTATCGACGACACCACAAAATACAGATAGTACAGAAATGGTGTAATAATACTGTGTTTTTTTCCAAAATCAACGGGTTCGATTCCTGGCGAGAAATATAGATTTTTCAAAAATCCAATGATGCAGTTTTAGTTTTCATCAAAATCGAGCCGGCGACTCCTTTGAGTACTTTTCGCTATTCCTTAAAGTTTCGGATTTGGCCATCCACGCCCACATGGAAAATTCACTCTGTATAATATGAAGTTGTTTGGATGTTTGTTACTCAATCACGCGTAAACCGTTGAACAGATTTAGATGAAAATTGACACATAGATAGAACATTTGCTGGATTAACACATAAAATACTTTTATCCCGATATTCCTACGGGATCGAAACTTACGTGGGTGACACCGCGGGGCACTGCTAGTAACTAATAAATAATTAAATGTATAAACTCACTGCGACTGGAAGTGAGGGAAGCAAGTGCTGTATGGTAGGCGAGGAGCTCGGCTCGGAGGTCCTCGTACTCCTCGTCAGCCGAGAGGTCTATGTTAGCGTCATCCCTCAAGTCAGAAACCAACTTCCCGCCTAAGTCATCGACGGCGCTGTCAGATGAATCTTTGTCTTTATGCTGTCTTCGTTTACATATCACCAACGAACATAATATTAAACTAAAGAATAACACGGACCGCAACATATTTCTCAAACGTTCCACTTTAGTAGAAGAATTTCATAAATTTCACTCGATATAGCGTTTTAGAGCGTTTTTATTGAAGTGAAAAAGCATAAATTCGATGATAGGCCACGGCCAGCGAATGGATTTTGCAATCGGAGTGTGGATGGAAAATGTACATACTATAAATGTTGGAGTTTAAAATAAAATAAAACGTAAGTATAGCTGGTAAGAAAATAGGAATTGCAGATCGGTGTTCGATAAGTGTGGTCGTTTTGCAAGGTATTTCGGTTATTAGTAATGTTGTGATTTCTTTAAAAAAATATTTATATTATTTTTATAGCGAATTATAATATCCACAGTGGCAACCATAGATATCCGAGTGGCAACACTGTCAAAGTGCAAATTATTAATATTGTAACGATCTTTTAAATGTATTTTCATTACTTAAACAGCCTATGCTATAACAACTGATTTTATTATTCTACTTTGGCAATAGGTACTTGGAAAATAACGGTTATGATAATTATTATCGTTTTTCTAGGTGGGGTAAAAGTCATAAATGGTAAACTGTAGTGCAGAGCCAGTCGTTGTTGAATTGTGAAAGAGTACCTATACAGTTATGCGATTAAAAAGTATTAGCAAGAAAAGGGTGTTTTTGTGTCAATAAGTACATAATATTTAGGTACTTATACAAAAAGTTTTAGTTAAGTTTGGATATACTTTTGTTATTTTTATAAAAAAAAAACTAAATATTATACTTAAATATTTTTTAAAAATAGAAGTTGAATCAAATAATTTTTTTTTTAATATGCTTGTCTCTGGGTCCTACTACGCCTGTATATATTCTCATAAAAAAGCGGGTCAACGACGAAAATGTCCTGAGAACGTTTTTCTCACAAATAAATGATGATATCTTGGCGACGACAACGTGGCGGTAGACTTATTCTACGGCATGGTTCCCGGCTGCCTAATTACAGCCGTGTCGCAAATCGGTACTACCATCATTAGTCAAAATAAACTCTTCGTTTAAAAGACGTTTACCTGCCAACATTTTTGACAATGACATGAGATTACGATTTTGAACCATTTCACAGATGTTTTTTAATGAATAGGTTACAAAATTTAAAAAAAAAGTCAAAATATAACTTACTTATTTATTTTTATTTAACTTTAATTCAGGCAAATTGTCCATAATTTTGTTAGCATTACTTAAACTATGTTAGTATAATTATCTAAGAGATGTATTTATGACACAATATTAAAGGACATCATTCATTTCGTACGTACCCAGGAAAAAAATACGGCTTTCATATGGGAAATAAGATCTTGAACATTTTTTAATACTACAACGAAAGTCTAGGTACAATTAAACCCCTCTTTTATTTGGTACTTTTCAAACTCTTCTCTTTCTTTTCTTTAAAAGTACCAAAAATCATATTTTTGCCAACAATATTATGGACATTCGTTTAAAGATGCAAACAGTTATTGCATATAGAAATGGACATGAGCGTTAGGTAGGTACCTATACTAATATAATAGGTATTAAAAAATAACAACAAAAAGATTAGGGGAAAAAATGTTTTTATTATACAATAGCAGGTAACTAGGCCGGTGGAAACCCCGTCCTTACGACCCTCCAGCAACTGTTTTACTCCATCATACTCGAGGGTAAACGCCGCAGGCATGGAACAGAAAAAGGATAAAAAGGGCGAAAATGTTATGTTAATGTTAGTTGCTTAAGAATTATAGGCCCATCTCACTTCTGAGCCATGTCTACAAGCTGTTTTCAAGAGTCATCACTAACCGTCTCGCGCGCAGGCTTAACGACTTCCAACAAGTCGTAAAGACTGCACGAGCACCATTAAAGACCACATTATACATACGCTGCGGCAGGTTATACGGAAGATCGAAGAGTATGACCTGCTTCTCTTCTTGGCGTTTGTGGACTACGAGAAAGCCGTCGATTCTAGACTTGGGCTGCGGTCTCTTCAACGGTGCCAGATTCACTATCGGTAAATCTAAGTGCTGATGTGTCTGTTGGAAAACGCTACTGTCGGTGCAAACCATAGATATATGAAAGTACATTTCTACGGTGCAAAAATTATGTTTTTTGTTGGCATTCCTCTTTTTCTGTTTATCTATCTCTATTTTACCTTCCGTTTACGGAAGCTAAATTTAGTACTAACATTACACTAGGTTTCTAACCTACAATAAATACCTACTTAAGTTCTAGATGACAGATATGAATATTATGTCATTAATAACTGAGAAATAAGTTTTAATAGAATCGTTTAATATTATAATGTTTGGGAAGTGATGCCGGAACGTGTGATTGGAAATAGCTCGCGGGGTTGTGGGCCTCGGCGATGCAACCGCGCCGCCATTTTCTATGCTCTTCGGAAAATGAGAATGTTATTGGTTATACTCATGTTGTCGCTATTGAAATTGTATTCGTTTTAAGACACATCATAAAATATGTATAATGAATAAAAAGGTTAACTTTTCAAAACGTGTAGACCTTTATTTCTGGCCCACGGAGTTTTAACGTCGAACACGGCGACATTTTGACAACCCTTCTGTATTATTTATTTGTTATTTCGGCCAAGTTGGCTGACAGCCCTGTCAATACCGCGGCCAGTTTCCGTGTGGTACAGTGACAGGCCGGTCATCCTGCTGAATTATTGAACCATTCTCCGCTGAATCAATCGTGTCCGTGAGCGCACCGGACGTCACGACCCGAGCGAGCGAGCGTCTGTCAAAAAAGCTTTTTGTAACATTTGCCTTTCAACTTCCAAAGATTTCATCAAATACCCTTTCTGCTGGACAACCGATGGCCTTTATTTAAAACTGAAAGACTTCCGAAAGCCTTACATATCGTGTTCACAGCGAGCACTCGCCCACGGAAACGTCATTCAGTATTCGAGTCTCTATTCACTTTGAATGGGCGCTTCATAGACAATATTGTGTCAATCGATATTCGGGGTATCAAATTTCATTAATCTTCTTAATTAAAATTCAGTTTTGAGGCTTTTAGAATTGTGTAGGCTTAAAACCCTTCACAACAGAAGTTACATTTCTGTAGCAATTTGAGTAATAATGTGGCTTTTGTGGCTTCCAAACAACTGCTATGAGACATAGATATATGTAGATAGTGTCGTCTGTTGACCTCTACAATAATTGAATAGACATGAGACAGCAAAGTCCTTTGTCGAGCAAGTTGCAATTTCAAGGCGCGTCGTAATGACCAGCTCTTTGTCCTGTCCATTCTTAAGTGGTCACCCTTGAAGATAGATGGGGCTAACTCCAGAGACACGCGTAACAACACTTTGGGCGGTCGAAGGGGTGATGAGAACGTATTACCTACCTATATTGCCTGACGTTGGACAATGTTGAGGATAAGCGCTTTATTTTTCAAGAGACACTAAAATAAATGGGTGTTCATTAAATACGGGCAAATAGGGCGACACTCTGTATATAGGTACTGGGGCTTGTGGCTAAGTAATAACAGCCACTGGTCGATCGATCAGGTGAAGCTACGCTTGCCGCGGTGGATGGGTGACCATCTTTACATACCAAGACCCTCCGTGCCTCGGAAAGCACGTTAAGCCGTTGGTCCCGACTGTCATTCGTAGATCTTTGACAGTCCTTACGGGTCGTCAGAAGCCCGAAAGTCTGACAACCAGTCTTCCAAGGGGTATCATATTACCCAGTAACTGGGTTGTGGAGGTCAGATGGGCTGTCGCTCCATGTAAAATACTGGTATTCAGCTGCATCTGGTTAGACTGGAAGACAACCCCAACATAGTTGGGAAAAGGCTAGGCAAGTGATGACTCTGTTTAGAGGTAAAATGGTTTTATATCATCAACCTGTATCAAATTGTCACCCTCTTATTTCAAAACGAGATCCTATCTCGAGCTTAAAACTACGAGCCAGTGTTTGTATTTTGATCTTTATTCTTCCTAAGGTTAAGTTTTTAATACAATATTGATAGACTAAGTCTGATACTATGATGTCTGTTTATTTTATACTAGCTTCCGCCCGCGCCTTCTCCCGCGAGGTATGTCGATAAAAACTATCATATGTCCTTCCCCGCGATGCATTCTATCTCTTTGTCAAATTTTATCGAAATCGATTCACTGGGTTAGGCGTGAAAAGGTAACATACAGTCACAGACAGAGTTATTTTCGAATTTATAATACTAGTAAGTATGTATTAGCAGTGGGCTGGCAATTGACAAGTATCGGTTGTTTAACGGCTAGTTTTATCAGTATGGTTTGCAATTGTCGACAATACAGATCTGCCGTAATCGTCACCAGACGGCGTGGCGGCGAGATCTTAGGAAGCTGTAGTGGATGAAACTGGCACTGTTCCACCAGACATTTACTAGTACCTAAGTACCTTTTTCAGAGTCAACTTTTGCTTGGGGCGGTTCTCCTGGGTTCAACCATTGTGATGAGCGTTTCCGATTATCGTACAGGATCCATTTTTCATCACAGGTAACGATACCATTCAAAATACCCTCATTATTGTGATGATTGAGTAATGTAACGTAGCACTTGATGCGTGTTTGTATGTGTGCTTCACTCAATCCATGCGGTACCCATTTTTCGTGTTGCCTAACTTTCCAATCTGTTTTAAGTAAATAAAAAATGTTTTATAACTCACACCGAAGCCTACCGTTAACTCTGACGTGGTTTGTGATGAATCCACTTCTTACTTTAAATTTTTCATTGTGGACTATGGTCTCTGGCCGTCCACTGGGTTTGTTGTGAAGGTCAAAAATTCCAGAACGAAAACGTTGGAATCAAAAAAAGTACCGGCTTTTCTTTTACAGTAGCTACCCCATACACATCATCAATCCTTCGAGCTGTTTCTGCATGGCTGGTGGAATTTGTATTCGTAAATAACGCGATATCATAAGTTTTCCACATTGTCAAATCACAAAGATATCAAAAAAAAAAACAAACGGCGAAAACAAATGAATCTCTAAATTTGAAACACATATGAACAAGCCTAAATTTGAAATACATTTGAATTTGGATTTCCTAACCAAACACGAGGAGGCCGATTCTCGTAGGTACTTATAAAACGTTCAAATTCCAAGTGGCAATCTCATCTCAGCGACAATCAATGTCAAACACTTGTCAAAAATGTAGGGAATTAGAGGTATTTTTGTCAGATTGAAACTGAGATCAGACTGTGAACGTTCAATTGCGCCTCTGGGTATTTGAGATCAAAGTGGCCAGTTCGACAAAACGCCAATAGAACTGTATTTCCATTCCATCACAGTTATGTTCTTTCAAAAACAGGCTCGATTGTTTCAACAATGGCAAATGATATACCTAATTTTGTAATAAGGCCGTGCATGTAACTTCAGAACACCTCTCCGAAACTCATCGTAATTTTATCGTAAGTTTAAAAGTTATTTATCAACACATCGTAAATTCCTTCAGACATGGTACGAACTATTTATGAGCTGTTTGTATCTTCAGAGAAAGCTTTATGATTAATCGCCGACTGAATGACATTCACCGAGTCCGCCAGGGAGGCAGGGACGTAAACAAACAAAGTTTTACTTAAATCACTCTTGCAGTACCTACCTACCGCCCCTAATTGCTTCGAGTCACTTCTGACAGCTGATTGGCTACACAAAACTAATGGACGAATGAAGTTATCATGATAAATATTATGAACTTATTGTGATAGATCTTTTTAGTTTGCGACTGCAGAAACTTGTTGGCTGTGCCGAAAAAAATCTGTCATAAATAATCCTAGATGATGAGAGAATCCTTGAGGGGCTTGTGGCTAAGTAATACCAGCCGCACGGTTCGGTCAATCAGGTTACGCTACCCTTGCTTTGCTGAGGTTGGTCTGTGGATGGGTGACCATCATGACATACCAAGACCCCGCCATGCCTCGGATGCACATTAAGCCGTTGGTCCCGGCTGTCATTCGTGTATCTTTGAAAGTCGTTACGGATCTTCAAAAGACCGAAAGTCTGACAACCAGTGTTACCAAGGGGTATCGTTGTATTACCCAATAACTGGGCTGTGGAGTAGTATTCAGCTCTCAAACATATTTTTGTGCGCTTTCATTGCAAACGCTGGCTAAACCTCACGAGATAGATCAAATTTATGTACTACGGAATTGTATATCTTAAAAAGATCGATGAAAGTCCGCAATGGTATATGTTTATCTCCTAGGGATAAACCACAGTAACCATTTGTATCTTTTTTTTTATTTTTTTTTATTTTTACCGACTTCAAAAAAAAGGAGGTTATCAATTCGATACGTATGTATGTAATATTATTGGAATTGCATTATATTATAGGTTACAGAATAATAAGTGTTATACATATTGAATTGATAACAGAATCAAATATTCACATATGACAATCTATTGACATTCCAAACAAATATACAAAATTTTATAGACGTATGTATGTATGTTTGTCCACGCATATCTCCGTAACTATTAATCGGATCGTGACCATTCTTTTTTTATTGGCTTACATTTACTTCAACTTAGGGAACAGTGCAAGTTTCATCAAAATCGATTCAGTAATTTTCAAGATATGGACTAAGACGTGAAAGTGTGACGGCCTGGCTTATTGATACGAGCTACGGGTGTAGTGTCAAAGCGAAAACATCTCAAAACCTTGGTCAAATTCTAGTGCAACAACTAAAAATTACCAAATAAAACGTAATTTAAAAAAAAAATAAACCGACTTCAAAAAGAAATGAACTCAAAATTATGAAATAACTTTAATTTCGGAAGTCGGTGGCAAAAAACTAAAACTAAAATACAGATTCCAAGACACCGACTTCCGAAATTAAAGTTATTTCATAATTTTGAGTTCATTTCTTTTTGAAGTCGGTTTAATTTTTTTAAATTACTTTTTTTTATTTTTTTTTATTACTAAATGCGCTCTTGACCCCGATCACGCCTGATCTTTTACATATTACAAAAAAAAAATGGCTTATTTACCAAGCTATTTTAAAGAATACAGTTTTATTCCTTAGGTATACAATTAAATACATTAGATACGTTGTGAATTTCATGTAGATCAAAATTGTCCTTTAAAGCATATCATTAAAATGAATATCATAGAAGATATCAGAGATTTAAAAAGCGGTGGCAGAGCGACTGGCGGTTCGGTACGAAGTTCGCCGGGTCAGCTAGTAAATAATATTTGTCTTACTATTAAATTAACAAAATCACTAGAAATAAGCAGGTATGTGTAGTGATAGCGAGAGAGAAATATGTATAGCCGCCAACATAGAAAGCCCAAACTTATTATGTTGTCTACCAAAGTAAATAGTTCCTAATTAGATGTCAGCAACACATACCTATCGCTGAAAATGGAACTGTGTCCGGATTATTTACCTTCATTTGGTCCAAGAAAGTAAACCGACTATATTATTAGGTGGCCATCTTGGCGTGAAAGTTATAAGGGTCCGCTGGGATAAACAAGGACCACTTATAGAGGTGGTAACAACCTACGATATATCCGATACTTTACCACTGTTCATATTTTGTTCTGTAATGATACAATTGATATTGGTGACTTGCAATTATATTTGGTCTGCGAATGAAAAATACGTGGGGAAAATATATTTAAGTATACTAATAATAACGGTGAAGAGTTTGTTTGTTTGAACGCACTAATCTCTGGAACTTTCGGTCCTACCTACTTGTTTTTTTTTGCATTTGATAGCCCAATTCTTGAGGAAGGCTATTAGGCTATTTAATATCACGCTAGGACCCTTAGGAGTCGAGCAAAAAGAAAAAAAGACAAATAACGCTAACCAAAAATTAAGTAATAGTGCAGGCAGGATGCGATGCGACGAGATCGTTCGAGGGAACAAGAAATTTGATGAAAACGAATGTAGTTACGTATAAAGTAATGTAATATATAAACTTTAAGTTATACGTATTTTAAAGGCAAATAGAAACTACAGCATGATAAACGATTTTATTTCTGTCACACACGTCAATTATATTTTTAATAAAAACTAAATGAGGTCGGCGTTTCCTATCTGACTACTCTGAGTAGAAAGGCCAAAACCAACTCAGAGTCTCTTTTAAAGTCCAGACTTATCGTGGTCAGATTATGTGAAGACCATGTAGATGTAGATAGGCGTCTGAAATGGTCTTTTGAGGAAAGAAACACACAGATTAAGTGGGCCTGTCCAGTTAGTGACAAATGTCAGTAATCATGCAGCTCAACGCAGAACTTAAGGATCTCATGAAACGATTCGACGAACAATACCAAAGAAAGGAAATTTGGGTAGGCCGCATAAATTACTCAAACTGCCAGATCATGTCGAAAACTAAGAAGGAAAAAAAGAAAGCGGAAAAACAAAAGCATGTAAAAAAGCAATGACCCACATAGTCCTCACAATCACAATAATTTAAAAAATATAATACTTTACAAAGTAAATATTTATGTCATGTTAGAATCAGAATCAGAATCAGAATGCTTTATTTGTTAACATACGTCAAATTACAATAGTGTGCGAGATGTTACAGGTAGGTAGATCCTCTATGTTTTGCCCAGAGGCGTACAAATATATTAAACTGACATTGTCGAAATATTTATATACATATAATCATGAAGTGGTAGAATTATGTAAACTTTCACATTAGTAATAAAATCAATATTAATAGGGTACATGCATAACAATACAAATTGAAAATAGAATTAATTTCAATAGAAGAAATTAGAAGTTAGATATACTTTTCTGCCTAATAAAACGTTATAGGTACTTAAAACATGTTGCTATTTGAATAGAATTCAAAACAGGAAATAGCGACAACCACAACCAAAGTAGAACTCCATTTCAAAGTTTAAGTACGGAATGCAAAGTAACCAACACTTATCTAAATATATCGAAACGGAAATTCAATTTGGCGCTGCAAACGAAAGAACTCTTCAGGGACTGTTTCGAACAACACCTTGCTATGTAACATGTGTATACACGTACAGTCGACAAAGGAGTTTAGTTACATGCAGGTTAATCGTTTAACATGCAAGTGATATTCGTTTTTATTGCGTGCTTATAGCTTTTTGAATATAAGACAGCCAGTGGGCGTGGGTGGATTATTTAGGTAGGTACCTACTTAGTTAAGACTTTGGTTAAGCCATTGGTTCTGCGCTGATCTCTCTCCGGTCGTGTCGGATTGCCGTCCTATCGGATTATGAGAGTGAAGGAAGAGAGAGTACACCTGTGACTGCGAACACGCTTATGCATTATATATCTCCCGCGCCGAAGGCTAGTCTCTGATGAGATTGGCCGCCAAGGCAAGGCGCCGAAATACGGTCTGGAGGACAATATTATATACAGACTAGCTGCGCCCAGCGTTTTCACCCGCATAAATCTCGATCCCCTGATTTCTAATATGATTTAATTATGATTTGAAAGACACGTGGTGCCATCTATTATCATAATAACGTTATTGTTGTTTTTCTCGGGAACCGAACTTTTTTTCGGGATGAAAGGTACCCTACCCTATGCAACCTTATTGTAATGATATTAAAGATCTGTGTGAATTTGACAAACTTGTAAATGGCAGCAACCCAACAGTAACTTTAATGCAACGACTTTGTGTGCTTTTGACAGTCATGCAAATTCAGAGGTAGCATAACTGTGAACGGACTGTTAAACGTGGTTTAAACTCAGTTCACGGACAAAACGAGTTTCGCATCCTTTTTTTTTCTTTGTTGACAGTATGTTATGTGGAACGTACCCAAATTTCGCCCTCATGCCCCTCATGTTAGTTTGCAAGTGACGAACTGTGGTTGTTTCCCAAATCTTTGGACCTCACACAGCGCCCTTCTTTTTCTATTTTTAGAAACAATGTCAAGGCTTTCTGGAAGATTAGAAACGCTTTCTCCTCTAGGGCATAGATTTATCTTCATATATGGGTGGATATTAGTGAGATGGAACGCTCAAAAGTTTTTTACTGAAGCCCAATCTTGGACATCAATCTTAATGACTTAGTAACTTTTTGAACTTTTTTGTTACGCGTCTCGCTTTTTGTTAGAAAATAGTGTGAACGTGATTTGCTAATTTTCTTTAGGTATTTTTGGTAAATAGAAGTATGAAAATTACCATAAACTTAAGTATAATTTAAATGTATTTTTTATATTGTAATATAAGTATAATTTTAATATAGGTTGGTAACGTTAAAAAGAGAGAGAGAGAGAGAAGAGACCTTTGCCCAGCAGTGGGATAATAGAGATTGATGAATAAAAAAAGTTAAAACGTTTATCGTCTTTGATATCCGACTTTCTAAAAAAAGCACAAGTTAGAGCTTGATGCAACTACTTTTTCTCTATATGTGCAAAACTGGTCTGTGTCGCAATGTGGAATTCCACGATGGAATTTCCAAAGACACAATTAGTATTTCGTTTCTTTTTTTTTTTTTTTTTACTGAAACGAAATACTAACGATGTTAAATATTCAACAACGAGTGTGACCTGTCACACTCGTTGTTGACAAGGAGGTATGGAAATGGCGCTGAAAGAAATATAGAATAATTAACCATTTCATTTATTTATTTTTTAAATCTTTATCATATTTATTTATTCCCTCTCAAGTTCCGCTAATGAGCACAATTGATTTTCTATTGTATCGTGCCACATGTAGTAGGTACCTACGCGCGGGGCTTGTCTGACGACGAATGCCGTTTTATAATAGATACCTATATTTTAAATACATTTATTTTATTACTAAATTAATTTATTTTAATTACATACCTAAATTAAAACCATTTCAAAAGGCTAACGGAGATCTGACCTGACTAATCTAATTTCCTAAAATAGAAAAAGCAGGTTCACTTAGGTAAAAGCAGGCGACCCGAGATTTCATGAAATCGGCGAACTTGCATGAAAAGGTATCACGAAAATTCAATAAACGAGGGTTTTGTGTAGAGATCCGGCGATCAGTAGTCTTTGGCACTCCCCGCCTTAGTTCGCAGTTCGGAACACGTGGTCCTACATACCTATGTATACAATATCTATCTGTAACCAATGTCGGGCTTTTTATAGCAATGTCGGACTTTTTAAAGCAATGTTGAGCTTTCGTTGTGATAAACTTCAACAGCCAAAAATTACTGTACTTATTTAGTTACCTAAAGTAATCTGACCGCTAACCTGAATTACCGGTGTGGTGTTACGAGTTATTCTTGCTAAAAATTAACGACTCCCGTGTGTGGTGTAAAATCAACCTAAAAATATGTCTCTTTCATTTCAGTTGCTCTTGGCTCAGGTCACACGTATAGTGTTAAAATTTTATGGATATCATCTACTTTTACAATATTGTAAACATGTGAGCACCGAGTATCTATCACACAACTAATTTACCAGACATTGCTTTGTTTTTATTTTTTTTATCTATTCTGCAGTAATTTTATTCTGTACGCTATACATAAATATTAATGACACATGACACATGTATATTATACACACAGCAGTAATCGTCTTGACAATAATTGAATAATTAATGTAGGTACCTAAACAAAATATTTTAAAAAGAGTAACGGTGGAGTTTCTTGTCCATTCTTCTCCATAAGAAACTACCTTTTGGAAGGGGCGACCACTCGACTAGAATCATTTAATTTTTTTGTTTTGACGTTCAAAAGTGCCTTTTCTGTGACTCGACTTTGACTTAGCAGTGGGCATTAAAGTATGCTTATGATGAACGCTAATGCGTATACTAGTATAGTTTAAAACCTTAGTTATATGAAGGGTATTTATATACCCTGTGTGGTCAAGGGCTTTTAACAACTCATTTCAAAGTTTTGCACCAAACAATATTTTGCAGACTCCTTTTTGACCCGTTAAGCTAAAATTAAAGTTAAGCGAATATCGTGTTCGTGGAGAGCTCACGCCTCTTATCGCTTAGAGGACAAGGTATTTTATTATTAAACGCTCTTTGTAAAGTAGACGGTAAGCGGATCCGTAAGTAATTTATTATTAATGAGATAAAGATTGGTCTTAGGTAGACCTACGGGTGCCGCCCGCTCCAGTTGGCGTGTCAAATCAACTCAATATTTAAATTGCTCTAAAAGCGCCATCTATATTTAAATTATTAAGGATGTTAAATTATTATGGATTATTAAAGGACAGGGTGTGTGATGTTAAGTGGCAAACTCGTGACAAAGACACTCGCTGGAGTCAAAGGGATGCCGAAGCTAGGCCGTCCTTGTGAGGACCATCTCTCACACATTGTCAGGACACGAGGACCAGCCATTATTTATGACACATTCTGTAGCTATGTACAGACGCCAGCACATCGACCTACTACAAACTGTCAAATTTCATTTATAGATTTTCAACTTTATCACTAAAGCGTAAGGTTCAAAGTTGTTTGGGAAAATTTTACAGTTTCGGGTAGCTTGATGTGCTGGCATCTGTACATGCAAACCCACCTAAGGGGCAATTCTCGTAATTTTAAGAACGTTCACAGTCTGATCTCAGTCTCAATCTGTAAAAAATTACTCGTTTCCCTACATTTTTGTCAAGTTTTTGACATTTGTTTGTCGCCGAGATGAGACTGCGATTTGATTTTGAACGTTTTTTAATTACGAGAGTTAGCCTTCTGATACTAAACGTTGTATGTGAAGTAGGAAATTATGGTCTACAATGTTGTTACTTAGACTCCGGTGTCATGTACTTAGTTCATTAAAACTGTACCTAAGCTATCCCTAATATTAAACTGACTTTCTTAAAGTAACACCGAAATTAACATCTGTAACATAATTTAATTAAATAAAGATTCCAGCACACTTGGGTGAACCGCGAACACATTAGCGCGCGCTACCCACCTACGCGTATTTTGACAAACTTCGAGCAAAGTTATAAACAAAAGCGACTGAGCGATTCTCATGCGATTAAACAAACAACCACAAAACAAAACATTGTTTCAGATGATATGGATACTGGAAACAATTTCAGTCATTAAATATTTACACAAATATTTGTATTCGCCTAACATTCGGAACGCTTATTTCAATTTTCATGAAAGCGTACGTTATATATTTTTGCTAAATCCGGATGCCCTCTTGGGATGTGCTGAGACAGCTCATACAAAATGGATCCGGCGCCATTTACCTTGTTTTTGGAGTGGACTCATGCAGCATGTACCTTTGTTTGCCAACCGTATCGCTGAGCTGTGTTTCACCTGCTTACGAGTCACTTGTGTACAAACACCTAATACCTGAGCTGCATTATGTTGTTTTCATCAACAAACGACACGACCCGCAAGGTAATTGCCTAACCCACTATCAGTAAGAATGACTTTCATTTTGACAGTTCAACTACATTCATTGCGTTATTTACGTTGTTGAGCAGACAAATTTCCTTCTCAATTATTCAGATGGAGACTGAAAGTGTGTTACGCAATTAGGGAGCTGGTCTGATCAATAATGTTTCGAGAAACATCTTTTTACATAAAACCTTTTTAGTCGGTTCGTTAAACGTGACGATAATAAGAAAAATAATAGACCAACGATAATGCGCGAACTCGAGTGAATCATTATTGCTTTCCAATTAGGAACCCGTCAATATTTACCATTTCCAACGATCAAATATTTTTCCAGAAGCACGAATTAACCTTTTCATTTTTCCCTTACACAGAAAAACACATAGCCTGGGAAATTTTATCCCTTGCGCATATTTGTATAACCTACTCTAGTCTGTGTACTTTACATTAGAGTGGGGTAACCTCCTTCACCTCTACATGTGCGGGTAACTCTTAGTGTGGAACACATCTCGAGCTCACACCTGTACGTAGTTAGTTTTATCTACTTGTGTGCGCCGCTTTACTATCTCTGGTGCCGCGGGTCCCTAGGGACTCCTAACAAGCATAGCTAACTTAAAAATTTATGTACAGTAAAGATAACTTACAAAAGCACTCTATTAAGGGGTCATAAGGGTGAGTGAACGAAGTAACACAATTATATGAAACAAAACGTGAGCTGGTCTGAAAATAGCTAAATGGGAACAACAGCGCTGGATGTCTAAAGCAACGAAATTTATCGTAATGAGTTTTGAAATATCATCAAGCACCAATTTATATTTAGGGTTGCGGGAAAGGGCTGTTTACCGCGGTTTAGGAAAGAAGATACAATTTTGAGAGTGTCGCATTTATTACATAACAACGTCGTTTTCGCAATGGACTGCTTACATTTATCATCGCCTGCTCCTTGCGTACATACATTACGCTTACTTACCTCTGGCCTAGTTAAGCCAATGTCACAGTAAAGCCTTGTATGTTCTCTCGACAACAAAGCTGCATGGAGGCCATGACAGGCAGATGTCATCTCTCATCATCCAGAATTAGCTACCAGCAACAAATATCTAGAGATATATGCGCTTTAAGGAGTTCCGATTAGGTTTGACCGGCATCATCCACAAAGATCGTTACTTACATTGAAAGATCATCATCATCATCATTTCAGCCGATAGACGTCTACTGCTGGACATAGGCCTCCCCCAAGCACCTTCACTTCGACCGGTTCTGTGCTTTTGCAATTGCGCCATTGAAAGATATAAGCAGTAAATAAAAATGAAAAAACATTAACCTGAACTGTTTTAAACAGTTCCATATATGCCTAACGTTCAAAAAAATATTTTTACTGATGGCTTGGGGCAAAATGTTACCGTCATCATGACAGTAAACTTTTAACGTTTTAAATTAAAAAAAGTTTATTCATTTGGTGATATCGTTCAAACCATTGAAATTTACATTACAGTACCTAATAGTGGATTTCCTTTTTTTTGTTGTTTTTTTCAGTAAATAGTAGGTATGTTCAATCATTAAAAGTTACTGTTTTGTCTTTTACTGTTTTACAAACATTTCTTCTTACTGTATAAAGTCGTAAGTCTTAATGAACGCTTTATTGTGCTGTGGTATTTTTTTTTTATTGTAGGTTATTATTTTGTAAGTGTCTCTGAACGGTTCTGTATCATATCAATTTTATTAGAAAGCTATTAAAACGGATAACATTTTACCTGAAGTTTAATGTACACAAGCCCTTATCCGTAAGCATCGATCTTCCGCGCCACATCGCACCACGACCATTTGTCTTGCCGCAACACTTCGCATTCAACTGTCAAATTCGATGTTCCATTGTTAATAAGGCTTAAGTTCAAGTATAATTAAAATGGAGGAGTTCCCAGTTAACTGACATAACGAGTTTTCACTCGGAATAAAATAATACACTCCTTGGGGATACATTTAATTAATTTGTTATGTAAATATGTGGCAATTGCGCCATCACTTCAGTGTTTTGAATCATACTCGTGCCAATACACAAGTGCCAATTTAATAAACTAATCGATATTACTAAAAACATTGCAACTGAAGTGCTAATTAAAATGATTATTAATGAAAAATGAATTTCGTTTAAGACAATGATGAATCAAAATTTCCAAGTGGCGTAAATCGATTATACAGTGGAGGATGGATGTCTACTATCAGGCAGGTTGGCAATCAATTTACCTTTATCATATTCAAGCGCCTACAGGTAAATTATTAAAGCGTTAAGCTGTTCCCACCTGTAAATATTAGTGGGTTTTACGTCGTACATTGTGAACGTTCACAATAATAAAGTAGGTACTCGGTGTGCGCTTCGCATGCATGCAATAAAAAACTTTTGAAAGCCTGCAAGAATTTTAACAGTGCTCCAGCTCATTTAATATTTATTAAATTGGCTTGCGTATTATACTACTCTATGTTAACGGACGAGGATTTGTGAATTAAGTGTAAACAACACAATCAGATGAGTTACAAGGTTGTTAGCCTCTTTGTTCGGTGAAAGGGTTGTTATGGCATTTGTGTTAATACTTATCCCCAAGAGATTTGCAAGGTAAAATCAACACGAAATTATTTTGCGGAAACACGAATTAGCCGGGCAGCAGGTGTTGGGCAACCCTCGCTTTTATTCCAATTATTTGCTAAGGACCGATTACTCTTTATTATGGAGTATATTTAATGGTGTTCTAATAACATTAAATAATGGACCTACATAAACAAAAATAAAAGGTCTTCCGCCTATATTTTCATAGAAAATCGTTGCTGTCCAACTTTGTTTATTTATTTTATAAACAAATTAATTTAGTAGAATGTTAATTAAAAATCACGTTTCAGCAACCATAATTTAACAACATAATGTTTTCGATGCATAAATTGCCTTCAAAATTAAACGCTATTCAAATTGAAACATAATATTGAATTTAATTTTATTGATAGTTAGCGAATTTGTAGTTTCCACAAGG
This sequence comes from Oligia fasciuncula, assembly GCA_963082905.1. Lineage (NCBI taxonomy): Eukaryota > Metazoa > Arthropoda > Insecta > Lepidoptera > Noctuidae > Oligia > Oligia fasciuncula. Next base: position 14,799,891 of record OY720388.1, on the reverse strand, counting down.
ATGGGTTGCCAGCAAACTGTGTGTAGACGGCATTCGGGGTACTCATTAGAGAAATTGTGGAGTTAAATTAGCTGGTAGTGTTCGGCGGATACATGGAGCATCAGTATGCATGGCGAGCCCCGGCCCACACCGGGAGGTGTCGGCGCCACTGATTGCATTACCACCTGCGGTAGGAAACAGGAGCTACTGGACTCACGCTAATGCGGTTTAGAACATCCCGTGCTCCAATATTTTGCCGTTCAAGGAAAATTTTGGAACGATTTCACCATTACACTGAACAGTAAAGAATTTGTTCTCGGTTCGTGACGTCAATGATTAAAATATCTAGCTTCAACGTGACTACTTAAGCTATCCATTATGTACTTAAAAATAATGGTTAAGCCATCAAAACCTATTTAGTCGGTGAACTGTAGATGAAATGGTAGAATATCAATTTTTCGTGGTCGACATTTAACACTTTAATGTATTAAAGTTGATACGATCGCGATCGTTGAAACTTTTTCCATTTAGTGCGGTGTGGAGTGGAGGCCAACATTTAATCACACGAAATATTTCAACTTCGGACATTATATTGCGTAGATGAAACACAGGGACCTCGCGTGCACGGCATATAAGCCTAACGTTGTATCGTATATAACAATGTTCCCAAACTGAGAATTCGGTATTGTACTGTACAAACTCGAGCCAAGTTGGACAGTAAATTGAAGAAATTGTTACAGTTTCATAGTTTTAGCGTCCGTAGTTCAGTATAAGCCTTACGTTTTATACCTGTTAATGAGAAAGTTCGGGACTTTTGTTAAGCCTCTTAGGGTCAGTTCACACCGAGACGCACGCGACGCGCAGTTTTCAAAATAGAAATACAATTACAGACCTTATCTACCTACTACACTAAAAGGTACACAGTGCAGGGTTTACTACGTCGAACAACGGCGCGCTGCGCCGCGCGGCGCATCGCTCCGTAGCTCACTGAATCGTGTACCATTTTGTGTAGTAGTAATGGTCTGTAATTGTATTTCTATCTTGAAAACTGCGGGTCGCGTCGCGTCTCGGTGTGAGCTGACGGTTAGGCATCTTCCTAATAATAGAACACGAATGCGCGATCATCGTAAGTTCTCGCGAATTTTAGTCGTACGAACGCGCGATCAAACATATTGAACTCGAATAGGTGTCCTAACTGACAATCGCACGACGCGGTCGCGCGACTCAATTGTTTGAAAATCAATTCGCGCGAAATTAGTTCGTACGAAAGCGCGATCAAACATATTGAACTCGAATAAGTGTCCTAACTGACAATCGCACGACGCGGTCACGCGACTCAAATTTTTGAAAATCTATAAAATATATACATCTATAAAATAGGTCATCCAAATATTTCCCGACAGCAAAAATTGAGCGTCTCTGACGTCTATGGTTATTGGACCTATTACCGACCGTGCCAGTGCCAAACTAGGTACTCCACGGTCGCTTGCGTCGTAAGTTCGCGTGATGACCACGTATTCGCGTTCTATTAGGACACCAAGTTTTTGCAATCGCACAAAGAGCTGAGGCAACCGTACATATAAAATAAAAAAGTAATTTAAAAAAAATAAACCGACTTCAAAAAGAAATGAACTGAAAATTATGAAATAACTTTAATTTCGGAAGTCGGTGTCTGTATTTTAGTTTTAGTTTTTTGCCACCGACTTCCGAAATTAAAGTTATTTCATAATTTTCAGTTCATTTCTTTTTGAAGTCGGTAAAAAATCATTTGCGGCACATGCCTCGAAATAATTTATTTATTTCAGACATAATTCTAGTCCATAGTTTCAAACTCATACATTAAAATTACTTATAAAATGTAATATTAAATTCAAAACAGATAAAAACCCAAAATTAAATTGTGATCAATTAAAAATAATAAGTAATTAAATTTGTCAAAAAATATATATAAAAATGTCAGAATCGAATAGAAAATAAATAAAATGTCAAATATAAAATTGTCAAATTGTAAAAATGTTATGAAAAATTACAAATTATTAAGAATAAAAATGATGATGATGATGATGCAATGTCTGGATGTACCCTTACTCGCGCGATGATCGCGCATTCGCGTTCTATTAGGCCGATGCCTTAGGCGTCGTTAATATGTTATTATAATGAAAGTGTCAACGGACAGCGCCGGCAATTACAGCTCGAACCTCTCGTTTGTTTACTCAAACTTTATCTCGGCGTTGTCCTATTTATTCGGTAAATCCCATTTAACGAGACTATGCAAAGTTAGCAGCCCTTAATCCATGATTTTATGGCCGGCACTGGGATCGATTAAGCGGCAGCCCTCCTGTATCAGGGCTGATCTCGCCTCAAAGGGCCTTCGTCATGCATTGACGCCTCGTCACTCGACAGTTATAAGATTCAACTAAACGTTAAATGTTTATCAGCGCATGACAGACGCTGTCGGCAGCTGACTATACTACTATAATACTTTGTTATATGGAGTGAAAATATAACTTTATTTTAGTATCGTCGGCTGATTAGCGGTTGGTCGGTTAACCGTAGTTTTCTGTAAGTTGTGATTCGTGTGTGGGTTGTAAAGTAAAGGTTAGCAGAGACCTAAGTATGTGTAGATGTTTGCAGTAGAAACGCTAGCATCTGTCGCTACTTGTTGAGTTTCTACTAGCAATTTTTAACCTCATGTTGCACAATGTTCAAGTGCCGTTCACATACCCAGTTATTTATCTAACACATCACTGCAGATGTTTTATATATTTTGTGTTTGAAAGAAAAGTGCAGCGCTTTATTTTTCTGCTTTTCTTCTTACTAAATTGGAAGCAACAGCGAAAATAATTTTACAGGTTTTAAAGAAGACATGATCTGCCTAGCCTTTTCCTAACTATGTTGGGGTTGGATTCCAGTGTTACCGTATGCAGCTAAATAACAGTATTTTACATGGAGCGACTGCCTATCTGACCTCCACAACCCAGTTACTGGGGTAATACGATACCCTTTGTTAAAATGATTGTCATTCTTTCAGTCTTCTGACGACCCGTTACGACTGTCTAAGATACGCGACCACGCGAAACAGCCGGGACCAACGGCTTAACGTGCTCTCCGAGACCCCATCCACAGAGCAATCGCGGCAAGCGTAGCTTAACCTGATCGATTGACCCGTGCGGCTATTATTACTTAACAACAAGCCCCTATGTTATAGGTTGTAAAGAAGATATAAAATTGAAAAGGAAAATTCGATTAAGTATTCGATATTGACCCGCTGGAGGCAACGATGTACGCCAAGTTCTAGCTATAAAAAAATAAGGATCTCAGCGAGATGTAACGGTTGGCGGTTCAGCAATATTTCTAGGCTATTGCACAGCCTCCCTTGAGATATTTTGATAGAGCGATGAGTAGTCAAGAGCCTATTCGTTTCACATCCATCACGAATGTCTGGGATGTCCCGGATGAGTAGTTACTATACGTTTACGAACGTTGATTAATGTCAGAAAATTCACCAATGTATGCTACTGCGATGTAGCTCAGGAATCGAGATAAATATAGAGGTATTTTAGTTTGATTGGTACTTATGGGTGAATATGAATTATACAGCACACATATAATGCATATTAAAAAAGGTGAGGTACAGTCCATCAAACCTGGCAACTTTCTCCAAGGGACTAACATCGTAATCGCCAAAGACAAAGTGGTTTAGTTTGATGATCTGTACTAGACCCTTAAATATGACCACACTTTTTTGATATATGCTGTAGATATAAGAATTGAGTTATTGAAATTAAGTATCTACTTAAAGGTGGTTCACTTTTTATTTGGTGGGTCGTCGGCTTTACGTTCATATTAATCGTTGTGGTCATAGTGTAACGCATACCGCGTTACTAGGAACTGAAAACGGGCCTTTGTATGGGCGCTGTAGTTGTATCAATACCTGTAATCCCCTTAGGACCAGTCGGTATAAAGGGCCGCCTACTCCAAGCAGTATGCGCTTACAGGATTAATGAAAATGCATGAATGTGTAATGTTTAATTTTCCATGTTTACTAAAGAATTAATGTAACTTGTGTTCTTTTAAAGTGAAGGCACGTGAACATAGCCGTCAGCATTGGCCGAAACATCCCAGCGCTGATTTGCTAGATTCGTTTTCTCCTCTACCGTTATTTCTCCTGACAGTTCATTTTGTTTATATGTACCTATGTATTACTATATATTCTTGTCATTTCCGAGCTATTACTGGCCTGTTGGTCTAGTGGTCAGTGACTATGACTGCTATGCCGGAGGTCGTGGGTTCGATTCCCACCCAGGACAAATGTTTGTGTGATGAGCATGATCATTTGTTCTGTGTCTGGGTGTAATTTATCTATATATGTATATATTTAGAAATATATAAGTATGTTTAACAGTTGTCTAGTGCTCATAACACAAGCTCTGCTTAGCTTGAGACTAGACGGCGTTGTGTGATAGTTGTGGAATATTATATTATATATTATATTATTATATTATATTATTTATCCCGTATGTTGCACCTGTCATGTTTTGTCTCTGCATCACCCTAAGGTTGACTGGTCGAAAATGCCTCAGGCATTAATTCTGCCTGTATTTTTTAACTTGTGCATAAAATTTTAATAAATAAATAAACTTGTCATACACATAAGTTGTAGAAATTATCCAAGGGAAAATTTTTGATTACTGCACTGAAACAACTGCAACTAAAGGACAAAGTAATCAGTCATTACTTTGTGGAGTTAACATTTTAAACTCCACTCGTTACAGCGACAGAACCTCTTGAGCTTTGTTCAACTTTAAATTGTAGGACATTTTCATTAGAAAACGGTCCCAGACAGACTAGAATAAATCTAGGTTGGGCGAGAACCTATTTCGAATGACACCTTAATTTTCTTCTAAGTTTAAAGAAAGAAAGAATAACGTTTATTTAGACACAGGTGAAACACAAAATAAAAAAGTGAAAATAATGTTGACACACAATACTTATTGTGTGTTTATATTAACTACTTATTAAAGGCGATCAATTGAAACAAATCGATACTGATCATATTACTATAGGTAGGTACGCATTTATGCGATATATACAAAATTAATAAGGTAAACAATCAAAAAGGCTGGAAGAAAAATAAATATTCAATATGTCTTTTGTTTATTTAAGTAATATTATGTAGGTAAATCAAATAATATAAAGCCCACCCTATGTACTGCCCACGCAGTGATGCTAAGATATCTAACTGGAACATTTTCCACAAGGGTAAAATTAAATGGTATTCTATTTTGAAGAGGTTTTGGTATCGAGCAATTTGTGGTATGTATTATTGTTTAATTCACCACAAAGTGAGTAATGAAGATATTTCCACTGTATATAGCTCTTCGGTACATATAATGTAGGTAAACGGTAACGGTAGAGCAGTGGTGGCCAAGTGCTATCGGCCGCGACTTACGAGTTGTAGGTCGTAGGTTCTTAGTCTTCTAACCCAGACAGGCGCTTTACTTTGTGTAAATTATTTCATCACCACTGCTCTCAAAACGGTGAAGGAAAATATAATGAGGAAACCGGCATGTCCTGGAACCAAAAAAAAAATCGAAGACATGTGAAATCTGCCAATCCGCACTGGGCCCGCGTGGTGGATTACGGCCCACTCCCTCTCACCGAGAGGAGGCCTGTGTCCCAGCAGAAGGGAACATTATAGGCTGATGTAGACGGTAACAAAACATTTTGAATGCCACTTTGTTATTAAGATCCTCCCTAGTTTCCGATCTAGATATGCTATAGCCTATAAGATAGCTACAGACCCCAGCACATCAAACTACTACAATCTGTCAAATTTCTTTAATATATTTTCAACTTTATCGCTAAAGCATAAGGTTCAAAGTCGAATGAGAAAATTTGACAGTTTTTTAGTCGTTCAAATTAACACATACAATACCACGCCCGTAATTCCCGAAGGGTTAAGCAGAGGTGTGGGTGTCGTTCAAAATCTACGGGGAAATATTGAAAAAATATTTACAGTTATCATATACTTCTAAAGTACTTATTATAAAGTGTTTTGTACCTTGGATTTCGCGCTAAGCAGCTATTGACCTAAATGTTTTGCTTAATTTACGGTCAGTTTACAGCTTAATAAACTTCAAGTTTTCTTTTATTTTAGAAGCAAAGTTTTAGATTTGTCGTGCCTACCTACAAGCGAGATATTATTCTGATGTCAACTTAAGACGTTGTGGCCGATATTCTTGACATCTTGCCCTTCGACTCGTGAACAAACAAGATTCATCAAATGAAAATTTTATACCCTAGTGAGTACATTGTTCCTTTGTCAACCGTTAATACAGCTACAGCTCCAATTACATTTAGTTTCAGATGTCAGGGTTTGTGGTGTAACTTGCTAGACAGCTGTCGCGACTCGTCACCACGAACGCTCCTTGAGGTGCCTCCAGTCAGAGCAAGGCATATGCTTCGTATGGTAATCAAGCATGTGACGCATGCGTCAGGCTGAAGAATCACACTAACATTATAAAGGCGAAAGTTTGTGGGGGTGTGTGTGTGTGTATGTTGTTTACATGTTTGTTACTTTTTCACGCTCAAACGGGTGGACCAATTTTGATAAAATTTGGTATGGAGAAAGCTGACACCCTAGATTAACATATAGGCTACTTTTTATCCCGATGTTCCCACGGGATCGAAACTAATGCGGGTGAAACCGCAGGGCGCAGCTAGTCTAACATAAAAACTTGCTTTTGGGACGTATGCCTCGCACTGTCTGGAGAAAAAGGATTTTATTTTTGTGTTTGTTTGTTACGCTTTCACGCTAAAAAGCCAGAATGGATTTGGATTAAATTTAGCATATGGTCAGACCATGACCTGAATTAGGACATAGGATACTTTTATCCCGATATCCCTACGGGATCGAGACTTATGCGGTTGAAACCGCGGGGCGCAGTTAGTATCTAATATGGCTGACAGAATTCAAGGCTGAAATACGATGCTAAAATAGTCCCTAGTACGTTCTATGAACAACTTTGGTGATGGGCAGTCTCTTACATGATATTTATTAAAATGTTGCTTCCCCTTGTAGCAAGACTCCTCATCGCCCCAAGCTTATCTTGCTTCGGGCAACTCGCATTATTCTTTCAAGAGATACTTCGCGTCTAATTAAGGAAATTGTGTTTGAATATAAAACAAAGACCCCGGGAATCTCGTTATTCAGACTCTTGTGGTGGAGGTATCTTTTAGGTTTGTGTTAAATTAAGAGGTGCATAAATTGCGATTTAAACGTTTGAGTTTGTTAATTTTTACCAAGACACTTCAGCGGTAATTCTCTGTAAGATTTGCAGGACGATGTCATTTTCTGTCTGTTGTTTTTATTGTAAATAAACACGTACAGTCAACAAAGGAGATAAGTATGTAGTAAGTAGAAAGCGATGGATGTTGTCGACTGAAATTTAATTTGATAAATGTGCGGATTGTTTTATATTAATAACATTAAATTTTATTCGAGAACATCCGTCAGTTTCTTAATAAAGTTCAACTATATCCGAAGATCCTACATACTTATCTCTGTTGTTGGCTGTACTTAAGTAGGAAATTGCGTGCGCAGAGAGTGTAAGAAATTGGAGGGACGTCAGGGTTAACAAAGTGGTTGTGTTTAAGAGCTGGCTATTATTTGCTCGGTTGGAGCACTGGCGGGGTTGGAGGCGAACTAAGTCGCATGTTTAGGCCCAGTATCGGAGCGAGATAAGATTAAACAGCCCCAAACACCTCTAAACTGGTAGTGTCACTTCCTTTGTCCTGAGTTATTGATCCGTTCTGATTATTGCGGATAGAAAGTCATCCCACGAAATTGCATAATCAGCATAAATAATGTTCCTACTGCTGGGATACAGACGTCCTCTCTTCGAGATCGTAGGCTGTAATCTACCACGCGGGACCAGTGCGGGTTGGTAAGATGTCACATGTCTTAAATTTTTTGGTTCTAGGACATAGCTCACGATGCTTCCCTTAGACCAGTGGTAACGGCCCCGACTTAAAAATCGTAGGTCGTGGATTCTTCTTTCACCGTTTTGAGAGCAGAAAGAGATAGTAGAAGATCCCACGATATTGGAAAACCCGTTCTGGGGCCCGCGTGGTAGATTACAGCCCACTCCCTCTCGAAGAGAGGAGGCCTGTGTCCTAGCAGCGATTATGCTATTTTCCTTCACCGTTTTGAGAGCAGAGAGATAGTGAAAACTTGAAAAAACACGAAATTCGAAATTTGAATTTTTTATTTATTCATAATCTGCTTAAGATTTTCGAGGGTCAGTCATATTATTTTATTTATGACCGTTCCGGGTGCGATCGTTCGTGACTTATTATCATAAAGATTCAGGCCTTTTTACCAATATCGCGGCGTGGAGTGGTGACGATGTTTGATTTTATGTCACCGCATTGTTCGCGCCCTCCGGGCACTAGAAAAGGAACCTTTTTATACTCACATATATTATATTGTATAAAATCGATAACTTAGTTTAAAGGAAAGGTGTGTCCTTGCTCATTGTGTCCATGTAAATACTTATAAATCATTGCTTTACATAGGCCCGGAAAGTTTTCGGTAGAAGATTTATACAATATCTAAAGGGATAGGTATTTTGATGACGCGTACCTACCGTGAAATGGAGGTGTAGCGGGTTTTACAATGTATACATGATGGGGTCATGGTTATGGGTAGCAAGTAATATATAAGTCAATGGGAAGCAATGTCTCTATGGACGCGCGACCTGACATTAACCGCTGAAGTTATTTCACCGAGTAATTTATTTAAAGAGGCTCCAACGAAGAGGCCCTCTATAAGGTAATAAGGAAGTTTGCGAAAGTTGTTTTACTAATAAATTAAGGGATAATTGGCGTTCCACCCATTTATCTCCTGCCCGCGTCCTATTTATTTTCAAAACGAATAATTAAACCCAACTAAGCTTGAAGGGGGTAATTCCCGGAACTAAAACGATAAAAAGGATTCATTGGGCCTATTTGTTTGATAATCACCCTTACTCGACTGTTTGTCTAGTCTATAACAATTTAAGGGATGTTTTCCAAGACCCATCCTACTAACAAATGAAATACATACCTACATAGGCAGATTTTTTAACCAGTGCGCAAACTGTAACCACGAATTCAGCATAATTATATGATTCTAGTGCCCCTAGCGTAGAAATTTATACACCCTTACATTTTGATCGTTTTAATCGTAAAAAAGTGTCAATGTACTCATCATTTTTACTATGGGACCAACCCTGAAATCGTGAAAAAAAATCAGCTGATCCATTTATTATGTCGAGCTATGCGAAAATAGTAAAAGTTGTTGATCAACCCTGAAATCGTGAAAAAAAAAACTAAAGATTCATACATTTATGTTCGCATAACTCTGATGTCTTTGTTGAACTTATCCATTTGTATAGTCAACAGCAAAAGTAGATGATTAAAATCAGAAATTCAATACTAATGAACGGAGTTCGCGTCAGAACTGTGTGGCATCGAAGTACTACTACTTAGAATACTTACTACGTAGAATACTTTTGAATCACTTCGACGCCACACAGTTCTGACGCGAACTCCGTTCATTAGTATTGAATTTCTGATTTTCATCATCTACTTTTGCTGTTGACTGTACCAACCAACTTTGTACCTACCAATATCCGATGAATAAATGTCTTTGTCTTTGACATAATGTATGGATCAGCTGGTTTTTTTTTTACGATTTCAGGGTTGGTCCCATAGTAAAAGTTGTTCATAATGATGAGTACAATGACCCCATTTAACGATTAAAACGATCAAGGGTGTATTAGCTGTTTTATTTTGACCGTCGAAAAATTTCTGCGCTAGTGGTATAGAATCATAATATGCTGAATTCTTGGTTACAGTTTGCATCCTGTATAGTTTATGAAAAATTCTGATATAACTGCAATATTCATAAATAAGTGAGGGTTAAGAACTTTCTTTTATATTTAAGTATTTCGAGTTCTGAATATAACAATTACATTAAATTTTAAGCAAGGTTACAAAGGCTCAGCTCGCATAAGAAGCTTTTAAGTCCCCTGTGATAGAGTCGAAAGAAAATTTCCTCGGCCACTCGAGCAGTTTCCGAACCAAGAACCGTAATTATACTCCCATTACGGAACCTCACGATTTTAGGACTTATTTATTAATATCCGTCCGTTTTAGAAATTGAATTTTATATAATAATTAGACTGGAAAAGCAGCATTGGTAGATAATTTGACCATGTAAACGTGTTACCAGGTAATACATAATTAGCCTAACTATAATGTTTCCACTGCTGGGACATAAGTAGGCCTTCTCTCGGTGAGAGGGAGTGGGTCGTAAAACCAAGCGGGCCCAGTGCGGGTTAGTTAGTAGATGTCACATGTCTTCGAATTTTTGGTTCTAGGACATGCCGGTTTACTCACGATGTTTTCTTTCACCAGTTTGAGAACAGTAGTAATGATTTAAATTACACAAAGTAAAGGCTCCTACAAACAGGTGCGACACGCGATATAATCGCGCGCGACAAAAGGCACCGCTCGTTGCGCGACTTGCGGTGCTTTTGTGTCGTCGCGTGTCGTGTCGCGCCTGTTTGAAGGGGCCTTAAAGCGCCTGTCTGCGTTCGAACCTACGACCTATAAGTCGTAAGTCGCGGCTGTTACAACTGGGCCACCAGTGCTCTCGTTAGGTAATAGATAGGTATACTTATTATACAGCATCTATCAGAAAGGTAACACATCCAAAAAAAAAAACATCTGTCCCATACAAAACTTTTATACCTTTTCGACCCAAATTTATGAGACGGCTGATTATTTTTTCACGATTACGATGTTGGTCCCATCGAAAAAATTGTTCAATTTGAAGGTCTGTACCACACCCTTAAATATGACCTCACTTTTCTGATACATGCTGTATAAACTCAGTTCATATATGTAAACCTAGCAACATTATCCTTTGTATCAGTTCGCTAATCATTTCTGTCTGTTTCTCTTACTGCTTATAACCTCGAGGTTATTATGTTTTGGACAGAATCCTAATTACACGCTCCGTTTGAACACATTATGGAAACATTTTACCACAATTCATGATTCTACTAATAATTCTTGTGTTAACGTCACCGAGGTAGGTATATCAACGTAGATATAATTATGGAGCATGTGAACCCTGATAAATAACTTTAATCTCTTTTATCCTTCGGCGTATTTTTCTCCCGGGCAAGGCTCGCCCCTCATTATTTAAAAGTAGAGAGATACGTGAAAGGCTCCATCGATTATCCATTGGGCGGCTTTGTTCACAGAGATTATCGGGCAGACATTCCATATCACTTCTTCTATGGGATGCGACTTGCCCGATTGCAATCAACTTGTGTAAACCGAACGGTTGCACTTTAAATTGCTTTCCTCTCCTCTCTAAAACTCGCTGCTTGTCGGATATTCTCTTGATCCTTTTGTGTAAAATTGTATAAAGTTTGTAAATTTAAACTCAAATCATTCGACGGAATTGACTTTTGAGACGGAAATTGGTAACTAAAACTAATTTTAAGTTACGTCAGAGTTGTAGAAAGGGAATGTCGATTATGATTTATGTTTCAGGTTCCTTCTAGCGAATTTAGCAAAAGCAACAAATTCTGCCCCTTAAATATATTGAATGATACAACGAAAAAGTTTTTTTAATTAAAATAATTCATTTAGAACGCACCTGCATGAAAATCGAACCTTGCTGTGCAAACCCAAAAAGTTTGTACCCAAAAAAAATATAGCGGAAACAATAGTAGGTACGTTGTATAGATATAGGTACATTATATGCAGTGCCGTGATTAAAAACACGACTGCAGTACAATCGGCATATTTAATCCAAAGCATGATCCCTATAATTCTCAATTTAAACGAATAGCGTGGGCCGGGTAGGGTTCGACAGTACAATTTCGACTAATTACTGTTTATATTTCGCGATGACGAATCGAATTACGATTTTATCTCGTCAGTACGTCACGAGAAGAGTGCAATTTGTCGGTATAGTGGGTGATATACGAAGCTATCAAGTCATAACGACGTGAGATCCAATTAGCGATGTTACCTGTACGGCCGTACCAGACTGCGAACACTCGATAAATACTTATAAAATTCTACACCGCACTGGTTTGTTAATACGATATTATGTTGATTTAGATTTTAAAGCCACAAAGCAATTTATGTTTAACTAGCTGCGCCCCGCGGTTTCACCCGCAAAAGTTTCGATCCCGTGGGAATATCGGGATAAAAAGTAGCCTATATGTTAATCCAGGGTGTCAGCTACCTCCATACAAAATTTTATCAAAATTGGTCCAGCCGTTTGAGCGCGAAGAAGTAACAAACATATAAACACACACATACACCCCAACTCACAAACATTCGCCTTTATAATATTAGTGTGATTACATTTGTGCTTTTGTACGATGATTTTGAAAATCTAGCTTAAATAATTAAAGTGACGAAAATGTTAACACGTCTTTTCATTGTACGCTTCTATAAAGAAATTGACAAATTTAAATTAATTTTCCAACACAGCCACATCCCAGTAGGGTCAGTGTAACATTTATATTATCGAGCGCAATATATTCAGTAAACAAATCACGGAAAGATATAAATAAAAGATGCGTCAGTTCTGGACATATTAAAGATGGATGAGGACTGATCTGCATTCCGAAAAAACGAATGGAATTGGTGTGAGTTTTCTTTTTTACCAAAGTTATTCCGATACTCATTTTTCACCTTGGGATTTCCTAAGTTTTTTTATGTAACCTATGTGATTTTTTCCCACTTGTACAAATCAAATACGATTCTTCCTCCCACAAGTAACGAATGCTGCACTTGAGAACGGCTGAACTGATTTTTCAAATTAATAATATTAACGAAAGTATCTACGTTCTTCTGTTCAAGACAGTACAAGTGCTCAGATCAGCTTTAATTAAATAAAATATAAATTACAACAACCACAAACAACTATTTTCAAAGCTTAAAATCCCGAGTTACGGCAACATTAATTGGTATGGCGCGAGTGAATCCTCAGATTACACACAAACGAGAGATTCAGAGGTCTTCAAAGTTACCGCAAGTCTGACGAAACGACAAAGTGAAATCATAATGTGATTTTAAACACGTTTGCACCACCTCGGTTCAAATTCTAACTTGAAAGCGTTCCTAGACGGTTTGTCAGTCGATTTAGTTGCAATAGATCTTCGCGCACACGCCTTGGAGGTGTTTACTGTCAAGAAACGTAACGTTTCAACTGTCAGGGATAATCTCAGCTGTCTCTCACGCCCACTCGCTTTGTTATCCGTCGTCACCAAGTACGTGCTCGTCTGTCATTTTTGTTTCTTTACTTATTTTCAAATGTCTTAAAGGACTATCCAAGTCACTTGTGATAAATCCAGAAACTTGTCATTTCATAGATGAAGAAATTGGTCGTGCTTTTTTAGTTAATTGCGCTCGTCTAGTTTGTTCAAGCAAGGCGCGAGGCTCAAGAAGTCTTATTTGAAACTGAATAGCGGTCTTGCTGAATGCGGAATGGTCGTGCTTACAGCAAACTGCAGTTTTTAGAAAGGAAACGGAAATACTAAAATATCTTTGTATAAAGCTTGATTGCAATCGGCAAGATGTGTAAGTTGTATATTCATTCGTGTCTTAAGGTTTAAACACACTTTGCATGCTAACTATTTACTAGTATGCTATTCGAATGACTGTCCATTTATTTTACCAAAACGTAAATGAGTTTTGCCAACAGGTATATAATGCCTATGTATACCTACTAGCAAAACTAATCAGGCTTTGATGAGTTATGATCTGATCCATTTATAACTTTAGTAATAAAACCACCATTAACTATATTGTGTATTCGAACCCAATTTGCGACAAGAATCTAAGTCGGCAGTCTTATTGTGGATTACAAGAAGATATTATCTTGTATCTCTTTATTATGTAAGGAATGGATTAGTTTAATGTTCCCACTCTGGGACCAACTCATAGATATTGACACAAGGAGTATGTTAGTTCTGTAATTAAATTAAGCCATCGATAATAAACGCTCACTCAATTAATACTGGCTTGGAATAATTGCTTGTTGGGTTGGCCCGAACAAGAGCAGTGGCCTGTGAGGCGTGTAAGATGGCTACCGTGGCTACGACACGATCACCGCGAAATGCACGTTACATTGTTACACAATAACGTCGCATTAATATTGTCACTTGTACTCTTGTAAGGTTACGCCAAAGACGTAATAATTAATTGGAACCGCAGCCCACTTGGGGTCAACAGCCACTTGAGCGAAGTACATTGTGTACGCAACGTTCGATTAGGCTCCTGATTCTATTAGTGACAATTCAACTGTGATAATAATTGATGTACACCATTGTGGATAGCGTTTGCTTAATTAATCGCAGATGGTCATTACAGAGCCGTAAGGAAACTCGATAACTGAAATACACTGGCGTGCAAAAAAATTGGGCCACTCTATGCTCTCCATTTGAGAGACGATATCTCAAAAATCTTAATGAATATAACTCAATAACGTGTGAAAGTAGGTAAGGTACTGTTTATTTGCACATACACATATTTTGATAAAAGCAATATTCTTCACAAGATCGACTCGATTCTTCAGATGTTCTCATCACTCACTGTTGCTCGGAAAAAATGCGTGACTTGATTTTTTATCGGAATTGGAAGAGAAAAAGGAGTTCGCGATTTTCTCAAAAACTAATGAATCAGTTTTGATAATTTATTCTTTCACTAACATAATTTACATACTTTCAGGAAGGTTTTATTATACAATATAGTCCAGGATCCCAGGAACTATTTTTACCATTTATTACTAACAAGCTAATTTACATACCACGCAATCTGTAGGACAATGTGGCTGTTAAATTATATAAATATTAACTAAGCAACAGAAAAAAACACAGTTAGTAATCATTTTTGATGACCTTGTTATTGATACATGTTGGAAGGAGGGACTCTTTGATCAAACCAAACATTTTGTAGGACAAACATTTTTTTCAATAATGTAAATTATTTTCTTAAGATTTAATGAAAAACCCACAGTTATTAATAAATTTTTGAGAATCGTCAAATCGACCTATTCTATCCCTGCTGTCTCCGTTAGCTACCACAATGGAGAATTGATGTAAGAGACAAAGTTGGGCGTCTCATCAAAATGAAGCTCTTACAAAAAATTTGCTTGTTAGTAATAAATGGTAAAAATGGTTCCTGGGATCCTGGACTAATATATTAGGTTATTGTTAGTAAAACTTGATGAACTAATGTTTCAAATCAAAGAGCACGGGGTGGGTCGATTTTTTTGCACGTAAGTGTATAAAGGCAAGATGGAGAAAGAAAGACATTCACGCTGGATTAAAGAAAAGAAGAAAGGAAACGTTATTCTATGCAGAGTACTACTCCTAACATATAATAGTCGTTACGGTATATAAAAAGAAGGAAGAAGTGTTCGATTCCGTACTCGAATGTATTTTAAAAGAAGTGTGGTACCATTTATTTTATCCATCCAAAAGAAGCAATTCCGTTGACTGGTAACTTCAATTTGTCGTTATCGCAGAACAGCAATGCTCGAAGTTTTATAGCGCTATAAATCTATAATGTCGTAAAATCCCATAGTTACTGTAAACTTAATTACAAGGTGAATAAAACTCTTTTCCTGATGCACAGAACATTAATTCTGAAATCGACTTAAAAAACGCGATCCTGCATGTTCAATTTATCGGTTTGTACGTATTGCGGAGTCCTGCAACGAAATTAAAGTGTGCCGGCCAGCGGATCGACAGAACTAAATCGCCTGCGGAATGCAACGTACCAGCGCATTCGTTGCTACTACATCAATAATGTCCACGTCGCTCGAAACCATAGCCAATACCGAAAGGTTTTCTAGAAAGTAAATTATAGAGTAACACAAGCAAACGTAGCCGCAGCGTCGAGGGAAATAGGAAATCGATATGAGAATTAACTTACAGCTTTCCGTTTTGTAAATTTTTCTGTCTTTACCGTCTTATTATCACGGAGAATTTAAAGGGGTATTTCGTTGGACGATATTATAATCGAGGGACATTTTCTTCCTTTATTATTGTGAACCGACGCAATAACAGGTGCGTTAAACATTGATGACTGTTGTTGTGGAAGCGGAATAATGGAGGTAGGAACTAAAATTGTGTCGTGATAGTGAACGGCGCGTCGCAACACAATTGTTACAATTTCCTTCACACCGTGATATTATGTAGGGGCGCTCCGGCGGGCGGCGGCGGCGCGCGGCGCCGCGGTGCTCAGTCCCACGGTAAATACGTGTGTCGCAGCTGCTAGCGTTAATATTTGTCCGCTTCGAAACAAAGCCAATATCTGTAAAAGTTTTGGCGCGCCGCACCATTATTTATTCAGAGGCTCTGGTTTTACTTAAACTTTCGAGAGCTCTGTCGATATTATAAGGGAGCCCCGGTCTGGATACAATTGGCCGCAATTTTCCCAGAAAGTGGAGATGTGCAAGTAAATTTTTGGTTTTTCTTCAGTATTGTGGTCAGAGGGAATTGACATAGGTACCCTGTGGTGAAATTAAATATCAAAACGGGGTGAAACATGCTATTCACCTGTTAGGATGAGCTTGTGACGCGTTCTGTCGACGTATGAATTCCCCCCACATAGCGTATCATCAGTCACAGCTTCTGTTTCAAGTGAACGCGACCGTGTCCTCCTTTTTTTCAATAACGAAAATTTGTAATAGTTTTTCCGCTCTTGATTCTAAAATATCCAAGTAAAATTCACTATAAAATCTAAGTCTGAATGTTTGTAGAGTTCCCAATAGTTGGTACTTACCTACAAACCTACCATTTTTGTTTGTCTTTAGAACCAAGTTTCGCAGAATATAAAAACATCGTTGTCTGTTTTTTTCCTCAATTAAATTGTCTCTGGTTCATACACAAATAGGATTCGGTTCGAAAATAGAAAATAAAATTGATAAAGTAGGTAGGTACTTACTACCCGCTCTTCACATTGAAAATAACATAAAAGGGTTTTTTAGCAAATTCTCTCGTGTTATTTCTACGTGTTCCTAAAAAAAACACAAATACCTATTGTAAAAGATCGTACAAAATCACAGACAAAGGTTATAAAACCATAAATTGATTCGATTCTATTATTCAAATGTAATAGTATTGATCGACGTACATGATTCTGAAACCGAGTACCTTTTACTGAAACATTTCCATACATGAATGAATAAAATTGAATATCTTCACAAGACTAGTTTGAAATTAATGAAAATATACTCATAAGTTAGCAACTGTTTTTCAGTTTATGAATAGGTAAACTATGCTGAAATAATTTTTCTTATGATTAAATTATAATATTATTACATTTTAATATGAATCTCTTCAAGTAATTGTAGTACAAAAGGCCCGAGATTTTCCTTTCATGCTCACGTAGGTACACTTTTTCTGTAAATACATTATTTTTAACGAGTCTAACCGACACGATTTCATTGAAAATTAATGATGGAGAAATAAAAACCATAGTACGAGCAAACTCAGATAATAAATACATATTATATTTAATTTTCTCTGAACCATATTGGAGTATAATAATTATCTTTTTCTTCTCAACCTTTAATCATCCACTGTAATAGAATATTAAAACTTTAATAAACGCTTTAATAGTGGTGTTCTTTTTTTTATAAAGAAAAAGATACGTTCGAAAGTTCAAATAAAGAGCGTCTGATAAATAAAAGAATAAAGCCGGTGCGGTGTGTTATGACGTCAGCAGCGTGTAACGGGTGTCACACGTTCGGTTCAGCTCTCGAATGCAGGCTGGTAGTAAATTTTAGGCTAGCTGCGCAGGAAGACTAAATCAATCGTATGGTAGTCTGTCGATTGAGGATTTTTTGCCTTGTCAACAGGTTTTTCAGCAGCGGTAGGGCTGTTATGCTATGAATTGCACCTACATAAATGTCCTGTACGTGCAGCTGCACTGGTGAGTCGTTTTTGATTGTGATTTCTTTTAACTCTCCCATTTCCCATTTCTTAGGTTAGGATTAAAACCCAACAACCTGTTTGACCAAAATACGTTTTGATTCGTTGAAATATACCCAAATAAAACCAAAGCCATAAAAAAAAAACCGCCAGACAACCGAAAAAAAAAAGAAAAATGATCCAACAACAATTCGGAATTGGGTTCCAAGAGTAATATCTACAGAAGGTAAATAATTACCTCGTATATAACGAAATGGGTATCTCCCGATAGAATCAAATAAGAAATATTATCCTGTTGCCCCAAAAATACAATGGTACTACATCTCCAATAAGTACGGATCACGGATCTTTGTCTTAGAAACATGTTCATGCCGTTTTGAATTCCTATCGGAAAATGAAGAACGAATTCTTTCCGTGTTAGGTATTGTTCATGTCACAGTGAACAGAGGGTATCTGTATACTCTATGACATACCACGACTTCAAAAAGACACTCACTGAATGGTTGATGAGCAAAAGTTACAAAAAAATCGAGACTATGCTCCACACAATCACATAATTCCCAAAATACATGTAATCTATAGATTCAATTTGTTGCTGGACTAAAATAAATAAAACATAAAACAACACCTCCCACACCAACACACACACCCCTACATTACACACACCCTCACACACACAACACCCGGTGCGCATTCCTTATTTATTTGATTTTTAAAATGTTATTGTTAAAAACTTTTGGCATGCTTACAAAATTATCTATTTTTTTTTTCGCACACATATGTACCTATAGTTAATGTAAACTGGAGGAGCGGAACCACCTAATACAAGGAAAACTTTGCTTAAAAGGTGACTCCAAACTTAACAATGTTATTTACATGAGTTGATGAAATAAACTACGACTTCATCTAGTTTAAAAAAAAACATGATTGACGTGTAAAAGTGTTTGTACAAACCTACTTACAAAAAATAAAATCATTTCATTTCATCATTTCAAAATCATTTCAAACATTTTTATTTATTTATTTTCTTTAGTAAATAGTCTTTTTTTAAATTACTAGCTGCGCCCAGCGGTTTCACCCGCGTAAGTGTCGATTTCGTGGGAATATCGGGATAAAAAGTAGTCTATATGTTAATGCAGAGTGTCAGCTACCTCCATACAAAATTTTATCAAAATTGGCCCAGCCGTTTGAGCGTGAAGAAGTAACAAACATATAAACACACCCCCAACCCACACACTCACACACTCACAAACTTTAGCCCTTATAATATGAGTGTGATTACACTCGAATACTGAGGGATGAGTGAATGGAATGCGCAATTTAGTGATTGTAAAGGGTTGACGATATAAATTGTGTATTTTTCACCAAAAAGCAGTCAAGCTCAAATGGGACTGGGCAGAACACGTTTTACGGGCAGGCTGTACGGGCTAAGACCACCACATCATGGGTCCCTGAAAACCACCACCGGCATCGCGGCAGACCGGAGGACCGACAGGAGAAGATGGCGGGACGAACTTGACGCCTATATATGAGGGATTGGTCCATATTAGCTCAGGTTCTAGTTGAGTGGAAAAAGGAAAGGGAGGCCTTTTCCGTGCAGTGGGACAGTATGGGCTAATTATTATTATTTTTGATGTACAGACGCCAGCACATCAAGCTACCCGAAACTGTCAAATCCCAATCAACATTGAACGATATGCTTTAGAGATAAAGTTGAAAATCTATTAAAGAAATTTGACAGACTGTAGTAGCTTGATGTGCAGGCGACTGTACCTACACCCACCCTAAAATAAATTCCGAAACTCTCATATGTCTGTAATTTTTCCAGCACCCTTCAAACGGAACATAACAAAGCGCATTCCCAGACAAACTTCAACAAAGAACTCTACTATGATTCCATGTCGTACCCGAGTGATGTCTGACCGTCTCACAGTCTGGCAAGACATCGATTAACAACTGCGCATTCCAACTAAGTGGTCGCCTAGAGAATTCTATTTATATCTATGCAGTGCAATGACTTTAACAGGGACATCGACGCACAAACTTTAACTATGACATTCAGCACATGATTCTAGACGATGCACGACGGTTGGAAAATTTACGTCGGATATAAAAAAAAATCTCCTGTTATACAAAAGTGCCCTCCCTACGCGGTCAGAATGTATGGAACAGATTTTTTTTTTATACCCTTCGAAAGTTTTTTGCTTTAGTTCAGAATCATGTACTGAATCTATGGTTACAAGTTGCGCGTCGATGTCCCTGCCACTCTGTATAGTGAACTATATGTACTCGTATATATTAGTAACAGCCCGTTCACACATGGTCTCCGTTTTACTAGACCGTTTTATCGGATACGTTTTTTTTCATCGATGGCGTATGGAGTTGTATGAGCGACTTCACATAAGACACAGTATTCAGTATACAGTAAAACAAAGCATAATTTTTTATCGTATCCGTTAAAACGGGTACCGTAAATACGGAGACTATGTGTGAACGGGCTGTTATAGTCTATCCGAAGGGCTGATGCTGATGCGAACACTATGAAACCATGTTGTTTATAATAATGGACATAACAACGGGGTAATCGCGTAGCACACTAATATTAGCAATGGCACTCATTTTGACAGTTCAACAACATTCATTGCATTATTTACGTTGTTGAGCACACAAATTGTTCGAATATGTGAAGCAATGGATTAGCAACATCCTTCAAAATTATTCAGATTGTGAATAAAAGTGTGTTACGCAATAAGGGTGCTGTTGGTTTGTGTAAAAACAAGTTTTTTAGTACATTTTGCAAACTTTGACTATGAGAATGTTTTGTTGTGAGTGTTCACGCCAGCATAGTTTTCACAGTCAGTCAGTCAGTCTTATCACAGTCTGCACATAGCCTAACGCAAACTCATTTAACTGTACGTAGCTAAAGTTAGGGTATACTTGACGACAGTATACCGCAAGTGTGAGCTATACCTGGCAGAATGTAATGGGTCCTGTCATTAGTTGTATCGAACACTAAAGTTAGTTGTTGTAACTTGAAGTTCAGCGACACAGGTGTTATATCAAAGCCAATTCATAAGATGAAGTAAGTAGGAAATGGTATAAGATTTCAAAGATAATTTTCTCTTTGAAATCTATTTGGATCTCAAACAGGTATCGGATTGTACAGGGCCAATGAATTGTGTAAAAGTATTTGATGTCTGCTCGCCGCGCGGTAATCGCTGGCTTGATGGATGGCTCAGTTAAAACTGATTCAACTGTTTTTGTAGCGACCAGTTAAATGAAAGATGTTATGATCTCGCTGAATGTAGGGCACGGTTCACGAGGTTCCATTTCTGTTTATTACGCTCCGAACTTAATGTTTACGACCAGTTTCTGATTTTTCGTATTTTTTTTTATCGGAAAACGTTCAGTCGTTAGAGTCCTACTGTTAAAGTTTATTTAAAACTAGCGTCGCGTTGCTTTATACGCTTCATGTTGTCCAAAACATATTAGAACAATGCTGCTATCTCGCGAATCTCGCGGCGCTAGCCATTCATTATTGTTACAATACCTAAACAAGTTACAACTCACCAAACAATAATGTATTATGTTTCCGTATCTAAGCGACACACACAAGTATCTAACTTATGATTGCTTCTGTAATTTATTTAGATCCACGTTTATTGCGTCACCTTCTCTGGGATCTAGCTTCACCCGTTTTTAAATCCCGACCACGAAACTGGAATAGCTTCCACTGTATTCAAATTAAGTTAGGATAGCATATAAAAGAGATTTTCGTAGAGTTGGTGCAGCTCTGCAGTATTGCTCAGGCGCTTTGCGCTAAAACTTCATGCCGAGCATTCAAATGGGATTTTTGAGTCCACATTTACGAAGAGCATGATATTAGTTGCCCATTTAAACGTCAGACGGCATCCCCGAGCCGGGAACTCCAAAGATAACTTTATTTTAAGTAAAGACACCCTCGAAACTTTTTGCCGCAGCTCCTAACGCACCAAGTTTGCAGCGCGGAGCTGCAAGAATGTTTTACGTAATTTCCTAATGAGTTCCAAAATTACATACCTACCTATCTTTTCTTATCTCAAGTTCGGTAACACAGAGTCATAAATTATACTGTACATAGTTAAGAATCTTCGCCTTCAAAGTAACAAGCTGAAGTAAAATCAATATTGAATGGTCTCGCTCACAAAATAATCTCAGGGCTGAATTAAGACGCCGCGTTATATCGTATTCAAAAATGGCATGTGTTTTAATTAAAAGTTCATATTTATACGCTGTTGTATAAGCTCCAGACAAATCTTTAGCTCGGTGTAAAGGCTTAAAGTATTAACTATTTCAGCAAAGACTTTTTCATTTTGAGTAAGCAATTTGTTTTCGTTACTTTGAACTTTTCATTACTTAGAATGTCTCATACAAAAATTTACGAGGCCTTTCTATCTTGACTAGCATAATATTACGTTTCCAAAAAAGGCTGAACTTAAATGTGTACTAAGATGGATTCGCCAGACACGTTTCTACGTACCTAATAACGAAATACAAAACGATTCACTTGCTTAAAGGTCCGATGGGTAAGCAAATGTGTATTGTAACGAAATGTTGTCTATCCTTAGTTGGTTAGTTTTAGTGTTATGTCACGTACTGGTCTTGTGCTGCCGTGTACCGCGAGGATGTTGTGGAAAATGTCTTTGT
Source organism: Oligia fasciuncula (assembly GCA_963082905.1). Lineage (NCBI taxonomy): Eukaryota > Metazoa > Arthropoda > Insecta > Lepidoptera > Noctuidae > Oligia > Oligia fasciuncula. Next base: position 14,777,206 of record OY720388.1, on the reverse strand, counting down.
TTCTCCGGAGACGTGCCAAAGGCGTTGCAGAGGGCACTGTGTGTCACCGGAGGTCCCTGAGTCCCTTTCCATATTAAGTGCAAAAGATAGAAAACATTTTGCCGTCAGAAGCAAGAAGTAAACCCCACTATAAGGCTCTTTGTACACAAACGTTTTTTCTTGCCGTGAAAAACTACGGTTCATTTCCAGTGTATAGGCATGGTGCGTCAGTGTTGTATGGATCACTTTGGAAGCTTTTACATGGACACGTTTTTTCAACGACGCGGTTTATTTGCCGTACCGTAATGAAACCGTGTCGTGTGCAAAAGGCCTGAGGTATGACATGACATTTTGCTTAGCAAAAGCGTCAGATAATGAGATCATAAATATTTGTGCGTAGAAAAATACATTCTTCTCGGCATAAAGAGATCCCGAAAATAATCTACTTAAAATAGAGCCTCTACTACAAAAAGGAAGGTTATTATTTAAATGATTCTACTTAGGTACAACTGTATAGATGTATGTGGCCGATGGATTCATCCGACCAATTTTAATAAAGTAAGAGGTATATAATTTTCATGTGGTTTTCTTTATTATCCGAGTTGCGGGTTCATAACAATATGTTTATATTAAAAAGGAAATTGGATATTCCGACTTTGAATATCAATACCAAACCTACTTTATTATTTAAAATTAATGATGTAGAAGATATTATTTCATCTGAAGCCCATTACTATTGGTTACTGACATAAGCAGTCTATAATATTCCCACTGTTGGGACATAGGCCTCCTCTCGGTGAGAGGAAGTGGGCACGTGGGCCCGTGCGGACTGGTAGAGGTCACATGACTTGCCGACACGATATGCCAGTTTCCTCACGATGTTTTCCTTCACCATTTTGAGAGCAGTGGTGTTTTAATTATTTACACAAAGTAAAGCGCCTGTCTGAGTTCGAACCTACGACCTCAACTCCTAAGTCACGACAGTTATTACTGGGCCACCAATGCTCACTAATTGGTTACTGTGCTGGTCGATAATGGGCAAACTAAAAAAATGCGGCTACCATAGTCTTAACTTAAAGATATCGTGAAAAAACACGACTGTGGTATTCATCCGAAAACTGTTTTGTTCGCAATTTCTGAGCGGCTGTTTTCGCTCAGTTTTTGTTGCGAACTTTTTGTGTGTTCGCTCGAAGAAGAAAGCGATATTACATAATAATAATAGGTCGCGGAAAGCGAAAGTCATTCGAGCCGTCTGATCACGAAGGTTGCTTTTCATGGGCCTCTGTAGGTTACCGCAACTAAAACTTATGGTAATTCGAGAAGCGAATTGTTGTAAAATTAACTTTATGGAAGTAGTAAACCAGTAATATTCTTGAATAGATTTGTCGTATAGATTATTGTGTACATCGATTGTAGACTAACTGCCTGTATTTTTTGTCAAGGTCGTCATTTTACTGGACGTTTGAGTAGATCCACTAAAATATAGTCTCTTTTCAGTTTTGCAATTTCGTGAAGCAATGATATTAGCATCTAAAGTTCGGCTTGGATGATACACTACGTTGTTTTGCCGACTGGAATCAAATAAATAACTAAATTGCTCACTTTTTTTTTTTTAACAAAAATGTGAGCACATTTGAGTTGGTGGCTCATCGCCTTTACGAACAAAGGAATAGTCTTAGAAATTGTATTCTTTCACTTATTTCATCAGCAGTTTGACGTTCTACTAGTAACGGTGTATGAGGTAAATATTCAATATTAAACCCGGAACTCCAATATACCTCCGACCTCGTGTCTTATGAGAGAGTAAATTAATTAAAATAACGCCGTCCGGGGGTTCTTCAGCATGTTATAAGTGCTGGTAACCTGTTAAGTGCTACACTATCGATAGTCAATATTGCTCGCAAGTGTGTAGTGGCAGAAGTACGACAGGAAACTTCACCAAGTACCCTTCATTAAATGCGGCAACATTCGATACAGTCCACCCTACAAACTGAAATCGAAAAGTCTTAGAGATACATCGCTACTCACCGCGCCCTAGCTCCTAAGGGTTATCAAAAATACAACAGTTTCAAAGTTACACGAAGTTTTATAGTTTTTGAAATTGCTTTGCCTTACACAACATAAGTGGAACGTCTGCAACTAATACAATACTTAGGTCAACCAGTCTGAGTGGCGTTTAAAGTTACTGCTCTGTCTGCGCTGTTGCTTTGTGTCTTTTACAATAGCTAGGTATGCTACGAGCGTATTATATGGATTTTAAATGGTTACTATAAAACGAATTTGGGGTTTATAGGTGCTACTGGTTTCATTGATGTAGTTAGATTTTTAAAGACGTTATTTTACTGTTTTCGGAGTTCAGACATAGAGTTGTACTTGTAAGAAAGTTTAGCTCAGTGTCATCTTCAAAGTATTTTTGTCTTGTCTTATCTTTGAATTCTTCTTTTGTTTCTTTTCATCAATAGGCTCTGAAAAATCTTTTCATGTTGGTTTACAGTCAGACAAATACTCTATCAAGATTAAAGATAACTCCTTTTTTTTATTTTGCTGGATCAAAGGAGTCGCGAAAGGGAAGAGGGCGAGTTTATTAATTAGCATTTTGTGTACCGACTTGGTTTGTATTTTTACCAACCGTCTTCACCGAAAGAAGGAGGAGGTTCTTAACCTCTCTGCTCGACTAGATTTTGACATAAGACATACCAGCTGACTCGACGGGATGTTGCGAATTACGTCATGATATTCAGGAATTTACTTCAACTTTCAGTATCGGAATTTATTAAGAAAAATGTGTTACCGCGCCTATTTTGTACAATAAGTTTGTGGCAAATATCTTTAACTATATGCTGAGGTCGGTCAAACCGCGTCATTTTACTGCGAAAGTTGTATAAAATAGATATTACTACACCTATACAAAAGGTAGGCACCTTGAATTCGCTGAAAATATGTACATAAACCTCCTAATCTCTTGATTAAAATATGCAAAAGGGAAAAATAAAGATATTGTCATTCTCTCTGCATTCTTACTTTTACCATTTTTCGTACATAAACTACATAGAAAACATGATCAAATCTTGATAAAAATTACAAAAAAATGTGGTGCGACGTGACACTTCTTAGTGCTGACCATCCACCCAATTTTCTTATTTCGATTCAAAAATAAACAAATAAAGCCTAATCGATTAATCGGTGTTTAAAAAAAATAAAAAAATCGTAGAAACTGAATAAAAACTCTTTGGTATATTTTTCATGAAGTAATTATTTTTTAATATAATCATTTTAATAAGTACATACACGTACAGTGTGGATAGGGGTGTAACTTTTTATGGTTCCCTACGTCCGAATGAAAAAACGGAACCCTTATAGGATCACTCGTGTGTCTGTCTGTAGGTATGTCACAACCGATTTATTTCGAATCTACTGAACCGATTAAGTTGAAATTTGGTACACATATAAATTTCTGTGACTCAAACACGGACGTGTAACATAAATAAATTAATTTTTAAATGGACCACTTTTTGGAGTGACATTAGAAAATAAAAAAAAAAGCCTTGTTTACGTAGGTACCGTGTAATATATCAAATGAAAGGGCTTATCGTGAGGGTCACATAATGGTGTTGATTTGCATCCTCGTCAAATTTCAGGAGGTTGTCATAAAATACATTTTAGTACTTTAGTATTTTAGTACTTAGTAAAGTAAAAGGTGTTTGTTTGTGTGTGAAAGCGCGGTTATAGGGCTAGTAACAGACGTGCCGCGTTTAAATACGGCTGGTTCACACTTACTGATTTCCGTAAATAATTCACCGGGGTTTGACTTTCCGTTGTCAAAAACGCTTTCTAGGAAAACCCAACTTGTTTATTTATTAAATAACGTTTCCGTGACGGCATTCATGACGTTTCGTTAAATTGCGGACGCTATGTGGCGGCCACCGCAGTCTTAGGAAACCCTAGCTTAAGGGGTTTATTTATAAACTTTGCTGAAAGTTAAGTAATGATTAGCGACTGTTTGACCATATTGTTTTGACAGGGGTTACTGAGTAACCCAAAAGTATTAATCTTTTGCCTAGCCTTTCCTGACTATGTTGGGGTCGGCTTCCAGTCTAACTGGATGCAGCTGAGTACCAGTATACTGGTGAGCAGAGATCATACCTTTACTACCTTAATAAGTTTAGCATTAACAGAAAATAATTAAGCTTAAAAAATAAGGATAACACCGGATAAATGAAAATAAAACGTTGAAAGGTACACAACAGACTATTTAATCTGTAAGTAAATGTAATTATTCACACGGTTCGCGTAATTTAATTTCGTCTAGTGGATTTAAATATGTTTCGCCATTTTAAATTATTATTCAAAGGCCGACAATATAAATTAAGTAAATAAGGGCAGGACGTTATCGAAATGGAAGTATAAATATAGTTTTCACAATGTTTTATATTAAAAGTGAAGAGAACGAGTTGGCTGAAGAGCGATGCAGTAGCTATCAACGTAAACGAATAAGGAATTGACGCTTCAACATCAAATGGCGGATAGTATGAAACTACATACACTATTCAAGAACCAAGTGCAGTTCCGGAGATGTATGGGCACCTAAGGATACAGTGTTTTACAGTGTGCCTGTAATAGATGTTGCTCGTGTTCCTGGCTACGCTCGCTACGCCGTAGCCGCCCGCTACGCCGTAGCCGTAGCCGCTACAGCTACTAGAAACGCAACTAATTCAAACTTGTACTAAGATCTACTAGGAACTAACTTCTACTCGCAACGTTACGTTCTTGATCTTGACTTGACATATGTGCTAAATTGCATTATTTACTTGGTTGGTACATGGTGGATACGTGGTGTAGCCGTTTCGGTGAAACGGAGTTGTACTCCGTTTCGCACATACAGAGTTTTACAAAATTGTTAACATAACATCCCGTTTGTATTCCCCGAAGGATTAGGCAGGGGTGTATCTAAAGTTGACCCACTTTCACTAGTTATGTTTTAGTCCCATGTAACTGGGGGCAAGTCTATTGCCATCATGCGGGCATAAATCCGGACTCCGGGCTGCTACTTAGAAATTCCAGATGGTAAAACCCGATAACATCTTATAACATTAGTTTATAAAACTGGCGACATTATGTGTACTGTACAATGTACAGTCACGAGCATAAGTATGTATACTCTTGGCTTTATTCAAGGACGATTTTCTCCTTTAGTTTTGAATGAAATTTTATGTTATTATGAACAAAGTATTTTCGAACCCATAGGTGTGTGTAAATTGTCGTATTTCAACGTTGCATTCGTTATTCACACGAACTAATCGCAATTGAAAGTTGCTAAGTTTTGACATATTAGTGCTCGTGACTGCACACCCGTGCCTACCTCCTCGGAGTAAACAGACTTGATTTTATTGAAACTATACAAAAAAAAATAGTGTAGCACCGAATTTCAATGCGTCCTGAGTTTCTGCACAGCTTCTTCAACTAAGCCTTCCAATATTACTGTTTATATAAAAGACTACGAAAATATTGGACGTAGGTAGCAACACAGTGGAAAAGCGTGTACCAGCATTTTTACGCCCACGGCGACCAAGTTTTTCTTACCTTTGTTTTTCTACATTAATTGAATAATAATATTGTATTACAAGAGAAAAACCTAATTAACGTATTACTGTATAATGTTCTTAAGATATCTTTGAATATGTATTTAAGTACACGTGTTGAGTCTGCGGACTAGACACGTGTAAAGCCTTTGAGTGTTGAAATATGTTCACAGTACAATAATACGTCGACTTTACGTACAAACTTTCCTACACCAGAAGGGATAAATTCCAAGATATATACAAGTATATGTCTACTTAGTATCCAAGGAGCAAACGAAACCCTCTCCTTAAGAGGGCAAAACTTTTCTGATAACAGAAAGTACGGAACCAAGGAGTATCTACTGCGTAATGAACTTATCGCTGAAGGTTACGAGAAACTGCTATAGTGGACATAATTGGATTGCTTCTCCTTAAATATGTATCGATCAATCTTATTATGTACGTATTTTGGCATTACGTCGACTCGTGAAGAAAAATGGCCGTATTAGGCACCTCTATCTCCCATGACGTAAAATAATTAATAGATTAACATCTTGGAGATAATATTGGGACTTTGGCTGATCAGGTTTTTATAATAAAGGTGAACGTGTCTCTTGCTTTGTATTAGAATTAAGAAAAATGTTACAGCTTAATTTATATATAAAGCTACTTTTAGATAAAGTAACACTCGCTGTCGATTAATCTGGTTTGATATGATGTCCAAAGTAAGGAATACCTACTGTATAGCATCGAAAAATTCATCCGCATCGCTTTTGACTAGTAATGTACCCAAAAGACTGGCGGCATTATGACGTTGTAGGGCAATGCTTAGACTCTGGCCAAGGTAAAAGGATCTTGGGAAGGGAAGGGTAGGGTCTTGGGTCACGGGAAGTGTCAATGGTAATTAGCTGTTATTTGCTTACTTATTATTTTAATTAACAGAAATACATGCCTAATTTCGAAAGTGGTTTTCGCTGCTACCAAATTTTCTGTTTGTGTTAAAAATTGTTAGATTTCAAAAAGAAAAAATGTTTTCCAACAAGGTGTATATTTACGTGTCCCATTTGATTCTCATACATTTACATTTGATCGGCGTAACGTGTAACAACATACTTATTACTCACCCAGAGGCTCTGGCTACTTATAAAAACCGTTAGCACGCGACTTTTCGTGACTGCAAGTTTTTTAATTAGTGTTTTGTCACATTAGCAAAAAGCTTTCCTAATGAGGTTTTGCTTTTCCCTCACATTCGTGTCGGAAGCATGATTCTGCAAAAAAAAAAAGCAGATAATTTAATTAAGTGGACGTGTTAATAGGTACGGGGCTTTTCAACTCACTTAACGAACCACAAACACCCCTTAACAACCACAACAACCGCTTACTAAAACATCATGAACATATAAATTCAAATTTCCGTCGAGGCAGGGGAATTGATAGTGGGTCATCCTACAAATTTAATGCCGACCAGGGACGGGACCCATGCTAAGTTCCTTCAAATGTTCGCAATAAGAATATACGATGAACCAGCACGTCATGCTACGAATGCGAAATTAATTTTATAGGATAAAGTGAGTTCAGGCGTCTAATTACAAATCTCACATATTTTGACCTGCGTAGGTGTACTGTAAACAAATCTCCACGAGTAATTTGATGCCGGGATAACTCTCCTGACACCACAAACCCGCCAGGCCGAGATAAAGCGTGATGATAAAACCACATTTGACCTTTTTATAAGAAAGGGTAAAAGGGTTAGGATGAGGGAAAACAGTATCGATTTAAAGTTTCGTCAATAACGTATCTTCAGTGCCGGATTAACCACGTAGGAGGGGTAGCAAATGCTACAGGCCCCGCGCTGTGGGGGCGAAAAAGAAGTCATGGTACCTTGTACCATTAGGTTTATTGAAATATTAGGGAAGAATGGTCAAAATAAACCTAAACTCTCCGAGATGGGATGCTAAAAACTTTCGAACTCACTTCGCTCGCTCTTGCATAGATACAAGGTTCTCTCAGAACTTGCAAGTATGTAGGTTTTTACAAAAGTACCTACTATACTGAGCATTGTTTGAAGAAAGTAATTTGGCTCGAGTACAGACGCCAGCACATCAAGCTACTACAATCTGTCAAATTTCTTTAATAGATTTTCAACTTTATCAATAAAGCATAAGGTTCAATGTTGATTGGGAAAATTTGACAGTTTCGGGTAGCTTGATGTGCTGGCGTCTGTACTTCAACTGGCATGAAACGGGAAAGAACGTATTTGTTAAGAAACCTTGATTTGACTAGTGAAAAATCACTACACAACTAAAACTATTACCTATGAATAAGTTCTGTTTTATCTTGTAAACCTTAGAACTTTAAAAAAACTAAGTTATACAATATTTTCACCTAGGTAAAATTTGCTACAGGCCCCGCGCTGGCTTAATCCGGCACTGCCTATCTTAGCCAAATCATGATTGTAGGTTGAATGAAAGAGTATAAAATCCCACAAAGCCTTGGCTTTAGGGGCATTTTCGGTAATATAGGAACTACGGACAGAGGTACCGGGATTGAAAATAGGGTTGTTTGTCATAATCCCGAACATTATTAAAGTCCCTAAAATATTTTCGCGGATAATATTTCACTTACTTATATTTTTGCCTGACGCTATATTTTTTACTTAATATTATGGGTTCATATTTTACAACAATGTGTTCTGAAAAATTATATATTGTAAGCTGCTTTGAGTATTTTATTTTCACAAAGACAAGAAATATGACCGAATCTAGGATTTAAATCGTAGTCTGTGCCAGCTGTTTTGCCGCATAACATTGTATAATACATATTGTAGAAGCCAACTGAGATAAATGTGTCGCCGCTGTCGGTGCACGGTCCTGAGCCGATGAGCTGCTATATACCTACAGCTTATGCACCGTTGCACCTTTTAAATTCAGCACACCGCTGCATATGTGTCATGAAGCGGTATCAACATTCACATTTATCTCGATTAAAGCACATATCTACCGGTAAAGATCGGGGAGATTAGATAGTACTGGGTAAGGCCGGCCCAGCAAGTTTTTGGTACGGATAAAAGTACTGCATCTGTCCCTTAAGGGCTGATCAGAGATACGTACACTTCATCGGATATCAATCATCGTGGATAAGCTCGCTTACCATACCTTTACGCTGTGTCAGAATTTCACGCTCAACGTGATACCTAGATGGCGCTTACTATTGCCTTTATCTCTGACCGATCCCTTTATGTCAGTACATTACTGTACAGGAAGCCCTCAGTACATACCTTCATATCAAAACTTCCCATACTGTTTGGTTGTTTTTATTGCATGATGTGGTCTCCTATTAATTAGAGCACATAGATTTTTGCTCTTGTCCTTCATAATATAGCATGTAAGGTGTATTCTTTGTTGAAGATCCTTATAAAATAAAATTAAAAGCTTTAAGAAACTCGCTCAACAAAGATTATTTCTTATTTCTACACTTTTCTAGTAAACTTTTTATATCATTTCCAAACATTAATCAAGTATCTAATCAAGTAAAGACTTTGTGATTACACGGATAGCTACGCACATGGTGTCGGTTTCGATGGGCATATTACACGCATCATTATGAAAAGGAGCAAGACACATGACGCGCATGAACATAATACGTACATTTGGCGGGTGTAAAATTATACTTGAGTTTGAGGTGTATACAGTGTACTCGTAGGTATATTCCACCTAATTATGCGGGAGATTTGAGATCCTTTGAAATTCCCTTTGCATATTGTGACGAAACACACGCAATTACATAATAGGTCCCACTCGAGTAGACTCGAGCCTTCTCTAGCCTATTTTCATTTACCTTGGCCAGTGTGTAATTGTGCGTGCTATACAGTGATTAATTTTCATTACAGACCTTATTAACACGACATTTTTTACGTAATGAAATATTACATGAGAATCGATGAACGTTCCACTGTCACCTTGGAACGAAAGCGGATATTGATTTTTCGCTATCCACCAATCTTTGCATATTGATTCATGTATCGAAGTAATTACGGGCGATACAAAGTAATATAAATGATGTCTATTTAACCTACATTTGCTTTTGGCTGTTTTTTATTGCGCCATTTTCAATTTCAGACATTTTCAGTCACGATCTATGAGTAGGTAAATGGGTTATTGCGCTAAAATTAGCCGTACCCTGTATTCCTGTGGGCGTGAGCGATTAAGGAATTAATCAGGTGGAAGTACATCAGCAGTCATGTGTACACTGATATTGTCGTGTTATGAAAACGTAGTGGCTATAAACGCGGCTTGACGGCAATTGTTCCATATCTCCTTTATTGTACATTCGTAATGACACAACAATTTCAAAGAATAGGTACCTAATCCCGTAATCCATGTTTCTTTTTTACTTAACCCTCATTCAATGTCTGGGCACGTTAACAAATGACAGCGATATGGAGAAGTATTTTGCCGTCAAAGTCCTCTTTAAAAACACGCCCTCTCCATGGTAAGGAAAGCTAACATTTCTTTTGTGGCATTTCCTTCCATTCTTTCGCTCGGTTATTTTAAGTGTTTTGTAAAGAATTGGTAAAACCGAACTCTTTCGGAAACTGTCTTTCTGTCACACCCTTTTATCCCAGGGCATTGTCGTGGGAACTTGAAATTTTGTTGCAAGAAGTATTCGCCAAATTATAAACGTGACGAGAGAGGATAATAAAAGGAAGTATACGGATATTTGTTACGAACGTAGTAAAATACGTACGTAGTCTGTGTCAAAAGTTGATACTGTGAATTTTAAAATTAAAATATAAAGTAGGTACCTAGGTATTTAAAAAAATATGTAAGTAGATGCCTTGATTGGCACAGCAAAAAGTGGTCTCTTATTTACCTACTTAACAATTTTTAACGCCCCTAGACGTAATAACAATAAAACTTCTATAGTGTCTCGTTCAGTTCTTCAACCGATTAATAAAATGTTATTTTTTATAAATTAAACCTAGGCAAATCACTGATTTAGTTTTAATTCCCTTTTTTACATTGTTATTTCCTTTCGTACCTACATTTGTATAAAACAACTAAAATAAACTTATATAAGTTATAGACGAGCCGTTGGTCCCGGTTGTCATTCGTGGATCTTTGACAGTCGTTACAGGTTTTCAGAAGCCCGAAAGTCTGACAACCAGTCTTACCAAGGGATATCGTATTACCCAGTAACTGGGTTGTGGAGATCAGATAGGCATTCGCTCCATGTAAAATACTGGTATACAGCTGCACCCGTTTGGACTGGAATTCGACCCCAGTATAGTTGGGAAAAGGCTAGGCAAATGATGATATAAGTTATGGAAGAGTGAAGTCTCCTAACACAGGTTAATCTGCTTAAAAAGAGGCTCCAATCACTAGTTGCACTTTAGGTTACTAGTCAAAATAATAAACCATTTTTCATTTCATCCTACTTCGGTAAACAGAACTGATATTGTAGTGCAGTACCTATCGCCTTTGAGTTGACTAACAAAACAAATACGTACTGAAATCCTATATTAGCATGAAATTCAACAAAGCTGGCATCCAAACGTACCTAGCTTTACATTCTTAATTGGCACCCAGTAGAGCTTGAACTGACAGTTGCATTTGTAACACTAATCACGCAACGCGCAGTGCACTTAACTACTCGCTTTTTCTTTGAGTCAGATTTCAGTTAGCGTAGTTTTGACTTCGGAAGCTTGTTTACTGGGTTGCTCTAATGCATACAAAAATATCAATCAGCCTGGCCTTTTCCCATAAATAATTCTGAATACCAGCACTTTACATGGAGTACTCACGACGGCGATCGGCCGCGGCGATCTCTCGCGTCCGGCCCTAGTCCAGGTCATGCTACGGAGCGAGAGTGCATGGGAAGCCGTCACCTCCTTCTGCGAAGCAGTAATGCTCGCGAAGGAGGAGGCAGAGCGCGTGAGGGAAAGTCAATCTTTGCGCTTTCACGCCCCTAGTCGCCGCGGGAGACGCCCTGGGCGTTGGGAATCGGCTGTCCATTCCGGACGCCCAGGGCGTCTCCTGCGGGTTTGCGGACGGCGAGCAGTGGGCAGCTCGCGCCAGTGTTGCCGTTTTAGCGACTTTGTCGCTATATCTAGCGGATTTTGGATGTGCTTAGCGACTTTTTTTTTCGATCTAGCGACTAAAATAAATTTAGCGACTCTTAGCGACTTTTTGTATGCATAGCTGACTACCAATCCCCAGTAGTGTAATGAAATTAGATGAAGCGATTTTTTCGATATTGAAAACATATTTTTTATTTTAGTACGAATATTGCTATTGGTTTTTCGGGAAATCCCCTACCAGAATGACGTTTGATCTTTATGTTCAATCGATTGGGTGCCTCTCGCTCTATCAAACGATGCATCAGATATTACTGTTTCTTTCATTTTCATTTCATTCATTCATCACCACCGTTCAGAGAAAGGAAGGAATAACCAGTTTCTATGTTACGTTTACGCAGAACAAACCTGTTTGTCAAAGTGTGAATAGTGTCTTTGTTTAATTGTCGTAATTTTTAACAAAATCTAATAAAATTGTAGAAATGGAAATTCCTCTGGAAACCAGAATGGGAACAACAAGACGACTTTAAAATGTGGTTAACCTGTTATAACTGATCCCACTAAAGCTTTTTATACAAATTTGCTTTTATTTATACCATATTTTGTTACCTATTCCATGGTAATTTAGCTACTTCTAGCGGATTTTTTATTCGTTTTTTTTTCAAAATCTAGGGACTATTGCATTGAGGTCTAGAGACTTTTCTTTTTCCTAAACGGCAACACTGGCTCGCGCTCCGGTAAGGACCAGGCCCGGGTCGACGGCGCGTTGTGTTCCACGCGCGCCTCAAAGAGATGTCAGCACTAACTGACGGGGTCCGCTATTGCCGATGCCGGCCATGATCGCGGGTTGTTCGAAGGAGATACCGTGGCCCCTGGCACAGGCAACTGAAGGGACACGGGTGGGTTTTAGTCAGGTACTTTCCATGGAGCGACTGCCTATCTGACCTCTACAACCCAGTTACTGGGTAACACGATAACCCTTGGTTAGATTTGTTGTCAGACTTTTGGGGGTTTCTGACTATCCATAACGACTGTCAAAGAACTATGAATGACAGCCGGGACCAACGGCTTAGCGTGCTTTGTGAAGCAAGGCTACATTGCCAGTAATTACCACAGGAAATTAAAAGGATCTACAGGAAAAGAAGCAATCGGAAGTTGATCCGTAAGCTGAAGTAGGTTATAAGCCGATTTAAGCTGACAATACTATTATGATAGATCGATGACGATATCGGGAATAGATGAAAAATTACCCTTGTAGATGAACCAAATATGTTTTGATATACTTATTAAAGTTATCCTTGTAGATGAACAAAATATGTTTTGATATGTCTCGTTATTGACGACTTTGTAGTTTAACTAGGTAACTAATGGTAGATTTAAATGAACCGTCACAAAAACGACTTAAATAAATTAACCCTTTTTCAAACGATAATAAGTATGGCAACTATAATATTATATACCAGTAGGTACGTTGTTTATGCTCCAACCCTCAAATCATAATGCACACCTACGCACGCAACCCCATATCGTCCAAAGCTCCAAGGGAAACCCGAGTGACGTCACCCAAGTCACAAACACTAAAAATAAATACACAAGGGGTTGTAAAAGAAATCGTGTTTGAATAAGGAAACGTTAATCGAAGGCTTTATTCGCCTTGACCTCGTTCTGCAGTCCAATGCTACCGTCTACCCCGGCCTATTCACGTGTGCCCGGTTTTTCAAGGACGCGGTTGTTACATGTTTTAGTTTCGGTTTCAAATGCACGACAGTGTTGAGGTTTTTGATGTCTTCTGTGGCTTTATAAATGAAGTGAAATTATGTTGTAGTAATATTTAGTAAATTGCACCCTAATTTCGTAACACACTATCAATCTCAATTTGAATAATTTTGAAGGATACTGCTAATCCATTGCTTTATATGTCCGAAAAATTTGGCTTAAGAACTTAAATATCGCAATGAATGTTGTTGAACTATCAAAATGAAAACGATTGCTTCTGATAGTATGTTACGCAGTTACCCCGCTGATTAGTTATAATAACAGTCTTAATAGCGGTCGCCTACCACTAGCCCGGAACATAAAGGAAGCTAAGGAAGGAACACGGGTGGGTTTTAGTTAGTAAGAGTCTGACACTCCCTCCCTTCCGCTCCGCCCAGAGCGGGAGGGGTCATTTCATGATTTCCCAACCACAAAAAAAAAATTGCGGTCGCCATTTCTTTAGGTATATACCACGGATAAAGGCGGGTTTAGACTAAACGAGCGAATGCTCATTAGGTTTATCCCCACTCTGTCAAAATCATTATTTGTTCTACCTACATTAAAATAACTAGAACATCAAGAAAATTATACTTTCTCCTGCTCTTGTTCTATGCCTAAAGCCACCTTGGGCATTTGTTCTTAGAGTTCGTTCTTCTTAACCATTTTAAGTATGTACCTACTAAAACAAACCCTTAGGATATAACTTAGCGCTCTGTTAAATGGTGTAAATACCATTATTCATGTATATACGTCTGACTTCACAGAATAATATTTTAGGAATAATTTCAGTTTTACTTGAACTTTGAAGTTGCCTAAAGAAATATATTTGGTATTCAAAGGAATTGAAAGTAAAGCTTGAGCAAGCAAAAGTTAGCTTTGATTCTTCATATAATTCAAGTTTGAATGGTCAGCATTAATTCTGAATAAAAATCGGCCATTTACGTCAACGATTTCTTCAAAACTTTTGCATTGACGTCACGACTTTTCAAAGGTTTGCTGAAAAGCTCGGGATCACTCGAACTTTGTTGAAAATACATGAGTTAAGAGTCTACTCTTAACTCATGTATTTTTAAAACCATACAAGACTGTAGGTTCTGGTAATAACCAATATAGTATAATCAACCTATAATGTTCCCACTGCTGGAACACATGCCTCCTCTCAGTGAAAGGGCGTGGGCCATAATCCACTTCGCGGGCCCAGTGCGGGTTGGTAGATGTCTCATGACCCGTAACGACAGTAAAAGATCCATGAATGACAGCCGGGAACAACAACTTAGTGTGCTTTCTGAGGCACGGAGGGATCTCGGTATGTAAAGACGGTCACCCATCCATGGACTAACTGCGGCAAGCGTAGCTCAACCTGATCGATTGACCCGTGCGGCTGTTATTACTTAGCCACAAGCCCCTGTACCTATATACAGATTTTTTTTAGGGGCTTGAGGCTAACACAAGCCCCTAAAAAAAGTAAACCATTGTTCACTTTTTCTTCATCATCATTATGTATGCGGGGCATCATTATGCCCCTAAAATGATTGTAATATATATTATGAATTGATATTCCGGTTCACCTGCACCTCAGATGACCGAAAGAATGCCACTGATGCCGCAATCAACCTGGCTACCTACTGAGCTAAAACTATATTAAAAAAAATAGGAGGACGAGTACTAACACATGAAAAGAAGAAGTGTGAAATTAAGTGTAGGTAACTACTTACAGACGTTACGCGGCGGAAAATTAGCCACGTAAATTCCATCAAATGTTTACCTCTACATAGGCTTTCAATATATAAAAGATTGTAGTTTTTAACTGACGCGAGTAGGTACCTACAGGTTGTTTTAGAAATGTTTTAATTAAAAAGTTTTCATTTAAGCGCTTTGATTCAATCTAGAGCCTATATTTGCGCTTTAATTTGTTGATCGTAATTTTAATGAGTAGGTAACCTATCATAGGCAGATCCGATTACAAATTTAATTAAGATTTCTTCTTATGTATAGTATTGAAACTATTATATCCCAAATAAGTCCTTTTTAGTCCTTTGCCAACTCAATAAAATACAACCAATTCTTTTCATTTTTCATCAGCTTTAAACATGATTGTTTTGTAAAACTCGGTACATAATTCAAACGTTAAGTAAAAATACTAAGAGACGAAATCTATGTTAATAGCTCTTACAAACAAAGAATGTCAGAATTCAACGATTTCAGTACAAAAATAGAAGTTTCATCGTCAATTCGGTGAACATTTAGGTACGTTTATTCCGCCGCCCAGCGGGTAAGTGGGCAAACAATGTGATTGTTAACTCGTTTCCCCATCTCCCCTAAGCTTTTGTTTTGTGTGTTTGTATTGTGCCCACTGTACCCACCCACCGCCATGATTATTTGCATTTCTTCTACATTCCTTGAACGTTTCCTTTTTAACAATTATAACACACGCGACTTTTAATGGGAGGTTTTGTTTACGAGTCTATACGAACCTTTAATAGTCATATTTAGGATGTGATGTTTGGTCTGAGTAAATTGAATTTTGTACCTTTTGTTTTGCAATTTCCCGTTAGAGAAAAAATCAGAAAAACTATTTTAGTAACAGAGATCCTGTTTTTTTTTTCTTTTATCCTCTATCAAAAATAATAAGGTACTTAATAAAATTAATCACAATCTATACTTTAAGACTAATAAGTAATTTTTATCTAACTTAATTTTTTACGTGATAATTTTTAAAACTTTGAATAGTGTTCATTGTACTTTAGACAAGAGTCTTATATGTATAAACACGTTGATCATGAGTTTTAAGCGTGTCACTATCACTATTATTTTTACACTTTTTTACACTACACTAACTCAAAAGGTTTTGTTCGTACTCTTTGCACTATATTTGTTTTGTCTAACAGCTGAATTACCTCAATGTTCACATCCCTCAGCAAATTTTTGGATTATTTTGGTGACGGGTTCCATTTTAGGGTCACGATGGACGTCGTCATTTCTTATATACCAGGGCGCATTAACAATACTCCTGAGTACCTTATTCTATAATGTTGGTGTAACTTTGTTGTTGGCCGGTTTAGTACAACCCCACAGTTGGATGCCATATGTCAATGTGCATATGAATAAGCTTATATAATTAAAAAAAAATATGTATCCATAGACAGGGATCTCGTCCAATCAACCAATACATGTTTTTAAAACGCATGTCTAGTTCTTTTTGACGTGCGCATTTCAGCGCAGTTTCATGTCAAGCGTTATGCGAAGGTATTTGTCTGTATTTGCGTATGGCACTCGTTGGCCATCTACGAATATTGAGTAATAATCTCAATTCTTGTTGATGAAATCAATGTGAAGTGACTTCGATTCATTCAGTTTGATTGGTAGCGTATTATCTATCTCTCACTGATGTTGGTAATTCTATGTGCTTGGAACATTGTGGAGTGTTTGTTAATAAGTTTTAAGCGTTTTAAAAACAATTTTTCAAACGGTTTTGATAGTAAAGGCAACAGCGAAATGGGCCTACCCATTTCGCTGTTGCCTGTATGATAATGCTTCGTAAAGTGGTTTAAGTGGTGGTGGTAAGTGGTGTGGTGGGTGGTAGGAGGGGCGCCATAGGGCCGAAGCCTGCCGGGTCAGCGGGATTGTCCGAAAGGGTTACCGCTGGCCCGGAACATAAAGGGCTAAGGAAGGAACACGGGTGGGTTTTAGTCAGTAAGAGTCTGACACTCCCTTCCGCTCCACCCAGAGTGGGAGGGGTCATTTGATGATTTCCCATCCGCAAAAAAAAAAAAAAAGTGGTTTACCCGGTTTTGCAATCTTAGTCACTCCAACGACTTTTTATAACTCAGGAACATGCTTTAACATAAATGCAACATTAATAAGTCTAGTCTCCTAGACTTATTAATGTACTGTACTGTAATCCTGAAATCAATTTAATGTAATTTATACCTAACGTGTAGGGCTGGCCCTGGGTACTTAAACACTATTCTTAATTAATAAATCACTCCATGATTGCGTCTAGAAGTGGTGAATAATAGCTTCCCACGCAGACTATTTCCTGTAATTAGTTCATATAATTGGATTGATCGATTGATATAAGCTCTAACTTGTACTAAAATAAAAGCTGACCTTTCAGCATGCATCCATTGACTTATATATTACTCATGCATCATATTATCAGCATGGTAGATGGATGCAAATTCAGATGTTTTATAAATATTAATAAGTTTGTATGTGTAACAAATTGTATAATATATAAACCAATGCATATTTTATGCCAATACATGACGCTTTAACAACCCTGTAAATTGAACACGGCCATCACATGACTCATCTTTTAGCGCAAAGCTATTTCTGTTTTGACACTTAGACATAAACAATAAAAATGTATAAAACTTTGCCAATATCCACGAATATAGTTTCGTCTTTAGGTCGACAATATCTGGCACAGTTTTTCAATCTTTTCCAACTACCATATCAGGATAAAAAGCATAGATATGAACGTATATAAATCGGTTAAGGGTACAGGGGAAAAATGTAATAATGTGAGCGAAAAAATGGGATATAGGTACCTCTGCAATATCTACCTGACTACTTAGGAAAATTAATGATAGTGTTTTTATCCAACGTTAGCTTTGCCTAAGTAGTACATTACATAATATATTATCATTCCACCTAACACGGCCTAACTCTGGTACACTATAATAATATTTTCGTACCAAAAATATTGGCGGAAAGTTTTTATACTCGAAGTTCCAATATTTTATGACTTTTCCGTCAGAGGTACGTTTGAACAGTTTTCCTGTATAGGTGAATTCATATGTAATACGTTACATAGGTGTAGGCTATTCAGTTTTGATATCATAACAATCACAATTTTTATATATTTCTGTAATGTGACTATTTCCTTTCGGCACCCACATTTATTTTGTTGCCTGCGGTTTCTTTTTTCGATAAACGCTTTTCAGCAGGTAGATACCTACTTGAGTTTCCTACCCTAGTACATTCACCTTAAGGATTATTTTTGTCTGCTTTTTGCACGATAGAACTGTTTTACCGACTACAAAATCTTATATAATAATATCAATACCGCAGAATGACATTCAGCCATCTTCTTTAAATGTCAGACCGAATTTAAATTGTAACAAGAACATACTCTGACAATTAAATTAAAAACTTAACTTATAATTCATAAAATGACCTGGGGGCCTAAAAAGGCCACTTTGGAGAATCATAAAAGGATAATATAATGAATTATAATATGGCGAAGACAGTCCGTGTTTTTCTTTTTTTCGCTGCACTAGGTAAAATCAAAGAGATTGGGATTGGATTGATTGGTATTTTAGCATAGACAAAAAAACTTAACAGTTAACTGTCCATTATGTCATCCTTTTATGATTCTGCCAAAGTGGCCTTTTTAGGTCCCCAGGCCATTAGAAAGGTTTTAGGTTGATGTCATCTCGACATTGGTCAGAGGTGTATGCTATTTTAATCTTTTTTATGAGGTATTCGCATATAGCTTTCTATGCTGAATGCCGTAACTTAAAAAGGTTTAAGCTATGTGTCCTGCACCCCAATTACGAAAAAACACTATCAATCTCAATCAGAATCATTTTGAAGGATATTGCTAATCCATTGCTTCATAGGTTCGAAAAATTAATATGACGCAATGAATGTTGCTGAACTGTCAAAGTGAAAGTCATAGCTACTGATAGTGTATTACCCAATTACCCCACTGATTTGATAAAGGAAAGAATTTGAATAGTTACTATCGAAGGTATAAAGACTTGTCTGTACATGAGTTCTCTTGTAATCATTTTCTAATCTAAAATTATAATATAACCCATTAATCAGTTTCTACCTGTGGAATGGACTCCTATCTGAAAACTCTATCAAAGCATGACTGCCAAGTTTCGAAACAATTATGCAAATCAAGATTGGGTTAATAGCAATAGACTCGCCCCCTATTATACGCAACTTGAAACATAGCTGATGAAATGAGGGAGTATTATTCACCCCTGCCTGCCCCTTCAGGGAATATATGCGAGATGTTACTACCCGAAACTGATAAATTTTCTCAATCAACTATGAACCTTATGCTTTAGCGATAAAGTTGAAAATCTATTAAAGAAATTTGACAGATTGTAGTAGCTTGATGTGCTGGCGTCTGTACATGGGTAGACCTTGACCTGGATTAGGACATAATATACTTTTTATCCCGATATTCCCACGGGATCAAGACCTATTCTGGTGAAACCGCGGGGCGCAGAGTACAGAATAATTGCAGCGTGTCTCTAAGTTGGCGCTGTTTCGAGCCACGCTTATACATCAATTAGTTAGTGGCAGGCTGCTCGCTTTGCTGTAACAACTTACACCTAAGTGTAAGTAAAATAAAAAAATAAAAATTAAAGTAAGTAGTTATGTTTTTCTTTCAAACTCTAACTCAAAAACTCGAAGCATTTATTTCAATTACTTAAACCTTGAATTGTCAAAATGAAATAGTCGGTCAGTTAGTCAGAAAGTTGAAGCTAGTTGCCCATTCCAAAACGAAGATCTCTATAGAGAAGAACGGGCAAGAAACTTCATGGACACTCTTTTAAATTAAGAATTACAAAATCTGGGTACTTACATTACTTATTCTTGTTGCTGCTATAAGTGAGAACAATGTAAATAAACACAAATGAAGAAACAATTTAAAATATAAGATTCAAAATTGGCCTTGGCAGTTAAGAGATGCCCAGTCTCAGTTCACGAACATGATGACTGACTTTCATTTTTGTAAATTGGAGATCCGATAAACATAACGAATTGACTCTCAATCTGTACGGTGGATTTATAAATTTTGCAAAAATACGTGAATACTATTTAGGATCCAGTCTACCCCATATTTCAACGTCTATAACTGGTAGCCAAGATCTGGAAAAGTCCATCATCGTAGCTCGGTTCTAGGAAAACATATATCATAGAACTATCTCGAAACCCGCAGCGAATCAAAGAAAAAGAGGGGGGACAGGTAAGGAAAGGGTTTTCGAGATTCAAATCGAAAGTTTGCCTTCATACAAGTATTGGGAAATAAGGACGGACATGTTACTCGATTAATCTAAAAGCATTCTTTCTTTAACATAATAAAGTCAAAGTCAAATCATTTATTTCAAATAGGCACATTAAAGGCACTTTTCAACGTCAAAAAAAAACTAAATAGAAATGATTCTAGTGGCCCATTCCAAAAGGTAGTTTTCGTATGGAGAAGAATGGGCAAGAAACTCCACCGTTACTCTTTTAAAATGTTAAAAAATGTTAAAGATTAGAGTAGGCTGTATAATATGTTGTTGTTGTTATTTTATTTTGTTTTATTTTATTTAGGGAATTTGGTGCATACTTGTGCTACTAGTATTTTTCGTTATTCATAGTTTTAAATTGTAAGTTAAGTTAATTTTAAGACCACACTATCGCATTAGGTTACCTGTAATGATAGTGGTAGGGAGATTTGAATAAATAAATAAATAAAAGGGACGTCATTTGTCAAGGGTGTGAGGTTAAAGTAGGTACATTGTGTTGTATTTTGCTCTGCATGCAACTCATTTTGATGACGTCAGCGTGTAGAAAATAGTGTTGCGCGCCACAATTAATGCCTGGTACATGTTGACATTAGTTACCACTAGCGCCATCTAGTATCGAGTAGCAGAACTAGTCGAGTCACGATCGTTCTAGAAAATTCGATACTAGAACTAGTCGGTCGGGGCCGGTATGTACTCGAACATTCTAGATGTTTCTACAATGGAAGGTTCTAGAACTATCTGCGGCACTATATAAGGCCGGGATGCGTATTGCCATAATGTATACTAGCACAGACAGGGGTTGCTCTGTAATCGCACGCAATATGCTCTTGTAGCTAGAGAGCATACTGCATATCAGTACAGACACAGACTGAAATAAAATACACTTTGCTCTAATCCGTGAGAGCAAAACACATACGAGTACAGACAATTTGGCTGCCGTGGTATGTACAATGGCATGCTTCAGTGTGTATGTACCATAGAAACCGTAGACCAAGCCAAACATTTTGCCATTCAGAGAATAAAGATGTGTAGATCTAGGAAAATAGGCGTTCAACCAACATCTGTTTCGAGGAGAAAGGACAGAGGGATCTCTAAAGGAAAAGGGCGCATACAAAGTGGAAGAGATGTGCGAGAAAGAAAAAACAACATAATCTCTCTGAAAATATTTATAAAAATCAACCAAATCCAAAATAACATTAAATAAGGTTTCGTTTTAAATAGTTAATAATGTTGATTTATCCTTTCAAAAATAAATACTTTAATGTTTTTTAAATACCTATTGTTTTATTTACATAGCTACTGCATTTTTTTTTCATCAGTCATTACGTGGGAATTATTTTGCGGAGCCCTCGATACAAAAGAAGGAAACGTTTTTCTACTTCTAAATATTTTCCCATTGCCATTATATTTAAGAATGTTATTTTCATAATAAATACCTAGGCTTATACGTTTTATATAGAGAATAAAACGTTTAAACCTAGTTTTTAATTATGTTGATAAACATACTTAAATAGCATAGAGATCGGAAAATCTTTAGAAGAAGAAATATGTTGTATCCTTTTCTATGGAGGGGGTCGCACGAAGCTTCCCTCAGAGAATATAAACACGTACAACATAGTTATGTTCAATATTGTTACGTAGTACACTGCAACATATAATTAAAGTCTAAAGACCCCACATACCCTACAATACAAACAATAACACGGTCACATTTTGCTTTAGACATATGCGAACAAACCGTATACTTATACAGACTGGTCTGTAGTCATACGTAGTTTGCTTTAAAAATCTGCAAGCAAACTGTATACTTATACAGACTGGTCTGTAGTCATACGTAGTTTGCTTTAGAGTATTTGTTATTTTTAAGAGCATAAAGTGATCGAGTACAGACTATGGGTGTCTGTACTGATATACACAATGGCAATACGCGGCCGGGATGCGCGACGACCGACACAGTTTGGATAAAGCGACAAGAGCGAAAACATCTAAGCGATCTTCAAGTGCGAATTAAGAGTGATCAGTAGTGTGATTGTGTTCTTTTAATTAGTGTTTTGAGTTGTAATTAGTGTTGTAAAATAAATTGTTATTTTTGGTTATTAAATCGGCAGTTTTTATTGTCACGAACCCGAAGCTCGTAACAATTGGTGTCAGAAGTGGGATTATGCCGGTTTTACCCAAAGACGACACGGAGGGTATCCGTACCCGGACTCAACGTCAGCAAGAGACGGACCAGAGGAGATTCGGTGGAGCAACGCCACAGAGGTCGGAAGGCCAGCTACCGACCACGGAGGGCCCGTCCACAGCTGCTCCAGCATCATCAGCACCAGACTTTGCTGCCCTGATGATGATGCTGCAGGAGCAGTCCCGTCGACAAGAGGAACAGGCTCGCCGACAGGAGGAACAGGCTCTCCGACAGGAGGAACAGGCTCGTCGGCTGGAAGAACAGCTCCAGCGTGATAAGGAGGAACAGGCTCGCCGACAAGAGGAACAGGCCCATCGATTGGAAGAACAGCTCAAACGGGATAAGGAGGAGCAGGTGCGCCGCCAGGAAGAGCAAATGTTCCTCATGAAGGACTTTCACGCAACCTTCGGGAAAGACATGAAGGAGGTGAAGGAGAAGGTTGCCCGGCATGACAACCGCCTGTCAGAAGCTGAAACTCAGATCAGCAAGTTTAATGACGTCATTGCTGATGTGAAGCAGGAGTTGGGTAACCTTAAACTTGGGGATGGAATCGCAGCTCCCGTAGCTACAACACCTTCGCTACGTGGATTCAAAGTGCCACCTTTCGACGGAACTTCTTCCTGGTCGGCCTACAAAATTCAGTTTGAGGCTGTCATGAAGGCGAACGGGTGGAATAAAAATCAGGCCATGACTGCCCTCACCCTAGGCCTGCGCGACCAGGCCTTATCTGTTCTGGAAGCTCTCGGTAAGGAAGTGACTTACGAGCAGCTTCTTGAGGCATTGGAGGCTCGGTATGGCGACGCTCACCTGGAACACGTGTTTCGTGCGCAGCTCAAGGATCGCGTGCAACGCAGTAATGAAAACCTGCAGCAGTGGGCCCTTGAAGTGGAGAAGCTGGTTCGTAAAGCGTACCAGTCTGTACCTGCGCTTATTGATGGGAACCTGGTGCAGGCATTCATCGACGGCATCCGCGACCTTGAAGTTAGAGCTGCTGTGAGGCTCGGTCACCACGGGACGCTTAAGGACGCCTTGGCCCATGCACTGGAGGTGGAAGCTGTGCGGCAGGATCATCGTTCCCATCGCGTCAGGGAGGTTGCAGCGGCTACAGTTCGCGACCGCAATAAAGGATACAGCCCTAGGTGCTACGGCTGTGGGGAAAAGGGCCACCTTCGATCCAGTTGCCCTAAGCGAACTGCAGAAAGGGAAGACGGCCGATCTCCAGAGGGCAGTGCGGCTAACAGCACCGCCCAGCACCAGCAGCAGGGAAACGAGTAATAGCCAGGACTGCGGGGCGGGTGCTGGCTGATGTTCAAAGAGCCCCAAGGGTTTCGATCACACAAACCCATGACGGGAACAGCCTAATCATCAAGGGCGAGGTCAACGGAACGCCGTGTAAGCTGACCATAGATACTGGAGCTTCTCGCACAGTTGTCAGTTCCCAACTTACAAGTCGGTCCCTTGGGGACTCCGCATACAACCGAGAACGCATTAATTTGGTAACAGCCACCGGTCAGCGCATACCCGTCTATGGAGAGAAGAAGATAGAGTTGAAGCTAGGCAACAGAATCTACCTGCATAATGTCATCGTGGCCGATATAATGGACGATTGCATCCTGGGCCTTGACTTTATGAGGAAGAATTGTTGCAAGATTGACGTCAAGCAAGGTGTTTTGAAATGTGGACAAGAGGAACTTTTCGTGGAAGGGGCGTTACCTGGGAATGTGTACAGCCTTAAGAAGATTGTTCTTCCGCCGAGATCGGAAACGATTGTGCCGGTTAGTCTTCCTCGGAATCCTAGGCAAACTCATCGTTGTGTACTCGTGGAAAGGGTAGATAATGACCTTCCATGGAAAGTGGCACGAACTTTGGTCAGAGCCACCTACATCTCAGGGGTACGTGTGCTGAACCTTTGTGATCAGGAACAGATTATAGAAAAAGGCACACTACTTGGTACTTGCGAGGAAGTGGATTGGTTGCGTCGATGCCAATATCTATCGACTGGGACCCTCAGCAAGGATGCACAAACGAAAGTGACCACACTTTTAGAAGACTGCCGCAGCGCTCTGTCCCAAAATGAAATGGTCAAGGCGAAGAAGATGTTACTCAAGTACGCCAATGTTTTCTCGTCAAACGATGCTGACATCGGGAAGACTGGCTTAGTTCAACACAAAATAAACACAGGAGAAGAACTGCCTATCCGTCAGCGGCCAAGGAGATTGCCGGTAGCACGTGAAAAGGAAGTGGAAACCATGATTGAGGGAATGGTGAAGGATGGTGTTATTGAACCTTCATCTAGTCCATGGTGTTCACCTGTAGTGCTGGTAAGAAAGAAGGACGGCAGCATGCGGTTTTGTGTTGACTATCGTCGTCTGAACGACGTTACAAAGAAGGACAGCTATCCTTTGCCAAGAATTGATGACACGCTGGACATGCTTACTGGGGTAAAGTGGTTTAGCACGCTGGACCTGAAAAGTGGCTACTGGCAAGTCGAAATTGACCCTAAGGACAAAGAGAAAACTGCATTCTCGACAGGAAAGGGTCTGTGGCAATTTAAAGTTATGCCGTTTGGATTGTGCAATGCTCCGGCAACTTTTGAAAGGTTGATGGAACTTGTACTTACTGGACTAATTGGCGATGCCTGTTTGGTCTACTTGGATGACATCATCATCGTAGGCCGCACGTTTGAAGAACATCTTCAAAACCTGGAACGCGTGCTCATGAAGATCCAGAGTGCCAACCTCAAGTTAAGTCCGAAGAAGTGTTCACTATTCAAACGACAGGTTAGCTTTTTGGGATATGTAGTGTCTGAAGAAGGTATCCGCACGGATCCAGAGAAAATCGCCGCTGTCAAGGATTGGCCAGTTCCAAAAGACAAGACGCAGGTCAGAGCATTTTTGGGTTTGTGCTCCTATTATCGGCGATTTGTCAAGAACTTTGCAGACATAGCCAAACCCCTGCATAAGCTAACCGAAGAGAAGCGACATTTCTGCTGGGATGAAAGTTGCGACATCGCATTCCAGGAGCTAAAGGACCGTCTGTGCAAAACACCTATTTTGGGGTACCCTGATGCGGGCAAGGAATTTATAATTGACACAGACGCAAGTGACATAGGACTTGGCGGTGTGTTGTCTCAACGGAATGGTGATCAAGAGGTTGTGATAGCGTACTTCAGCAAGTCGCTGTCAAAGCCGGAAAAGAACTATTGTGTCACGAGACGGGAATTGCTTGCTGTGGTAAAGTCATTGCAGCATTTTAGCAAATATCTTCTGGGGCGGAAATTCCACGTACGAACTGACCATGCTGCACTGAAATGGCTATTGCAGTTCAAAAATCCAGAAGGACAAGTTGCGAGATGGATTGAGCTACTGCAGGAATACGACTTTGTGGTCGAACATCGCAGCGGGAAAGCACATGGCAACGCAGATGCATTGTCAAGAAGACCTTGTCCTGAAGACTGCAAGCATTGTACTAGGCAAGAAAGTAAAGAAGTCGTACCTGTGAGGATGCTCAAGACAGACCTCAGCAACGAGTGGAAGGAAAGCCTACAACGTGCACAGCAGGAAGATTCGGACATCAAGCCGATTCTGGAGTGGATGAAGGCCAGAGCTCCTAAGCCCAGGTGGAGTGACGTCTCAGCGATGAGTTCGATCACAAAAAGCTATTGGGCCCAATGGGACAGCTTGGTGATTCACGATGGAGTCCTGTGCCGTAAATGGGAAAATGCTCGGGGAGACAGCTGTCATTTGCAAATGGTTGTCCCTAAAGCTCAAGTACCGGATGTTCTACAGCTGTACCATAATGGTTGTTCAGGAGGTCATCTGGGAGTAAAACGGACTCTACTGAAGATACGAGAACGGTTTTACTGGGTCCACTGTCGGGACGATGTCGAGGACTGGTGTCGCAAATGTACAAGTTGTGCAGCTGTAAAGGGACCTCAGACTCGCAGTAGAGGTGCATTGAAATTGTACAATGTTGGTGCACCATGGGAGAGGATAGCCCTTGACGTTGCGGGGCCGTTTCCGGTAAGTGAAAGTGGCAACAAGTATTTCATGGTTGTGATGGATTACTTCACCAAGTGGCCGGAAGTCTTCGCCATTCCAAATCAAGAAGCTTCGACAGTTGCAGACAGATTAGTCCATGAAGTCTTCTGCCGTTTTGGAGTACCCTTGGAGATTCACAGCGATCAGGGAAGGAATTTTGAGTCCCAAATATTTCAGGAAACTTGCCGAGTAATGGGTACTCATAAAACGAGAACAACTTCTTACCACCCACAATCGGATGGAATGGTGGAACGATTTAATCAGACATTGGAGAGGTACCTAGCCAAAGTTGTGGAAAATCGGCAACGAGATTGGGACAAGCACATACAACCGTTTTTGTTGTCATATCGAAGCGCTGTTCACGAAAGTACATCGGTGACACCAGCTTTCGCAAACTTTGGAAGAGAATTACGGCTGCCTGCAGACCTGATCACCGGAATACCACCTGATGCCCCACGCAGTATAACCGATTATGCGAATGACTTGCGGAACAAAATGAATGACATTTATGAGCACGTCAGACAATCGGGCCAGAAAATGTCTGAAAAGATGAAAACCCGTTATGACCGCAAAATGAACAATAAAGGGTTCGACGAAGGTTCACTAGTGTGGTTGCACAATCCAGTCCGCAGCAAAGGGAAATCTCCTAAGCTTCAAGCTAAATGGGACGGACCGTACCGGATTGTGACAAAGATCAATGACGTAACCTACCGGATACAGAAAGGTGCAAGAGGTACTCCTAAGATCGTCCATGTGGACCGACTGGCGCGTTATTATGGGGCTGATAATGCTCGGGACGAGCATGTCTTAGGAGGGGGCAGTGTTGCGCGCCACAATTAATGCCTGGTACATGTTGACATTAGTTACCACTAGCGCCATCTAGTATCGAGTAGCAGAACTAGTCGAGTCACGATCGTTCTAGAAAATTCGATACTAGAACTAGTCGGTCGGGGCCGGTATGTACTCGAACATTCTAGATGTTTCTACAATGGAAGGTTCTAGAACTATCTGCGGCACTATATAAGGCCGGGATGCGCGACGACCGACACAGTTTGGATAAAGCGACAAGAGCGAAAACATCTAAGCGATCTTCAAGTGCGAATTAAGAGTGATCAGTAGTGTGATTGTGTTCTTTTAATTAGTGTTTTGAGTTGTAATTAGTGTTGTAAAATAAATTGTTATTTTTGGTTATTAAATCGGCAGTTTTTATTGTCACGAACCCGAAGCTCGTAACAATAGCTCTGAAGAAATACAATGCGAATGTTCAATCAAGTTTTTCTTAGAACAAATGCTCAAAGCTTTGTTTGTAAATAAGTGGAGATATTTATTTGTAATATTGTATTGCAAAAATAAATATGAATTTCCTTATGCATTTCATGTAAAATATACGTAGGTAGATAATAGGTTTTTTTTTGCTATCATAATTTTGTCCCACTGCTGGAAAAAGGTCGCTCTTATACTTTTCCGATTTTCCTTATGTTGTGCCTTCTCCAGCCAATTATTCAGGAACGACACCAAACCGTCACGCGTTTCTTAGGCCAGGCTCGGTGACGACGCCCGTCTTCAGGCGCCCACTATGTGACTATCCTGGCTCATCTGTGTAATTGCATACACTTAAAAATTTTATTTAAAGAAAAAAAAACTTTAATTTTAAAGTCTAAGGTCTAGTTTACTATACAGTATTTTTGAAGTCAAAACTGGATTAAACTGGATTTATTATTCTGAAATAAAATAATAATAATTATTATTAAAACTTCTTAGACGCGTTGGGCATTTTTTGAGATGGGAAAAAACCATTGAACTCGCGCCACTGTTACCGTAAACGACACCGCGCGTGTTTTGCTTATAAGACGATTAAAAAAATACCCGCTTCGGATGTGTTCGGCTGTCCTCGGGATGTACTTGGTTTTAATGTATTCTGTTTGTGTTTTGTTTTCACTTCTGTCGGCACTTCTAGAGTGCCACTGTTTTTTTAACCATGTAACCATGATTGTGCTGTCGGATCTGACCAGATCTCGGGCCGGGTACTGAAAAGATATGCTCACTTCCTGACCCCCGCTATAACCCACATCTGCAACCTCGCCATATCTGCAGGGACATTTCCGCAGGCGTTTAAATCAGCAATTATAAAACCCATACATAAAGGTGGTGACAGAAACTGTGTCCACAATTTTAGACCCATCTCTATTCTTCCAACGCTCTCAAAAGTTTTGGAGCGCCTAATGAACGACCGGCTAATTAAGTTCCTCGAGGCTAACAACCTCCTTTCATCGTCCCAGTTTGGGTTCCGGCGCAGTAAATCTACCAATGACGCGGTACATGAACTGGTTAGCTCGGTCATAACTAACTTGGATAAGAAGAGAAATTGCCTGGCGGTCTTTTTGGACTTGGCAAAAGCATTCGACACGGTTTCTGTTCCACACTTATTGCACAAAATGGAAAATATGGGAGTACGGGGTCTTCCCCTAAAATTGTTTCAGGACTACCTTTCTAACCGGAAACAGCAAGTTAAAATTGATGGTATGGTGAGTAACGAAGAGCCAGTGACCTTTGGAGTGCCTCAGGGCAGTATACTCGGGCCGACCCTCTTCTTGATCTACGTCAACGACCTGTGCCAGCTTCACCTTAGTAATGGTCAAATTTTTACATTCGCCGATGACACTGCTCTCTTATTTAGTGGTGATAGCTGGGAGGGGGTTTTTGGTGTGGCTCAGGAGGGGCTTAACGGGGTTGTTGGGTGGTTACGGAATAATGTGCTAACCCTCAATGTCACAAAAACCAAATACGTGGCATTTGCACATCGATCGAACGTCCTACCCCCAAGTTCACTGTCAATAACGGCTCACACGTGTTTGTCAACCTACCAGCCCTGCGTATGTCCTATTCTTCAAAGGACAGATAACATTAAATACCTTGGAGTTACATTGGACCAGTTCCTCAGCTTCAAACCACATATAGACATTCTGGTAACGAGATTGCGCAAACTCATTTACATATTTAAGAGTCTAAAGCATGTAGCCGACCTTCGTACCATCAAGATGGTCTACTATGCCTTGTGCCAGTCGATAATTGACTACTGCATCATCTCCTGGGGAGGTGCTGCTAAAACGCACTTAATAGAGGCGGAAAGAGCTCAACGTGCCATACTTAAGGTTGCTGCGGGTCTTCCCTTCCGATTTCCCACAGTCGATTTATACAAAAAGTGGGATGTGCTGTCAATTAGACAAACTTTCGTTCTGCATACAGTCCTCAAAAAGCACTCACAGATTGTTTATGATCCTGATCTAATAAAAGATAAACGACGAAAAGGTACTGTTTGCAGTACAGCATTTTTCCGTTTACGTCGGTCCCACCAGTTTTATTGTTACCTAGGGGATTATCTGTATAATGTTATTAACAAGTGCCAAAATATTTATTCACTTCACAAACCCAGTTGTAAGCAAAGGGTAACGGACTTCTTGAAAACTCTTTCTTAAGATGACACAGAGAAATTGCTCCACTCGATCAAATAATACTTGTATTCAAATAATTTCCAAAGTTAAACACTCACCACCATTCACCTTCACATTAACCACCATTCACCTACATATTCACCTACACATTCTCCACATACCTTTCGACTGCTTTTGTTGTGTTATTTAATTTGTTTCTTTTCTTTTATTATTATTTTTTTCTTTTTTGGTTTTAATCGTTGTTCACATGTTTCCTGCCTGCCTGTTTAATTGTATGATGCCACTATGTGGGTCCTGGTGACCTGTAATACAGGTTTTTTCTAAACCTACTTCAGGCACCAGCTCTCACAATGTGAATTTATATAGTTCAAAACTGTAAAGTGCTACAAAACATTGTGAGAGAAAATAAAATAAACTTATTATTATTATTTCAGCATTATATTTCTAGAGCCCTTAGCGTAGAATTTTTTCTCAGGTTATAAAAAAAAAATTGTACCATACGTTTTGACCGCGTAGGTATTGCACTTTCCGGTTTGTTTGTTTTTATTTTGATAACCGACAAAAAATTTCTAGGTCTAAAATCATATGCTGAATTCATGGTTACAGTTTGCGCACTGGTTTTTTTTTCCCCTGTATACTATATCAATTTTATGGGTCTCCCTTGTTTTGCCGAAAAGATTTTGCCAAATTATCACTTCCCAAACAATTTTCCGCATAATTTCATTTGCCAAATTATTACTTAGCAAAAAATCTCTTCACAAATAATTGTTACCCAAACCTAATGTTTGGCAAGTGAACGTTTAAACAATAACTTGTTTACCAACTAGTACTTTTACCAATTTTTATTTAGTCAAATATTTCAGTTGGAATAACTCATTTTACGCAAAATTACATTTGCCAAATATTTAGTATCGTCAGTTTTCGCAGTTTTAAGGCAGCCATTTCAAGCATAAGATGTTACTTTGAAGACGTTTTATTACAAGGGTGTTTTTTCCACTTGGGACAAATTCTAAACAGGTAATAATAATATTAAGTATTCTGGTAGTATTTTTTAAAATAATTAATCTCGTCTACCTAACTAGTTCAGTTTCGGGTAGACCTTTTTTCTATTTTATCTAGTCGTTTCTGGCACTCGCCGGCCGCTGCCGCGGCATCGCTCGCTTCGCTCGCTCGGCTCGTGCGTAGGAGGTCACAGTTTTAACCTAATCTAAGCATATTTTTTAAATAATTAACCTCGTCTAACTTATTCGGTTCTCGATAGCCTGCTAAAAATAATCTCTTTTTTTCATATTTTTTTTTCTATATAATCTAGTCGTTTCTGGCACTCGCCGGCCGCTGCCGCGGCACCGCTCGCTTCGCTCGCTCGGCTCGTGCGTAGGAGGTCACAGTTTTAACCTAACCTAACCTAAGCATTTTTTTTTTAATAATTAACCTCGTAACTAATTCGGTTCTCGATAATGTCCATTGCAAAAAAATTAAAATAGTAAGTTACAAATATTTTGTATTAAAGAAATGATTATTTTAAAATAAAATTGCATTTTTTAATTATTTAATTCCCAAAAAAAAAAATCTCAAAAAATCTTATTTATGCCTTTATATTTTTTGTCATAACAAATCGTTTGACCAAACTTTTATTGTCTAAAGATTGTTTGCCGTAATAAATCATTTGATTAAAGACCAAATGCCTAAATGACATTATCCTTATTAATATTCTGCCAAGTAAAAATTTGACCAAATGAAAATGTGCATACTAAAATTATTCCAAACATTGCATTGGTATAATAAAAGGTTGCGAAAATTTGTTTGGGTAGTGAAATTTTGGCAAAGTCTTTTCGTCAAAACGGCAGGATCCCCAATTTTATTGCGACTAACTTTGATTGAAGGACGTCGTAAACTTGTACAAACAATGTTTAATTAAGTAAATAAGTAAGATACCTACATCAATATATGTACCTACCTAAGTTATTGTTTGACGCGTTGTGTAAGTTTACGCCACAAAGACACATTTGCACAACTATAGCCTTGTTATTCGTGTCTGTTGTTCGCATAGAGCAGCTAGAAACAGTAAATCAAGAAAGGGCTGATTACTGAGAGAGCAGTCACAACTCACATAACAAAGCGTCACATAAACTCAAAGTAGTGCTAAGTGAATAACGCGCGGAGTTAGGTTGTTATTTAGCTGATGTATTTACTATCCACTTCCCTTTGTCGATTTTACGACCGAAACTAAGTACGTAAGTACCATCACTACCATCGTATCGTCAACGTAAATGTTCCCCTAGCCGTAGATACAGTGTCTGTAAAATAGATACTTCACTCATTATATTAAAAAAAACACTCCGTATTTATTATTTACTTTCCAAGAGGGGCCTGTGGCTAAATAAAAACAGCCGCACAGGTCGATCGATCATGTTAAGCTACACTTGCCGCGGTTGGTCTGTGGATGGGTGACCATCTTTACATACCGTGACCCCTCCGTGCCTCGGAAAGCACGTTAAACCGTTAGTCCCGACTGTCATTCGTGAATCTTTGACAGTCGTTACGGGTAGTCAGAAGCCCGAAAATCTGACAACCAGTCTTACCAAGGGGTATCGTATTACCCAGTGACTGGGTTGTGGAGGTCAGATAGGCAGTCGCTACATGTATAGTACTGGTATTCAGCTTCATCCGGTTGTACTGGAGGCTGACCCCAACATAGTTGGGAAAAGGCTAGGCAGATGATGATTTATTATTTACTTCCCAACCGAACTAGTTATTTAATGGTAATAACGAGTTCGATAGAGCTGTTCAAAAATAGAAAGGAATTATCGACAAATTACTGTCCGAACACATGAATATCAGCGCTTTCCCACCTAAAAGTATTTTCGTCACACCATATGACGGCATGGAATGACGTCATAGCGAAGGGTGAAAGTTGAAATCATGTCGGGCAAACAACGCGAAGGGAGCGAAAGGAATGCTACAGTAGTCGGTAAAGACAGCTAGTTAGCTAACAAATTATCGTAGTTAGGAGTCAGTCACGCAATCAGCCCTTTGCCAATTTATCATGTGGACTATGTGCGTCGGATGCCGTCACTGTGTTCAACAACTCTCTCATAGGTAACTTTGTGGCTTTTCGTACTAATATGTAAGGTCGGGTTAGCCGTCTGTTCCTTTGATAAGGTCGCTGATGATAAAGTTAGCAGACGATGAGTGAATTACCAACAGTTGTAACCGAATATACCTTATAAATAGGTTGGTACCTTCTGAGAACTTTGCTTTGAAATCTGTCACGTTTTATTTGGTATTTTTTATTTAATTTGTGTGTAGGTAGATTTATATATAGGATTGCGATGGGTTAGAATGTATTTTCTTTTATTGTAATAATTATATTACTATTTTCAATTATAACAATTATGGAAACATGTCACCTACGAATAGTAATAGAATGTACGAGAAAAACTTCAATGCGTAGATAGAAAGATATACAAGTACATTTAACGTACCGTTCTTCCAATTTGATATCAAGTAAAAAAACCTCTGTCATGATTTATATCTGTCCTACATGACAGGCATATATAAATAGAAACGTTGACTTCTGTACGCCCTGTAGAAGCGAAGGTAAAAGAAAAAAAAGCGAAAATGATACAACAATAATTCTATTTCTTTTCTACCATCATACCTCATGTTATTGCATGTATATATCACGTCCCGCACATTACAAATATTCAGTACTCGTACGTACATCTATTGTGTATTTATTTGGGGTTCGCACACAACCTTAAAAATAACTCAGCCTTTAACGTTGAGGGAAACTGAAAGAATTTAGTTTATGTGCGGGTAAACGCATCAGTCAGCCTCCTCGTGAATTATAGTGGGTCCGACTCGCCTTGTCCCGAGGAAAGCACGAAATCTGAAAAAATACTGGCTACACGGGGTACACGTTTCGCTACGCTGAAACTACGCGTACGTTGTATTTACGTTAGGTATAAGGAAACCTTATGATGTTGTATGACACTCGATTACGCGGAAGACCGTTATAAAGTAGCAGATGTTTGCTACGGCTTAGGTAAGCGTTCTGGTGACTAATTCATTCCGGTAAACTGTGCGGGAGGTTGAGCCTGTTTCTGGATAATCGCTGGCTTTATTTGATGTGACTAACGAGTTACAAAGCGGAAGGTACGGAAAATTTGATGTACCGTTCCAGAATTTGAACCTGCTTAAACTGTTGTGATTTCTTTGTGTAAATGAATCGGAAATTTTGTATCATGTAGCTAATATTAGGTTCACAATTCCAAATCTTCATGTAATTTTGTAGTACTAGAAGCTGACATCAACTGCTGAAGCTGTCATTAGATTTCACGACAATGATTCTATTTGATTACGCATAATTATCGTTGATAGCGGCGTAAATTACTAGCATTACACGAGGCTTTACAACATAAAACCGGGTCGTGTTCCTGTAGGTACGAGACCGCAATCCCAAAGTACTTCTAAGTACCTTCACCACACTGGATACTGGAGTGGTGAAAGTCAACACTTGAAATACAAAGTTTTTCTTCTAAAATATAAGATCCCTCTGCGGACTCCAGTGTTATTGTTTCAGCGGTAACAAAAACCCGTTTTTCACTTGTTTTAAACTTGTTTTTCGTTTTAATTAACTAAGTTTTAAAACAAACAAACTACGGAGGCTGCATTTGGACATTTGTTATTTCAGTAGGACTTACGATGGTACCACGGGTTGTTTTAGAGAGAGTTTTAGAGTTGCTCAGGATCGATTGAATGGACAACTAAGTATCGAAACAAACAATTCCAGATAAATTATTAGCTTCTTATGAAAATTATGAAGATTTGTGAGACAGCTAGGATGAATAAGGTCATATTGACCGACGAAGCAAAAATGTAGATGAACATTATGCTGCCATAAAAATAAGTCCGGTCCTGAAACGCGCCACGATTCATGGAGCTGGTCGGTAAACAAATGCTCAACCTTTCTCTTCACCCCGTATTACCAAATGGCTGCTCTTAGGGCACCCAGTGATCCAGTCACAACGCTAAGCGACCCTTTCAAATTCCCCCAAATTTTAATTAAAATGTTATAAACTTATATCAGCGGACTTGTGGTTTTGCTTCGGCCTTAAGCCTACCAAATTTCGA
The DNA here is from genome assembly GCA_963082905.1 of Oligia fasciuncula. Taxonomy (NCBI): domain Eukaryota; kingdom Metazoa; phylum Arthropoda; class Insecta; order Lepidoptera; family Noctuidae; genus Oligia; species Oligia fasciuncula. The sequence goes on along the minus strand of OY720388.1, from coordinate 14,741,988 downwards.
TGTTAATAAACCAGACCCAACATGAAAACGTAAAATAAAACAGAACGTCTTGTGAATTCAATATACTTCTCTGTATTTTATGGAGAGCCTACTTTCGCAAGCTGAATTTCTTATGTATGAAAACTTGAAAAAATCCGTCATAATTTTAAATTTATTGCTAAGCGCGGGTAACGAGCTAAGTGAGGAAGTAATCTAGGAAGTTATAAAACTGATTTGAGAATTTCCAAGGTGACTAAGGCACCTATACAAACCCGAGTCCGGCGGAGTTTACGTGACATTTCAATTAAACCTCTGATTTCGCTAATGAACTTGCCGACATTTGCTGAACTTTGCAAAAACTCCGACGACCTTTGATTTCAATTGATTTCGGTTCGGCGTACTTTACCCAATTGCCTATAGGTATTAGGTAAACTGACAACATTTTGTGCGTGAAAAAGGCGGAATTTCACTGATAACTAATATCGAGTTGGCAAATATGAATCCCCATAACCAATGCTAATATTAGATATGTCATAAATGACAAAATCGGTTCGCATGTTTATTCTGCGCTCAATCACGTTTCTCCAGAACGACGGATGACAATGAAACTTTGATCTGAGGAAGCTTACGTTGCGGAAACGGGCAAAGACTTCTTTTATCCAGATTCAATGGCAGCTTCCCCTGAGATAAGTAATAAAATATTATCTTTGGTTGTTATTCCTTTATGGTTCGACAGACAATTTCGTCGATATAATAATTTTATCATAACTTCAAAATTATGCTAATGAAGCCGGGCCAGAACCAGCGAATCGTATGAAGAACGCTGATTGGTAGATTTTCTTGCTGATGGAACAATGGAGTATTTTAAGACAGGAGCTTTTTGAACGGAATTAAAAGCCATTCACCGAACATTTTGCCCACAAAATTCATGACTTAATTTAAATATAAAAACAGACTTTACATCATGTTCAGCGAATATGTTGCAAGTAAAGTAGTGCTTGCATGAATTTTCATGTACAGGCGCCAGCTGCACATCAAGCTACTACAATCTGTAAAATTTATTTAATAGATTTTCAACTTTATCGGTAAAGCATAAGGTTCAAAGTTGATTAGGAAAATTTGACAGTTTCGGGTAGCTTGATGTGCTGGCGTCTGTACATATAGGTATATGAAGTTTTGTATTCGGAAAACTTAGAAGCAAGTTAATGAACCGCATCCTGTCTGGCAGATGAAAGAAAACAGCTGAAGTTTCATTAAACATGGGTATTTGAGTAAACCATAGAGGAGTAAACTATCAAGTTTTTATTCTACTACTAGATCAGAAATTGCTTTCTTAATTAATCTAAACTAATTATTATTACAATTAATATAATTATAATTTAAATACCCCCTTAGAATAAACGTACCTACCTATTATATCAGATGAACCCGCCAATTTCTCTCTTTCGGTCATCAGTAATTTGACTTTCGAAAAAAGAAGACAAAACGTTGTGTAACTACAGTATTACAGACGCTATACAACGTTTATGAGTAAGGGGGATATTCTTTATTTCGGACTACACATCCAAGTACACATCACACTAATATTATAAAGGCGAAAGTTTGTGAGTGTGTGTGTGTTTATATGTTTGTTACTTCTTCACGCTCAAACGGCTGGACCAATTTTGAAGAAATTTTGTATAGAGGTAGCTGACACCCTGGATTAACATATAGGCTATCTTTTTATCCCGATATTCCCACGGGATCGACATTTACGTGGGTAAAACTGCGGGGCGCAGCTAGTTATCCATATAATGTTAGTAACAATGACTTAAAAACTATGTTAGTAAGCTTTTACAAATTATTACACTATAGAAGACGTGGCCCAACACACAATGGCACGTGCCTCCGTACCCAGTGCCATATAAAGGGACTGTCCACTTTGTCTAATAATGTTTTCAGGATGCTGTTGGAGCTTCCGCGCAACCTACCCATTTTTGACGCTGTTCTCTTCCTCATAATGGCATGAAAGTCGAAATTAAGAGAAAAGATTTGTTTTTTTTTTGTATGTTTGTTACGTTTTCACGCTATATCGGCTGAACGAATTAGGATGAAATATGGCTAGGATAGGTACTTTTTATCCCGATGTTGAAGAGATTATATAAGTAAAACCGCGGGGCGCAGCTAGTTAAATTAATAAATGGCTAGCAAGTTGTCATTGTACTTAGGAAATTACTCGAGTGCCTACATAATTACAAAAGCAAGCCTAAATAAACCCTTTTCATAAACAATGTTTAATAACAATGATTAAGCGTTTAGACGTGCTTCCCTCCTACCCTCAAAAAACAAAAATTTTCCACGCTCCATTTACTCAATGATTTGAATAAATGAAAAGTTGAACCCTTTTACCGATTTCTCCAATAAAATAAGTTTCCTTATATTTTTCTTAATGAAAAAAATGTGGTTTTTCTATTTCGTGTAACTTGTTAAGTATGTGGAATAGGGATTTAACATTTATTGGTATATGTTTTTTGACTCTTTGGTCTAGTATCGTGTAAAAGGAATACTCGATTCAATTAATTTTTCTCGTTACAAAATAATTGCAAACTTTTATCTTTTTTTTACTTTTTTTGAAATCACGGCGTAGGTAACGCTAAAGAGTTATTCAATGGAATTTATTTTAAAACATAGAGAATTATCATATCAAAGTTTACTCAAAGTAGTTTTAAAAATTAATTTATTTTGCTAAAACCGGAGTAAATTCGTTTTGGCACATACGTCGTTTTATTCCGAGCGCACGCACATTATAGCCATCTCTCTTCTTTTGCGTTTCATAAGTGCATCATTTTCGCTCGCTTAGTAGATCAGTCGCTACGATTTATTTTCGAGGTAGCGCCTTAGATTGAGGAATTAAGATTCTTGTGAAGTTTACCTACTAGAACCTCCTTAAATAATAATTATTTAGTGGATTTATTTATTTGTATAGATATACTTCGTCTCTCTGCGGTCGTGTAGGATTGCGTGCCGTCTATTAGGACTATAAGAGTGAGAGAAAAGGGAGTGCACCTGTGTCTGTGCGCAATATCTCCTGCGCCGAAGGTTGCTTTTGGTTGAGATTGGCCGCCATGGCCGAAATATATTTTATATTATTTTTCGATTCTTTCAAATACGTTCAAGATGACTATTGTTATTATTACACCAGAAAATACGTAGTAAAAAAAATTACACTACTTACATAAAATACAATGGGCGGCCTTATAGGTTGTCTTAAAGAGATCGCAGAAAGCTACCTTGGAATATACAGTGATTACGTCGACAAAATAATTAGTTTTAATTAGTGAACCTCAAATGTTCATAGTTAAATCCTGAAATTCATTTTAAACTATGAAAACTAACGAAAGTAGCTCGATCGATCAGCTCTTTCATTGATTGGCATTTAATTAGAGTGGGAAACGTTGTCGCAGTCCAAAGGCAGAGCTCAAATCGGTAAGTTCAATTCTAGTTAGAGAGTACTCGTTGGGGGGCCAATCATTTAATATAGAATTGTAACACACTGCCACCAGCTTTATTATAAACTAGCTAATGCCCGCGACTTCGTCCGCGTGGAATTTCACCCTCCCCCCATTCACCCTCTTAGGGGTGGAATTTCGAAAAATCCTTTCTTAGCGGATGCCTACGTCATAACATCTACCTGCATGCCAAATTTCAGCCCGATCCCTCCAGTGGTTTGGGCTGTGCGTTGATAGATCACTATGTCAGTCAGTCAGTCACCTTTGAGTTTTATATATTTAGAAGATACACTGGGCAGCAAAGAAACCGGGTTGGTTATAAAAATGCGATCACTTTTAAATATTTGAGCAATCCTTTTAAAATAAAAAACTAAATTAAAGTTTATTTTAGGCACTATATACAGTCTTTATTTCATAGCTAGTTCCACCATTTTGGAAGTTGAGGGTTTTGTTACCGACCCGCTTTCTTTGCGGCCTAGTCGCGGTTCTTTATTCCACTTTTGTAACTCTTTTCCTTATATAAAAGTACTCTGTGTCTTTTCCTAGGAAGGGTAAATGGAGGTTTGATGTTTTTTTCTACGTGTCGTGTCGTGTCGTTCGTACTGGCCATTTGTCTGGTTTCTGTGTACTTATAAGATAAAGGTCAGTGTTTCTGTACATTTTAATGACCAAGAATGTTCTAATTTCGAATAAAGCGCATGGCAGTGAGGTACTGCACTTTATTAGAAATTCGAACGCTCTTTGTCATGGAATAAGTAAGTACCATACATTTTTTATCAACCCGCACCGGGCCCGCGTGGTGGATTACGGCCCATTCCCTCTCACAGAAAGGACTCCTGTATCCCAGTAGTGGAAGCATTATAGGCCGATTATGTATACATTTTTTGGAACTAAATAAAATTATGTAATCCAAATTCATTTATTTGCGTAAAACAGGTTATTAGGCCTTTGGAGTTTCGAAGACAGGCAATCAATACACGTGGCAATATAATTAAGTTTACTATTCGCCTGTCACATTAGTCTTGGTCTAGACTTTGTTTGTGATGTCTCATATTACAAACAAAATATCTGTTTAAATTTAGATGTGAACCCATTTGTGTACAGACGCCAGCACATCAAGCTACAACAATCTGTCAAATTTCTTTAATAGATTTTCAACTTTATCACTAAAGCATGAGGTTCAAAATTGATTGGGAAAATTTGACAGTTTCGGGTAGCGATGTGCTGGCGTCTGTACCTTCATACCTCACAACACAACCAACACCATACAAAACAGCAAAAAAAAAATGCGGTATGAATTACTTCAGTTACTGCTTCGAAATTATCACAGAACTCGTAAATTTACTGTGTAACTTAAAAAAAAAGAAAAAAAATGCGGTATGAATTACTTCAGATACTGTAATGCAGCCGGTCGATTCTGTAAAAATCTCACCGTGAAAACTTAGGTGAAGTGAGTGTTTTTGCTAGGAATTGACACTATTGACAGCTAGCTCACTTCACCTAAGTTTTCACGGTGAGATTTTTACAGAATAGCACCGCAGTTCTGTAAAAATCTCACCGTGACTTAGGTGTGACTTAGGTGAAGTGAGCTGTCAATAGCGTCAATTCCTAGCAAAAACAAACTCACTTCACCTAAGTTTTCACGGTGAGATTTTTACAGAATCGACCGTTGGTTTACGATGTTATGAATATTCTCTGTCAAGGCAGACATGTTCCCCGTAACATCAATATCATACTTAACACTAAGAATTATTTTCATATTGTAGAGCGACGTCAAACGACTCCAAGCGAGACGTGTTTTCATAAACTTGCTTGAACATCAAACAGGAATTCCTAATTACTTAGAATTTGTTAGCTGGTTCCTCTCAAAGTATGGTTTGATTACGACACTCTCTAATTGAGATCATGAGATGGTTAATTCTGCTTCATAAACAAATATGGTAGGTTAATTTTGTACATTTCACCACTCATTTCGACGTTTTCAGTTCATATTGTTAATATTTTATGTGGTTTAGATTGACAAGACGAGTTTGTTTTTACTAGGAATTGACACTATTGACAGCTCACTCCACGCTCACTTCACCTAAGTTTTCACGGTGAGATTTTTACAGAATAGCACCGCTGTATTCTCAGAACGGTTAAGCAGAGGTATAGTAAAATCATATTTCGACTACCTATTACGTTTTTCTTCCATACTACATCACTAATCATACATACAGAGGGGTCCGTGGCTAAATAATAACAGCCGCACAGGTCGATCGATCAGGTTAAGCTACGCTTGCCGCAGTTGGTCTGTGGATGGGTGTTGGTAGTTAGAAGCCCGATAGTCTGACAATCAGTCTTACCAAGGGGTATCGTATTACCCAGTAACTGGGTTGTGGAGGTCAGATAGGCAGTCGCTCCATGTAAAATACTGGTATTCAGCTGCATCCGGTTAGACTAGAAGCCGACCCCAACATAGTTGGGAAAAGGCTAGGCAAATGATGATGACGTTTATGTTCCATACTCCCATGTATATAATAGGGAGTGACTGGGTTGCCATGCCATAGGAGCAGTGGTATTGGACCCGACTTACGAGTTTCGAATCTAGGCGACGTAAACTGCCTGTTTACGTCGTGTAAATAATTTCATAACCACTGCTCTCAAAACGTTGGAGAAAAACATGAGGAAGCCGGCATGTCCTAGATCCAAAAATTCAAAGACATGTGACATCTACCAACCCGCACTGGGCCCGCGTGGTAGATTACAGCCCACTCCCTCTCAAAGAGAGGAGGCCTGTGTCCCAGCAGTGGGAACATTATTAGGCTGATTATGATTGTGAGTTACCATTAACAGCATTAACCGGGCACAAATCCAGATTCCGGGCTGTTACTGAGAAATTCCAGATGAGAAAACCTGCACTGCTTTGCCCAACCCAGGAATCGAGGACCCCATTGCTCAGTAGGCACTTGCGAATGTGTCCACTGAAGTAACGAAGCAGTCAGTCAGTAGAGAATATTCATAAGCGGTATGTTTCTTGTTATATTCGGGTGTCGGGTTTTGAGTGTCGGGTGTCCACACAACGGGTGCCACCGTGCCACACGTAGACTCTGGTAATTCGACTTTATTGGGTCCGTAGTGCCAACACGTGTAGTCCCAGTGGGCATGAATACAGATGACGCACATAAATGCTGTTATTGAAAAAGGGGTAAAGTTAGAGTTTTGAAATTAATTTTAGGCTTTGCTGTAGACGTTATTAGTTTTGTTTGGCATAAAATACCGACCTTTATGAAATATGGTGCTTTGCAAATAGGGCGTAGAAATAGAGGTCAGGAGGACAACACTTTCGCGCTTAACATAAATTAAAAAAGCGGCCAAGTGCGAGTTGGACTCGCACACGAAGGGTTTCGAACCCCAAGGCAAAAAACGCCGAAGAAAAAAACCCGTACGGTTTCTGAGATACAGCCCGCTGACAAACGGATTCACGGGCGGACAGCGGAGGCTTAGTAATAGATTCCCGTTGACACACTTTGGGTAAGGAACCCAAGAAACAAACACGACAAAATGGTAATGAAAAAGATACCTCTACATGTCAGAACATTAGTGCTAATTCTACTTCAGTACCCTCTTAACAACACGGGTAAGTATAACGCAATATTTCATAGCTACATTTCGTAGCAAAGTACAACAAAAAGCTCGGATACCGTCAGGTAACGTTGAACAAAACAATTTATACACTAATCCGGATTAAAATTCCGTGTAGGGTAGTATAAATAGGTAGAAACTGGAATTAATTTAAGGTGCGTCGCGGTGCAGCGCGGGCCGGATTAGAACCCGTCGTATGGAAACCACGGCAACCCTCCACTGCAGCCTATCCATTTAGCGGAGTGGCGCGCCTTGGAAAACTACCAACCACGTTATACAACGTAGAAAAGGTTAATGATGATGAGGTACCTTGCTATTCACTTATTACTTTATGCCTGCTCTTTATGCTTGCTGAGTGGGCTAAGCTATGGAGCAACTAGTAGAATTGCTCTATTAACGGTGTGACATTTTAAGGTTACTTGAAACAACAGCTTTAGTAATGTTTTCAAATATGAGCTGTTCACATGAACTGGTAGAGAATCCCTTGTTATCTTATTTCGAATCAGTTTTCTGGTTTCCTTACGTTCTTATTTCACATGAAAAGATTCATCCCAAAATTTATATTCCCCCCCCATTTCTTCAAAAAGCAATTTCATTTTATTAAACTGAGCCGTCAAAAGTGACACGATGGCTTCGTATAGCATGATAATCCAGGCGGAGGTCGACACAGGGTGGGTGGCAAAGTACTGCAAGGCCGCGGGGTCGCGGAGTGGCGAAACATGCGAATCCTGTGCTCATGATTCATGAGAGATGGAAGAACACGGAGTCCACCCGTCAGTAGAGAATGTTTTCGCATATAGAAGCCGAGTCCCTAGTAAATACAAGTCGGTACCGATCGGTACGGGTGAAACAGTCCCGACTATTGACTTAAAATGCGCTCACTCCCATTGAACCAGAAAACACATCTCACCGAAGATCAACCTGGAGTCGGGTTCGAAAACCCACTTCTTTGTCTAAGTACCATAAAGCTTGAGTTTCCTAGGAAGGTTCCGTCATATTAAAATGGACATGAAAATCTGTAACTTTCACCAGTTTTAGACATTAAGGTGGAACTAGTCGCAAGCTCGAACTAACCGGTGGGCATGGCATCGTGTCCGACATAGATAGTATCAGTGATGAGCAGTTAGACGCTAGTTTACAGGCACAACGTCTATTTCGCACGCACACAAACACCGTTCCGAACTAAAACGCGAGTAAAAAAAAGATACCAGAAGTCCTTTGGAAAATCAAGGTTTATGAAAAAACCACTGCATAAATCAATGAAAAATAAAAGTTTTTTGAATACTTCGATAATTGAGCTTTGTCGGTACCGACTTTGTTTTGAAGATTTTACACTTCTTTTATTACTTATTTACACCCAAAGTTACGTTAAAATTAGCAAGAAAAACGAAGCTTTGATGGCTCATAACTTTTTAATGGCTTTTTATTTTACTTCTATACTTAATAAGAAAAATCGATATCTTTTTTGGATGTAAAATCTCAAACAGTGTAGTAAAATGGATGGATGGATGTAAAATGTCAAACAGTGGAGTAATACCCCAGGTTTGTATGGAAAAAATATCGACTGCGGCACCTTGAGGTGTCAAAAACGTATTTCGGCACCCACGCACAATGGACCGAATGAGAGTCTAAGTGCAGAAAAGGGAGTCCCATCATCATCATCATCAACGTATTTGGGCAGCCGTTATTGTGCAACCGTTCACTGCTTTCTTAGGAAACCAAAGCTTTACTCAGGCTGCGGCTGGCGAGCGCAACCAGCGGGGTCTGTATGACATTTGCGTGGATGTGACGCATATTTTGCCCCAACTTGTTCGTTTTTGTGTTTGTTCTTTCACTGCGTCATGTTTACCGCAAATAGACGTATTTTCTTTCATTTTTCTTTTGTGCAATGAAAAACTGAACACAGCCTACCTGCATCATTATATTCTACCAGTAAAATTCTCTAACCAGGTTGTTCCTGCGGTATTATAAGCATGTTTTTGTCTGCCACAAACACAGACAAAACAGTCTTTTTGTATAAAAAGGAAAGGATCGGTTCGCGACACCGACGCATAAAGAGTTCATGAATAAGGGTTCCAAGTTCGAGACCAGGCGGGCACGTGGATGTAATCATCCATAAATAAAACCGGGGTTTCCTTATGGTTTTACAAATCGTTTGGGTCAATCATTGTAAGTACAGGTACAAATAAGTAGATTATTCAATCCCAGTTCACTAAGGAGATTAAATCTGTCCAAGATACTTTCATTATATTGGGATCGGCTCTCTGCCCTATTTCAGATTGAGCAAAATTAGATACGATTATTTTATCAAATGTCCTCCAAACCTTTGTAATTGGCGGGGATGTAATAGTCTCTTGTAACTTAGTAACCGGTAAGATCTAGGCTGTTTAGCGGAGGAAATTAGAGCCTAATGGACCATCGTAATGGCTGAATAGTGAACGTTCTCAATGGTTTGTTACCTAACTATGTATGCGGCAACATAGGTGTGTTATGTATGGGACTTTATTGGAGGAAGCTATCATAAGCTATTAATAGCGCTTACTCCGTACGGCATTTCAAACAAACTTTCAAGCCCTTGTTATTCGAAATGAATGAAGCGATTTTAATTAAACTTCATACGCATAAGCAGGATACAAAGGTCTAAAAAGTTACCTACTTAAGAATATTTTCGAAAAATAGTGTTGCAACAAAATTAGACCGAATTTAAATTTTCTATAGAAACAGAGATGTCCAGTTATCTTTTTTTAAATAAGACATTTCGAAAATGTTCTTAAGTAACAGTCAGAGAAAATAATTGTTGAGCTAATTGACAAACAACTTAAATTTTCTATATATTTTGTAGACAGATTATTAGACAAATCACTAAATAATAATGTGACGACAAATCAAATCCATTAGTAAGAGTAAACGAAACAGAAATATATTTTCTCTATCTCTTTCGCGTATGCAAACTTTTGGTCTGACCCCAGCCAAATAAAACGGCTGTCACGCCACGATTTCTCTGGAAAGTATTACCTGACTACAAATAGAAAGCACCAGTTAACAAGTGACTGTCAAAGACTATCGCGATCGCTATCTCATAAGGTATAGTATCTCGCTGATAGCTTAGCAATACAATTCTCTAACTAAGTACGGTATATTCAAATCACAACTATAATTCTTTTAAAGCTAGGTACATAAAATGTCGATAAATATATTATTTGTTTACCTTCATACCTATTATCAGAAGCAATTCCAAATCAAGTAAGACAATCTCCAAATCCATACGTTACCTTTATGGGCCCATTTCATACGCAACGATATCCCGTCTCCTCACATACAAAAAAATACCTAATCTGCAATCGCGATTTATTTGCCAAATATGTAAACAAATTTTATATGAGTTTATGGAAAAATAACTTTAAATCCTACAACATAAAGTTCAGTTTACGCTGCAACTTCAAACATTTTTATAATTTCTTCGATACAGTCACTCTGAAATCTTCTTAATTACCATATTAAAATAAAGTTGATATTTGTTTAACTTGAAATCAGGGTTGATATGATTTAAATCACTAGATTTAAAGCAGTGATTTAAATCGCGATTAAAATCACTAAGAAAAACACTACAGAAAAAAACCATTGGACCTATGTTGTCGAATTAAATAAATAAATTATTATATTATTACAAAACAAAACTTACAGCGCGCACACACGTGTCCAATGCTGTTCATACAGGGTTATTGGTAAAACATTAACAACCTCTGAGGTCATTGTATTCATCACTATGAATAACTTTTACTATGGGACCAAACCTGAAATCGCGAAAAAAATCAGCTGTTCCCTACATGTTGACGAGTTATACGAAGATAAATGCAGGGAACAGCAGATTTTTTTTCGCGATTTCAGGTTTGGTCCCATTGTAAAAGTTGTTCATAATGATGAGTACAATGACCTCTTAATAGGTAGTTAATGTTTTGCCAATAACCCTGTATATGCAGTGTTATTATTTAATTACCTAATACGAGTAACTGACTTCCAAATTAAGAAAATTCAGAATGTAAAAAAAATCAAAAAAATCCGATTTAAATCAAATTAATCCGTTTTAAATCAAATCAATCCGATTTCTTTGATTTAATAAAAAAAATCATGATTTTTATCAACTTGCTTGAAATAGTATTAATTTGAAACATAAGTTTGAATAGACTGTACATATTTCCAAAAAGCAATAGCAAAATCACTACGCCATTTCATTTGAATAATATCGTAATACTAGCTTATGCCCGCGACTTCGTCCGCGTGAAATTTCACCCTCTCCCCCTTAGGGGTTGAATTTCGAAAAATCCTTCCTTATTCCTTGTCTACATTATAAAGGGAACCTCTGTGCAAAATTTTAGCTTTCTAGGTCCAAGGGTTTGGGCTGGGCGTTGATGAGTCAGTCAATCAGTCAGTCAGGACTTTTCTTTTTATTTATATATATAGATTTATATGCTCGTCCTTGTTGCACCATATTGCCTCGCCGGTCTAGTGGTAGCGCTACTGCTGAGCATGAGGTCCTAAGTTCGATTCCCAGATCGTTCAAACTGTTATTGGGTTCTGTTATCGGGAATTTTTCAGCCCGGAGTCTGGATTTGTGCCCGGTTGATGGCAATAGGCTCGCCCCCTATTACATGGGACTTAAACATAACTGGCGAAATTTGGGTGTACACCTCTGCCAAACTCTTTGGGGAAATAAGCATGATGTTATGTAAAATATGTTCTTTCACCGAGGTTTTTATAATCAAGACAAGTAACACGTCCATTTTTTCATTCATAGTAAGTAGTAGGCGAATTGAAACGCCCACAGCCAACTGCTACAAAGTATAACAGTTTTCTAACGACCGTGGGAAGATAATTTGCGTTAAAAGCACATGTAAATAGAAGTTCAAAAAACACACGTATTGAATCCCCAAAACTCTCTTAAAGATATATAAAAAAATCTGCTGTTTCATACATTTTAGTCAAGTAGGCATTGAACTTTTGTATGAAACAGCAGATTTTTTTTCGTTATTTCAGAGTTGGTCCCATAGTGAAAGTTGTTTATATTCATGGGTAGAACATCCTGTAAAAATTTGGAACCGGTAAAAAAATCAACCGGTATACTCAAACGAAAATGCTTGTCGATGAACTTTTAACACGAAGTTAACGAACGGATGTGGAACACGAATGATTGATTGATTACAACATTGATTGAAATATAAATAAGGCTATGTGAGAGCCAGTTTATCGTATCACATCTCCTGACGCCGACATGAAAATTGTGGGAACAAATTATGAAGAGAAACGTTTTGGTTGTTGTTTAGAAGTTGCGATGAAGTGGTTAACAAAATGTAGATCGATAAATAATAAGGTGGACTGACGAGCTCATTAAGTATTTACAATATAATAAAAATATCGATTAGAGCTTAGCAGTAGGTACTGAAATTCAAGTTGGACAGAATTTTTAACTTAACGTACTCTTTGATGAGATTATAAGAACAAATCAATCAAAAAAGGGAATCCGCGGGCCATAGCCCGCGAATTCCTTGGCATGAAGTCTCTTTGATGAGATTAAAAAAAGCGCACATCTCCGACTAGTAAATAGTTATCTGTGGCGTTATCGCACTTGTGGAGTAACATAAAGTAAAAAGCACACGTTTTTAATACTCTGCATTATGGACCTAAAAGCGGTTCATTAAGAGCCACTTTACGAGCAAGTGTGTTGAAAAGTCAGTTACTAAATAGGAACATATTTTTATTCTTACAGTGCTATGGGTAAGAAGAAAAAGTGACTGCACCATTACATATTGTTTCTTGATGGCAAGTCAATAGCAATTACTATTTAATAACTAGGTTATTTAATTGATAACACTTCAGCAGCGTCTAAACTATTGATAACTAGACTATCTAGGTGAAGAGTTACCAAATACAACTACAAAATTCAGTCCTGCAGAGGAAATAAAAACCGGGCAAGAACGAGTCGGACTCGCGCACCGAGGGTTCCATACCCTCATAAATGTTTTTAAATTTTCATCGGCGAGACCTATAGTCATCAGAGAATTTTAACACTGTGCAATGCGGTGTAGAATATAGCAGTTTTATGTCAGCGCCATCTCTTGACCGATAGTGGAACTAATGTAACTTTTGTTGATGATTTCTGAAAAAGTGTGCTATTTAGAGACTTCGTTTTATTTTTCCTGTAATCTTAACATAAACTTCTATCACATAGAATAATTTCAGATTTTTCTCTTTGCTAACTTCGGAGATAAGGGAACGGTATTTTTTTACATTTTTCATCAAAAGTCGAAAACTATACGGCCTATAAAAAAAAAGAAAAAATGTTTGAGAATGTGCAAACTGCACTCTTTCATATGATACCCCAGTAGCCCTAGTAGCCCCACTTCGAATTTTTCAGACCCCCTTTCAGTCCCTGTTGCAAAAAATATACATATATTTTTATTTCTTTCATAATTGCAAAATATTTGGGCAAACGTAATCTAAAACTATTCCAAATTTCAAGTGTGTATATAGCATTAGTAGTTCTTGAGATATCCAGCTGTGATAGACAGACAGACTTAGTCTCACCAGTAAGGGTTCCGTTTTTACCATTTTGGTACGGAACCCTAAAAACAACGGCTGAAATTAAAGTGAAGTTAGTGAATGAAACAAACAATCGATTTTATTCGAGGAAAGCGTAACTAATAACTACCATCATCATCTGCCTAGCCTTTTCCCAACCATGTTGGGGTCGGCTTCCAGTTTAACCGGATGTACTAGTATTTTACATGGAGCGACGCAATGATCATTGGAGCGACGCTTATCTGACCTCCACAATGAACCGTGCATTTTTAAGTAGGCACTTAAATACATTTCTCTTAAAAAAATATAAAATAAATAGTCTGCAGTTATACAAAACCTCTTTATGCAATGCTTCGTGCTTTTGATATTTTTGTTTACACTAAAACCATTGGATTTGCAGCTACGTATGAACGTGGGTACGTATATCGGTATCACACGAATACCAGCGACTGCTTTGAAAAGGGAATGTGTAGAATGTGAAAAATGTGGGTACTTTATCATTAAGGCCGCATTTGAAAAGCCGCCGACAAAATTCTCAAATTCAAAGAATTCGGCCGGCTGAATTAGAAAACTGAGCTATAGGTAAGTGAAGGGCTTTCCGAAAATAATACAAACATTTAAATGGGTGTTGCTTAAGTTATAATGGGTTTTGGTAACCTATATCAGCGTTAGCCCACATACGCATGGACGTAAACATATGACGGCGGGATTTTTATCGCGCACTGGATTTTCAACTCGCGGTTTTGAGCCGAGCATTAAGACTCCAACAGAGCACAAAACAAAAAAAAAAAGACACTGTTGGATTTCAACACTCTAATAACGCTCTATAGCGATGCGTTAAAAATCCAGTGCGCAAAAAACCATCCGCGGGAAACACACGAAAAAACTTTGTCTTTATATTTTCTTTTTCTTTACGTATCGTGTTATAAATATCCCACCAAAAACATTTTCATGTAAAATGTTGCCAAGACGACACCACATATGGCTCAAAAAGTTATCAGATCTCATGTAGAGCCAAGCTTCTTACTCTACACGCCCTAACTTCACAAACTCTACACCTTAGTCAAAATATGTGGCTTGGCCGTTTCGTTACTACAAAAACTATTGTATAACAGAAAAGTAATGAACAGTGAATAAATTTTTCACCTTACGCCCATGTGATGGTAGCGAAACGGCCAAGCCACATATTTTGACTAAGGTGTAGAGTTTGTGAAGTTAGGGCGTGTAGAGTAAGAAGCTTGGCTCTACATGAGATCTGATAACTTTTTGAGCCATATGTGGTGTCGTCTTGGCAACATTTTACATGAAAATGTTTTTGGTGGGATTTCACATCTTTTTGAAAGTTGCTTATGAAATAATTTTTTTTTTGAGGGTTTCTTTACTAAAAATCCTGAAATATGTATTTTATTATTTATTACAAGGAGTCCCTATATCAATTTTCAGAACTCTAGCATCAAAATTTGCGGAAGTCTCTTACAAACTTCCATCCCCTAGTTTAAGGGGTTGGAGGGTAAAAGTTCCAAGTCTTAGAATTGTTTGTGTACTATTACTAGCTTACATACCAAATTACAGCTTTCTAGGACTGCAGGAAAACCTTAGAATATTGATGCTTATGAAATAAAAAAAAATTTTTTTGGGGGGTTGGGGGGTTATTTACTGAAAATCCTGAAATACTTATTTTATTATTTATAACAAG
The DNA here is from genome assembly GCA_963082905.1 of Oligia fasciuncula. NCBI lineage: Eukaryota > Metazoa > Arthropoda > Insecta > Lepidoptera > Noctuidae > Oligia > Oligia fasciuncula. The sequence goes on along the minus strand of OY720388.1, from coordinate 14,726,625 downwards.
GAGTCCCTATATCAATTTTCAGAACTCTAGCAACAAAATTTGCGGAAGTCTCGTACAAACTTTCATCCCCTATTTTAAGGGGTTGGAGGGTAAAAGTTCCAAGTTTTAGAGTTTTTTTGTTGTTTTTGTACTATTACTAGCTTACATACCAAATTTCACTTTCTAGGACTTCAGGAAGAACCTTAGAATATTGATGCTTATGAAATAAAAAAAAAAATTTTTGGGTAGGTTGGGTGGTTATTTACTGAAAATCCTGAAATACGTATTTTATTATTTGTAACAAGGAGTCCCTGTATCAATTTTCAGAACTCTAGCATCAAAATTTGCGGAAGTCTCATACAAACTCCCATCCCCTAGTTTAAGGGGTTGGAGGGTAAAAGTTCCAAGTCTTAGAATTGTTTGTGTACTATTACTAGCATACATACCAAATTTCAGCTTTCTAGGACTTCAGGAAGAACCTTAGAATATTGATGCTTATGAAATAAAAAAAAAAAATTTTGGGTAGGTTGGGGGGTTATTTACTGAAAATCCTGAAATACGTATTTTATTATTTGTAACAAGGAGTCCCTGTATCAATTTTCAGAACTCTAGCATCAAAATTTGCGGAAGTCTCATACAAACTCCCATCCCCTAGTTTAAGGGGTTGGAGGGTAAAAGTTCCAAGTCTTAGAATTGTTTGTGTACTATTACTAGCTTACATAACAAATTTCAGCTTTCTAGGACTTCAGGAAGAACCTTAGTATATTGATGCTTATGAAATAAAAAAAATTTTTTTGGGGGGTTGGGGGGTTATTTACTGAAAATCCTGAAATACGTTTTTTATTATTTATAACAAGGAGTCCCTATATCAATTTTCAGAACTCTAGCATAAAAATCTGCGGAAGTCTCGTACAAACTTCCATCCCCTATTTTAAGGGGTTGAAGGGTAAAAGTTCCAAGTTTTAGAGTTTTTTTGTTGTTTGTGTACTATTACTAGCTTACATACCAAATTTCAGCTTTCTAGGACTTCAGGAAGACCCTTAGAATATTGATGATCATCAGTGAGTCAGTGAGTCAGTGAATCAGTGAGTCAGTGACGAAATCGGGGTATTTTAGATATCAATAAAATCTAAAGTATAAGAGCTATGCAATTGAAACTTTATAGGTTTAATAAGTCAACCACTGACATCATATCCCGAAAATTTCGTTTATCTGGTATAATCCAAACTCAAGTTATGAAGGTTCAAAAATACGACGAAGTGCTTCGAGAAAAGGTAGGTAGTGCCCTTGCGCTTCGCTTGGCTCGTCTTGGCGGGGGCACTCCCGTGCCCCCAGATATTGAGATAAGATTTTTAATTAAAGGAACAGGATACCAATATAATTATGTGTTAACGGCCAAACCCCATTTTAGGATGAACTAATTTCGCCTAGGCCAAACCAGTTCTCCCTCGCTCTTGCATCCGATGTCGACGGAGTTCCGTTTCGCGGGGCTCCTATTTCTGTGTAAAGGGTTTAAACTTTAAAGTAACCTAACCATTTTGTTTTTTTTTGTTCCGGGGTGGAAAATGCTCATGGATGTTAGAAGCCCTGGGGCGGGCGGCGGGGTCTGTCAGACTCTTACTGACTAAAAACCACCCCGGTGTTCCATCTCACACCTACGCCGGGGGTCGCGGGACCGTACGATCCTTCCGCAACCCCCGACTTGTGCCGGCCCGCCAGTGCGGGCCTCGTCGGGTCAGGGGGGGGGAGTGAGGTGTTTGACTCCCCCCGCGACGTCTAAGAGGGGCGCGCGTGAAACACTACGCGCCGACACCTCGGGTCCTGATGTGTGGGGGGCGACAGACGTCTCCGCGTCTGTCGCCCCTGGACCCATAAAGTAACTTAGCCAAACCTAACCTCGGGTTGCCCTCTTGCCCTTCGCCTATCGACCGACCGCAACCATGCAACCCGTGTAGGGAGAACTTGTTTGGCCTAGGCGAAACTAGTTCGTCCTAAAATCGGGTTTGGCCGGTAACGTAATTATGTAAAAAACAGCTGTCAACCTTATTATCCACAAAAGGTTTCTATTAGCAGAGGTATGGGTACTGGCCCCCAATCACCATTATTAGATCCAATGTGATAAATTGGTCCCCCCCTACCGCAATTTACCCGAACCGAGACTCTAACTTTGACTTGACTAACGAGGCAAATGCAAATTTATAGGCATCCACAATTACACTCATCCTAAAAGCTTTAGATATCACAGAAACAATGTTGAAGGCTTACATTATCGTCCGACATAAACTGTTTTCATTACCCACATCACAAATATATGAAGGCCATAACCGTATCCTCATATATACAAATTCTATAGCTCTTCTACAAATAGGGACGACCTCTACCATAATATAGTTAAGTAAGCATAAAGTTAAGCGACACAGAAAGGTCAGCAAGCGACTCTAAAGATTCTGTTGTGTCAGCTGTTTAATTTTGTGTACCGGCTCTTTAAAACAAGTACTGGTGTAAATGTAATTAGGTATCCTTGCACTCGTAAAAGCTTATCTTGATCCGCATTGAATCTCGATATGAAAACCAGCTCGATTTAACCTCATTTGAATCCCAAGCTCTGAGCTTGTAAGCCCATCAACTTGTATTAGCATCGTAGTAGAAAGGTAGATCTATGTAAGTAATGCTGTAACTCGAGGATGATTGCATTCAACGGGAACCCAATAACTCGCTCGTGCAGTCATACGTTGAAAAATACGATCAAACACTGAGACGTGATGGATTACCGTCATCTCCACGTGAGTACTGGAGTTGATAAAATAACCTTTGACATTACAGATATATCACAAGCCACGCGGACCGACTCGCCCGAGTGTATGCGATCGTGCACTCTCACACTGCCTCCGTATCCACTGCGCAATATTTTGCTATTCAGCACACAATAACAAACTAGTGCCCTACCATTTTTCAATTCACACGTGACTGGAAACTTGATTAAATACTTGAAAGACGTCGCTTTGAAGTAGGTGAACCGCTACTCAGCTTTTTATGTTCAAAAGTGCTCGGCGACTGTCAAGGTAGTCCGCTCCATATTTATTCATAAGGAGCCCCGTAGGCCCCGAGAGCCCGCTAAACACCTCGCATTACATCCTTCGTTCACCCTTTTGACGTATTTACATGTTATGCTATTCAGGATTATGTTCCTAAAGCCCCGACGCGAATTCACATTATTTTGCCCTAATAGAGGTGAGTGCTATAGATATCTACCGACGACGACGCCGAATCGTAATCTATCGTACAAAATCAAAGAATATTCTGCCACACAGAAATGCATAATATCGTCAAAGAGGCACCAATCGTAGTGCCGTCTTATTTGATTTCAACATTTATTTCAAAAGAGCCCCTATAGTCCATGGTCAGCTGCCATCATATTCATAAGTTTCTAAGTCACCTTGGACAATAACTTTACTGGCAGGACATAATCTGTAGGTACTGAACTCTTCTTGAATATCGAGCAATAATTCAAACGAACAAGTGCTTTTTTCGTGAACGAGATATCGTGTTTTCTTCCTTTTTATGAGCTGAATGCTCAGGTGTTGCCTCTGCGTAGTAAATCTATCTCCTTTGTGTATGTTGTCGTTTTTATTGCTGTGTCTACAGCAGCTGAAAGGACGCCTATCGTTCTGCTAAATAATTCCATCTGAAGTGTTGTTCCACTGCGACGAAAATCAATGAGCGATTTCAATTGTCGTGACGTACGCAGTCATCGCATACTCGCCGCAGAAGCCGTTCACCTCGCCACTGATTTAAATATGCAGACGCTCGTATTGATTGTCTCCAAGAATAACGCCCCTTCTGACGTGGAACCCTGAAACAGGCTGCGCACCGCCGCCCGCGCCACACCAACACTCGATACTAAACCTATTTTTATCCGTTTTGTTAATTATAATCTCCAAAAGGCTCTTAGATCGACTAAATCACCCCTAAACAGAAGCTATCAGTGGACAATCAGAGCGAAACGAGCTGTTCATTACTCTCTAACTACACTTTCAGTTAGATTGCTTGCTTTCAACAATACCTGTATATTGTTCGGCGTCAATTAACGCAAATCCGAATACTTTGCGTGAAGCAGTTACAATTGGTCGTTTTGTAAAAGGGCCGAGTATGCTGCCCGAAATACGGACCAGTTGGGAAAGTTATTAACAAGATCATTTATATTGAAACAAACTTTGAAACTGGCTGGAAGAGGTTCTAACGATCTGATATTAGGTTTCATTAAAAACTTTTTAATTACAGCTATGTATAAAAAACAGTTGTGGGTCATGGTGCAGTTTGTGTTTTGCTATACAGCGAGTGGTATCTAATTAATCTGAAACTGAAGACATTTTCACATTATGTATCTGCTCGAGAATATAGTTACGTCATTTTAATATACTGAAATAAACAACTAAAACTCAATATGCTATATATGTAGCTTCCCAAAGCAACAACTTTAGTTAAATAAATTAGGTCACAATCGACAAATAACTTGCAGTACCATCCGGGCGCGACCAGGGCTAATGGAGTTGGCTATTATTGTGAAATGTGAAAACATTACCACAAACTAATTTAGTGCTGATATTTTGCAGTCTGAGCGATCCATAAATTACATTAAAACTACTTAGCTAACGGGTAAATGAAAATAAATTTATAGAAACCCATAGAAATAGGTACCTATTGTATTTCCTTTCGTAGTACCTAACTTTGTTGGTAACTCAATCCACTCGATATCGGCCACGCATTAAAAAGTTGAATAAAAATAAGTTTTAAAAGCAATGACGATTCGAAAGTAAACTTCTTTGTTTAATATCAGTGAGAAAGCACTCAGAAGTTCCCAAATGAAGTGAATATTGCGTAACACGGAGGTGCAAAAAGCTTTTCAATTATTGACCCAGATTTGAAATTAAAACTGCACTTAAGACCTATTTTGTTTCAGATATCTTGAGATAGACGGTTAATAGTATGTACATTATGTTATAAGTGAACTAAGTTTGTCTTTATATTCGAGGCTAAATTGTAGCTCGAGCCGAAGCTGTGGGCATAACGGAGTCGAGAGTGTATGACAAATGCACACGTGTTTCATTCGACCTTTTTCAATGCACTTGCGAGGAAAAAGTAACTATATATACAAGGTGGCAGGGAAATCGATGCACCAACTTTTACCATGGATTCAGAACATGATATTGAACCCCCCCTGAAATACTCCATCAGTTATTTAAAAAACAAAATTGCTGTTCAGTACATTTTGAGCGCATACTTTTCTATGAAACAGCAGATTTTTTTTTGATAGCCGACGAAGAATTTATACACTAGTTAATAATTTTATATCATCATCTGCCTAGCTTTTTCTCAACTATGTTAGGGTCGGCGTCCAGTCTAACCGGATGGAGCTGGTATACTGGTTTTCAGGTCATATAGGCAGTCGCCTATATGACCTCCACAACCCAGTTACTAGGTAATACGATATACCCCTTGACTGGTTGTCAGACTTTCGGGCTTCTGACGACCCGTAACGACTATCAAATATCCACGAATGACAGCCGGGTGTTGGACCCGGCTGCCGGGTCCAACGGCTTAAGAGCGTTTACGCCGTACGGCATTTCATACAAACTTTCAAGCCCTTATTTTTCGAAATTACGCATTAGCGGATACAAAGGTCTAAAAAGTTAGTAGAGAACATTTTCAAGCAGGAGGCACGAAGGGGACCAACCGCGGCAAGCCTGATCGATCGACCCGTGCGGCTGTTATTACTTAGCCACAAGCCCCTCATGCAAATATTTTATATATTTACAATTCCAAAACAGAATTTAATTTTTTTATGTACAGTATTAAAATAATAATAAGAATATGTACAAGTATATAAAAAGGAAAGGAAAGAATCAAAGGGCATCAAAAAATTCATCCGCATCGCTGTCAACAGGAAACGTGCCCAAAAGACTGGCAGCATTGCCACGTTTACAATTATATATTTTACTATACAGGCTGGCAGTTTTTAATATCCGACAAAATATTTCAAAAAGGTACAGAATCATGTACTTACTGAAACCATTGTAACAGTTACTATTCTTGTTGTCGATTTCTAAAGGTAAAACGTTGTGTTAAAAAAATGTAGGTACCTATATTATTTTTCAACAACTTGCATGTTAAAGTTACGTTTTTTAACGTTTCATGTTTGTGCATGCCGTGGAAATTACATGGAAAAATATGGATTGGTAACTAGATATTATTGTGAATGATTACGAATAAGCAATCACGATCATTATGTAATTTCAACACGATACCATAATAATTGTTTCGTAGCAAATATAGTTATAAGGGTTTTTTTCATACCAAATATAATTAAGAGGGTGGTTGGTGGAGGTTTTATTTTGTCCTAACACTAAAGTATCCTATGTATAATTTACGTACAAGTTTAAAATAAAAAATAATAAAAACGGGGCAGAGCTAGAAATAAAAAAATTGGTCCGCATCGATGTCAAAGGGATAAGTGCCCAAAAGACTGGCAGCATTGACACATTGGATGGCAATGCTGATTCTTTGGGTTAAAAATAGGCCAGCCAGCATTATTTTGTCCTTGCTTATGAATTCGCCTCTCTCACGTTTGTGTAGGAACCTACACAAAAGCCTACCCATAAAAAAAATTTAGGTTATCTTATTTCTGATTGAGTTTGTATCGGTGCCTGTAGGATTCAATTATTTATGATGAGTTTGTATCGGTGCCTGTAGGATTCAATTATTTATGATTTCGGATTCGGGTTGACTCAAAGCAAAAAGCTGTAAATAACGGACCTAAAATGTTATCTACTGGGAAAAAATATATTTAAAGATAAGAGACGTGTTTTCTTATTTCGATCGTTTACTAAGTACCTATTTCAAATCGTCAAAATTTTAGGAAAAATCTATAGCAGTGGAATGAATTTTAAGTTGATTTTTGAGTGAACATTTGTAACAAAAAGGTCCTAATAAGTTTTTGGTTGCAATGGAATTTGAACTTTGTTAAGTATGTCATTCAGTTTGTTCTTCCATAACTTGAAAATTATCTTAAATTCCTGACTCTAACATAGATTGAATTTACGCAGTAAAATTATTAAACCAAAATAATTCAGAAGCCCCATGGGAAAGACTAAGATCTACACCTATCTACATCTATTACCTTCCTACTTCCTGAACTACATAGTTAAGTAGTTAAAACTTTCCTGCACTTAAATTTCACTTTGCTTTATCATACTTAAATTTTATGAGCCTTGTAAGTTAGACGCTTTCTGATAAAAGCTATGTGGGGAATAATGGGATCACCTTAATGCAGGTATCTGCTGTGGCTGTTACACAAACCAGCCATTTAGGAATTTGCACAAACCGCAAGATGCCAAATATTAGGCAGAAATAGTCCCGCATTCTACTTTTTCTCATTCTCAAGAACCCTAGTTTAGGTGAAGACCGAGACAGATGGATATCTTTGGAGGACCAAAGATATCCATTTGTCTCGGTCTTGTGCTTTTTGGCTCCAGTTTGGGCCGGCGCTTTACTGATCTCGTCTTCCCAACGTGTCAGTGGTCTTCCTCTGTTTCTTTTACCTTGTGGGCCTCTCTACAGTGTTGCTTTCATAATGTTTGAGTTCGACGCGCCGCGCCCGCCTGGCGCCCGCGCTGCCAGTCTGGCCAAACACTTACGGTCCATCTATGGTCTGTAAGCCCCGATTCACCTATACAGGGTAGTAAAAATTATGCAACGGATTATTATAGTTTGTATTATAAGAGAAAGACCTAATTAACTCGAAACAAACAAAATATTTAAGTACGTGTACTGTTCTACATTATATTTACTAAAGTAGGAGTGCTAACAATGAAAGTGATCCTATCTAAATGTTTAATAGTCGCTGACAAGCTTCCCATGTCTTAATTGGCGTACATAACGGACTATTTCTATGTTAATGCCCCCGAAATGGGAGAAAAGCCGAGTGTATCAGCAGTTTATCTGGGATATAATTATTTTTTACTACCAGCTAATGAAAATAGGTAAAGAAGGGGTCTGTCCTACTGCTAAAACACATACCTACTTAAATATTTGCATTAAAAGAGGTGCCTATACGTGGTGGATTTTTTGAAACGGGGCAGAAAGGGCAGAGTACCTTAATTGTTGTAGTTACAGAAAAACATTATCAGGAGACTGTCCTTAACTTTTTGTCGTAATTGCTAATTTACTCCTTTCAGTTTTGTAAAAAAATATCCTAAAATGTAAGCCTTAAGCTGTCGCAATAATCCAGCCTGTATAAATGTACGATAGGTAGGTACTGAAGGAAGTCCGGCGCTAAGCACCCTAATTCCGAAATACACAAATTATTCACTTTGTGATTGATAATAACAATCTGAATAATTTTGAAGGATATTGCTAATCCATTGCTTCATACGTTCCAAAAATTTGTCTGTTCAACAACGTAAACAACGCAATGAATGTTGTTGATCTGTCAAAATGTGTGTCGACGATGAAGTGACAAGAACCTTTATCTACCAGAACATAATTTTACAGGAAACGAAAAAATCGTTTTATTTATTTTAAACGCAAGGTATGAAAAATATTATTATTGGTTATATATTATACAAGGAGCGGGTATAGTAGGATATATGAGACTAGTGTATATACAATAAACTTAAAAGTTATACAATAAAATAAACTTAAGATAAAAAATTAAATCGCAAAAATGTCACTTAGGAGTTCTTGTCACTTCATCGTCGGTGTGTGTGTTACGCAATTACCCCATTGGTCAGTCGGACCAACCGTGCTTACTGACGGTTGAACAAGAATTTTACAAGGTTCCTTTCCATTTCATAAAGATGAGTTTTGTTTTTACTCTCGACGATTCCGAGAACTTCATGAAGCATCTAATAGACTCGGGGCCGGTTTTAGCCCACCCTGGGCGAAATTTCTACGGCGAGGCAAGGGATATAATGAAATAACCATTTAATAAAAAAAAACTAATACATTTTTACTTTTCTAGCCTTTCTGTCGGCAAACTCTTTTATTCCAAACCTCTTTTGCAACACCAACTCCACCAACCTCTTTTACAACACCAAAGTCTATGTTTTCCGCAATTTCATTATCGATTGACAGAGTTGCTAAGTTTGTCAAATCTAGATTGAGTTATATTGTTGAGCTCAGATAGGTTTTTATCAGCTTAAGCTTAGAAAAACTCCTTTCCCCACTAGCCACAGTTACAGGTATAGTGATCAATATTCGCAATGCTATCCATACATTTAGATATAGCTCTTAAATGTTGCAAACTTTGATAAAATTTAAAATAAAGACAGGAGTAACCACATTCTAATCAGACAAAAAACATTTTTGACTTATGAGTTCATCGCTCAACATACAACCACAAATCTGATTTAGAATCTACACTGAAAAAAAAAAATTCTTGCTACTCCACATTAAAGCGATTTCATGAATCGGCGCCATTGTCTGAATAGCGTTGGAAATTCAAAAATGCCTCGATGGTTTACGTACCTGAGGGGTAATTCTCGTAATTTTAAGAACGTTCTCAGTCTCAATCTGTCAATAATATTTCCCTACATTTTTGACAAGTTTTTGACATTGATTGTCGCTGAAATGAGATTGCTGAATGAGAATTTGAACGTTTTTAACTACGGGTAGGTAAAACCGTAAAAGACAAAACAGTAACTTTTAATGATTGAACATACTATTTACTGAAAAAACTACAAAAAAAAAGGAAAACCACCATTACTGTAATGTACCTAAGTAAATTTCAATGGTTTGAACGATATCACCAAATGAATAAAACAGTTCATTTTGCGACCTTTTAGGTATGTACTTAAAACGTTAAAGTTTACTGTCATGATGGTAACATTTTGCCTCAAGCTTTAACTGTTTTCGGATCAGTAAAAAATACTGTTTTGAACTTTAGGCTCAGGAACTGTTTAAAGCAGTTCAGATCAATGTTTTTTCATTTTTATTTACTACTTATTTCTTTCAGTGTACAGTTAATTTCAATCGGAGATCACTACAGTTTGAGAAGGTCTAGTTTGTAATTTGTTTTGTCTATGGTCGGGGATTCCCGGTAAAATGAACAGCAGTGCTCCAACCGAACACTGCATTCCATTCTAGTGTTGCTATCATATCGATTTTGTAGCTAGATTTTGGAAATTTACTAGTAAGTAGGACATGCGCAATGAACAAGCGGATATAAAGGGGCACCACAGGCGCCCCTTAAAATCTGGCGCCTTGGGCAATCGCCCAACCGCGCCCTTCCCTAACGTCGCTACATAGACTAGTCTGTTAGTTACTAGAACTTTGCTGATCCAATTAGGTACGCAAAAAGGTATCACGAATAATAAAACTTCTCAGTAAGTCAGACACTCCACTTTGGTTAGCGTCCGTCATGACTGACTTGGCTTTATTGGATGGAGGATAAACTCAAGGATTCTCGAAGGACCCTCAACTCTGGCTTAGTAAGTTGTCTGGACAGAGGTCTCTGGGGTGTAGATATAATTAAGTATAATAATAGGTAGACTAACGTTCAATAGTTTATTATAACAGCCGCACGGGCCAAACAAAAGTCAAGCTACGCTTGCCGCGGTGGGTTTGTCGATGGAGGACCATCCATTACATACCGAAACACCCGCCGTTGTCCCTGCTGGATCTAGGAATGAGCATAGATCCTTGACGGGTCTTTGTTACTGGTAGTCAGAAGCCCAAAAGTCTGATAATCAGTCTTACCTAGGGTAATCATGTCACCCAGTAACTTGGTTGTTTGTGGAGGTCAGTCAGATAAACAGTCGCTCCATGTAAAATACTGGGATTCAGCTGAAACCGGTTAGACTGGAAGCCAACCCCAACATAGTTGGGAAAAGGGTAGGCAGATTAATTAATTTACAATAGTTAAACTTTCATACTTATTTTGGGAGTTTCCTTCACCCCTTATAGCGAATGTAGACCTGGTCCTAGTCTCTATAGTCCTGGCTATTAAAAGCCGTACTTGTGCATTTTAAGCCACCTCTTAACGATAGTCATTATTGAAGGTCGAGAGTCATACCTAATCATAGTTTTCTTTCACGTTTTACACCCATAACTGTTTTCTTTTAACATAACGGTCTTGTCTTAAATTATTACTCTGCATAAAATATTTTTTACTGCCAGCGAATGGAAAACTGGCAAAGACAGAAGTACGAATGTGTTATATTTAAAACGCTTCGTAAATCAGGATGTGGGAACCGTTACAGCTGAACAATATTGCAATAAATCAGAAATAAACGCTTAAGGAATAAGTACAACAAACCTGATGGCTGGAACCACGGATATCAAACAATCGCTGGAACATTCAATAGTACATGTTTTAGACGCTTTTGTGCCTCCAGTATCGTATCGTGGTTCGATTTATCACGTAAGTAATCTTATTCTGAAAAAAGAAAGTTGTTTTCGTTCGCAATCAGGCTAGCTTTGGCTTGCGACTTTGTTCGCGCAGTTCGTGGTTTTAATCCCCCTTTACCCGTCTAAGTTGTGTTCCCAAATTCCTTTCTTAGTGCCAAGTTGTATATTTACTTCATGGTGCCAAGTCTCAAAATAGATATAAGGCGTCTTGGCGTAGGGGTTTAATTTTCAGACAGTCGGGCCTTTTCTATTTACCTATAACCTACCTTTCTTTAATCTTAAATACCTTCTTCTCAGGTTCATCTTATGAATAGCTAGGGAAAGAAGGACATCAATATCCCGGAAATTGGGTTGCGGAGGTCAGAAAGCAGTCGCTCCGAGGAAATCAATAAGCCGCATCTGGATCTAGACTAAGCCGACCCCAGTGGAATTTGGGAAAAGGGTGCGATGATAATGACGAATACGTTATAGTACCTATGTTATCGTAGATAGTTTTCCTATGTTGCGATTTTTTGTTATGTAGGTAGGTATTTTAATACTTAACACCAAACTTAGACATTTTTTTTCTTGAACGTGCGTGTTCCATCTCTGCCCGTTTGATGTCCTATCTTCGTTGGTGTAATTACTGTATAGCGTTCCAGTAGGAGGATAAATAAATATACTACAATGCATTATAATTGATAAAGGTTTTAATCACGCGTTTTATTCCCGGTTTGCCCGAAAAATCATGTTCTTATTATGTTACCACAGTGTTTTGTAACCTATAACGCCAAAGTGTGACTAACTGTCACTCAGAGCTTTTATTGCTATCGTCAACTCAGCACGATACCATACCATAACTTAACCGTAGCTCTAAAATGCCGCCCCGTGGCCTCTAGGCTATCCTAGAGGCCACGGGGTGGCATTTAGGTACCTATGTACCTACCGCCAACTAGATATTCCTGTGATAAATACAAAAAAACTGAATTTTATTATTTCTATGGTGGGTAACGGGTCAAATTTGGTAGTTGCAAAAAGCACACAAAGGGGGAAACGCTAAGGTAGCCCGCGAAATTCAAATGTTCTTACGTTTTTTGCAATTTTTTGGTCAGTATTAGGTAAGTTTTACGTTGATTAAAATATGCGCGAATCATATTTTAATCAACGTACAACTTAATACTGGCCAGCAAATTGCAAAAAACGTAAAAAAAATGAATTTCGCGGGCTAACCTGGCGCTTTCGCCTTAGGAGTTAAATTGATAACAACTAGACAATTCAGACGCGGTCATAATAGTTGTTTAAGTCTAAGACCCTTAATTTAGATAAATTCTAACAGAAAATCAAAATCTTAGAAAAGTCTCATGTTCCAGAAAAAATACTTGAAAAATAAACTTGATATAAATGTGGTTTTCCTCTCTTAGGAAAAAGAAATAGCACATTTATTCGTAGGTACTCAAATTGTTTGTATTGTGTACTTTGATACTCGGCTTTGATATTTCTCCGCTAACATCGTCATACTCGTATTCTTAGAAAACCATTTCAAATCGAACTAAGTAGGTAGGTACCTGTACTTAGTTATCTCCATTAGGCAGGTACAGCTACAATGTACCTATAGGTAGTCATTAAAGTCGATTATCTAACACTTCAGTTTTTTAAATCCACTTAATTATCGCGAGCTTACTTTTAATTAATCGAAAATTACAAAATTTGGAATTCTTAGTTACCTATTAATCGAAATGCTGAAATAGGTTCAATCACTGACCTCTATCATACAAGTACCTACGCTGTATAATACCTACAGGTCAGTGGGTTCAATGTATCGAATAATGTTGTGTCAATTTAGATGAGTAGCTGCGTTCATCGACTTTTGCCGCTGACCGTACCTGTCGTGTAGTTCAGTATTGTAATTTACCTAAGACGGGTGCCACACTTGCAACACACATGAATATGCGCAAACGTAAGTGTGTTTGGTTGTGTCAGCTCGATATTTGCCACTGGAGACTGGTGTGCACGACCTAATCCCCCCTGAGCCCGTGTGAGCACGGCGCCAAATTCGACGCTCGGTATTCCCGGGATTTTTGGGTGACATCCCAGGCCACCACGTGACACTTGGTCGACAACCGATGCATTTTGCTGGTTATTGAAAATTGGAACTGACTAAATTTACAGAAAATGTATCTATGCTTTGGTTTTTAAATCAGTGTTACTTCAACAGTTGCTTAGATTTGTTGAGTGGGTTGACACATGAAGTTGAAATGTTTACATATGTAGGTACCTACTTAGTTATAAACTATTTTTTTTACATTGACTGCGGTATTTCTTAGTAGTGCCTCTCTTTTTCACCTAGGACATTTTTTATCGTTTGAAAATTCAATTAAGTTAACAAGTGCCAATCAACTTTTAGTAGGTACTTGCCTTGGTGCTTATTAGATAGGTCGGTATAAAATAAGGTACCTACCTACCTACGAGCATTTTTTTAAAATTATTGATCCTTATAGTATCTAATCATCAAGTAACAAAGTAGGTAGGTAGGTACTTACCTAATTAATTAGTGTTACGAATAGATATCAGGAAATGCAGTCGGAGAGACTTTTTTAAAAGCCTAATTAAAAAAAGAATAATTCGAAGTTTGGCTCTCGCCTATTTTCTCCTACAATATTGGATCAATTTAAAAGATATTTCATAGGTAAACAGAATAAGAAGGATATACTTCTGTGTCCCTATAGCCAAACCTTGAATTATGACTTTTTACTTAGGCTTTTTCAAAAAGTCTCTCCGACCGCAGAAATCCTCATAATCCTTAAAATTATTGTTTGGTAGGTACCTACACCATGTTTTGAAATGCTAATTTACACGTGAATGCAAACAACAAGTGAATTCAGTACGTGCCTACATACCTAATTAACTAACTAATACAAAGTAAAAACAAAAACTCGAGCGAAATTGGTAAATCGAAATTCATAAAATTATAAAAATGTTCATTTTGTAAAAAAACTAAAATATATATTTATTCATCTAACGAATTTAAATTAAACCGTTTAAAAAAACTGCACAAAACATCCAGAGAGCAGCTGCTGCGGCTGGAGGGGGGAACCCAACGTGGGACCCAGTTATCGTCGTATACCGCAGCACATATTTTGCTAAATGAGTTGGGTGTAGTCGGGTGAACGGAAACTATTAATATTATCACCTCTCATACCTTTATTGAGCCTCGAACCTCATGGTTTCTGCTCTACAATGTTCCAAAAATATCGATTCACGACGAATCCAGCATGTCGGCCGCCCTCTAGGGCAGACGGCTCCTCTCGCTCTACGTACACATAGGACACAACACGTCAAGCGAGATATCAAAACGGTTTCCCGCCACTAGTATTTTAACACATTATACAGCCATTGTGGGAATTTTAATACACGGTGCGCAAACATAACAATGTCAACACTGTTTTTTAGTTTTTATAAATGTTTTACTCAGGATATGATAGGAAAATGGACTAAAAGTTTCATTATGCCGTTAAATTTCGAGGCGGACACCGTACCGACCTCCTACGATCGCTCGACCCGACTGACTGAATTTCCTACATTTCCCGGCGCAAGCCTTCACCCCTTGTAATCGAGCACGTTCTCAAAGATATAAGGGTGAATATCTAGATGTACCTACCTAGTTACTTTTGATTAACAAAATTTATTTTCGACTATTTATTTTAAATTTAATGTACTAAGTATACAAGTGAGTCTGGTTTTCTTCAATCTGGGTGTATGTACCTACCTAACTTTTAAAAACAGCGATTGAAAATATTCCCGCTTACCGAAGAGTATGAAGTTTTAGTAGGTAGATAGGGACATCTGCTATTTTAGAAGCTTTCTTTCATTGTTTCTCATTCCGTAAGTAGTTTCACAGTAACCTATCTACTTAGACATATCCATCGGTATCCAATTATTATCAAGTAGGTACCTTGCGTACCTACCCTTAAAAAATAGTCCAGTGAATTGCATAGATACTTACGTTTTAATGTAAAGCCGATAAAAGTAAAACAAGCCGCGTAGCGTAGTACAAATTATTATTTCATATTTGTAACTCTAGGTTACCTATCTTTTATCTTGATTCCCAAGAATTAATTACACCTATTTTTAAAACCTATAAAATAATATTCGATGGGATAACATACAAAAAATAAAAAACTGAGTTTAAAAAAATAGCATTGAAAAAAATTCATCATCTAACCAAATAATTTATTTCCGAACGAAAACGACGCTAGCGCCAATGCAGCACAGTCCTAACTTCTGAAATGACATCTCGCGCGAGCAAACCATTTCGTTGCGTATGGTAGCAGATAGTTTTAGCATTTTCTGTGTTTTATCTTGCTCTAACACTATGGTTGTGAATCTTGTTATCCTGCTGTCATTAATGTCGGAAAATTTAATAGTGTTGGTGACGTCTTCACTGACTGACAGCATTGCGTCTCTCCACTCCACAAGCAAAACAAGCGAGTCAAACACGTTAGACAGTGCCGAATTTGTGTTCTATTTACATGAAATCTTGTATCAACTTTACCATAACATTATTTTCTTAAAATGGCGCAAGCTGAAGACACTGAACTTCGAGATCTAGTTATAGAAGCTTTAGAGAGAAATGGATCGCTAGCCAAAATACGCGCGTTGCTAAGGGCTAATATTTTTTTAGCTTTTGAAGATGAATGTGAAAACTTGAAACAGAATGTGAATTTAGATAATATCCTTAAATTACCGGAGGGCTTACTAGCTCTATCAGTGGTCCATGAGTTTTTAGAGTTTTGTTGTTTGAAAAACACATTATTCGTTTACATGTCGGAGTCGCGACAAGGTAGTGAATACAAATACGAAGGCAAGAAAAAATTGGCCGATATGATGAATTTACCCAAATCTGATAATATAAAGGAACCCCTTCTCTTCACACTTCTCAAAAATATGTTAAAACCACATCAGAAGAAATATTTTGATTCAAATGTTAACTCTAAGTACAGTCATGAAAAAAGTGAAGATAAGAATTACAGAGACGAACAAAACTGTACTTACATACTTCATGAAGACTCACAGAGTAGTACTACAAGTTCTTCCCAGTCTGATAATTCGTCTGATGAAAAAAATAAACTACATCTGCGGCTACAGCTTGATAACTCTGATACAGACACCTCTAGCGACTCTGCAAGGGACAAAACAAGTTCGGAGTATATACCTGGAGATCACATACTTCAAGTGGATAACAGTGGTGTTAGCTCTAATAACTACATTGGAAATAAAACCAGTGGTTGTGTAGATGCAAGAGATCAAAAGTTTATAACTTTTAACAGACCAAGAAATGAAAATGCTTTGTTAATGAGTGAATTAAAATTGACAACTAATAGCAGTAGTGACTCCACCTCATATGTAGAATTAAAACCTTTTAACTCATTAGATGAAAAAATGCTCAATACAGCAGGCTTGCCCATTATGGAAACAGATGCTAAGGATCAAACAAATACTAATATTTTACCAGTGGCAAATGTACAGAATGATTTAACATCTGCTAAATCTGCTAGTTTGAGTAATACATCACCTGCATCTCTTAAACAAGAAAGCGAGAATAAAGTTGCAGAAGTCAGTGAGCAAAAATCACCGGAAACTGGCAAGTCTGAGGGGGATACTGCTGAGTTTAGTTATGGTGATGACTTTTCATCATCATCAGTCTCCAAATTTAAAGAGAATATAGATAAACAATCAAAGTCTTCAGGCTCCGCTCAAGGTGAATTAGAGAAAAGTTCGAACAAAAATGTGTCAATTGAAAGTCCGCATCAAACTTCCCAGGGCTCACAAAGTTCAGTTTCACTGTCTGATGTTGCAGATTTGATTAGTGAAAAAAGTTCCTTAAGTATCACAAATAATAAGTCCAAGCAGTCGGGAAGTACTCACTCGAAGGGGAAAACGGAAGTTAAACAAAGTAAAGTTCATAGCGATGACTCTGGAGACTTCACAGAGTCTCCCGTTCCCTCTTTGTCCAATTTGAGTCTTGACATTCACAGTGATTGAAATCTTAATCACTTAAATACTCCCTTCTTGTCTTAATAAGTATTACTTAGTGAGATATAGCAATAATATTTCCTGTCGTATACAAAATAAGTTCCTTAAAATATTGAAAAAATTATTGGTAGATATTTTAGGCTTTCAATGTTTCTTGTGCTGTTGGATTATTGTGTACAATTTGATGCCTAAAAATTTAACTATTTTGTGAAATAAAATGACTTGTTAAAAACTAATTAATAAGAAGAAAAAAATCAGACCTCAGTTGCATTTAATACAATATTGAATAATGTCTCTTTCCTCTTTAGACACATATAAGTATTTATAATTAAGTGTCATCTTTGATGATTTTACATTGTGATAATTGTTCAAAATTTATACTAAACTTAAATTCAGAATCTTTGTCAAGTTTCTCAAAGAAACTTGATACCATGCAAGACAAAGTTCAAATTTCAATGCATCCAAAATTTATTTAAGACCTTTTTATTGCAAATGGTCATTCAAAAATCAACTTAGCATTAGATTGTTGAGTACTTACTCAACAATCTATTTATTTATTATATTAAATCTTAGGTAGTTTACATTCATTGCCAAGTGGCATGGATACTAACTAAGATTCTGAATTCAAGTAGGTATAGGTAGGCCCTTTATATTATAATATGTAGGTAGGATACTAAGCTTTAGTATTGTGTCTGTATCTACATATAGGTACTTACCTACTACATAGCATAATGTTTTCTTTGTGCATGAACTGTTTACTAAAGACATCCTATGTTTGAAACTTTAGAGTACCTACTGACACTTGGATAAGAACACACGATTTTGAAAAAATTAAGATTGAGAAGCAAGGCTTCAGCTTCATTATTACTATGATAAGTCACTTTAGGTAATAGTCTAAAGGTGCGTCCATACCGTGAGCGATAATATATTCTGCTTTGCGTGCGTGCTTGTTTATTTGTTTGAGCTGCGTCCCCACTCATAACAAACACGCCAACGACTCTTACCAACAAAATGATGCTACCATAGCTTAAAGTTTGTTAGGTATGCGACCACGCATGGCCACGCACGGCATGTAACTTTTTTCTACTCGTATTTCACATGTTAGAAGTTTTTTTAGCGAACATGTGACATGTGGGGATGCAGTTCAACATATCCATTTCTTGTATGCTCCCTATGGACGCAACTTAATATAATGTTTTCTGATATACTTACCTGCATTCTGTGTACCACTGCTTGTCAATGCTTACTGATATTATTAATTAATAAAATCATTCCTGTTTACAATTTATGAAATGTCGGTGACAGATACTGGTTTGTAGAAATGGTTGTGCCTTATTTATATTGGATTCACCAAACAAACGCGATTGTTCCTTTTAGTAATCAATAAATGAAGATTCTAGTCCTAAATGAAATAAAACTGGTTCCGTCCAAATTGCTCCATTATCGTATCTGTTTCTGGCGAAGGTTTGATGAAAGTGTGCTGTAACTTAAGTACTTCAATAAAAATGCCTACATTATTCTGTTGTTATTATTCAAAATGTTTTTGTAATCTTGAAGATTTGTAAGTATCATTATTTAATTATATGGGTAGGTACAGCCAGCAAGAGTTAACTTGAGACCCTCGCCCCCTCGGCCCCTCCCGACCCTCGCGCTGTTAGACGTTGCCCAGAAATGGCGAATTCGCCGCGAATCTCGCGCGTACGTTGCGTCCAGAAGGAGCGTACCAACGCGCAACGCATTTGGGGACGAATTTTGCTGATTTCCCTTGATAAGTTCACTCGCCATAGCGAGTGAACTTCACTTACGGGCGAACTTCATAAAGTTCGTCCGTAAACTGGACGCAACAAGGAGCAATACGTGCGAGTCGAGAGTGGCGAAGTGCATGCTATTTACGCGCGTGTTTTAAATTCGCGCGATGCTTGTGGACGCAGTGTATTGGTGAAGAGTACCTACCTTGCCACGTGCGCATGAATTCGCGCAAAACTATTCGCAGCGAATTCTCCCTTTCTGGACAAGGTCCTACCGCTCTCGCCATGGACGCCTACTCAATACCGCGCGCTTACGTCATCCGAGCGAAGTCTCAAGTTAAGTCTTGCGGGTTGTACAGTAATAAAATCAAAGACACCCAGATTTTTATAATCAATTTTTATTTCACATTTTCTGTAAAGCATAGATTGTAGATATCACGTTTCACTTATGCACACGAATCAATCCATACCGAACACTGTAACACAGTTGTTACGCATTTCTATACAAAAGTAACGCTGTTTATGATAGATAGCGGTTAGTGTAATCGCATACAAAAAGAAATATATTAAACATATTTACACTTAAATATTTTATATTAGGTACATGAAATTGAATATGAAAATGGTATAAAAATTACACTTTCATATGTTACATACATGTCTCAGTAATACAAATGCGGTTTATATCCTAACTTTGAAAAAATATAACAATAGTAAAAGCCACAATGCTTCATATAAACAGTAATAGATCTAACATGTAATTACGTCGTAAAAAATGGAAAATTATCGCTCCAGGCACTGTTATTGATTTCTTATTCACTTACCTATGAGCGGATTTTTTTTCTCGTATGTAATAGAAACTAAAACAGTCTTAAAGAAAGGTCCGCATACTCATGCTATCGATATTTGCTAGTATTCACAAATATTGCAGAGTAAAACCTTTCGAAATGAAAATAAATACTTACCGCCATTACAATTAGCGATAAAAATTAAAAAAAAAATCAACTAGAAATAATAATAGAATCGCAACTAAATTAACACTTAGAATAAGTAAATAATAAATATCAATAATGTACATATGGCAAATATTTGGCTTTATATATCATATTTATAATCCACATGTAAGGAACGTCAGTTTAGTTCATACACTGCATGGAATTGCTGCTGGTATTACTTTGTTTCAACAACAATACGCAGTGTTGAGAAGCAATATCACAGAACACCAGCGGGTAGTATAAAATCTAAGGATAGTGACGTCACAACACAGTCGGGACGAGGCGTTGCTATTATAGCTCGTTGCCCATGGAGCTGTCGTGTGTGAGATTCGAATCCATGCTCGCGTTGTCAGAGTCCTGACTTTGGTTTCCGCTGTAGTTCGCCGCTTCTTGCAGCCGCATCAACATGTTTAACTGTAACAAAAAGGAGGGTAGATTAATAAGATGGCTTGAACCCAAATTATAAAAGCAGAAACTAAATGAAGATATTCTTACCAAAGGATCTTGATTGTTGTTTGTGTTGGAATCCTGATTTGATTCTTCAATGCCTATCTCCTCCACAGTGATTGCTCTTAGAGTCTGTAAAATAAAATGTTATTTTAATGACACTTGGGTAATATTTTTTTGGCACCTTCGAGCCCAAACCTAACTTGGCAACAAAGTTATCAGTATGGATAAAAATGTTTCGTATTAGCCTAACTTTGAATAGGCACTATAGGCAATTCTTTGAATATTGCCAAATGTACCTATAATGTGGTAGCTAAGAATACGAAAAACAGTTTCACCGCATCTCATTAATCAATTCTTATCTCTCATTAATTGTTGGATAAATTTGCTGCGATATGCGTGATCATCATGATATTTTCTTTACTCCCAGATGTAAGTAGACTCAAAATTTCATTATAACTACGAGTAATAAGCACGGAATACGTATGCCTGTAACTTACACAAATGTATGCAAGTAGCTTGCATGCCTGTGTGTCCTAACAACTTCTAATTGGTGAATATCATACTGGCATGCAACCTAGTTACAGGCAAGTGTATTCCGGGCTATGCAACACAGAAAGTTCAAAACTCACATGTGAATGATTGGGTTCTCTCCAGGGGTATGAAGACTTGATGTGCTGCAGCGGGTCGACGGCGGCGTGGCGTCGTCTGCCGTACAACGCGATACCCTCACGTACTGCTTCTGACGCGTACGGGACTATGCTGTAGTTCCACACGTCTGCGAACCACGCCTGAGGAGAAGAGGTAATGTTCACATTGCATAAATTAACGCTTGTAATAGGGTAGGCAGAGATGTATGGAACACTTCGCCAATCATAAAGTTCCCTTTATGCCATAGGCGAGCACAAATCCGGGCTGCTTACTGAGATAGACCGAATCGTAAAATCCAATAACACTTTGCCCTACCCAGGAATCGAAACCCCATCACCCAATGACCTCTAAGTATACTAATGGAATCATCAAAATTCCAAGAACTCGTTTCTCATTCGGAAGTATCTACCTACAGTCTATGCACCCTTGTAAAAACGAGGGTGATTGCAAGAATCAAGAAAGCTATTCTTTTCATCAGGTGGTCCTGGCACTATACAAAGATTTCAATATACCTAGGTATGTCATGTATCTCCAAGATACATGCAGAATATTATAAGCATTCTTGCCTTAAAGTAACTTTTAAGAAGCCCTACCGATTCTCTACTGATCTACTCTACCGCGAAACGAGAGTCCTCAGAGTCCGTCAGCTTTTCATTCTTTCTGCCTGCACAAAAACGCACAAAAATATTAAAAGGAGACCCGACTACGCATCTATCATAAGCAAAAGAAATTACAGAATCCCAACACCTGACAGCACCTCATTGCTAGCAAGACGCTCCCCGGCCTACTCTCTCATTAATACGTACAATAAAGTCTGCAAACTCTGCGAAATTAAAAATACTACCTCATTCGGCTGCAAAAAAATTGTAAAGGAAATTTTACATAACACTGGCTATGATGACTCGGAACAATTAATATAAAGAACCTCAACTGACACCAAATTAAAGGAAGCACAATGGAACAAATACACACACTTACACACACACCACTCACACATCTCACATATACACACACCACACAAATATCACACATACACACGCACCATACCATACCATATCTGAAATCACCTCTCTAGTCTCCACTCTGGAATTCGTACTCCGAGCCCCAAGATACAGACTAACTGTCTAGTTTGGGGCTCACTAGTTAATACTCTTATTGTAACCTAGCTATAGGTAATATTTTAAGCTACTCATGTCGTCTTAACTTGCTGTAATCCACCTACTTATTGTATTACCTGGATAATAAATATTTTCTATTTCTATTTTCTATTTCTATTCGACCTTACCTGACTAGCCTCCAAGTCCATAGGACACGCGAGGAATAACCTCGGCCCCACAGTGACGTCACTGGACGAATGTGCCTCTAAGAAGGCATTGAGCGTAGACCACACTCCCGGCAACCATTCGAGTACGGCCGCCAATGCAGGCTCGCGACGACCCAGTCGCAGTTCTAGGGTGAATAGCTTGCGACGGAGGTACCTGGGGAATGGATGGTTGAAATTAGAACAAGGCCAAGAAAGGACTTTGAAGGTCCGTGGCATACCTACCTGACCGCCATTTTGTTTTTTTTTCAAAATGTCGGCCATGCATGAAACCTGTATAAATCGATACCTGCCATCTATGCAAACAGATAACATTTTCGTTTCCGTTCAAAGTTGATCTCGTGAATCCATATTTTTTTAACTCGTTTACATCTTGTTGCATAGGTGTTTAATTACTTTAAATTTCAGAGTGATTATTTCAAGAGTCCTGAGAAGTCTTCGGCGAATATTTGGTAGTGATCATTTTTAACCCCCGATAGAAAAAGAGGGGTGTTATAAGTTTAATATGTGTATCTGTGTGTCTGTGCCATCGTAGCTCGCAAACGGCTGAACCAATTTTGATTTTTGTTTGTTTGATAGTTCATACAACTAAGCCAGTCTCAGTCAGTTAACTCCTTTCAACAGCTTTCTTTCTTTCAGTGTCTAAGTTACTTTCAAATTGGGTTTGGCTTTTCGGATTGTTTCAGCAGGATACGTTTGGCAAGTAGGCGCATAAATGCTTACCATTTTTTTTTTGTCTGGGGGTTACCTTCAAAAGGCACCCGGACCTCCGGGGATGATGATGATGATGAAATAGATGCTTACCTAGCTAAGAATCCTTTGACAGGTTCCATGTGATTAGCTGTGAGGAGCCACCTGAAGTTATGGTGGAGCTGCAGGTTTGTTGTGTTGCACGTAGCTTGGGACATGGTTCCTGAGAAAAACATTACTTATATTCACAAATTCACCCAATCATCGTTCTCTCAATTGTATTTGGGTCCAACTCAGCTTAGAGGTCTATAGATAGTAGAAATGCAACGATGCCTAACGTGCCTTTTTAGTAATAACTTATTATAAATAGTGTAACGTTAGTGGTAACGGCCGCGACTTACGAGTTGTAGGTCGTAGGTTCGAACCCAGACAGGCGCTTTACTTTGTGTAAATTATTTCATCACCACTGCTCTCAAAACGGTGAAGGAATAAATACATCGTGAGGAAACCGGCATGTCCTAGAACCAAAAATTCGAAGACAAGTGCTATCTGCCAACCCGCACTGGGCCCGCGCGGTGGATTACGGCCCACTCCCTCTCGCCGAGAGGAAGCCTGTGTCCCAGCAGTGGGAACATTATAGGCTGATTATGTTATTACAAATGTAGAAACTATTCAGCAGGTAATACAAGTTAAAAACAAGCATAATATTATGCCGTACAAAGCATTCAAAGTCTTCCCTTAAAAGGAAAAGGTATGAGGAAAGCGTGCCTACCTACCCTAGTTTATTCATTCATTGCTATGCTCTCACGATCGTTTCACTATTAATGAGACAATTATGTCATCTTTATTGACATGGTCCAAAAAAGGCGTTCCGTCATACCAATATCGGCTGCCGGTAAAGTTACAAAGAGTACACAAGCATTATACCAACAGTAATGGATTATTTATGTAGCAGAACTGCCTAGTCGCAGCGTTTGTAGGTTCCCCACACTATTGGTATTTTGAAAGGTGCAGGAATTCGGTGGTTGCAAACGAAAGTGGTGGTCGGAGTGCACAAGACCGGTCGGAGTTGGTGGTTGTGAGTTAATGAATATGTTTCGGGGAGGCTTATATGCAGCAATGAGCATATTTTTGCTAACATGATAAAATAGTCCTTGAAATTTCCGAGCACAGAGATTCTTACGTCGGCGTCGATTAAATTAGTAGGTACTCACCAATAATAACAGGCATATTTCTGTTGTCAGGAGGCAGTAGCCCAGCGAAGGCGTCTCCTAACGCAGAAGCATGCTGAAGGTTGTCGAGTATGACTACTGAAGGTAAGGCAGCCTCTTCGCCGGCCGCTGCAGCACCGCACTGTTCTGCAATGTTGGCTAGGTAGGCGCGCAACTCGTTGCAGGATTTGCGGTCCACACTGAAAAGGTAAGATGGATATTAGTATTTTTCTGTCATCTTTAAACAAAGTTTTCATAATTTGCCAAGAAACGGTGAAGAAGAAACTTTTAGGTATGTTCTGTCTGGGATATCGGCAGATCAAAAATCTAAAAGTGCAGTAAGTAAATATCAGGATGTATCAAGACCAGATTCTATTGTGTGAACAAGCTCATTCTCAATACACAGTGAAAGTTAAGGATGGCTGATCATCTAACATCCCGGCCGGAATTTTTACCAGAATTTAAATAATTTGCTAAGCACATGTTTCAATTCTTGGCAAAATTAAACTTCATCTTTCAGCCGATACTTTGTTACTAAGGACAAGTGAATCTTTTAACATTTTAATCAGTGGATGTACTTACTTGAAAGTAGCCACAGCTTCGGCGGGATTTCCTCTACGTTGCGTCTTCTGTACGTAGAACTCTGCTAGTTTTGCAGCTAGATACGACTTGCCTGTGCCGCTTGGCCCGCACAGAATTATTCGCCGGTGTTCCGATAGCAGTGAAACATATCTAGGAAAAATATATCATTCGTTAGGGATGCCAGGTCTTGCAATGTTTGGTATAGGATAAATGTCATGTTTTTTGGATCACACTTACCTATATACAATATTTTTTGGTATAAGACTATCGAACGCCAAGCTACCAACTCCCTCTAAGCAGATGTACAGCGTATTGACAGTTCCAATAATATATCCACAAGGCAATAGCTCCGGGAAACCTATTTCAGGTCCTCGCGTCGCTTCGCCCAAGTGATACGATGTTATCGAATCAGTGTTCAAACCGAGATTCGTTCCCAAGTCTATTCTAGACAAGTAATCTTTAAAAGTCTTCCTAACTATATAATCTAAGTTCTGCCAAGTCGTCTTGCCAGATATATAAGTGTAAGCTATGGTGAATTCATTACAGTTTATTGTCGAATCACTATTATAAACGTTCTTATACGAACTACTGTGCGTAGATTTATTGCTTTTAAGGCTATTTGTGTTAGACTTATTTATTTGTGTGAAGTCTTGCGTCTCTGTTTCGGGGCTACGGTTTTGCGATAGTCGTGGCGAGTCGAAACTAGACTGTTTCTCAAAATGGTTGTTGTATGAGCTCGCTGATTGTTTAGCATAGAATCTGCATTCAGATTCTGTAAGCGTGTCTTGAACTTCTTCGAAATATCTTTGGAAAGTCTCCGGTTGTCCTAAATATACCGCTATAGCTATCTTTTTTCCGTCGGTTGTATCTCCTTGGCTATCTGCAACACCTGTTATACAAACACAATGAGTCGTTAAATTAATCCTTTTGTAACTTGAAATAAACAAAAGGTTGAACGTTGTTTTATTTAAAATTAGACTTACCGATATCTGAATAGCTCTCCCCTATCGCTAGTTCCCGTGTCTTCGGCGGTGGGAGTACAGTGTTTATGTCGTAGTCGCCACTCAGTCGGTCGCCTCCATTCGAGAATAAATCACTGCTGCCATTCAGTGCAGCTAATAGTGTCTCGCTGTTTTCATTTAGTTCGCATGCGGCCTTATTGCCGTATATGGGCTCGACCATGCCCGATTTAGGCGAACCTTTTTTGGAGAAATCCATGGTAGGGGTCGATGACATGCAATTGAAGTCTAGGTCTAGAGGTTGCGAGTGCATGTCTAGTGTCGCCTGAAAAGAGAATACAGTTGTTGCTTAGGAAGAAAATTGTTAAGCCGTAACTTTTAAGCTTTGTTTATAAAGCTATCAATTTGAAAGTGTTTGTTTAGTAATTAGTTATGTTCTACAACGTTCTCTTGCGAGTTTTACTATCCGCGGTTTACTTGCGCTTTATGACAAGTAAGTTGGTGTAACAAGCGCGTAGAAATCACCAAATTGACATTTTCTACTAATTTTATACGGTACGCTGAATTATTTCTGCAGCTCTCTACAAAATTGTCATGGAAACATATTTGCGTGTGCACTCGTGTGAAAATATGGAAGCGATGAAATTGGTGTTATTATGATTATTTTTTGTATGGTAAAACCGTCACGCGTTACTAATCTTTAAAGGGTAGGTGCACAGCGAGGGTGTTGGGGAATATTCCCGTGACGTGTCATTGTATGAACAGGTGCACCGCGTACATACCACCGGACATACCTCTATTTGAGAACCGTGTGATTTTGGACGGTGGCCATAACCTTCTTTCCAAATGGACGATAGATTTGCATTGCCACACGTGAAAAAGGTGGAGTGCTCCACACTTACAGAAATTTTTACTTGCGGTAACACCTAAACCTACATCAATGAACTCAGACTATCACAGTCCACTACTGCTGGACATAGGCTTCCCCATGCTGCGCCACAACTACAATACTTGGTTTTCCACGTTTCACATCCAGTCACTTTTTTAGGGTCCAATCCAACTATCCTACGTTCGCGATTTATTTGCCAAAAATGTAAACAAATATGAATTAATGAAAAAAAAACTTTAATTCCTACACAATAAGTTTCAGTTTACGCTACAACTTCAACCATTTTTATAACTCTTTCAATAGTGCCAGTCACACTGAAATCAACTTAACTGTCATTGAAATAAAGTTGATATTTGTTTAACTTGAAATAGGGCCCAGGGGTTGTGCAGCACTGCGCATTTTTACTATAGCTGTCCTACGATACA
The DNA here is from genome assembly GCA_963082905.1 of Oligia fasciuncula. Taxonomy (NCBI): domain Eukaryota; kingdom Metazoa; phylum Arthropoda; class Insecta; order Lepidoptera; family Noctuidae; genus Oligia; species Oligia fasciuncula. Next base: position 14,699,310 of record OY720388.1, on the reverse strand, counting down.
ATTGCGGATACGCGGACCTTCATAAACCTGATGGATTATCTCACCTGATGCATAGTAGCCTGGTCAGCGAGACTGAACCTCCTTGGGTCCTCCACAGCAGAGCCACCAGTACCCAACGAGCTCTGACTACCAGCCAACGAACGTGACGTCACCAGCCGCTGTAACCGCTCGTTGTTCTGTTTGAGGTTTAACATCTCGTTCTGGAAGTGTACCTTGATTTGAGAAGGACATTTCAACGTATTCGTTTAAAAAATCTAAGTGCGGATAGATAATTATATTAAGTGGTAAATTGTATAGTTGTTGTTGAGGCTAAAAGTAATAATAATTTATGTGCCGTAAAATAAGCGGAAATTGCGTGTTCTTAAAAACATGTTTGATGCTTTACTACTCGGTACGGACGAGGAAGAATTTAATTATATATGAGGGGCCGTTTATGAACATTTTGTAGAACACCGACTATAATCAGTACCAAATAGCGCGTTTCATTTGTGTAATGGGCTACTAGCGAGCCCCTAATGAATACTTACTGTACTACCTTAATATTAAGTAAGTGGATACCGACTATTCCTTGGGGTGTTTTCACAATGAATGATAAGAATCTTACGACTATTATTGCTATATTAAGTGGGCTTGTTATGAGCAAAAAGCTATTTCATTGGATTATTTGTTCCGAATATTCTTACCCTCATTTTGATGACGGTGTCCTTAAGGCTTTCAAGTTGATGCGCTGAGCTGAGAGCCTCTAATCGGATATCTGTTAGCACCAAATCCTTCTCTCGTAATTGCCTCTTCAACTCATCAACTAATCCAGAATCATCTGGTTTATCTGGAAATAAAATAAAGATCTTTAGCCACATCCAGTAATTACCTCTATTAATTTAGATCTAAACGTTAATTGGAATGTTCTTACGATGCTTCTAAAGCTATAAAATAAGCCACTGCGTTAATAACTTGGAAGTAATTTCAAAAGGAAATCCTAATACGTGGTTTAAACTAGAAGATTTAACCATAGGTTCAATTTAATCGTGTACTAATTACTGCATTACTGGCGAAAGAAATAATCAAAGACACAGATAAGAGGATGTTAGACACTGATTTTGCCCATCAATGAGAGAGTTGATTACCTAATTAAATGAAGGAAGCATCATAATGCAAGGCGACTAGTACCAACTTACATTAATATCTTATTAGTTTCCGAGCAATATTTCATATAGTAGGTACCTACTATGTTGTCCCATGTGCCTCAGCTTACATTAACTTTTAGCCTCTAACTTTCTCTGAACCTAATTCGCCATCCATTGTTTGCAGTATCTAATTTCCCCTTATATCTCACCTTTGGTCTGGTCTTCCGTCTTAGCCGGGGGGCAGGGTTTGTCTTTAACGTCGAGTGTCTCGTGCGAATGTTCTAGACTGTTCTCGTTGCTTCCCTCTCGGATCGTGTGCGGGTCGTCGTAGTGATGGGAACCCGACGAGCTGTCTTGCGATGACAGTTGCCCGAGGGAGGAGTGCTTCGCTGTCTTTGAAATCTTGGCGTTCCGCGAGAAAGCTTTCGTGAAGGATGAGCGGAGCTGTTGTGTAACGATTGTTTTGTTAGTGTTTTGTTTGATGTTGGTGCAGTGCCTGTTACTAAACGTGCTTTAAAACAAGCTAGAGTCTATTGCATGAATATGGCATGGGTATTATTTCTATTATTATGTTTATATGAATATTTATCAGTAATTCAGTACCTAGTCAAATGTTTTGTACCATTAAATAACTATAAACGATTTGTTATGAAGATATGGGTCATATTCAAAATAATTGTATATTTACTACTGTCTTAATGTCCAACCCAATTATTTTCATAACGAGATGCAACTGACTAGAATTTCATAAACAAACAGATAAAATATTTATTTGAGCTTAATAAAAAACAACGAAACATTTGGTAAACCTAAACAATTCATTTAAAAAAATTAAACCAGACATTGCGTAGGATCCGTTTCATACAAGTATTCTATGTCCACGTCTTTAACGGTAAACTAAAAAAAATAATTTAATTAACCATTCCTACACAAAAGTTATACAAAAAAATATATTCAGAGAATATTCTTTAAACTTTCAACACTTTACTAAACAAAATATAAAATACTATTTAGTGTACTCCAAATTTAATTTATTAATGAGTGTCCTGATTTTGCACATATCTGTTATTCTTCTCTGTTATGCTATTTTAACATTATTTCCATGGCAATAAAGAAATTTGAAATACTGGCAAAATTAGTTCACTAGCTGTTACTACACGACGCGTAAGAATAAACGCTTTGCCATTTTGTTCAATATAGTTTTTCAGCTCGTTTCGTTGTCGAAGAAAATTAGACTTTTAAAAGTAAATATTCAATGTGAGTCGTTTACAGTAGCGGTAAGTACTTACTGTTTTATTACTCATACTAGGAAAGGGCTGTATTGTGATATTTGTTATAACTATAAAATATTCGTATAATCATGTGAATTGGTGTGGAAATAAATAGATTTGTAGGATAGACACGTGCAATTAATTCATATACGTTATTTTATCTGTCACTTTTTTCCGTTACGTAACAGATATGAATGATTAGGCGTTATTCACATTGTCTCATGTATGAATTAATGAAAATAAAATATTAATAGGTACTTAGTGCACCGCAGGTTAGCCAAAACATTTTTTTTTACTTACTTAAATTTATTTGAAGTATGTAAAGTTTGCGTATATTGTGCCATGTATTGCATTGCTGTGCCATGTATTGTCTGTGTGTGCATGTTTTACTGCGTATCCTCAGTCCTCACTGCTTGAGCCTTTTATACTAACCGCGCAGCCTCGCCGAGGCGTACCCAGCCTCTCGTAGGCCGTCTCAGTATCAGTTAAGGGGGATGCGCCAAGGTAGCCCGCGAAATTCAAATTGACTCAGGTTTTTTGCAATTTACAGGTCAGTGTAAAGTTGTGTGTTGATTAAAATATGATTCACGACCGTAACAAATATGGCTATACATAATTCTAATCATTAGAATCCTTTTGCCTTAATATTAATATCAAAACTTTAGGCTTGGTAGTTTCGGAGATAAGGCATTATGGCAATGATGATGATGAATTTATGGCAATTATACCAACTAAAATACGATCACCAAAATGTTATTTCATTATGTACCCACCTAGCGACCCACACCGACTTCGCACTCGTAGCCTGTTATAAACGTGTGCTATTTAAACTTGCCCTAATAATTCCTTTCTGTTATTTTTCTGTTACAATCAAATAATATTCATATCTGTTTCCTATCCGTAACTTACAATTATTTTGAATATGACCCATATATTTTTCTATTACGAAAATAAAATATTCAATTCCAATGAAACACTTGTGTCCTGATTATGGAAAATTTCTTCAACGGCGTACAGAAAATCAATGTTTACAATAAAACATGTCCAATGTAGGCTACTTGTACCCTGTACATATTTATTACATTGACAATATTAGGTAAACGAAGGCTATATTTACATAAGTTTATTCAGTTTGCTGTAAGTAGACAAAGTTAATGAATAGATATAGATATTACTAAACTGGAATTTACATACAGAAAATACTTTCCTATAAATGATATGAATGTACTCTCATACAAATGTCTCTCTTGTTATAGGCATTAGCTGCAAGGGTCAGGAAAATTTTCGTTTTGGAATCACAACAATTTAGTTTTTTTTTTGTAGGCGAGTGTAACTTACCCATCCCTTCTTCTTGTGCTTCTTGTCGTGCGGTGCAGACGAGCCACTGCTGAGGCTGTTGATGCTGGACACGCTGTCCGTGGACAGATGCCGCGTGATGGCTCCGTTACCCGTCTGCGCCAAACGCTGCGGAGATGACTGCGTTTGACTGCCTGGCTCCTACACGTCAATATTCAACTATTCATCGATTGTGCTTCTACTTACTCATTTTTAAGTAAGAATTTATCGTTACTTTTAAAGATTTTTTATGTTAATACCGCATAAAACTTTAATCTACGTCCCTGAACTTTAGAGATTTCGACAGAAATAGCATTGACTACGCACGAAACCTTATTATAGGTCTGCGGTGTCACGAAACCTGCTCAAATACTACATTTATTTATAAATGTAATGTATGAATAATAATATGTGTACGTACGGACATTTCAAAACATTACTAAAAACAGCTAATGCAGTATTGGATGCAAACACTTAGGTATGGTAAATGAATCGAATGCCAAACATTTGCAGAAACCTTTTACATTTAGAAGCTGTATGCTATATTTATCACACTCTCTAATTATCATTAGGTTTCACAACACGATCGTTGTGTATGCTTGTATCAATTTGAATAGTTCACGATGTACTTACAGTTTAATATTAAGGAGGTAGTAAGTCATGTCACTTGTCTATTCTCGGCGCGTCTCGAATGTGGAACAGGGACGGATCTATTGACGGTCAATTTAATGCAAATGCTATCATTGCCTTATTTGTTTCTGCTTATTGGACCTCGAACGTCCTGATTCTGATAAAAAGACATGTATTTCTACGTAGTCTCTGCGTTCTGTATGTTTGACTATATGCTAATGATGTTGGTCTTATTGCAATGCATGCCTAGTTAATGTAAATTGATTGATAGATGACATTGGACACCGTAGCAGGTTTCAACATTAGAATACAAATGCAAATGAAGACGTTGCAACATTAGAACGTAATCACATATTCAAACAATTGTTTATTTTTTTGGGGCTTTGACATGATAATAGATCGTTAAGAACGATACAAGCAACATACGACCAGAATACTTGATTTTTTAAAGACTTTTGATTTGGAATTCATATAAATACGGATAAATGTGAATGAGACTGTCGTACTGCGTATATCCTATTAAATAACTACAGTCAGGTAGGTAGTGATTAGTTAATGTTAGTTAGAGGATCATATTTACCGGCCCGGTGACATTAACACCATCCGCCCTGATACCCATGGACTGCATGTGGGCAGTCGTAAGCCCCGCCTGGATTGATTGCTTCCTCAGCAGCTCGATCGTTTGACGCAACTCCGTTAACTCAGAGTCCTAAAGCAAACAAAACGTATGAGACCTCCGAAGTATAACAACAATAAAACATATAATTAAAAGAAAGTAATTTGTTTCCGTTCGAACCGGTTGGAGTGCCGGCAGAACGGCTATAGTGGCTTGAGGCGTTCACATACATTATGTTGCTAAGTACGGCAATCCGTTGTTTCGTTAACTCCCAGATCTTGTATACGGATATTCAAATTATCTAACAGCAGTAGTTAAGTTTTAATGAGTAATAAAATGAAATTAAAGGATGTGTGATTTAACGATGAAAATTCTTGTTATTTATTACCTTTCTCTCGGCGGTCGCGGTGAGCTGCTGCAGACGCGACGTCATGTTGGACAGACTCTGCTCAAAAGCAGACACCACGTGAGCCTGCAACAACATAAAACATATTGGTTAGTTTGAGGCATCCTGTGAATGTTATGCTATGCTATAAAATAAAATACCACAGATATCAAAAATGTCGAAAAGGATTTCGTAAAGGTTGGATGGAAAATTATTGGTGATGAAATCCACGCTTAATCTGTGATTTCAATTATTCTTATAACATTACTTGATTGCTTACGTTACATTGTGAATAGGAAACAAATACCTAGGGCTAATTAACGGGTATCTTATCTAAAGCTTCCTCCAGCCAGTTGAACCACATTATAACTGTAATTTCTATTCAGTTTAGTTTGTAATCAGAGGCGACCACAGCCGACTACCGAGTACCGACATAGATCTCTCCATAACTTCGGTTAGTTGCAGGGTGAGATTATTATGTATCCAGCTCGACATCCTTAGCTCGATAATGACACCAATTGCTCTCGAGTCACAAGAAACCGGCTAAATGTACCACCTTGACGACAAAATAATTACTTACGTCACATTCTACCTTAGTTATGTCGTAGTAAATATTGGATATAAGTAAACATTTTATGAACTGTAAGTGTGACTCATCGGAATAAATTGCTTTATAGGACGGTAACAGAGTAATAGTGGACGTGGGTGTATCTGGTCACGGGACCCTTTGTTTGCTGCGTTGTCGGGAACGCACTCAGTGAAATTAAAACAGGGGTAACGTCCCCGGTCCCTTCGAAAGTATGAATGTAAACACACCTACGACGATAAACGCATAAATTCATTTGTTCAGAAATTAAATTCGAAGAAGTTTTCCTTTTGTTCATTCCGTTCGTGCCATCGTTTAACTTGAATAAAACTGAATTCAATTTAAATACTTATTTCTTTTTAATAGGACTATACACCTGCCTCGACGCATGTTGCTTAGCCAATTACGATGGCCGAGCGTTATTGATAGATCTCTCCACGAGACACCTTGTACGCGTGCCGAAGTTAACGATAACGAGTTAGCATTACCGTCTGCAATTACGGTTCGTGAAACTCTGATCATCAGGGCCTTTACTGATCATTTCTAATGCTCTTATTCGTCATTGCAATTTACCGGCTATTACCTAAGAATTCGCATTAATTAGAAGTCACACGCTAAATCTTATTTATAGAAACATCCATCTGATTTTTCGGATGCATATTAAGAGGTTGGTATTATCAGAGCGGAAATGGAGGGACTTACCTATCTGAAATCTTATAAAAGTATAAAACACGAAGCTATAGGTAGATCGAAAATGATAACGATATAAGAACTGGGGAACCATACTTCTTCTCTTCTTCTTCTTCTCCCTGATAAATATCTAGAAATTCTTGTCGCTCAAATGCGTTGACATCCTTTGTTCAAATAAAGCAATAAGTTTCTCAATCATGGTACCATAAAAGTACATCAGACAGGTGGAAACTAATTATTAATCAACAGCTGCGGAAACAGCCGCGCTTTAAGAACTTAATGACACGATCAAATAGTTGCTAGTGTTCTGTAAGAAAAGAATTATGTCGAGTGTGCCCGCGAGAGTTTTTACTGCGAAATAGTTAATGCATCCGTCGGTCTTGCAGGAGTTTTCGCAAATGGACATTGAAATTATCTTCTTATAGACGCAGGTATATGTTACACGAGGTTTATACAGTTAAATATTCTAATTTACATGCAGATGGCTGGATCATTATTAGAAAAAATATAGAGTTAGAACAAGTGTCATCTTCATTATACATAAACCTATCAATGCATATTGCATATCTCCTACATTACACCTGCTCTTTGTTCGTAAATAAAGTTTGTTTGTTTTAAATTTTGGTTAAAAATACGGAATTTTGTAGCGTTACGAATAATGTCCGTACCATATCCAAATCCTTATTTCATACAAACAGATATAATTCGCGCAAATATCAAGAAGCAATATCAATATAAAAGCGGAAGGCTTATGTGAATTTATGATTAACTAGCTGTGCCCGCGACTTCGTTCGCGTGGATGTCGGAACACAATAATGTGTCGCTTAGGAAAGGTGTAAAAGGAAAAATCTTCCGATCTTGTCTGGTAACGCTTTCCTTGCCTGGGGTTCTCAACCATAGCCCTTTCGACTGCACAGCAGTCACTGCGTCTTCAGGGTTCATAATGACAATGCGACGAAGTGTCACTTTGATTTTTGAGGATAAATAAAAATGAAAGCGCCTGCTCGAGGCTGATTGTCTGACCAAATAGCCATATTATGTCCATTTACCATAAGATACCTTGAGGGTCGATATGGTGCATTTCCGACGTTTGGCCCCCAAACTGGAACGTGTCGGGGCCGCCATGGGATCTGGAGGCGATAGTCCTCGCGCGCCTGTATGAGTGGCGCGCGGAGGCACTACGCCGGGGGGAAGATCCGCTTCCGCGGCAAATCGGTGCGGAGCGGACAGATTTCCGGCGCGATCTCATGGCGGCATGGAAAGAGCGACTGTCGCTACCCAGCGCAGGGCACGCCGCGATAGCGGCGATAAGACCCCTCTTTAAGGAGTGGCTAGAGAGGCGCCACGGCGCCCTCACCTACCGCCTGACGCAGGTCCTCACCGGACACAGAAGTTTCGGGAGGTTCCTGCACATCATCAGGCGGGAGGAAACGCCCGGGTGTCACCATTGCTAGGATCGCTCAGAGGACACGGTGGAGCACACGGTGGAGGTCTGCCCCGCTTGTGCGGAGCACCGCCGTGTCCTCGTAGAGGCGATTGGCAGCGGCGGCGACCTCTCGCGTCCGACCCTGGTGCAAGCCATGGTCCGGGGCGAGAGGGAGTGGGAGGCGGTCATGCTAGCAAAGGAGGTGGCGGGATGGCTCATGGAGAGAGCCTCCCGTCCCAGCCACCGTGGGAGACGCTCCGGGCGTCGGGAGCCGCGTGACGACTCCCGGCCACCGTAGGCGCGGGCCTGCGGGCGGAGAGTAATGGGTAGCTGGGTTTTAGTCAGTAAGAGTCTGACACTCCCTTCCGCTCCACCCAGAGCGGGAGGGGTCATTTGATGATTTCCCATCCGAAAAAAAAAGGGTCGATATGGTTTTAACCAAGACAATGGCTAAAAATTTAGTTATTGTCTCGAAAACATAATTTACAATACCTTTTTACGACATGGCAGTGCTACTTGTATTGGGTGTGCACCTTGACGTATCGCTGCCGGCCTTAGTCGAGTCGACGGCAGCGAAGAGTCCTGGGACGCGGTGGTTTCCTTCTGCGAAACGGTCGTCTCGCAGAAGGAGGCTGTGGAAAGGGAGAGGGAGATCTCATCCACTCACCCGGCCCGCAGTAGGCGCATCGGGCGTCGGCGGAGGGCGTACAACGCCCTCTTCCAGCCCCCCTAAACGGGTCCAGGGGCGACGAATTCGGGGACGTCTGTCACCGCCAACACATCAGGACTTGAGCTGGCGGCGCGTAGTGTTCCACGCGCGCCCCTCTTTGACGTCACCAGTCGGGGGTTGCGGAAGGATCGTACGGTCCGGGACCGTACGATCAACCCCCAACAACCCCCGACGTAGGTGTGAGACGGAACACTGGGTTGATTTTTAGTCAGTAAGAGCCTGACAGACCTCGCCGCCCGTTCCAGGGCGGCGGACATCCATGAAGATTTTCCACCCCGGAAACAAAAAAAAAGCGTGTGCACCTGCCGAACCTATACTCAATAAATCAACAGCCCGTCTTGAGGTGTGCGTTGAAGCGTTATCATGGTAAAGAAATTTAAAAAAAATCGAGAAAAAAGGCAAAAAAACTATGAAAGTATGATAATTATGATCTTAAAACCTTATGTCACTAAGAAAATGCTTCTCTGTTAACAATGTTAGAAAGGTTGCTTGCCCCTCGAAAGAGCTCCTAAATAAAGTTGCCCGTGTGTGTGTTTGTTTCGGCCTTTCTTCTCAGAGTAGTCAGATAGGAAACGACGACTTCATCTAGTTTAAAAAATAAAAACATGATTGACGTGTAAAAGTGTTTGTACAAACCTACTTACAAAAATAAATTCATTTATCATTGCAATCTTTATCACTCAGAACACCACATCACATAATATTATCTTACATTATCCTCACTTTTTATTTGAAATTCTTTTAGCGCCACTAATCAACCAACAATCGAAAGCGATTAACATTATATTATGTAATCATTACTTTTTCAAATAACACAGGCAGAAGTGACTGTGATAGTCATCTTATAGGTAAGCCTGCATGACGTGATTATTCACATAATAATGTTATAAACACAATAATTATGTTTTCGTTAGTACTATAAAGCGCCAATAGATGTCATTACGTGTATCCAACTTACGTAATGAAAGTTGTTGTAGAATACATTAAATTGATTATATCTTTTGATACAGTGAAGCGATTGCGATGAAACCAAAACTAACTACTACTCCGAGTTCTACACTATATTTGAGTATAAAAATTTACCATATTGGTTTGGTACTTTTTACGTTGAACGTGTTCAAATCAAATTTTGTCACATCCAAACAGACAAACAGACAAACCGACAAACCGACAAACAGACAAACAGACAAAAATTCTAAAAATTGATGAAATGGCATCTGTTGGTTATCCTATAACACCCCAACAATTTTTTTTTTTAATATTTTCAATGTACAGAAACGCCTCGTCTACAGATTTATTATATGTATAGATAAATAATACGGAACATCTTTCGTAACAGGTTTTGGTGCCAAATAACAATATAAACCGAAGAGGTTTTATTGTATCGTAAACGAACCAAAATATAGCTCTTACCACAACATTAAGACACGTGAATACTTGGCAGAGATAATTCTATCGCATAACAACATAATTTGGAAAACATGTGCTCGGGGACAATACGACCGATAACAAAATAAATGCAAATCAAGTAGGTGTTACCTACACGTCCCTCCGTTAACATTTAAGGCCCACTCTACGTCCCACTGCCTTGTTTTACGAGAGATTGGTACAAGACGGGGAGATATTATTTGTTCAAGTGCACTCTTCCTTATTCGGTTTGGACATATCTGGGTTGCATGTCGGCGGTCAATTTATTTCAACGGCCGAACAGAACCACCGCACCGTCAAAATTAAAAAGGCTTTATTGGAGGTTTTGTTTGTACAGTTGCTACATTTGGAAGGTATAGATTAAAGTATTCTGGTGCTATTGAAGTATTGACTACAATAGATACAGTCGTTGATTGTATAGAATTGTTAATTGCTTGATAGTAAGAGATTGTAACTTCATAAATTCTAGGTTTCAAGATAGCAGCGCAAGTTTTTAAACAATAAGCTCATAAAACAAGTCCTGAGAGAAATGGTATAAGCGGATGCAGTTGCGTTAGGAAAGTGTGCCGTGGTCGCAGTAGCCACCACCTTCGCGGACATCTGAAGTTGCGACGCGCAGGCGTTTGGAACGATAGTTATCTCACGCTCGATCCCAATGTACTTATACGTGGTTCTGTACCTACAAACCACTGGAACCGATGGTCGTTAATATTAATAGGAGTGTAAGCCGTGACTTTATTGGCAGTTACACTGATTTTCCAAGTAGGTATTGGTCATACTTACTTTTTGTCGTTTTTCAGTGAGCAAAGGTTAAAATTATTAGAGAATCTAAGTAAGGTATAAGTACATAATGGTTACTCTTTATTTTGCTTATCTATAAGTACATACAAATACTTAAATAAAATTGAAGTGTCTGTTTGTATATCAAAATAACAGCTTTTTACTAAATGCATATGAAAATAAATACTGTAACGACCTATAAAAAAAAAGTTGCCTGTCTGTTTCTTCCGGCTAATCTCCGGAACGCCTGCACCAATTTTGATAAAACTTGTACTGGCAGATAGCTGATGTTATAAGGAGTAGTATATTTTCGAAAATTAATAAGGGTTCCGCGCATACACGTGTTCGAAGGCGGGCACAGCTAGTTCTCCCTAAAATCCGAGCTTAACGGTTGCAGTTTATTTGGGCTCTTTTTTATAGTACCTTAACACATAAAACAAAATTTATCCCCTTTTTACCTGACTACTAACAACCAGACATGGTTTGTAAAATCGTTTAAAGCGAAAGCATATTATGTCAGTTACATATAACTTCAAACATCATTACAAATAAATCCTATTGTAGATAGATTTCTTAGATCTTTTTGCCTTTCCGTTTATGGTAATCATTGCTTAAGTTCAAAGGTGACCCTTCAAGCGATAACAATAGTTTGCCTTTGGAGGCCTGTCACCCACGCCACGCTCCCTTAGAAATATAAAATACTAGCAGCGGTTTCACCCGCATAAGTGTCGATCCCGTGGGAATATCGGGATAAAAACTATCCTATGTCCTTCCCCGGGATGCAATCTATCTCTCTGCCAAATTTTATCGAAGTCCGGTCAGTGGTATAGGCGTGAAAAGGTAACATACAGACAGAGTTACTTTCGAATTTATAATATTAGTCTGGATTATAAATGTATAGACAAAATAGGATCTACAAACAACTGCACTATTTGGGAAATTGCCAAGTAATCTTGATAGTTTTCACCACTATGCTTTCGCTCTTACGATTACTGAAAGAGAACTAAGTAAATCCATACTTAATATTATAAATTCGAAAGTAACTCTGTCTGTATGTTACATTTTCACGCCTAAACCACTGAACGGATTTCGATAAAATTTGGCAGAGAGATAGGTTGCATCCTGGGGAAGGACATAGGATAGTTTTTATCGACATACCTCGCGGGCGAAGCCGCGGGCGGAAGCTAGTACCTTATAAAATCACTATGCTACCCGGACGAAAGCTGTAGGTAAGTAAAATAAGTTAATATTTTACTTAGCTTTCTTCCGGGTCTTTCTCTTATACTCCTTTTATATCATTTACATCTCGCAAGTTACAGGGAAATCCTAAAAAATCTGACCTTACATGATACGATTATTTTGGGATCGTGGGAAAGGATATTATTAAAACCCAATGAATGGGATTTGGAGAACGATTAAGTCAGCACCTGACCGTCAGTGAGTATAATAGAGGACCTTTTTGATAAATCCTCGGTAGTCAGGTAAGTTTTTTTTTAACGATTAAAATTTATAATGGCAAAAGGTTCTCAGCGATTCTGAACGAGATTTTTTTATCTCAAACACCTGTTAACAGTGTAAACCTTTAAGAAAGTTAGGATTGGAAAGCGATTCAAATCGAAGTGTGATTATCTTGATTACATTTATAGTCGTAGAAATGTGTCTACGTCATGATTTACATAGTCATAGCTTAGGCATTGATTGAGGAAATGAAAGGCGAAAAGGACGTAATTTTTAAAATTTGAATTGAAACACGGCATGACACTCCCTATGTAATCTATTTAAGGGGACGTTACACCCTACCCATGAGATGTCAGGTGAACACGCTACATCACTCATTAGTATTCTCCCCTAGCTGATGTTTCGATTTGATACGCGTGTACTTCCATTGCAGTCTAATAATACCATTCCATTAAACGTCAGGGAATTAAAACCGCACCTTCTACGTTCTGCTTTCTCTGAGTGAAAAGTGTAAAAACCAATTGTATAAACATTGATTATGTTGTAAGAGTTCCCATAAGACATAATAATAATTACTATGGGTAATAAGTTTCTTAGTGAACGGTACACTTGAAACAATATGTTAAAGTTCATGAGATAACAATATTCCAATGAATAAATAAAAACAGAAAAACTCACCTCTTCTAAAATAGGACAACTTTTGTAGCGGGACTTTTTGAGAGCCAATTCCCACCACGGTACTGGTGGTTTAGATCGTAGGATTGTTTGGCACCCAACTTTTGGATCTTGTGATTCATACAAAGTTCCCAAAGTCCTTGATGATGGCCGCGATGGTGGTTGTCCAGAATCTTCTTCCACTGGAACTCCAGTTATACACTCGCAGCATTTATGAGGCCTTCTCTGTGGTCTAAAGTCAGCACTGAAGGAATGCCTATAGTTAAGTCGTTTCGGAAACCCGTTTGTTTCGCTTACAGATCTCTTACAACCGTTTCTATTACTTTGCAGCGCCATTCTAGGTATCTGTTGCACTTCACTGAGAATACTAGGCTCACTATGCAGACCCGCATGTTCATCATTCAACGGCGTATTTGGTTCAGAGTGATAACCTATTCTATTTCGTTGCAAGCTTCCGTACAACGGGTTTTCTTTCATACTAGCAGGTTTTAGGTCTATAAATTTTGGCCTCCGTAAATTCAATGTAGCGTATTTCTGTGGAGATCTATGGAATTTTGATTTATTTGGTAAATCCTTCAATACGTCCTCGGTGTCTGTAGATGGTATCGTGGAATTATCACTGTAACTTGATATAGGCCTGTCGTTATCTGTGAAGTATGAGGAGGATTCCGAGCAATTATCTCGATCGCTGTGACTCCTTCTATAGTCGATGGAGGAACCAGTAAAGTCCGTGCGTATGGAATGCAGCTCGCCGCTATCCTGGTTGGGTACGTGCTGTTCATACGACTGGCGCTCGCCGTTACTCAAGTTCGAGATTCCAATTTTTTCGCTGCCACTAACGTCCTGCTCCGTTGATAGGTCCAAGCTTTTTAAACGTCTACGAGGCTTTGTGTCTATAGAATCGTAATGAGTTTCTTGTTTGCCGTTTAAACATTTCACTGGAGAACTGCTTTTCGAATGAGGTGGAGTCACTTTGGCATAAATAGGTTCTGTAAAGCTAAGTCGCGATGGTTTATCAACAAATGTATTGCTTGTTGATCCATTGTTTACATATTGAACTCCACAGCTGCTATCTAAGAAATTACTTTTGGATGTCCTGTTTAACGTGAAGTACTCGGAGTGTCTTTGAGGTAGATTGGTGCTTTGATTTGGTTCAACTAGATTTCGAATCTTTATCCTGCTTCTAGGTGCTCTAATGGTAGCAAATCCATCATGTATTGGCGAGCCATGATACGTCGGTGATGTAGTCACTGCCATATCGGGTATATTTCTCATGATTCTACAATATGCATTTTAATTGTTTTATTATTTTAAAAGTGTTCATATTCACTAGTAATACCCAAAGGTAAACAGCAACACAGTGCGAGATGATATAGTAAGTACTGCACTTCTTCCTCCTTATTACCTGGAAAGCGCAAAATTGCAAAATACACGTCTAACTGGCATCTATCGGGTCTTGGTACTTTCATAGCTGTAATGTAATGTATGTAATCGAAATCATTGGCGGCGGAAACTTTAAAGGGTAAGCCTAATCGTGTCTGGATATTTTTCAAAATGGTTAGAGAGAGACTGGTGTTTCAGTTAAGAATACTCTTGTCATATCTAATCCACTTGACCCGTAAAGAAACCGAAATAAAATATGAATGGGATTTATTTTTAGGAATCCATTAAAGTTCTTCAACGTCCGGCTCAATAAAATCTTTGTAGATTTCCACTCAACAAGGTACAGTAACGTTGGATATTAAAAATACGAGTGGCACAGGGGTTACCTAACACTCCTAACAGTTATGAACTTATGACTATTGCCATACTGCAATTAGACTGGTCAAACTAGCAGAGGACGTTGTGTAATTCGGTATTTACGATTTCTGTTCGTGTTGTTCTACGCACTTATCAGTTGTAAAGTCAAGATGCCTTCTTTTATGATATCTATCAACTTTCTAACTCAATAGTATACACTCGTAAGTACTCTCGCGCACTTGATAAGATACAGCCGGCAACAAAAAATATTGATCGAGTTCTTGTCTTGATATCAAATATTTATGGACTCAATGACTCCAATGTATGAGTTAGCAGGCATATGTCTATTTCAAAACGACTATTTTATGAGATATTTGAAGGTTTCTCATGAGTGTACTTATATAAGATCAAAACATTATCTCGCTATGATGTATGACCTATGTTAGGGAACTATAGAACCTGGGAGGTCTAAATCGTAACTAGGTACGAAAACTATTTAAGTGTGCGAATATCATTTTATCTTCAGTTACATCATTTTACAGTTTTACGTTATTACTCATTTTACGATTCTAGAAATTCCAACCGCTTTGTTCTTAGCTACTTATAACAACGTTGTGGAGTAGTTGTATAACACATCTCCTCGTATGCAAATGTAATGGAGCTGCTAGTTGCATTGCGCAGCACTGATTTAATTTCACACGTTATTCTTGTGTAAGTATCATTAACCATATAATATATGGCAAGTAATTAAAGTTAGAGCGAAATTATGAAAGTAAACATTAACGATAAGTATACAAGTTTCCATGAACTTGAACCTCAAAGTAAAATATTTATCTATTACCGACAGTGTTCTCTGTGATTTATAGGCGATGAGTTAGATCATAAAAGCCAGAGTTACGAGTGCTGCATTATTCATCTGCAGCACAACACAATAGCGTAACCGGCTGCCTATATACGGAGTAATGCTTACACATACTAAGCAGACGTGGTCAACAACCATAGCTGGCTAGTAATTAGTAACAATAAATCACTTAATATTGGGGCTCCGTAGCTATAAACCATAATAATTATTGCCAATAAGTCATTTTATTTTCCGACTATCCCTCTGTCGCTTGAGTCATTAAATGGCGAGGTCTGAAATGTAACAACGCCCCATCTAGACTATATCTGTAATATTTCCCAAAATATGTGAGTTTGTGTGATTCTTGCATTTTACCGATAAGAGCCACCCAAGTCGTTTACACGTTTGCAGTAAACTGAAAACACTGTTAAGCGTTACGACGTCAGCGATTTGCGAAAGATAAAGTAAGAGGATAATGTAATGTTATTTTGCATAAAACGTTCTGTTTTGGTAACAGACAATAAAACGATTCTTTAAAAGCTACGGAAACCATTTGTTACCGTCTTCTTTCTCGCCCATTACAAAGTGTTACGTATTTGTTAACTTACAAAAAAAGGCCGGTCGAGCCCGGTCTTACGCTACTTGTATAAGCCGTGTTCAAATAAATAATGATAGGTCATGTCGTTATACGGGTTAAGTCATAAATTATGTGGGGGGCGATCGCGGGCGCCAATCGAATAAGCAATCGTCTCAGACGGAGGGGAGCACCGGGAACCGTCCCTGCAGCTTTGCATCGTCCAATGTTTTTTTACAAAGTTCTCAAAGTTCAGCATGTTTTTCATGTCTAAGGGCAAACGTGGGCAAAAACGAGCTTTAAAAAAACTTTCTTCAAGTATTTGTGTGCAGTTGTATTGAGTTGCTGCTAGGGTAAACAAATACATATGTCTAAATATAGACAAAGTCCTTGCCTATCATTTCCAAGAAGAAATGTGCGTTCAGTCTGTGCAGACTAAACAATTTTTCTTTCTTTTCTTTTCTTTCTAAATCCAATTTAATCATGACTCATTAAGTTATCATTTAGTCATTAGTAAACCTCATTAACCTCGTACTAGAATGTAACTTACTTACACTGTAAGAAAGGGCTCATCCTTTCTTTATCAACATTTTGAGAATCGATGCCAGGTAGGCTGGGAAGCAGCACGACATAATGTTTATATATCTTTCTCTTTCCGACTAATGCATTGCATGCCTCTCGTCCGCGTATCAACGACCTGTTTGTTGTGGTGTGTAGCCTTTGCTTACTGTGGCCGTACCATGCCGTAGTAACAGCGCTCAGCACAATTATTTTCATTTCATGGTCATTTCGTAACATTTCAATAACCCTGCCCCAGTGCTCGTTGACTGACGTTTGTAAATAAACTTCGGTACTATGCAACTGCATAACAATAGTCGTGATTGTAGCATTTTTGTATTGATAACGGTACAACACGGCTCGATTTGGCATAGAATGAATCGACATTAATCTATTCATGTGTATCATGTACTGATATTATGTTAGTGTATTAATATACACTAATAGAGAATTCCCGTGTTGTTTGCTGTTTGCGGAAACCACTTTTACTGGTGTTGTTACCGAGTACTCATAAAGTGCCGGAAACCTAGGTTAACGTCCCTCAGCAACTTCTTTACTTATCTACATAACGATACTTAAACGTGACCATCTGTCTGCTAATGACAGTTTAATTTGTGTTAAGTACTTACTTATTTTATTTTATAATTACCCACCAAATTCACTACTTTCCCTTCAACTTACTACACAGCAGAAGAACACGTGTGGCAATGAGATCATGGCCCTAACGTTCCTACGGCGAGTCTCGTTGGCGCCCCGGCAGAACACATGAGAATCGATTGTTTAGAAAAGCAATAATATCGTGATTATTAACAGTACTCGAACTGGGTAGGTACTAGGTACCCGTGATTGCATCCAAAGAAAACATAGCAATGCTATGCCCCTAATGAGTTGTGAGGAAATTGGCCGTTAGTCGAACTATTTTTCACGCAATTGTCTGTGGAGACTGGAGATAGAGACAGACGTAGGGGAAAGGTCGACGAAAGTTCTTACGTGAATAGATAATGTTGCTTTTTATTTGTAAGGAAGTCAGCTACTCTTCCATACCCACTCTTTAAGTTATTATGTGGCAAGTAAGTATACTAAACAAAGCAGTTCTCGTTTTGTCTCGAGCTTATTTAGTAATAGGTACCATTCCCCTTGGATCGACATCGACACACAAATAGTTACGTAAGATAATCAACCAGTAATTTGAAGCAATTTCACGTACAAAATAACACTTTTAAACCGGAGTGACCATACTCTATTCATTATATTATAAGCCATTCATTATTTCTGATGTTAAAAATACACGTGGAAGTTGTAGAAGTATTATCTTCGACACTGACACTAACTTCGAAACGTAAGATAACCCCAGGCGATGTAGTAAATAAATTGATATCGAAAACTAAGGAAGCTCTCAGAACTAAACATTTGAACATATAAAAACGTTACGTAGAAAGTACGTTTAACAGGTTTTTTATGGAAATCCGGTCTGATGTAATAACAATCAACGAATACTAAAATCACACGGTGTGATCATAAAAATGTTTAGCTAAGTATAGCTAGAAGAATATAAATTGTTTTGCTTAAGAATAAATGGAAAAAAATATTCAAATGTCACATTCCAAGCGTATATGCTCAATAGCCATTAAAATATATACCATCAATCTTAGAGTAAATCACGCGCAAAAAGGACAATAATGATAATAGTGATGATCTCAACGGACTGGAGTAATCATTATGCCAGACTTGACCTCTAAACATGTTAGTGTCTCTACGTAATTCCTTCAGATATAAGGAAAATATCTTGTCTTCAATTAGAGTAACATTACGCAAAATAAATTACGTTAAAGTACTACTACTAACTAGGTATGACCATAACTAATTTAAAGACAATAATAAAAACAATACATGTTCGCTAGTGTTCAGAATGATTCAACGATAAAGCAACAGTTGAAGGCTCAAGGGAAGCATCTGTCGTGCACATGGCTCAGTAGCAAGCCGTTATAAGAGCATACTTGATGGGAAGACATTCGATATCTACCTACCTACAAGAATGGAATGAACATCGTTATCACCCAGTCATCTGTAAGTTTTTTAATTAGGCTCTGAAAATGCGGCCAAGGACCTAGACCTGAAAGGAGCCGACACGGCTATCTATCATTGTAAAATGCAGGCATCTAGTCAGTAAAGTAGGTTGTGACAACATTTCAAAATTACTTTGTTATACGTTACACTCAAGATAAGGTACGAGCAAATTATACCGAAACGTGGAATAGATATCTGCTCGTTTTATTTTGTTGTGGATTCCGAAATTTCCATTGACAGAGCTAATATATTATTACGTTCTAATGTTCTTATTATCATAAACATGTGATTTCTAAACGTAACAACGGCGCTGTATCTGGCTGAAATTCAAATAAAAGTAACGGACTTGATTTTAAATAAAGTATGCGATATATTCCAATAGGAGTAGCTATAGGTCGAATGGTTACCAACCGCGAGCACAAGTAGGTAACGTAATACAAGAGCAAATTTCACAGACGACGGCCGCGGCCATATCAAGCAAATATACTGCGTGGGTTGGGCGCATTGTTTGCCTCTCCTGTAAGCCTATATACATAGCTACGTATATGTCACATTAGGTGCCGCAGCACTGGATTTTAAGGGCGCCGGCATGACCTCCGACCTCCATTCTCAGCTATTGTCATGCTAATGATAACTACAGTTATTAATCAACTGTGACGAGATTACGAGAATCAGACAAAAACGATGAAGCGAAATCGCTAACAATGTAGAAAGCAACTGTGTATTGTCATTATTGTTAGGTGAATGGAA
The DNA here is from genome assembly GCA_963082905.1 of Oligia fasciuncula. Taxonomy (NCBI): domain Eukaryota; kingdom Metazoa; phylum Arthropoda; class Insecta; order Lepidoptera; family Noctuidae; genus Oligia; species Oligia fasciuncula. The sequence goes on along the minus strand of OY720388.1, from coordinate 14,679,646 downwards.
CATGTTATCATATTTTACATTATTGTGGGACTGATAACAAAACTACTGTCATTAAGGTAAGCAACGAATGGGGCACTCATACAGTTGACTCATGGTCAGCGGCCATTCGTTGACAACATTATCTCGACTTTTTGTCGAGTCAAAGGACCACCAAGTTGCGTTAAATGTTCTTCTAAGCAGAAAGATGTTTACATTATGCTGTATGTTTAAGCACAAAGATGTTTATAGTTTATTGTAACTTGAGCTTGAGCCCTAGCTAATCCACTTTCGAGTAGATGTGCTTGTTACGGCACTTCCTGACTAGATACGGTACAATCCTGTCTTGTAGAGCTTCCTTCCGTGCTTACTATTGAAGTTTATACACAGGATAACGGATAAACCACTTAGGGAAGTAGCTCATATTGTACAACACTTGGTTATGAGAAGTTTACACAAACCACTTTTGATAATATCGAACCATACGTTATTTTTTACGAGTCAAGGATGATTGAAGATCTCGTATAAGTCACACTAGGTACGTATTTTTTGGAAGATTGTAGCAGTCTTCCTGTCAAGGTCGGCGGCCGTTGGAGGTGACGCAACCTGAGCTGAACGGGTTTTGTATTAACGCGCGTAATTCATTGATAAAATCCCTGTCGAGGTGAAATGATCGAAGCCTTCATACCATACTTATTAATAATCATAAGTGTGAACGTACAAAACTTATTAACGATTCGTTAACATCTATAAAGTCGATTCGTTAAAGATTATTTCATGTTGAGGATTATTGTTTATTTTTTGGAATCACAAATGTATTCAAGACGATTAGCCTATCATGGTTAAAACAAAACTTAAATTGTTAATAGTATTGAAATCTGTTTAAAATGGTCTAAGTAAGTATTAGTATTTGAGATATATAATATATTATGATATTCAGAACAAGTTTCGATTATCTCTAAATGGCCGAAAGATACCTATTGCGCAGTCTGTCGTGCGATATTACAACAGCATGTTAGTTAGAAACGCTATATAAATACACTAAGTCATGACAATGTAGTAGCAATTAAGAACAAATAGGATATAATACGGTTTGTAAATTGACAAATCCATTTCGGTACACTAATTACTTAGAATGCGTTACGTAGGTATACAGAAACTTATTATTTGACAGCTTACTACCTAAGCTTTATGCAACGGATTTTCAATTTTTTGTTTGAACGTTTCAGTCACGAATTCCAGTAAGCAAATGCATATAGTAAATCAATTAATGATCTACGTTGCAAATAGTGTTAATGTTTAAAAATAACTACTGTTTGTAATGGGCAAATAAAGCAATCGAATATAACAAGAACAAATGCGTGATAAGAAGCAATTGGCACCAAATGTTACGTGTCGAAAACACATAAACACAGCATTTCAAAAGGGTATACAATGAGTGTCTGAAAAAACACGATTTCTTTCCTGTTCCTGTGGCTCGTAATCTATTACCTAAGCGAGTAGGTACCATTGCGGATGATATTAATTAAATAGCCAACAATTGAAATTTCTTATAACGCGTTCCTTCCTGTTTCCGATAACCTGTAGCAGATTTATATATTTTTTGACAGGTATTACAGCGGATTTCTTACTTTCGATCATAGTCGGCATTAATTAATTAATTAACGCGGTTCGTAATATCTCTCTCTATTCACTTTCTTTATTTTATAGTGTCGTGCAATATACAGGGTTATTAAATTAGCTAGCGAAACTCCGCAGCCCAGCAAGATCTACATTGTATCAACTGGATCAATCAAATAATTTTATTTGTTTTAAATCTTTTATCTCAATTTTTTTTTATATACGCACTTGTTTTTTCAGCTCACTTTAGACATTGGCAGAATAGTCGACATCGGCTTTGCTTGCCATTTATTAAAAATAGAATAGAAACTCCGCAGCGTGATGGATGTTATCAATATCTAAACACAAATGAAACAAAAAAATATATAATTTGATGATTTTTTTGCATTTAATGTGGTCACTTAAAATATCAGTTTAAAATCAGCTTTTTATTGTATAAACTTCACAGACGTGATAGGAATACAAAAGAAAACAGGTTTTCAAGTAAGTAACAACAAAACCAGCGGTCGTGAAACCCCAAAATAATACATATTTTTTTTTTTTGTTATCGTGTTTAGTTACCGATACTCATAACGTCTGCGGAGTTTTGCTAACTAATTTAATTTGACACTGTATTTGTGTTTTATCGACATGTGTCTAAACCCGTGGCTGAAAACACAGGCACCTGCAAGTTCATGTTATTTTACGTACATTTTACGAGTTCGTTGTCTTTGTTCTATAAACACTATTTTCAGTTGCGATGCGCCCAAACTGTACAAAACATAAAAGATTATGTTAACATCAGTGCTCGTAAAAGACACATAATATGCAACTACTACCGAATGATGGCCATCTTTATAGATATGGCAAATAATATTTCCTTGTCTATAAATAGGCTTGTTATGCGAAGAAAGTCTCTAAGTAATAAAATAACAATTTGTTTGTTAAAATGAACGTTATTTACTAGGCCATTTAGCTTATTGAACAAATAAATAATGTAGGGGCACTATCAAGAGATCCCTGGCCAGTCTCCATACGAATTAACCTCAATTGACAGTGTCGAGGAGGCGCTTCGCTGATTGAAGACAGCGAACTGTAACCACCAGTGAGTGCCGCTTTCTGTATTCGATATTTGAATAAATAATGCTATATTTGCAACTCAAATTAGAGCAGTCCTTGTCTTTAAATGTAGAAATAAATAAGATGTTGTATTGGTATCGTGTTTGGCGAATCATTTGAGTCATATAAAACTACAAGGAGATAAGATATAATTTTTTTTTGTGTCGATATTTAGACTACGTTATCTATTGTAATCTTTAAAAGTATTTTCGTTATTAAAATCAGTCAATTTTATAAAGTCAAACAACAGAATATTGACAATGTAGTTACTTAGTTTGTTTTAGGAACCATAGATGGACAGAAAGACTAAAACTTCAAACAATTTAACCCAAGAGTCTGTACTCAGTCAAAGCCCAAAATGGTACCTATCTATCTAAACACAAAAGGTAAACATTATCTGGTTTTAACCGTTTAGAACATTGCTAGTAATAAGGAAGAGTCTTTTGGAAGTACCGTGCCAGTCTTAGAAGTAGAGCATATTACTTCTTATCAGTACAATATAGTTTGATATGCTAACTGGAACAAAGTAAATGAGGTAGACATGTTTGCATAGATTAGTTTAGATTACATAGGGATGCTGCAAGCGATAGCCGCGGAGTTGCGTAAATAGGACGAGAAGCGTTGTCCTGCGGTGACATATGTGCGTCAGGGCCGCGAGCCCACCGCAGTCAGCGTGTAATATACCACATTGATTTATTATACCCATAAAAAGTCTAAGAACAAACAGAAATAACAATATAAGTTTAAAACTTTAAAAGCCTTCCATATATGAAATAACAAAGACACTCGCTAGTGCAATACCAATAAAGTAATAATCTATAGTAACGTATATTTAATGTGTTTTGTACTTAAACTTTTGTAGTAGGTGCGATTGTATGACACAAGCATGATAAAGTTTATCTATGTTAGATTAAAATAAGAACCATTGCTCAATATTAAGACTGAGTTAGAATTGAAGTAAGTAACTATAGTTTTTATCATACCGACTAGGAATAGGAACCAATTTTAACCAATATTTGTATGACCTGACCTACAAGTTGTTGTTCCGGGTCTGACTGTTTGTGTATGTGAATTAAAAAAATTACTTTTTCCAAAGCAGGAAAACCGAACGATGATCGGTAATTTAACGGCTACAAAGCAGCTGTTATTTATCGTAGCAGTAAAAACACCAGAATCAGCAAAAGATAAAACATATAATTATGTTTATTTTACTTTCACGAGTGCAGTCAACGGTACTACAAAACTGCATGTTATAATATCCCCGTAAAACACATCAAACGAGATAGATATCAAACGTTTGACCCCAAATAGAACCAGATCTTCTATAAACAGATTTCGGCTTACGTTTGATGTGAGCTTTTATCGTTAGTCTCGAGACATACGCAACTCTTTCCAATTGACAAGTTTCATGGCCATCATTACGCGGTTTATAACAATTTCTAGAGAAACATAACCACGCAAGTTCTTGTAGTAGGTAATTATTATTCTTATGGATACATAAGTTTGTTTAACGTTGCAGCAGTTAAAATTAGTAGCCAACCAACTCAATTCGTACTCGACTAATATAGTAAAACGTCTGTTGTTACTTTGTGAGTAGGACCCAAGGACAAGTACAATAGTGGACATAAACAAAATCATCAAAGGGATATTGTTCGCGCGAAGCAGGATCTCTCAATAGGGGCTTTCTTACAAACCAAGTGTAAAAAAGGGACGCAGTTACCTGCCCCTTAGAGGAGTAAGATGGTAGAGACGAAAAAGTTAAAACCACCAAAATATTCTGCAAGATATTGTAGTTTTAATAATACACGCTGTTTGTAATGAACTATGTAATTTTAGTAGAAACCTAATTGATGATTAACGTCCTATACACAAGTGAAGACCTATTAGAAAACCGCCAATGATTTTCGTTACATTAATAAAGATGTAGTGATAATGATGATCACTAGAATATGATGCATCATTAGAACCATCAAATATGGACAACTGATACAAATGTTAGACCCGGATGTCTTGGTAACAAAACAACAAACGATAATCAAACGTGTTTTTCTCATATGGAGTTCAAAAGATGACTGAAAGTACAATGCTCCAGTGTAGTTAAGTACCAAAACTCGTAGAGAACGCACTGAAACTATTAAACATGTAGCACTTTTCACTCATAACATAACACAGTAGTTCACAACAAAAACCAACAGTTTGTTTATAAGGTCCGTAGTAAATGTAACGTGCATAAAGGCGTGGAGTCAACACGCGCGCGACCGCACTCTAACGAGGCTCCGTCTACACTGGCTGTGGCTGTGGACTGGAGTGTGGCTTGCTTGACTGATGGTACCGTGTTTGTGACCGACTGCATTGAATTTAAACTGAGTCACGGAACTCAAGGAACCCGGATCACTGATCAAACCAGTAACACACGGTCTATTGATTACAGACAGGATGGGGACGAGGGATATTTAGGGTGTGGAGAAACAACCACGATCGATGGTGTTAGATGAAATGTCGATTGTGTCAATAAAAGCAATAGGGGCGAAAGCAATATACAAATATTTAAATATTACCTACAGGGCAAATTCTTGTTTATTTTTTCAAGTTAGGCCAGATTTTTAAACAAATTGAATTAAGATAACAATATAAAAGATAGAGCAGCAAAGAACGCGGGTCGCACACATTATCTATAGTACGCGAGGCACTTGTTGCGCAAGTGCGGCAGGCACTTCTGAGGATTTATGGGCCACGGGCTCGAGTTACACTTGATAACGTCTCTGCGCACGCGGCGACTTCTACATAAACATATTTAAATTTAGTAAAAGCAAACAGATGACAGATGACAATAGCGCACTCTAATCTGGATGATACACAAACCGTTACTTTTATACAACATTCAGGAATCCACAAGAAAGAATAAGAACAAGGTACCGGAAGTTTAACAAAGAATTGTTATCAATTGTTACGGGCTCAAAGCAACAACAAGTTTTGAAGTCACTCAACAACAAGTTAAAGAGTAGAAAACTCGAGGGCCGACAAATGAATAAGATTTTCAAGAGTGGCAAATACTTACCTAACTATCTTGAAACCTGAAGAAGAATAAAAAGTTGACCTTAAAGTAAATTTATAAATCACAAAGAAAACTATTATTAACGCATGCCTACAGACTTATGAAAAGTGAAACTTAATATGGAACCTGTTCAAATTTCGCTAGTTTCTGCATTTTGTATTTAGAATCAGGACAGAAGAACATAAAATATTTACTAGTTTTAAATGTTTCAACTCATTGCGAACAATTAGCTTTCAAGTGAACAATTCCGCTGTATATGGCATGCTATATTCAACGAGGATAACGATGTTCTTTGACTAAAATGGCTACGTGCCAACAAATACTACTGTTTGTCACTCCAAACATTAGTTAATATTCATTATTAAATTGTTTGTTAGGTCTTTTGGAACTCGTTTTAACAACAGGCGACAAAGTTTGGGCAAAGTCAATAGAAAACCGATATATGTAGGTTAAACGAAAATTATTAGCGTGTTTAAGCCCCAAGGTGGACAAGACATGGTACGTCACCTGGCAAATAACACTAGTTCCGACCAGGCTTTGACATTTCTGATAAGATAAATAAAGTTGTTATGATATGTGCTGGTTTTTCTTACAATAATATAATATATAAGACCTTATACTGGCTGCGTCCGCGTCCGTCAATTTAAGCCTTGTGAATAAAAATATTATTATAAATTAACTACAAAGGAAATAAAACGCGATGTTTAGTAAATTAGAAAAGGCTGATAACATCACAAGAACTGTGAATTGTGATAGGTACGCAAAGGACAACCGATATATCAAATTAAATCGCCATTGAATACAATTGGGATCTCGGATGTAACCGTCCACATTGTCGCGCTTTTGACTATGTAAAACGATCAAGAAAAACTCTTTGTTGCTCAACTATAAAGTGTAGTAATTAATGTCAATAGCGAAGGCATTAATGTCGCTGGGATGCTGAAATAGGCACTAAAGGAAATAGCGTTCTCAATGACACAAGACACTTTCGTGACGTTATTTTTTTTTTTTATTTGTATATGTAGACAATTCAAAGTCAATATGGCATTGAGACGCCACATCATCCACTGTAGCCAAGTCTCATACGACACAATTGATACAAAACTAAACAATGGCGGCACAAGAACATTGGTGGACGTCTTTCGTATTGAATTATGCATGTCGGCGATGCTTTTGTGATCAGTAAATTAGAAATACAAAAAATCTACTCTACTCATTGAAAAGTCCACTTTTTCTTTGTCCAGACGAATTAACTGAACCCATGTAGGAACATTAATGAGTCCAATAACCGTTACATGTCTGATCTTCAACCAGAAAATTCATTTATTCGTCCTCCTTTCGCTTTTGTATTGATACCTTCAAGATTTCTTTGAAGCATCAATCAATCACGAAATTCAAATCAGATGCGTGTTCTTACTTGTTCTCAATTAAAGGCCTTTTATGATAATCAACGATTTTATAACAGGATGCGTTTTAAATTTTAATTTATTTAGGAATTGCATTGCATGTGCAAAGCCAACAATTTAGCAATAGAGTCATCAATAAAAATTAAAATGTGATTGATTATAACTGGATATTGTAAACAATAAAATCATTAAAAATTACCAAGGTTATTCAGTAATTACAGAAGTAGTCGATAATAATATAATTGAATAATCAAATAATATGTAATGCCCTCGAGTTTGGTTACCAGTTAATAAAAATAACAGAGAGTACAATAACTAATTGATATGTCAATTACATTCCTATCATCGTCAAGATTATTATGACAGCTTTATAGATAAAGCTTACTGATAAATATGTCGTGCTAATTAGTGCACTTCTTAATACTCGAATATGTATAGCCAGAATTGAAAGCACAATTAGTGAATAATGTGAGTGACAACTCTGACAACCCAAGGACTATTCTGTTCAGTTCGGTGATTTGTGACAATTAGGATAACTAGGATGGACTTTCCGTCAAATATTATATGTCGACGCGTCAAATTAATTATAGTTTGCAATTGCTTACTAATTAAATAATTCAGGTTAATCAAACCAATTTTAAAATCCTATAATCGCTTAGTAGCTTTTCTAACCATTATTGTCAATTCATTTGATTTTGTAATTTTAATTAGGATGTTTTAGATGGTCAATATACCAAGTTTATAAAACCACAAATTAAGATGTGAGTTACATAAAACGATTTATTACATAAACCATATTGTTAATTCATATTATGATTTGTAAACATCAATCGGTGTGTTTTTATCTAACTGAAGGAACATTTGATTAAAATAACATTGAAACTAAAATGGCGTCCATATTGCTACGTTTGATAAAAACACATCCGTTTTAAAATAAGAAAGCTAAAATTTATTTTCACCTTTTAAAATTACTAATAAATTAAGTTAGTATTTGTCGATTTATAATAGCGATTACATTCGTCACTCATTGTTTGGTTTAAAATGTTAAACATTTATGTAATTTCCTGTGGCGCGATCGGCCATGTTGTTTTCTTGTACCGAGTTCAGTTGGATCGTTGAGAAGTTTTAAACAGCCTATTTGGTTGCTGGAAATTGTTGAGAGTGGAACACTCAGGAGATCCTGTGAGTAAATAGTTTTTATAGTTTTTAAATAGCTGTGCTTAAGAATATTATTAATTTATTTTAAGTGCTTATGTAAAAGTGTACCAAATTATAAAAGTGTTATTCTATTGTTTGGTGTTTTCATTATCCTGCAATGTCTGAGAATAATAGCGAGAGTAGTGACGTCAGCAATGCTGATGTCACTCTTTCTAAAAATTTAAGTGGGAATCCTCCGCCGTTATCAGAAGTGGGATTTCCACCCCCTTCTGCCGGACATTCTAGTGCAAACAATGAAAATGTTTCTGCTTCTGCTATCGGCGTACCCACCGAGTTTTTCTCACAGATGTTGCAGGTGATGAAGGGCATGACCGATCGTATTTCTAAACAATCTGAGAAAGTTAAAATTAGTGACGTATTTTTACCGTCGTACGATCCGGATGCCAATATAGGAATACGTGAATGGTGTCAACACGTGAGTACAGCCATGGAAGCCTACAGCCTGACCGATTACGATGTTAGAATGAAAGTTGGAAGTCTACTTAAAGGTCGTGCCAGGTTGTGGGTGGACAACTGGTTGGTTTCCACATCCACGTGGCAGGAATTGCGTAATTTATTAATAACCACATTTGAACCTGAAAATAGGTACTCTCGAGACATTCTTCGATTCAGAGAGCATACTTATGACAATAATAAGGATATTGCGCAATTTTTGTCTCAAGCTTGGGTACTTTGGCGCCGCATCACAAAAGATAAATTATCTAATGAGGACGCGGTTGAGGCGGTTATTGGCTGTATTGGAGATGATCGACTGAGGATCGAATTATTGAATGCACGTGCGGTATCGGTTCCAGAACTTATTTCTGTGGCATCATCTATTCGCCATATTAAAAGACCAAACCCAGATTCATCTAATACTCAGTCGGTTATCAACAAGCGACCACGATTTTCTGAAAAGCAAAAATTTTGCCAAGTATGTAAAAAGTCAGGGCATGAAACACGGGACTGTCGTTTTTATAAAAAACCTGATAGTATCCAACCACGTCCTCAAGAAAACAAATCGGCTTCTCAGTCAGCTAGTACCGAGACAGACAAGCCAACGTGTACATTTTGTTCAAAGATAGGCCATACATTTGATAAATGTTACAAGCGTGAACGTGCAGTAATATCTAAAATTAATTGTGTGGGTGCAAATAAGTTGGCTTTTATAAAAATAAAAATTGGTAACGTTCAAATTCAGGCCTTGTTTGATAGCGGTGCAGAATGCTCACTTATACGCGAGTCTGTAACAGCTAAATTGCCTGGGAAAAGAACGAATGAGGTTAGCTATTTAAAAGGTATTGGTCAATTTACGGTGCTTTCCCTAACAAAAATAACAACAGTATGTATTATCGACAATTTACGAGTAGAGCTTCAATTTCATGTAGTAGCAGATTATGAGATATGTGCTGATGTCATTATTGGCATAAATCTTGTCGACAATACAAACATTGGAGTATTAGTGACATCACGGGGTGCTAAACTGTTTCACCAACCGATAGTAAACCACATACGATCTGATAGTAATAAATTTGATAATTTAGACTGTGATTTAACTGATGACGATCAAGTAGCCCAATTGAAAATATTGCTTAACAAATATGAACATGTATTTATTCACGGGTTCCCAAAGACTAGGGTGAACACCGGTGAATTAGAAATCCGGCTACAAGACCCTAATAAGCGAGTGGAACGTCGACCATACCGTTTAAGCCTGGTTGAACGGGAGAAAGTACGCAATATTGTAAATGAGCTACTTGAACACAAAATCATACGCGAAAGTAAATCTTCGTTTGCGAGTCCAATAATATTGGTCAAAAAGAAAAATGGTCAGGATCGTATGTGTGTAGACTTCAGGGAACTGAACAGAAATACCCTTAGGGACCACTACCCTTTACCCATAATTTCGGACCAAATAGACCAACTGGCTGGTGGTAATTTCTTCTCTACTTTTGATATGGCAGCTGGATTCCACCAGATTCCAGTTGCAGAGGAGTCAATTGAAAGGACTGCATTTGTCACGCCCGATGGGCTTTATGAATATCTAGCCATGCCATTTGGTCTAAGCAACGCTTGCTCGGTTTACCAGCGTTGTATTAATAAAGCGTTGATGCCGCTATTGATAAAGCAGGTATGCCAGGTTTACGTAGATGACGTCCTCTCAAAATGTAGGGATTTCCAGGAAGGCCTCTCTAACATAGAGCAAATATTAATTGCTTTGCAAAGGGCTGGCTTCTCAATTAATATTGAGAAAACTGCTTTTTTTAAACGTTCCATAGAGTACTTGGGCAATATAATAGCTGATGGGCAAGTTGGTCCAAGTCCAAGGAAAGTAGAGGCTTTAACAATGGCACCAGTACCGACTACAGTTAAGCAAGTCAGACAATTTAATGGCCTCGCTAGCTATTTCAGGCGTTTCATTCCCAATTTTTCCCGAGTTATGATGCCACTTTACGAGTTAACAAAAAAAGACACTAAATGGGAATGGAACGGCAGACATGATGAGGCTCGCAACAAAATTATCCAGTATTTGTCTACTGCGCCTACCTTATCTCTATTTCAGGAAGATGCTCCAATTGAACTCTATACTGACGCCAGCAGCCTTGGATACGGAGCTGTACTGGTCCAGGTAATCGACGGACGCCAGCACCCGATCGCTTATATGAGTCAACGTACCACTGACGCGGAAAGCCGCTATCACTCATATGAGCTGGAGACACTGGCGGTGGTGAGAGCAATCAAACACTTTAGGCAGTATCTGTATGGACGTAAGTTTAAAGTTATTACAGACTGCAATGCTCTCAAGGCATCCAAACACAAGAAAGACCTGCTACCTAGAGTACATCGCTGGTGGGCTTTTCTACAGAATTATAGTTTTGAGGTAGAATATAGAAAAGGTGAAAGGCTGCAACACGCAGATTTCTTCAGCAGAAATCCCTCAGGTGAGTTTTGCACCAATACATTAACATCCAACATGAAATGGTTACAAATAGAACAACGACGTGATGAAAAGCTGCGTTCACTCATAGAAAACCCTACCCCTGGTTTTGAACTGGAAGACGGTGTCCTAAAGAAGATCTGCACAGACACTGTGCTTGGTACGTATAAGCTTACAGTAGTTCCAAAGGCATTCCAGTGGAGTCTAATTAATTCATACCACACATCGTTACATCACCCGGGATGGGAGAAGACCCTACAAAAACTGAAGCAATCCTACTGGTTTGATAAGATGAGCACCGGCGTGAGGAACTTTGTGGACAACTGTGTCATATGCAGAACTTCGAAGGGGCCTTCTGGTGCAATTCAGGTACAACTACATCCTATCCAAAAACCCACTGCACCATTCCAAGTGATCCATATGGATATCACTGGAAAATTGGGCACCAGAGACTCTCAAGGACGTGATGAATATGTCATTGTTATAATTGACGCATATACAAAGTACATACTTTTAAGTTACTCCAATGACAAAAGCCAGAGTAGTAGTCTTGCTGCTTTGAAACGCCTTGTACATCTATTTGCAACACCTATACAGATTGTGGTTGACGGTGGAAGGGAGTTCCTAGGTGAATTCAAGGCCTATTGTGATCGGGTTGGTATTGATATCCATTCAATAGCGCCAGGAGTCAGCCGAGCGAACGGACAGGTGGAACGTGTAATGGGTACGTTAAAAAATGCTCTGACCATGATTAAAAATTATAACACCGAGAAATGGCAAGTTGCATTAGAAGCATTGCAGCTCGCTTTTAATTGCACTACACATCGAGTGACCGGCGTTGCACCCCTCACTCTCCTCACACGACGACAACATTGTGTCCCACCAGAGCTCTTGAAATTGGTTAACATCGACAACGAATCAATGGATTTCGATTTACTAGAGCAACATGTAAATGAGAAGATGTATACTGCAGCAGCATATGAAAAACAGCGTTTTGATAAAAATAAAGCAAAACTCAAACCATTCCAAAGGGGAGACTACGTCCTTATCAAGAACAACCCGCGTAATCAAACTTCCCTTGATTTGAAATACAGTGAACCATTTGAGATTTACAGAGTGTTGGACAATGACCGCTACATGGTGAAAAGGGTCACAGGCCGAGGACGACCACGTAAGGTGGCTCACGATCAACTACGTAGAGCTCCTCAGCCAGGCGACCAGGCTACCGTGTCGACGGAAGCTGAAGAGGAGAATGAGCAACAACCTGGAACATCGCAGCTGATAACTCCAACACCTGAGCTTCGTGCATCACAAGTATCTACATCAAGCCCATCATTACCATCTACAACTCTAGGAGACTGTCCTGTGGATGCCTAATAAGTTCGGTGAGTTCTATCCGTTAATAGAAAACTTAATTTTAACTAATAACATCACAAACTTATTGGGTGTGGCAAATTGTTTGCCATACCTATCAAATTTCTAAAGTTTATTGAACCTGCTCACCAGTACCTACTGTATTTGCAAAATGTTGGCGAGTTCGGTCTTTTCTCATATTTATGAAGAGTTATGGCCCATGTTTATAAAAGGTAGAAAATATGAAAATCGATTTTGTTTTATGAAATTCTATGAGTTTCTAACACATACGATACGAGATCTGTTTCATGTTTCCTTAATAACCCGTGTTGACCACGATCATATTAAATGATCCAGACGACACCATCGACCTAGACCCATTTCCTTTAGGGCCTCTGTGGACCACGGCGTTCAATACCGCCCAGACCACAGCATCATCATTTTACTCCCGTGCGGACCACGATCATGCTAAATGATCCAGACCACACCATCGACCTAAACCCATTTCCTTTAGGGCCTCTGTGGACCACGGCGTTCAGTACCGCCCAGACCACAGCATCATCATTTTACTCCCGTGTGGACCACGATCATGCTAAATGATCCAGACCACACCATCGACCTAGACCCATTTCCTTTAGGGCCTCTGTGGACCACGGCGTTCAGTACCGCCCAGACCACAGCATCATCATTTTACTCCCGTGTGGACCACGATCATGCTAAATGATCCAGACCACACCATCGACCTATACCCATTTCCCTTAGGACCTTTGTGGACCACGGCGTTCAGTACCGCCCAGACCACAGCATCATCCGTTATCTACGAAAACATAAGCAATGCAGTGTTACGTGGAGTAACTGTATTAAAATAAAATCATAATTATGTAGTGGCATGATGCGGTTGCATTGTCACATAAACGTATTTCATTATATTGCTATTCTGTGCTAATATGTTGAGAATGTGTAATTGAACTATAATTATCGCTCCATGCAGCTGATGACTTGGTGAAGTTGTTTAGCTATACTACTTGAAAGTAAAATTGAAATTTGCAATAAAATGCTTGAGTAAATAATAATAAAAAATTAAAATAATAATAATAATAATAACCGACCCAAGTTATCAGCTAGCGAGCCTGTGTAGAGGCGCTAGACTACAACCTAACATTTCACATTTCAGAATGATTACCTCGGGCTGGTGCAGAGCGCGCACCACCTCGCAGAATGGCCGTGTCGACGCGTCAAATTAATTATAGTTTGCAATTGCTTACTAATTAAATAATTCAGGTTAATCAAACCAATTTTAAAATCCTATAATCGCTTAGTAGCTTTTCTAACCATTATTGTCAATTCATTTGATTTTGTAATTTTAATTAGGATGTTTTAGATGGTCAATATACCAAGTTTATAAAACCACAAATTAAGATGTGAGTTACATAAAACGATTTATTACATAAACCATATTGTTAATTCATATTATGATTTGTAAACATCAATCGGTGTGTTTTTATCTAACTGAAGGAACATTTGATTAAAATAACATTGAAACTAAAATGGCGTCCATATTGCTACGTTTGATAAAAACACATCCGTTTTAAAATAAGAAAGCTAAAATTTATTTTCACCTTTAAAATTACTAATAAATTAAGTTAGTATTTGTCGATTTATAATAGCGATTACATTCGTCACTCATTGTTTGGTTTAAAATGTTAAACATTTATGTAATTTCCTGTGGCGCGATCGGCCATGTTGTTTTCTTGTACCGAGTTCAGTTGGATCGTTGAGAAGTTTTAAACAGCCTATTTGGTTGCTGGAAATTGTTGAGAGTGGAACACTCAGGAGATCCTGTGAGTAAATAGTTTTTATAGTTTTTAAATAGCTGTGCTTAAGAATATTATTAATTTATTTTAAGTGCTTATGTAAAAGTGTACCAAATTATAAAAGTGTTATTCTATTGTTTGGTGTTTTCATTATCCTGCAATGTCTGAGAATAATAGCGAGAGTAGTGACGTCAGCAATGCTGATGTCACTCTTTCTAAAAATTTAAGTGGGAATCCTCCGCCGTTATATATATAAAAGAAAGTCGTGTTAGTTACACTATTTATAAGTCAACAACGGCTGAACCGATTTGGCTGGAAATTGGTGGGGAGGTAGCTTAGAACCAGGAGACGTAGCATACTTACTTTTTGTAGTATAGGAGTAGGGTAGGAGTAGGGTAGAAGTAAGTAGTTGTAGTGGTAGGGTAAGGGGGTAGGACATCACGCGAACGAAGTAGCGCCGGGCAGCTAGAAATAATTTATAAGACAAAAAACGTTTGCCGGGTCAACTAGTTAATAATAAATACATATATATAAAGTAGAGAAATCGAGCTAATTAAACGAAAATTAATCTGTAGGTAAACCTAATTTGCTAGCATGTCTCTTTGTTGATGGCTCCAGCTTTTTATTTCTTATCGAATATGGAATGATATCTTTTATACTATACAATAGTAATACAAGAATTAATTATAATATGAATGTCTTTTATCTGGTCAACATGATGACCAGATAAAGCATAAACTTCAAAGTTGTTACTTGCCATATTCGCTCGCATTTATAGGCGGTTTCTCACGTGGTTGTCAAGATGTAAAAGAAAAGCGATACATTTCAAGAGTGCATAACTGCATATTAAGTAGGTCCTTAAGCTTGCATCTTGAGATATCTGGTATCCACTAACGAACTTGAAATAAAAATGTTTCAATTTCTGCAAAGGTTAATTCTTAATAGACATGTAACTATTCGTCTTTGACTTGGACATCGTATGTTACAGTAGATAGCGGCGGTGGCAGTTGGCATTTGGCATACATTCTTAACGCCCGATATGGGAGGAAACGGGTGAACGGGCGTCTCACGGCCGCGCGGACCTCTGATATTATTTACTGACCCCTAACTTGTGACATTCCATCTCAACTTTCTTGAAATGGAGCTTAAAGGGCTACAATAGGTTATCGGCAAAGATATCCAAAAGTTACGCGATATCAAGTATCTAACTATCTATAATTCTACATCCATAAAAAGTGATGGTTGGAACAAAAACTCGAAATTTCGAAACGGGTAATACACCATGGAGTGAAAGTACGAATATGTACTTAGGGAGATCTCTAATCAACCGCAGTGTTATGAAATATGATGACAGCAAAATTGGATCGGTATGAATTACATTATGACTAAACAAAAACAAGCAGGGCAGCTAAGCATCAGTGAGCATATCATCACTGAGATAGCTTTACAAGGTGGCGACTAGTCATTATTTTGTCTACGGAGATAATATCATGTTTCAATGGTGTAGGTGTGGTAGCAAACGCAATCTGACAGAAGGTGACATTCAAAGAATAGTTAAAAACAATATCATGTTACATTACCCTATTGATTAAGCTTCCATGCATGGGTAAGTTCCAAACAATAGTTTCAAAGAGGGAAATATTGCTCTCCATTTTGTAAGTAAGTAGGTTCAATTCGAGTACAATAACGATGGTCATTAAAACGTCGTAATTGCATTTTAATTACAATTCGAAGAACACCTGACGATGTCTCATTTTTTAATTTCAACATTTTTAATATCTTTGGTATTTTTAATGTATTATGCGATTTATACATCTGTAAAAACATCAATGAAGTAAATCCTTAATTAATTGTAAGAAAATTAGCACTTACATTAGTAGTTAGTTGTGTGGTCAGCGTGTGCACTTTCTCTTTAGCATCGGCAAGTTCCCTCCTCAATTTCCGGACCTAAAGGAAAATTTACAAGTTTAATTTTGCACAAAAGTACGCCATAATAAGCTTGCATTTAATTAGTTTTCCATCACTTTCTAGAAACTGGACGATTATTTAACATTTAACAAGGTAAAAGCTAGACTGGTTTAGAATGAGTCAAAATTTAGACAATATTCGAAGACAAGTAAATGGACCCTCCAAAGGATGGATATGATTTTTTCATGATGGATAGGTAGATAGATGATAAAGCAAGAAAAATGATATGATTGAACTTTACATTAGGTACCTCGTGTGCCTGCCTCTCCTCCGAGCCCGCACCAGCTGCCAATGACGACGCCGTCGACACCAACGATGCTGTTGAACCGTGTACTATGGACAACAAAGGAAATATTAACACCTGAATTATGTTAGACATTTACAATAGACAAGGTTGATACGAAATATTCCTTTGAGTGCACTGATCTATCAGTCAGAAACTTAGAAAATGGGCAACCGCTCGCTGGTGGTTTCCGAAGGGTTTAATACTGTGGCCAATGTTAACCTTGTTCCAAAAACCCCAGATTAATCAATGCGAAAGTTCACGCGAACAAGGAGTCGTATGTAGATGTCTTCTTTTCGATTTTTTGGTACTTTAAATTGAATGTGTTAAGTATTGTGCTGCCAAAGTAGCCACCTACCACGCACAAGTGATGAAACAATAGAGGAACCGGGACCATCCCTGTGTGCTGATGGTGATCACCGGTAAATTTAGGGCCTAGTAGATGGCCACTTTGGCAGCACCATGGCGTTCATTAGTCCCATTTTAGATCTAGTTGTGATTGATTCAACTGCATCTTTTGGTTCCACAGTTTTATCACTGACTTTAGTATTCAATATATCTACCTATAGAAGCTAACTTCTACGAGTATGTCTGTGTTCCACTCATCGTATTAGCGAGAGAAAATTTTCCCAAACATTACCGTAAATAAATGTTTTATGTTCGAATTCTGTCTCCGATGCAAGCCACATGTTTGAGGTTGCGACATTATGCCGTGCCGCGGACATCTGCTTCGTATAAATGATACCAATGACCGGACGATACCAAAGTACCCGTTATATGGAACACTCTAATTAAAGTATTGGGAAAAGACACTTATTGCGTACACACTTTTTCCTTAAACTCTTTCTTCAGATTTCGCTTTTTATGTTGAACTCTTTTTTTTACACAACAATGATTTTCTTACTTTTATATATTTTCACGGCCACAGATTTAATCAAAATTAACTCAAAGCTTGATCTACTGGGTAAGGAGAAGATAATTCAATTTACGATCTTGAAAATTCCCAGACAACATTAGACTGCGTTCAGAGTCGAATTCTGTCGAACTGTTGGTTGATAGATATGTTTCAATATTTTCTGCAGTAGGTATAACTGCACTTCCTCATAAACATCAATGATGATCCACTTGGTAAAGCATCTAAGAATGAAAGCTTTTATAAATAAAACTTGACTTACCTTCATCGTTTTTCTTAGGATAATGGTGCGAGTGCCGTGGTGTGTGCATTACATTGCCGGGCTGGTGCGTTGGACTCAGCGCTGACCTCGGAGATGGCGACGGTGGCTCCGACACGCCGTAGTTCAGACCTACGACACACAAACAGTTAAGTTCAGCTATATTAAGTTAATTATAGTTCATCAAAATAAAATATTAACCAGTGATAATCCTGCTGATTCTTCCCGATATAAATGACATAACAGTAGATTCTATATAATTAAAAAAAACTAAAAAATTTATTCTAACGTCCAAATTAAACTGTAGATTCCGAGTAAAGACACAATTACAATAGCTAGAAAAATCAATCAATTCTGTTTACAATAGGTATCATCTATTTACAATAGGTACAATATTTTTGTTAAGCTTGTTATTAATACACCTATTGTATCATTCCTTGAAAGCCGTAGAGCAATTTGTCCGAAGATGAGACAATACAAGAAATAGACTTACGCACTAATTGTACCATTTGCACTGATTAAGTATAATTATGCAAGAATGTACACTATGAGCAAGATACGCATTGGCATCGCTCAAAGCCACGTGCAGTAGTGAATATGTAAGAACATTCCGAGACCCATCAATATTAAAAAACAGACAGGCAGCTGAAATGTTCGTGTGATGAATGATGTATCAGCACTAGAAGTAGTAAAATCGATGGAAGCAAAACAATCAATAAAAACATTAGTCACGGACATTGATTGTGAAACATACATCATTTTATGTCCTATTGCAATAATGTTTTTGTTTAAGAATCATAAAACACATAGGACATGGATATTAAATCTTACCTTGTCCAGATGGTCCATACTGCACTGGCAAACAATAATACGGCTCGTAGTCACTCTCCGAAGATCTTTGCAGCATCGATGGGTATAGCTTCTCTGATTTTGTTGATCTGTAAGAACGTTTGTTGTTTAGTTTTTGTTGAGGAGTAAATCCCTTCACAATCTACGATGAAGCACATTTTGTGTTTGACATTGCTTGGTAATTTTGGTGCTCTCAAGCTAGGAATGAATGGAGGTACGGTGACGACAGACAATAATGTCTAAGGGGTACGTTTGAAACGTGAATGGGTGCCTTCACTGCTTTCCTGACTCGGTAGTGAAATATTATGTTGGGTGTGAATAATACCATAGACTAGCCAGTCCTGCTATTTATCGTCAGAAATGTTAGAATACAGTCATCATAGATCTGGAGTGTTAAGACTGTGTCAATCTCTTCGGGATATATTGGCATAGTACCAATAGCGTAAGGAGTCCTATGTTATCGTATCTCAGTCATTCCAAGCTTGCTACGCAGCACTTCAATACATCGTGAAAGCCCTTGGCGTATAGCGCACAATATAAAATGACACAGTACAGTATGTTTAGCAGTAGACAAAAGCCCGTTGAAAATAAATTGCTTCCAAATTGCGGTTTTAAAAGACACTGTAAAAAAATAGACTATATTTTTTTTTATTTGACTGGTTTTTTTTTCTCATTTTGGTTTGTGTCAGTATTGATTATACAGGTTGCGGACAAATTTAATGAAAACTATTTAATATAAATGACTGAAAAAATCAAAGGTGCACATTGCATACGTGAAGTATGTGCACTTCTTAGTCCAATACCTAGTTTTCACCTTAAATGAGAATATTTAAATTAAAAAATAATGTTTAAATGAGCATTTCCAATGGCGTAAATGAAGTGTAAATTATATCAAAGAGAAGCCGTGCCTTGTTCAAGTCATGCATAATTATTTATTGTTTAAATGAAGCGTGCCACCTTGAAGCCAAAACATGAACAAACTTCCAACCGTGTGGCATACCTTGGAAACGTCCTATCTCTGAGGTAGCTAAAAATTTAACCAAGAAGTCAAGACATTGTCATAATAACCACCCACCGTACAAATATAAATACATGACATAAGAATGTAAATAAGCATTAATGAATAGTAGGGACAAATAGTATGTAAGTAAACATAAGCATGATAAATGAGAAGGAAAGAATTAAGCTAGATTTTAGCACGTCGTGTTAATTTATTCAACCCATTTTCAATTTTATGAGTGGAACATAAAGCCGATATTTGGATAAGGATGTAAAGTCGATTGGGACGTTTGTTATAATTAGGTATGTAAACAAACCACCAATAAATATTGTAAAACTATCGCAAATAAATAAAACTTGATATGGGTCATTGACTTGATAATGAAACTAATCAAGACTCCTTTTCAAGTAGGTAGAAATAGATTGTTTTAGAAAACTTATATTTAATTAATTCTGTATTCTAAGGCTTGCACCATAAATGACTAAATACATTTAGTGCTAAACGTATTTAAAGCATCATTCTGTCTGTCATTTTCAAACGATTGGTAGGAATAGAACGATGATTTAAAGATATATATTTAGGGATAGCACTAAATGTATTTAGAGATTTGTGGTGCAATTGTGCAAGTGGACCGTAATGTTAAGTTGGGGTCTATAGAATTACATAAAATAATTATAATAGGTACCTAGGTACAGAATATATAAAACGTGATACCCCAGAGCGTAAAACAGTACTTTGTAATCTCTCTAAAAGACAAAGATATGGGGAACCCACCTAATACTGTTGCTCCTGTTTAACCTGGAGCCCTGTGCGTCTCGGTGCATGATGAGCTTATTGTGTGTGAGTGAGCTGCGGTGGTGTGAGTTAGGGGAGGAGGTGTGGTTGTGCGCCTGCGCCGAGTGCAGCGACGTGAGCGACTCCATCGACTCGCCCTCGGACAGGCGACCACTCGCAGAATATGTGTTGCTGAAAAGGGGAAGAGTGATGACGGCACGGAATGGCCAGCTGTATTTATCTCAAACGAGATGTTCTTTTTTAAAACTCAAGTTAAAACAAAATAAAATCGCTTCAAACAAAACACTGCCGTGTCCTACAACTGGCCATTGAAAATAGGGCTGAAATAAGCATGTGATCATGATAGAAGGGTTTTGCGTGTCATAGTATTTAATTTCAAAGAATTATTTGAAAATTATTAACGGAACAGAATTTAGAGCACAATTTCTTTGCTAACACAAACATTTAGTACCCCTTTAAATGGCAGTAGTCTTTAGTTCGTCTTTGAACTGTGTAGACCAAGGCTCATTGTATGACAAAATAAAAATTACAGAAAAATAATGACACACAAAAATAAGCATACAAGAATGATGAGGGAATATGGTGATACAGATGATAATGACACAAACAGTAATATTTATACACTTAAATGTCACATTAACATAAAATAACATTCTAAATTATTCAGCTGGTTACGATTCATCACTCATGTCCATACAAAAAAACACCCAACCACATACAACATAAGTACTAAATTAGTATTTACAATATTTACCTGTGTCTTAGCCAAGGTGCATACGGGATCCCGTAGTCAGACTTGACTTCAGAATATGTTTGAGTATCAGAGAGACTGCCGTCACTTATCTTTATGCCACCTCTAGGTGCGACCCTGGAAGCCATTGTATGTATTAACTAATGCCTAGCGTTTGGCGAGAAACACACAACGTAAGAAGGAAAATGACGGTCATATCTACTCTTCAATAAACATACTTCAACCACTGAAGAACACAAGACAAGTGAGGATCACTTTGAACAACTTAAGAGAGCATGTCTCTTGAATCGAGATAGACTTAACACTGATTCAAAATTCCCACGATGTTAACAGTTATTGATAAGAACTATTTGCTTACTTTTCAACATTCATGATTGTAACGGCCAGTATTTTTTGTCACTGAACTTTTTTTGTAGGTATCTAACTTTTTGAAGGCAAAATTGACTATTTAAAAAAACGAACGTTCAAAAGTTGTTAGTACATCGTCCGAACATCACGAAATTCTTCTTCGCAATGTGTATTTACTCAATTATAATGTGTGGCCAGGACAGAGATGAATTAAGTCACAGTTCAATTAAAGAACACGTCATTTTGTACCATAACAAGTTTCCTTTGATTCGTGAACCAGTCGAATGAAAGTTATCTTCACATTCCCGGATTATAACTCAATCCTTGTTTGCTTTTCCAATTTAAATATTTTGATATCAACGGAATTGTTGGAGCACATAGGTCAAATATTGATAAACTACCTACTTAATAAAAATACAAGGAATTCGTTAGCATGTAAGTTTATCTATTGGACAAGATTTTCTTTCATTGAATGTCCCGAAATAGATAACGATGTGGAGTACCTAATTATTAACTATATTAACCATTGTTGTCATAAAGTGCACTCATTACCAATCTACAAAATGTATCGTAGGCTGAAGTAGGTATTTTTAGTGTCTAGGTATCTAACAAACCTTTACAGAGAGTCTTACTGATGACTAGCTTCTGGCCGCGACTGTCCACGTGAAATTTCTCGTTTTAACTTAAAATATATTATCCTTTGCTCGGCATTAAAACTCCCGAAAAGTGTAAGAATTTTCTGAATCGGATCAGTGTTTTTAAAGATTACCCTACATACAAACTCACAACCTCTCTAAAATATTAATATAGAAGTATAGATTTGTTGCGTTTCAGCCGGGCATATTTCTTATTATAACTGAATTCATAAATAGAACCTGTCCTGTTTTATTTAGGCTCCAGTTCCGCCCTGTAATCATAATTTCAAGATCATGGTCATCCTCTAGCTCTGTAAAGAGATAGCAAGATATCTATTCATCTCACTCTCGCTTGTAGGTATCGACTATCCCGATTATTAGTTAAACTGTTTAATTGCTGATGTCAACGAAACAAATTGTCTTGTATAAACCGTTCATTTGTTTGGGTTGGAACTCAGCTGTTAGGTACCTAATTTATACGCAAGGCCAGATATTTCTAGATTAAGACAAAAGCGTCAGGGTAGCCCGCGAAATTCAAATTTTCTTACATTTTGTGCAATTTGCAGGTCAGTATCGGGTTGTATATTAATCTAAATATGATTCGCGGCCGTAACAAATATTTTTATTTATAGAATTATAATCATAAAAACCATCAATATATCTTTCCAAGTTCATATCACCCTTGATTGAATTAATATTTCATGAAATCATGACATTTGAGGCCAATTCTTACTTCCATAAGTTAAAATTGGCCTGAAATGTTTTGATTCAATATGGAAAATCAGCAATACAACTCCATAGTTGCATTGCTGATGTTATTTGTGTAAAGCCATATTTGTTATACGGTCGTGAATCATATTCTAATCAACATACAACCTGATACTGACCTGTAATTTTCAAAAAACGTAAGTAAATTTAAATTTCCCGGGCTACCTTAGCGCAAATCCTTTTTTTTTTCTTTTTTTTTGGTTGTGAAATCATCAAATAACGCTCTGGTCAGACTTTTACTGTGTAAAACCACCCGTGTTCCTTCAGTTGCCCGTGCAGGGGCAACCCAGGAACAACCCGTGACCCTGGCAGTAGTGTATATATGCGTAGATTTCAGCTTCAGCTCTTTTTCACCCTATGGTTATCCAGTCATAGTTACTTAAGGTAGGTAAATTTTTTATTATCTATAATTATGAACCTACCTAATCTAAACGAATATTTTCAATTTTTAATAGACATCAAACAGTTAGTGTTTAGTACTGAAAAATCACAAACACAACGCCTAATACTGAAACACGATCTCATGCGTCTTATCGAAAAGAAAAACGTCTATCAAACAACACTACATAAAGCTTTCCCCAATGTGCAGACAAAACAACATTCATTTCAAACGTAAAAATTATTATATACGGCATGTATCAGAAAAGTGTGGTCATATTTAAGGGTGTGGTACAGACCATGAAACTGAACAACTTTCTCTATGGGACCAACGTAATCCCGAAAAAATTATCGACCGTCCCATACCTAAATTTGGGTCGAGAAGGTAAGTATAGTAAAGAAAGGTTATTTAGTGAGGGAGGCAATTTGGTGATAGACTCTTAAAAGTCTTCCAAAACATTACCTATGCACGTAATGATATGTCACTACGTCTTGTCCTTTGTGGTGAACTGGTTGCATCATTCTGCGTTACTGCGTGCATAGGTAACGTTTTGGCAGACTTTTAAGAGTTTATCACCAAATTGCCTCCCTCACCAAATAAACTTTCTTTACCCCACTTATTGAAATTTGTATGGGACAGTTGATATTTTTTTAGCGATTATGATTTGCGTGATGAATATGACTGCACCTTTCTGATACATGCTGTTTATGTAAAATATTTACCTGTGATGATGGAAGAGAGCAGCGAACTCGTGTGTCCCAGGCTTGGGCAGGGACTGTGACCCCAGCAACCTCTCGCGGACCGAAGCTGAGAGCTGAGCCGCTGCTGTGCCACCCAAAGAAAATGATTTCGGACCGATTCCATTTTCTGCGTAGGCGTGAAAATGAAGAATGAATGATAATGAAAAGCAAAGTTTATTTGTTTTCCGAAGATAAGCATGCATACCTAGTTCCGGTACGTACCAACTGACCAAGAACTGTAAAACACTTCTGGAAATTCTAGATGAAATTTCTAAATGATTAGGTATGGATACCTACAGTGACGCTAATAAGAGGGGCTTGTGGCTAAGTAACTGCACGGTTCGATCGGTCAGGTTAAGCTACGCTTGCCGCGATTGGTCCGTGGATGGGTGATCACCTTTACATACCAAGACCTCTCCCTGCTTCGGAAAGCATGTTGAGCCCTAGTTGTCATTCGCGGAACTTTGGCAGTCGATAAGCGTCGTCAGACACGAAAGTCTGGCAACCGTCTTACGAAGGAGTATCATATTACCCAGTAACACATGTAAAATACTGGTATTCAGCTGCATCCGGTTAGACTGGAAGCCGACCCCAACACAGTTGGAAAAAGGCTAGGCAGATGATCACCTACAGTGACGCTAATACATTATTTACCCTGTCCACATTTTAGCAGTTTATGAATTCAATTAACAGTGATTTGAGCAATTATAGACAAATTAATTTTAAGGTAAGAAGTGTTTAAAATTGTCTTCAAGCCTACGCGTACGATTTACTTAATGCTAAAATGCTACGTGCATGAGATGAAGAAAATCATATAAAAATATAAATAAGTATAATAAAATATTGTAGGTATGAAAAAATTATATAATCTTACTGTGAATTTGGAGATCTTGTGTACATGTTTGCGTACCACCCGATACTTTGACTTTCGTTCTTGGCACAGCAGAAACTTGAGCAGTCCTTCCGCCTAAAACAAATAATTTGGATTATAATTCATGAATAGTGTAAAACTAATGGCAAAATAATATCACAAACAGTAAACTTTATAGTTAACTTTAACAGAACCTATCATAAAAAAATCTATCATCACATACCTATTTTGTGCAAAAAGCATTCATCAGCACAAATCATTTGGTTTCCCGCTAACCCTCGTTCCTGTTATTATTATGTTTTTTTTTTCTAAATCAGCCACGATATTCTATTCAGCCAGAACGAAGTATACATGGAATTAGTATGTACTAGGTATACATTTTTTAACTATTGTAAAATAAAAAAGTTTACATTACTTATTTTTTTTTTTTGCTCGGATTCTAAGTTCAAAAATATTGCCACTGATTTTACTCAATCTTATTTCAATTAAATACGTTTATTTTACCATGCTGTGGAGGTCCATTCGACTGCGGTGCGGGCTGTTGAGGGACGCCATTTTGTCTCTTCACGTAGCCGAAGCTCTGTGGGACCTTCGCTTTACTGGAGGAACAAGTGCTGCCGTTTCCTCCGCTTGACACGCTAGACGGACGAGATCCTCCGCTGGGTGACTGAAGCTGCTAAAATTTTATTTTAAATTGAAATATTTTATATACCTACGAGTAATATAGTTACCTACATCATACAGGCATGATGATGATTAGAGGTTTAGGAAAGAATTTCCAAAGCCTGAGCTACTTAGTCAGACGTGATATTAAAGTTTGTGAGCGAATTAATAGTCAACGGTATTCATTGATTAATTATCTACATAGGTATGGTTATGATAGTTAAACATGTAATACCTGTGATCCTCCACTTCTAGATGGATGTTGACCAGATGAATTTGATGCAGCATACTGTAAATAAAATAAAAAGACTCATTAGACTCTTTAACATGGACTATGGATTTGTGATGTCAGAGCACCAAGACTTGGGGAGCAGAAAACCATGGATCAAATGCAGAGTTACTGGTCTGGAACCAATTGGCCTATCCAGTATAATCAGCCTATAATCTTCCCACTGTTGGGACACAGGCCTCCTCTTTTCGAGAGAGAGTGGGCTGTAATCTATGTAGCTCGCGGGCCAAGTGCGGGATGGTTATTCGAAGTTTTTGATTCTGGGACATGCCGGTTTCCTCACGAGATTTCCTTCACCGTTTTGAGAGCAGTGGTGATAAAATTATTCAGACAAAGTAAAGCGCCTGTTTTCCAACTTACGACCTACCTACAACTCGTAAGTCTAGTCCGTCACTACTGGGCCACCACTGCTCTCGACCTATCCAGAATATGGCTGCCTTTCCACCAGAGTTGAGCGAGGATGCGTAGCGAGGGATGTATGTGAAACCAACGAATAACATCGCTTAATTTTTATAGCTTGAACTAAGTTAGCGTTGGTATAGATTAGTTTTACACTTCGCTACGCATCCTCGCTCATCGATGGTAGAAAGGCAGCCTAAGCCCGAATAAAAATTTTTTAGGTGTTGGACATATTTTCCAGCAAAGAAAAGTGTCGTAAAAGGCGACTCAAGGATTATTGCAAAGGAACAGGCACGGGGCAGCAACGTCTTTCTAATTACAGATTCGGCTATCAGCACTCCGGATAACAATGCGCATTATTCCTCTTATGGCATGCAGGCTGGTTAGGTACTGCAAGCGTCAATGAGCTGCAGTGTACCTACCTACCCATAGGTCAGCCATGCCAGTAATCAATGGGCTGAGATAAACTTAAAGATAATTTTGTATTGTTAACAGCATTAGACAACACAAGGCTAGCTGGTCATGAGTTCGAAACCGACACACATAACACTAATTGGAGTATTGAGTCCAAATACTTAAACGTTATTATCACAAAATAAAAGGTTATTATTATTTTCTATTGACGTCCATACTCCATGTGCTTAAGTATTAGCTTGGTAAGAAAACCCTTCCTAATAAGCTAAATATGCTTATGCTGTTTTAGGTACTCTGAAACCTGCTGTTTATGAATGAAAGTAAGTTAAAAAAACCCGAGTAGGGACCTAGAGTTTTTTTTACATTTCCATTTTACCTGTGGATGTGGCGCGATGCCAAGCTGCTGAGCCGCAGTTAGCTTCTCCCGCTTGTGATGCTGCGGCGAGTGATGACCAGTGCGACGTTCTCCTTTACGTCCATGTGACGGACTTGGCGGCGCTTGTGCTGGTTGGTTCTGGAATGGGGGAAAGAAACCACGTGAGACATCGGAATACACAAGTCTATCAGAGAAGCAGGAAAGTTAAATGTAAACCGTCACGTGGTTTTGCCGGTCACATTGTTATAGGTAAATAATGGATATTTCTTGACCAGTGCAACAACTACGTGACCAAAAGTCATTGTGCCCTTTTTTAAACGTAGTGCCTTCCCTTAACTCTAGGATGTTACTTCTGATTGTTTTGTGCAAGTACTCCGTTACTTTTTCAATTTATGCTAAAACCGATTGAAGTAGTTTAATTATTTGCATGATTATCTTTAGGTATTGCCGATCTATCCACAGGCAAATCCGTGTACATCCTCTAAGTGATGTCCTAGCTTGATACACAAAAGAGATAGTAGAATTCACGACTTCATTACTTGCTAAATTATAAATTCTAATAGTTACCAGTGGCGGAGCCCCGACTCCCGGCGAGTCGGTGTACTTCTTCCATGTGGTGTCCTGTTGACGCGGCGCAGGCGGCTGCCGCTCGGTCTGTTGCCCGCAGTCCGCCTTGCTGCGCGTGCGACCCACCACGCGGTACACGACGCCACTGCCTCCTTCCATGCCTCTATTGCGACCGCCGCGTCTGGAGAATTGATGGAAACTGGTGTTTATTATATGGCAACATTTACAGTTAACTTACATCGTACTGAAAAAATTGGAGGACCGGTAGTTCGAGATGAAAATGAGTGTGGTTCCCAAAATAGGCACGACTTGCAATGACCGCGTTAATGATGAAGTGCTATATACTTTTGGCAATGTTGATGCAAATTAGGTACCTACTTGCAAGAATAATTAGGTAGGTAGGAAACATGTAATCCTCGTGATATTTTTGTCTTCGGAAAAAAATCGTATGTGGCAGGTAGGTTGTTCTTTTTCAGAGGCACACTCTTTAATTAGTTTCAAAAAAGTCTTAACTTTACAGTGGACAGCATAAATATAAAAAAAGAGCGTAATCACAAGAAATCCCTACAGTCTTCCTCTCACAAATGATACAGCAACGTCAATAAATGATGTCGCGAGTACCATTCTACTTATTACATTGAAAGGGGTCCCATTATATTCACGTAGGAACGAGTCCCTCTGCTTAGAAATGGCATTAAAGGGTGCTACCGGTTTCCCCTACGCATGAGTCAGGGTTAAAAGCCTTAAAAGAACCAAGGAGTAATACGCAGAATTACAAACCGCGTCGATATATTTACACATAGAGGATCTGAGGAGAATACGGTAGAGTTTGCCTTGACAACGTAAATGAAACAGAACCTGCTTTAGCTACTTTTAAATCGCATAATAGGCTTAACTGATCAAGAAAAACACCCATTATTACGACTTAACTCGACTTAACCTGCCTAGTGAAGCTTAAGTTTACGACGCTTACTAATAGCGGTATTTTTAATCAACCATTCACCGTTCGAGTTCAGTCTTATCTTTCTCCGGCGCTAGTCGCCAGTCTAATTATGTAGTTAATCCTCCACTTCATTAGTCACTTGTTTTCTTTTCATTCGCTTTACACAAAGCCCTTATTACAGTGCATTTCTGCCCCATCCCTACTTTGTTTACCTCCATCTTACAAAGCCTTTGAACCCTCCACCATAATCCAACATAGGTCAGGATTATAGGTGGTTAATCTTTACCAAGCTCGAGCCTTATCCAGTACCTACCTTTGCCTTTATTTTGCACGACTTATTAGAAGCTATGTAGGTATGTGTGATACTATGTAGGTACATACAACAAGATCAAAGTAGATTGAACGCAGGGTGCTGTACAGGCCCGGCTGGCCTGAACAAAGGGATTAAATTGATGGCATCTGATAAAAGGGGAGCTCTATTCTCTTATGGAGACGAGCAACATGTCGCTGCGACCTACTTTTAAAGATGTGTGGGGACAGATACAAAGATATTAACACCCTAAACGTTATAACTTTCTCGGAGTCCTTAATTAAATTCATTATTACGAACGAAACGTAATTTATTTCTAAATCGTGTTTGCAAAATAAAGTCTAATTTCGTGTAACGAATTCTGTGTTACATTTAAGGCTAACCAGCCATCATTCATAAACAAAATCAATCTTACTTTTAACGTCAGTGAACTTTGTTTACGATACTTATCTCACCTACCTACTTACAAGTTTGGTTTAGTTAGTAGGTACGCAATGCGGCTGATATTCGATAATAACGTAAAAACAAAGAATCGAGTGCGTGTTAATTATAACAAGATGCTACTTAATACTGCGAAAGAACGGGTGTATTCAGTATGATCATTAATCACTCTTTATTGCACTCATTTAGGATCAATGGAGTCTTTATGCTGAAGAATAGAGTTCGTTTATTTTTAACTCGTGTAAGGAGGTCGATACCGCAGTACCTACCTACTTACTTTGATAAGTGAAAGGGCAATATCGAGGAACAGTGGTAAATAGAAGCCGTGTTCTAAGTAAAAAATAATGTTGATATTCATTTCCTTAGACGAGAATAAACATTAGGTAAGTTATATCAATTATCTAAACTTAATATTCTAGAGAGAAAAGATTAAATTTTTTGTTACGGTTGAACGCTAAAACGGCTGAACGGATTTGGATGAAATTAGGCACATGGATGTAATAGGACATAGCATACTTTTTATTTAGATATTCCCACGGGATCGAAACTTATACCGTGTGAAACCGTGGGCCACAGCTAGCTTTGCCCGCGTGGAGGTCGGAAATTATCCTACGGAAGCATATTACCGGGATAAAAAGTATAGTTTAACACATAAGATACTTTTTATCAGGTTACAATAATATCTGTTTGCCAAATTTCATCCAAATCCGTTCAGCCGTTTTAGCGTTAAACCGTAACAAACAAACATACAAAGAATGAAATCATTTCTCTTTAAAAGCCTAATAGTAATGATTGAAATACTATCGTGAATTTATGCAAGCCTAGTACGTTTTCTTAGATTACTGCTCAGAAAGTCGGGTTATATTACAAACATGATTCGAATGACATGTTTCCCCCAGCCCTTTCTTTTTTTTTAGGGTTCCGTAGTTTCTACAACCCTTATAGTCTCGTCATGTCCGTCTGTGTAAAAATTCACGGTGATAGTGCATTTCATGAACTTTAAAGGAAAACTTTAGCGGTTAAGATAACTTTGTTAATTTAGCAGTAATAGTCGTTGAACTTTGGTGTTGGATAATTTTGTACCAAATACAAAATCCTTAGCAATAATCCTTTAAAGTGACTAAGATGAAGTAGTTGCTTGTTTAACCCTACACTGTGCGTGCCCGACACGCACTTGGCCGGTTTATTTTTTGTTTATGTTCTTTATTGCGTCATGTTTACCGCAAATAAACGTACCTATTTTCTTTCTTTCTTTTCTTTCTTTTCTTTCTTTTCTTTCTTTTCTTTCTTTTCTTTCTTTTCTTTCTTTTCTTTCTTTTCTTTCTTTTCTTTCTTTTCTTTCTTTTCTTTCTTTTCTTTCTTTTCTTTCTTTTCTTTCTTTTCTTTCTTTTCTTTCTTTTCTTTCTTTTCTTTCTTTTCTTTCTTTTCTTTCTTTTCTTTCTTTTCTTTCTTTTCTTTCTTTTCTTTCTTTTCTTTCTTTTCTTTCTTTTCTTTCTTTTCTTTCTTTTCTTTCTTTTCTTTCTTTTCTTTCTTTTCTTTCTTTCTTTTCTTTCTTTTATTTTTTCTTTCTTTTCTTTCTTTTCTTTCTTTCTTTTCTATCTAGCGTCCTAAAGCAATTGTGACCGTCGAAAGTTTTGTTCTTTCTTTGGGAACAGTATTTTTTCTGGATGAAAGGTATCCTATGTCCTTTTCTATACACCTGACAACGTATATGCAAAATTTCATGATGATCGGTTCAGTGGATTAGGCGTCTAAAGGTATCAAACAAACAAACTTACTTTCGAATTTATAATATTAGTTACGAAGTTAGGATAATAAAAATCACACTTCATAGACGGCTAGTATTTACCCCAGCAGTGTTTAAATCACTTTAAATATGTATTTAATTAATTCCAACTTTTTTTTTTAAAGTCTTGTTTGTTTTACGCCGCCAAACGTAGCAAATCCTTATAAATAACTTCACTCCGATAAGTTTGTTTCAGTACAACTTCAGTGATATCTCCCTGTACTAAAAAAGGGGACAAACATTCCTTACCCCGCAATAAAGATTACGATAAAAAGTAAAAAGTACGTCAACTTTTTAACTTTCCAGTTTTCCCGTGTTCCACTTACAGTAGGTAAGTACCACAATTACATGGAGTGAGAAATACAGCCGTCGGAAAAGAAGGAAATGGTGTCGAGAAAATTGTCCGTCCGTCTTGGAGGCAGGTTAAGCAAACTGTAATCTATTACAGTCAGAGCCAAGCCTTTGCGGTTACAAATGCCGCAGTGTCCTAGTTTATTGCTAACGAGATGCAGTAATCCATTTTGCATTCTATTTTAGGAAAAAAATATGTATCGGCTCACTTCAGCGCCCTTCGTGCGCTACCTATTTGCTATATTTAATTTTCGTTGAAAACCAACGGCGTTTGTATTTTTGCGCTGAATGAGAAATAAGGAATGCAAACTGAACGATCAAGGACCTCATATTAAAAAGTTCCATTCCTGTACGTAAACAGAGGATCCTGTATTTTCAGCGAAAGTCTATTCAGCAGTCTGTCTAAACAAGCTGCCTAAAAAGGGTTTCAGGTTCTCGTCTGTAACGACGAAGGCTACATTAGGTACCTACTGCCAAACCTTATGTATTCCAAAGAGAAATAAGCTGCAATCATACCAGTTGCGAAACTCACTTCCTATCACAATTCAATGGATTTTGAAGGAAATTACTCATACATAGGTTGGAAAATTCCTATGGAAATGGAAGTAACGCAATAAATGTTGTTGGATTGTGAAAATGAAGGGAATTACAATAAATTGGAAGTGTGTTACGCAATTACCCCGCTGATCCCAAATCATGACTATTCTTCTGCCTATCCATTGAAAGTGCACTCGTGTACTGAAAATGAATATTTCTTTCATTTATTTATTAAAAGTCCGCAGTGAAAAATGTAATGTGCCAAGTTTTAAAACCTCCAGCTTGTCTGGCATTAAGCCATTCTTGTTACCTCCCTTGTTTACCTTTCGTAATGGCCTCTTGCCAACTTATAAACCATGATAATACTTATAACACGTTAACTTTTACTTTACATTAACAACAATAACTAATTTACAATAAGAGCCACTTTACTTTGCCATTAATTAGTCATTAAATTAATCTGGAACGGAAAGAAACTTGTCTACATATTTTAACATCGTTCGACATTATAGAGAAAGTGGCTGTAAACAAACGGATAATGTAAGTAGATAGTATTTATTTATTATTTAATTAAAACGGTTTAAAAACCAATTACAGAAATTAAAGACACTTTACACATACACATGTGCAAGAAATAACTTTTGAATTATTTAGACTGAACGAATTCGCTGAGTAAAAGTATTCCCGTTTCATGTATTCTTCATACGCGATTTAAGATTCAAGATCGTAAGTTGCCTACACAAGAGTTCTAGATTGGTGGCACATTTTAAAAGTGCCCTTTATGCACATTGTATACTAAGACGATTGCGAATGAAAGCTCCCGAAAGCAGCCGTGACCCTACTCTAGTAAAACAATTTCATGGGAATTTTTCTACCACCGGGTTAGTTGTGTAACACACTTTCAATTACAGTCTGAAACATTTTGAAGGATATTGCTAATAAATTGTTTCATAAGTTCGAAAATTTGTCTGCTCAACAACGTAAATAACACAATGAATGTTGTTGAAATGTCAAAATGAAAGCCATTGCTACTGTTAGTGTGTAAGTTGTGTAATGCAATTACCCCGCTGAATCACGTCGCGCCTGTCTTCGTAAGCCTTGAGATATTGTGTTTAAAACCTTTAACATTAGACATAAATCGGTATTTTCGTGAATCAATTTCACTGTACGCTCTAATGAGAAAACAAAACAACAACAATGGTTAAATCGGTCACATGTTTCACAAAAGTTCCTGATATCAAAACAATAATTTTGCGTCTACTTCTAATAAACTAAAAATAATAACGTGAGTACCGTGAGTACCTACTGGTCATTATCAGCATTCGGGTGAGTAGAATCTAACTGAAAAGTGCATTGACACGTTTACCAACAGACCGCTATAAAGTACCTACCTATAAGGGAGGTATCTAATCTTTGTAGCTCAACTCTATTAAAACACATACAACCTATAAAAGCCACTTCGTAAATCTAAATAACCACACTTCATGGATTAAACCTGAGGGAAAATACACTGCACGCCATGTAAGACGGTATACGAGGCAGGGGGAGATAAAGTTGTAATCAGGCATCGTTGTGAACGCGCCGCTTTCTTCCACGACAATTAGTACCGTACCGATAGACATTCGTCGCTATATGAAGGTGTCTGTAGGTACCTATAGTAATCGTAAGGTGCATCAATACGTCCCTACAGTCCTTTGGCTGTTGTCATTTGAAACATTGGCGTCTTAATGAAAACTGAGCGCCCGAAGCCTCTCGCTAATGATGACGGATCTCCTGAAAGGAACAGTCTCCTACGTTCTCATTATCTATGAGCCGAGCAGCTCTCTCTTATTATTCTCTCGTTCATCTCATCATTATTTTCGCTGAAATGATGAATGCTCTTTTGTTTTATTTGAATGTGTTCGCCGTATGTTTTTGTTGGGATCGTAAACACTGTGCTTACATTTTTTCAGAGACTACCTACTGATTTATGAGTAGGTATATTATTTTGAGGGGCCCGTGGCTGAATAACAACAGCCGCACAGGTCGATCGATCAGGTTAAGCTACGCTTGCCGCGGTTGGTCTGTGGATGGGTGACCATCTTTATATACCGTGACCCCTCCGTGCCTCGGAAAGCACGTTAAGTCGTTGGTCCCGGCTGTCATTCGTGGATCTTTGACAGTCGTTACGAGTAGTCAGAAGCCCGAAAGTCTGACAACCTGTCTTACCAAGTAACCAGTATTACCCAGTAACTGGGTTGTGGAGGTCAGATAGGCAGTCGCTCCATGTAAAATACTGGCATTCAGCTGCATCCGGTTAGACTGGAAGCCGAGCCCTACATAGTTGGGAAAAGGCTAGGGATATGATGATATTATTTGAATATCTACACTTATTTATGTAGCAATTGTTGAATTATAAGTGCCGATTACGAGTGTGTTATGTTTACTATAACTCATCACTACTTTTCTCTATCGTTTATCAACATTAAATCGAGTGAATGTTTTAAAATATTTCAATGAGCCAAACAATAGTATATTTCATTACAAGTGCGGAAAGGCTGTCATTGCAAAGAGTTCCGACAAATGTCTACCCGAGCCGAGGCGCAGCCGAAGGCGAGGGTTGACAGTCGGAACAAGTTGCAATGACGGTTCCGCAGGTGTACTGAACGACTATTTTTAATACAGTTGAGAAAAAATGAAGCAATTTAATAAAATAATAAAAACACAATATTGCTTTTTTCTCTTCTCTCCACGCAAAAAATTAGTCGTATGTGGATATGTAACGACTTTTGAATTTTCCGGTAAAATGTTCTCCGAAGCATTTTGTGCAATTATACTGAGTTCCGGTGGTGTTAATTAAAAAAAAATAGGGTCGAAATTACTCATTTTGTGCAACAAACAACTAAACCCGCAAAGAAAATTTCTGGAAAATGGCGCCAACCGTAGAATATAAGCAGAGTTTTTTTTTCTTCACCCATTTTGGTAGGCAAAAGGAACTATCCATACAGCTTAGTCTTCAGTATATTTTTTTATTGATATGAAATGAAAATGAAATTTAATGAGATGAAATGAAATGAAACCTAACCTAACTCATTCAATTAAATCATTAAATCTGATATACATATAAATAAATTAGTAGCTTCTTTTTAGAAATATACGTATTTGTATGAATCACAAAAACTCTTTAGTAAAAACTTCATGGTTGGTTTTTCTTTTTAATAGACATTATTTTGACAGTTGGGAAAGAGACACGCACGAGTTCGGGGAAGGTAAAAAAAAAGCACTAGTATGTAATAGCCCACTTCCCGAACGCTATACGTCCCTGCAATACACCACTTTTTGAGCAACTGTATTAAAAACACTTTTCTCAATTTAATGAACTGTTTTAAAAATTAAATTAAACACATAATCTGCATTGAAGTACGTACTTATCGAGTTCGAGTGGTGGAGTGGCGTTAATGATAACAGAGGTGTTATATTTTGTTCATTACACAATACGTACCTATGTGTCTATATTATGTTGATAATAAACACGTAAAAGTCCCGAACTTCATTAACAGTAACAACCTCATTATGAGTTGCTGGAAAATAGTAAAATCATATTTTAATGAGATACCGAAGAGGTACACTATACTCTACAACTTACTGGCAACATAATATCGGATATTTTATAACTACGACAACGGACAACTTGGCAAAATTCGAGTTGTTTTATCGATATTTTAACTGAAATTGATACACAACCTGGGCTGTGTGGAGGTCAGATAGGTAGTCTCTCCATGTAAAATACTGGTATTCAGTTGCATTAGTTAGAATGGAAGTCGACCTCATTAAAGTATGGAAAAGGCTAAGCAGATTGCTTGATACACAACCTGCACCCTAATTGCGCAACACACTATCAATCTGAATCTGAATTTGTAGGATATTGCTAATCCATTGCTTCTTATGTTTGAAAGTGGGTCTGCTCAGTGCTCAACAAACGTAAATAACGCAATGAATTGTTTAACTGTCAAAATGAAACCCATCGCTACTGATAGTGTATTTCGCAATTACCTACCTGCACGCGTAGCATGACGACGTTTTGTCGACGGAAGAATAGACAAAATGACACATTGCCATGCTTAAACGCGTAGAATGCGTACAAATATTTCTACAATCTGTCATCTTGCCTGTTCTTCCGTCGACAAAACCCGTTTCTACGGCGGTCATGC
Source organism: Oligia fasciuncula (assembly GCA_963082905.1). Taxonomy (NCBI): domain Eukaryota; kingdom Metazoa; phylum Arthropoda; class Insecta; order Lepidoptera; family Noctuidae; genus Oligia; species Oligia fasciuncula. The sequence continues at coordinate 14,643,364 of OY720388.1, read as the reverse complement.
TACGCGTGCTGGTGTCATTTTATAAATATTTTAACTCTGAAACTGATACGGCAGCCTGATCAGTTTCAAACTAGTATTTCAAAACTAAATAATGCTGTAAGGCAACATATTGAAATGTCGATAGCGAAAGTTGCACAAACAGACGCCGAGCCGAACGCTGAAAGCTATTCAAACCTAACCGGATTTCCTCTCGGTATACCTATTTCAACTTGAATTCACTTTGTTATCAGCTAAGTAAGGCTCTTGGATGCTTTTATGTTGGAATAGTTGCACGAGAGCCGATACTCAGCTTTTAGAGTTTCTGTAGTATAGTTTTCTGTTTGAATTTGATCATTTACATAACTTTCCATCTGTATTCCCGAAGGGTTAGGCAAATGTGTTGGGTTAAGTGCACCCATTTCGCCAGTTATATGTTTAAGTCCCATGTGATAGGGGGCGAGCCTATTGCCATCAACCGGGCACAAATCTAAACTCCGTACTGCTACTGGGAAATTCCAGATGGGGAACTAAATAACTCTTTGCCCGACCCGATAATCAATACCAGGACCTCATGCTCATCAATAGCGCTTGCGACTAATTAACCAACGAGACAGTCGAGGCAGTTTTTATTTAACGTATGCAGATTACATTTCCCGTAGTTCGTTGAACGTAAAGGTTTCATAGCAAGCAACCGACAACCTGAGTTTTTTTTTCATATAAATCTCGTTTCCATAAAAAACGTTTCCGTCGTAGCAGCGACTACGTCGTAGCATTCACGTAGTACGTAACCTACAAAGTCTTTTGAACTAGCGCTACGAGTGCAAAATATCAAAATGTTCCGAACGAAAATGCACCTACAATCCTTTGTTTACGGGAAAATTTGTTTAAAAACTTAAATGTAGCACAGGTTTTCTGTTTACGCTCGAATTTTCCTCATAAAATTATATTTTTCACCGTTTATTCTGAACACGAAGCTATAGCTACGTAGTTTCAACAAAGAATAACTACCTACCTACTTAACTGCTTACGTATCTACCTGGTATTTTATTTTATACAGCTGAAAAGACTTTCGGTATCGAGTGTCTCACTTCATAAATTTTGTTCGGTATAACGGAGCGAGGATCTATAATATGTTCCTGCCTGGAGGCTTACCCTTGTCAAAGTTTAGACTTGTTACGAGTACTCTTTAAAGTTTCCATGAAACACATGTAAACCTTACACGCAAAAATAAAATGATGTTATACACGAATTGTATAGGTTTTGACTTTGTGATGTTGTATGTACTTAGGACCTAACACACGACAGTGCCTTACTGTCGTGTGTTAGGTCCTAAGTAAAATACATTCATGAATAACATTCTAGTGCCATCCTATCTAAATAATGTCCAAGTCAAGGTCTAGGCTTACTATAAACTACGCATGTATATTAAAGTTTATACATTAAATATGACTGCAAAGTAGAAACGGAATAAAATAATACAAAACTACAATGACATTTGTTTGAATGAAGCAAACATACTGTACCTAATGTAAATTTTTCACGAGAAAATATTTTGCATACGGGAAATTTTAACTTTCCCAAATATTAAAATTTAAAGCAAATCTGTTTTGTATCTTGAAGGAACACGGGTGGGTTTTAGTCAGTAAGAGTCTGACACTCCCTTCCACTCCGCCCAGAGCGGGAGGGGTCATTTGATGATTTCTCACCGAAAAAAAAAATGGACCTATCGCATCGCGGTTCGTTATCTTCCAATACCCCCACATCATTGAATAAACAATGAGAAAACTGTAATGCCGATTGCAACGTGTTAATTATGTATGTACTTGTGAAATACCTGCCGAGGAAGATAACAAGTTATTTCCAACGCTCGACTTCGCCTCATTAAAATTTCAAGGAGCGGAACAAACAGAACGCCATTCGCTTTGCAATATCCGAACGGGGAATTTAAAAGTTTTGCAGCGAGAATAGTTTCCATATTGTTAAAGTCCTTTTTCAGATTTCCATTCATTTTCCGCTTGCCGTTTTCCAGCTGTTATATAAGGAAAAGAGAAAAAAAAAAACAATGACATTTCAGCCACATAACTTCCAAGTTTTGTGGAATGAACTTCTCTTAGTTTTTTGTTCGTATTCCTCGTTCGTACATAAATGTCTGCTGCAAAATCGAACTATTTTTCCATTGTGATCTCTTGAAGTACTTAGGTATTATTTATTGAAATGCTGTGCCGAAAATAGAATACAATATGGTCAACCAGACATTCAATCACAAATGAAAAATCAATATCGTCAATAGACTCAATCGACCTTAGCGATCTGCAATCAATGTGCATTTATCGACAGAGTATTGCGAATAAAACGAGCAAATAAAAATACCCAGTTTATGATTCACGGCCAACATAACCCCTCTAAAATATCGACACCGGCAATGCATTTTAGTCCTTAGTAACCCTGCCTAAACATGAGGACGTGAATCTAAACAATATAATACCCGACTTCTTTTAAAAGACTCCGTCTATTTGGAAACCCGAAATCGTCAACATACGTCCCGATTCGGTTGGTTAAGTAGGGGACCAGAATTTAATGTAGTGGATTTAAATTTCTCTGATCGCTTTAACTTTCTACGCGGGTAAGCATTTTTACGGAGACTCCTTGCTGTTTTACGACTTTGGCATTTAAATATTTTGGTACTCTTTTATTTCTGGTTACTGATAATAACGTATCCACCTAATGTTACCATTATAGGATACTTACACTTAACGACATGTCTTTATGCGCTTTGTGAGGAATGAAACACACTATGTGTGTGAATGTGAAAACAAACACATGCTGTATATATACCTACAAAGAAATTTCTAATAACATTGGGAATTCAATGATATTCAGGAGCCCAGTCCGGGGATCAGGCTTAGGGATTCTCGCCCCGACCCATAACCCTGCAGATGTTGAAGTAATAACCTTACACGGATCAATCGCGTCGCGTTACTAAGCGTGTACTCATTGCACACATTATGGATATTTACGTAACACTCTTAATTAACATAACTAAACTAAATATGGAGTCCTCTATGCATTGTTTGTTCAAGCTATAAATGATAAATATGCGATATTGTGCCCGGAATGGTGGCCACATGTGACAAACTAGCGATACATTGACTTCGCCAACCGCCACATGTTTGGAGGGTTATTGCCTTAACAACAATTGACTTGATCATAATAATAAGTTAAATTGAACTAATACTAAAGTAGAGATGATAAAAAATTAAGAATGGCTCACCAAATTAGTTTTATCCATGTTCACCACAGTTGATTCTTTGTTGAAAACTTATTACTCTTCAAAATGTTTTATTATCTATAAAGCACCGTAAGCTTACAGTAACAACGTCTAACGCGAAAAGCAAAGACACATAGCAAGGCAACACTGATCCTATATTAGTGTCCATGAAATTATTATCATTGTTGGCGTATAAAATTACAGCAAATCAAATTTTGTCCGTCAAGCGACCGGTACGCGAGATCAAATGACAGAAGGCACGACGCATATGGTCCACTACATCGTCTAAGATACACTTATTAACTAACACCAATGTTTAAATGGAATAATAACAGTCCACGAGATTAGCGTGTGGCGCGTTGGTTCCGCGATCCTTTGTTAAGTGCGGTCCAGCTCCATGGCGCCAGCTGTGATCGGCGTGCTCGGTTCGACGAGCGCGCGTCTGGCGACGGGACGATCGATGCCGGCAACAGATTTACATTTTCCGTCGAGGAAATCGGGAAAGTTTGTCACGTGCGTGTGTGAGCGCGGGCGGCGAGTACGGCGCGCCCGCACGCCGATAGTGCGCGGCGCCGAGTGCCGCCCGCCCTGCCGCCACCGCCGCCGCCGCCGCGCCACCAACCCGCACGCAAGTCACACCGACACCTCCGGCAACACACCGACACTCACTATATGACATTGAAACCCTCTATCCTCACAGTTTATACCCCACACACTAATACCTTCATTATTTTAAGCACGATTAGTCCTCAAAATTAGAAATAGAGCGTAAATAATTCGATTCGAAGCTCATTTGTGTGAAATCGATTGACAATATTGTAGGAAAACGCAGAAAAAACATGATAGATAGCATTCAGAAGGAATCTGTGCCTAAGAACGTAGGATGTCATTGAGCGCACTGTCGAAAGTACAGTTTTATGTTGAGATCGTTAAGGTGCCGAATGGTACGGTACTGTTGGGGGTGGTTAGGGTCGAGGCGGTGGCACAGAGGTGACGTGCGGGGCAGGGGCGGCGTGAGACGTAGGAGTATCGATTTTGGTCACCCGCCCTCTCCCCTAACTCTGCGACAGTGTGGGTGAGCCATACACTGTATAGTCGTGACTGTGAGATGCCGGCTGCACACCGCGGGAGCAGCGTCCAAATATTAACAAAACGCTTTGTTCACACTAGCAGGCTACTAACAGAACTAACACTTTGCAAACTGTCGCAACCAGAACATTTACTAGCCTTTGATTTTAGATTGGTGAGTCACATGTGCTGAATAGGGCAGAACTCGGAAACTAAGTATTGGGTTAACAGTTGACTGATGAATATGAATTCCATATTTGGTGTATTACTTTACTTTGTTTATAAGGTTATTTCGTTGAATTGATTTGCAGTTGATTAACATACAGCAATAGAAGAAAACGTTTCTGCGGCAGGGACTTTAAATACAAAGATACGACAATACCCAAACACATTTCTGGTGGTCCAATTCGTTCCTGAAACTATTTCTACGCCCACTAAAAAAGTTTTCTTAGAAGACCAAGTTGCCGTTAACATAGAAACCTAGAGAAACAAATAACGTAAGCAATAATCTGAGTGACATACACGTTAGACCATCGTCACATTATGTCGGAGAGTGACGGAAGGCGGGCCGACCACTTGTGGATTGAGAGGCTCAGACGAAGCTATTGGAAAATGAATTTCCTAAACAGTTACTTTATATAAGTACATACATAGCTAAGGATTAATCTATACTTACATACATCAATCTTTCTACTTTTAGACAAAAAATCTCTAACAAAGAAGTTCAAACTTCCGGATTCCGGATGTAGACATATACTTTTGAAAGGATTTGTTTTACTTCAGTTTCACAGTTAAGCATAGAATGTCCATAAAGGCTATTTGTGTTGCTAGACATCTGTAAAGGTGCAACCATTCTACCTGGCTGGTTACATAAACTTTGTTAGGTACTTACATGAATGACACAAGTTAGACGCTAGGAACATTTAAGCCATTCATTAAAAAAATTAAGATTACATATTTACAACCAAACATTAGCTATGTTTGGTTTTAAATATTTAATCTTACATTTTCTAGAGTGAAATCATTAAAAACATTGCTATGAATCCTAATATAAAACAGAAACATGATTCTATAGCTACCTAGTTGATAACAGCGATGAAATGGGCTGCTTACGAAGCTTTCAATTAAGGACTTTAAAAAGAGTAATAAAACTGTATATAATTCAGTATGTAACTGACTCGGCGCCCCTAAAAACCCTAAAAAGCACAGCCATTACCGGCGCAATTCCACCACGGCAATGAATCTCACGCCCTAAGGGAGCCTTTTAATTTGTGCTTTATTGTGCCTCGACTAGAGACATCGTCGAATATATAAAAATATTATACTTTTCTGTAAATTTCACTTCGCAGACGCATTAGCTGTATTCAAGAGACCTCATAATTCGGTAGCGTACTCAAATGTTTTTACAGTAAATCATCGTGGATTCACAACTTGGCCCTGAACTTCGAAGTGGTGTTAAGAAAATAACATTACAAAATAAAGACACTAAACTAAACTCACCTTTCATCAAGTTGCTGCAGCTGGGAAGGCTGCTGGTAGTTCATGCGGCGACCATACAGCGACGCGCCGCCCTCCGACATGTATCCATCCATCATATCATTGTTTCGGCCACACTCCATTTCCCCAAGATTTATACGTCGCAAGCAATCACCGTCTGACATATAACCCGAGGCTATTTCAAGATCACAATAATCTGGGTTAGAAAATCCTGGACCGTAATTTATACGGTCACGCAATCCCATGTTTTCCCTGCCAAAGTTTGCTTTCACCGTATTAGCATGATGAGGATAACCCGGAATGTTTTTTTGCGTCAAGCCTGAAGTTCTCATAGGCAGAGTCAGATGACTGTTATATCCTCGCAGTAGCGGTCGCATAGGCAATACATTCATCATTGGATTTTCATCGTCACCAAGTGAGTTGTCACGACAGTGGGATGGCGTACTGGATCTGCTATCATTTTCCATCCTCTTATTTAACTCCGTCAATGTCCTGTTGTGGTCGAAGGTAGGCTTTGGGACAGATCTATCCAGGGGTCTCCTCTGCGCTGCTTCTTTTTCAGACATTTCAGCTTCGTTAATAACTTCGTTAATGTAAGTAGTATTCATGTCTAGTCTTCTATTTACCGTGTTAGTAGCAGTTTTAGATATTTCAGAACCAGATTCACTGGATGGACGGTATATAACGCTACTGTCACTGGAATTAGAATGTTGCCCTGTAGTACTATGTGTGGAATTCGAATGTGAACTTTCAGACATTTGCGAAGTGTGAGTATGACTTCCTGCGTTAATGACAGGCATCGGGGATACTGCCAAAGTCTGTTTTTGTGTTATATCTTTACTTAAATTAGACTGTTCTCTAGTGAATGGAAGTGCACTTACGTTATTTGTAGAATTTAAACTAGAATTGCTTTGTATAGGACTTAATTGACTATTTGTACTTTTATGAATAATATGTCTATCATCTTTTGCTATTTTGAATGTTCCTTTCACAGCGGCTGTAGGTTTTGGAATTCCAGTTTGTGGTCCAAAATTTTGTCCTGATGCTGCTTGATTCTGGTGTCCTTGGCTTGACGGAGATGATACATTTTCGTGACTCTGGTGATTTTTGACGTCTGTTCTGCTATCACTTCGTTTTTCACTGAGCCTCATCTGACTTCCGGATAGTTTCACCATCTTCGAGTTAGCGTTTCTTGAATGGTCATCGATCTGATTTAATTTAGTGTTGCTAATAGATTTCGGAGCAGCCAGTTTGGATTCTTTGTCACGAGCAGGAAGCTTCGGGCTATTTCTCGATTTGTCACTACTGCTCGTTTTACCACTACTTTTGTTCAAGCTCGTAGAAGATTCTTTTGGGGATTTAGAACTAACTAGCTTAGGTTTTACATTTTTAGCAGACTTGTCTTTTGATAACGTATCGCTTTGTTGCCTTATACTTTTGGGTCCTACTAAATTAGATGATTTGATATGTGAGTTGGGTGTGTTAGACGATTCATTGAGGCTTAAACTGGAGTCGGATCTTTCGCTTTTGGCTGATGAGAAGCCACTGGATGAACTGGTGCGTTTCGAGACTGCAGTGCTTTTGCTGTTTTGTTTCTCATTACTTATTTTGTCTTTATTGAAAAGCTTTAACTTATCGAGCATGGAATGCTTTGTAGGTGTTCCATTTTGACTGGACGGTGTCTGTGAGTGTTGCTGTGTTGATATTAGTGTCGACGGGATTTTACTACCGGGTGCCAGTAGCGAGGAGTTAGGTCGTGACCTGTAACCAAGAAGAACAAGTTTAATGAAGTTTCATATTTTTCAATTAGAACATCGGGAAACGTGATTATCATGCGTGGCACATTTACACGTGTCATTATAAATCATTATATGCAATATTAAACTGTTAAAGAGAATTGCTAAACCCAGTAGGTACCTAATGGCCTTGATGATACCTACTCACACAATTCATTTTTAAGGTATGGTGCCTACTCCGATCCTACACCACACAACATCAAGACATAAGGTGTAATTCATGACCCGGGACTCGAACCCTGAACTCCACGCTCAGCTGTCGCGAGGCAGTCCTCAATGTTAGATCAGATCTAAATCGAGATAAATAAGCTGTAGTCAAAATATCATTTGGAATTCCTTTAAAAAGAAAACAACGGAAGAACTCAGACAAAAAGCACTTAAACTCTTAAATCACCACAGATAAACAAGCAAAGTTACCCGGATGAAGAAGTTGGCGCTCGCGGTATGAAGCTGACAGCTCCCTGTCCCAGCGGGCTAGTCGAGCGGCTGGAGCTAGCCGACAAGCCGCTCTTGCCACCTGCAATAAAACAATAGCATTCCGTCATTCCGTCAATGATTACATTAGGCATCCGCATTTCTCCCCACATCCTATAAATAAACTAAATCACTCACTCACGACTCACCTATGAAAACTGTGTCAGTTTTTATCGAATATATTGACAAACTATAATCTCGCACATCAAGCTGAGTAAATACACTATCAATGAAGAGCTAACAATCGCTACACAAGTCTGAGCCTTTTATCGAAAGGCACGGGTGGTCTGTCCGTGCTGCGCGCGCGACTACTCGCCTACTGAGTTGCAGCAAACAGTGCATGCGCTGTGCCGTACCCACCAAAAATTATTGAACCCTAACACCCCTTCTACACCTCATACAGTCCTCCCACACGAGGGAACTTCGATACAATGCAACAGATCACCTAACACTGGTTCGCTATAAATCGATACCATACCGACCAAAATAATGATTCGTGATGTCATTACATTACTTTTCAAATTTATGCGTGTGCATAAAGTAACCCTAAACAAGGGACATTAATGAGTCAATGGTGGCCATAAATAGCCCACATTATGGGTTCCCATCGAGCTCAGTTCGTTTTGGCATCATAGGTAATAGTGTTATGATATGACTCAGTGGCGAAGGTTCCATACAACTCGATTCCTACCGGCTTCCCTTTGAAAAATGGAACAGTCAGTATTCTATAGACAAATAATCCGACTTACCTCTTACAAAAATAGACCCTTCGCTACTGATACGCCTATTCATTGGTGAAAGTAAACAAATACGGTACTTATTACCGACTTAGCAACAGCCCGATATGGACACTGACTCAGAAGGGAATTGCCTCTGTAATTATGTCTCGTATGTGTCCTATATTTACGTAAGTAAATGCCTCCATACTTTCATACATATTAATAATAACACCTGTGTTTTGTTTACTAATTATTAGATAGTGTAAGTTCCATAACGTGTTACAAAAGCATTAGGCTGGGTAATAATCGTTTACCTAAAACATTATGTGTAAGTAAGTCCTACCCTCATTTTTAATCATAAAGGCACAATGGCCTGGATGAATCATAACAAACAACATAGTCTACTAAATAAACATTGTATAGTACATATTATCAGTAACAATGGCTTCATTCAGGTGGTATTGCATAGCTCGAAGGAAACGGATCGTTGTGGTGCGCCAAATAACATTGTCAATCAACTGTGGACTACATCCGTTCTTTATCCAGGCCGAGACTATACATCACTTTAGCAATGACGAATATGACACACTCAACTAAGTACAAGCATTTTTTTGCTAGGCACCAACCATTTGAAAAGTTTTATAAGTATTTTTACTTCTAGCATTAATCAAAAATTTCATAAATCATATTAATTGATAATCTAGCTGTACCTACCTAGCACCTTTGTTAATAATTATTAGGTCTCGTAATAAATCGTTGGTTTGCTCATGGTTTTATTACAATTCAGATTTGGATTTAAAATATGCACTCTACTTACAGAAAACTTCAGTTTACCCACTTAATTACACAAAAGCACAAACACAAATTAATTATCCTGGCTGATAACACATTAGGTATATGAATAAACGAATACCCACAAACACTACAAACTTTTTCAAAGAAAATAATTCAAATAGGTTTAGCTTTTAATTCAGAATTAATTTTAAAATTAGAACGTCAATGAGCGGCCAGCGCGCGTTGCGGCCGTCAACTGAGGATGCATCTGCATCAACCAAAGCGCGACATCTACACGATATCGCCGGGCCACGGCGAGTCCCAAGATAACTCGACCCGCGTGAGAATCATAACAATCGTGTTGACATAACGAATACGTGTCGCACAATTTAAAGATATCGGCAATACAACTAATTTATTACAATTGAAATGATAAATAATTTGAACTGTAGGCTAAATTTTTCAAGATAAATGTTAAATAAATTTATCGATGTGATGTCAAAAGAGACATCGCTTATACATCCGGGTTACATTTGATTTCAAGGGTAAATGAAGTGTGAAACCAAACCTTTTCCGGACAAACAACGATAAATCTTATATGAAAACATCTAAATCCAATTATCCAACCAACCGAGACCTCACGGCAGCCCCCGGACCCCACTGCTGTGTACCCTTTGAACCCTTGGCCTCGCTTAAGATGTCCTTGAATATTAAGAGGAGGGGCATACTAGTACGTTTTATGTAAATAACTCAAAGAAAAATTCAATACAAAAGTCACTAGATCTCTAGTTTACTTATTCAAAAGATGTTAACATCATAAACGTCAAAAAATATGCCACAAGGAATGCCACAAGGTTTCAAAACATTTTAAAGGTAAAAGGATATCTTAGAAAGAAATTAATCCCCATTACTCATCAAAATACACACGAAGAAAGTGATCTAATACCAAACGTTGATAAGAAAAGTGTCACAAAAAATCTAAAGATAAAGAAGGGGACGAATCACTACACGTATGCCAGTACCATCAGCATGTGGGCAAGTTATAAAACGGATGACGTTCGGTACTTATCAGTGAGAGTAAGTGAAGAACTTCGTGTAAACCCTTAGGTATGGTACTTGGCTTTATTTTAGGGACCTCTCAGCTCTCAGATGAGTTTACGAGCGACAAATTGGCTTGCAGCGACGGTTTTTGAGAATTAAAGCTAAAGGTCGCCTGCAAATTCATATTCCACGTGTTCTGTGAACTTTTGAGATGATGAGATAAAACTACGTGCTGTACTTACATAATGCTGAGCCTTATTTTGATAAATATTTAAGGGTTACTGAAGAAACTGAAGCAACTGTAGACGCTTTGAAGCGAATGAATGCAATTTAGGTAAGCAATATTATTTCCAAGAGTTGATGGGCATTGAATTTTTATAGAACTTTATCGCTGCCTTTGAAATTGTTTTCACAGAAGAGCAAGAAATACAGGATGAAGTTGAAAACTTGCGCGAAATCGAAACAGGAGGTGCAGTAACTGTTATCTACATAATCATTATAAATTGTCATTTTCAAATCTAAATTCTTGAAAAAAAATCGTGTAACGTCTTAGATAATGCAAACTGAGTTATTGCTTTCAAGTAGACACGAATTATTGTCGTTCAAGATTTTTTTTTCAAAATTATTCCAACAGTTATGTTTCAATTTTAGCGCGCGCCCGATGCAATCCATTCATTGCAGAGTTCACAACATGAAGCAAGTTGGCAACGCGTTGAACTTGCGCAGCGGTACCTACATATTTACCTAATTTTGACCGTTCCTACGAAAAAAGGGCGCGTGACAACGTTGCCTACGGGCATGTTATGCATCCCTTTCCTTAACGATATCCTCTAAATTTGCTATATAACACGTTAAATTAGATATTTTAATTTGGCGCACCTATTCAATTTCATCTTAAACAGGGTACTTAAGGTAAAACATTAACAAGCTGTTCCCTACAGTTATGTTCGTATAACTCTTCAAAATGTAGGGTACAGCTGATTTTTTTTTGTCGCGATTTCAGGTTAGGTCTCATAGTAAAAATTGTTCATAATGATGAGTACAATTTACCAATAAGTAGTATAGTAGGTAGCTAGACAAGTGACTGATAAGATTCTATTTAAAGCTCTAACTAAAAGAAACGTTTCCTTAATAAATGTCTACGTGTTTCTCACATCATTAGTCTCAATTTATTCTATTTATCTGTTGTCGAGGCGTCGAGACAAACAGACAAACAGACGCCCCCAACCGAGTGAAGAGGCTAGATATCGACGGGAGCTAAATAAGTAATTGGATTTAATTAATTAGACTTCTCACTCACAAGACGCTGCACTTAATTCCAATGTCTGGTCTGGACTCGCTGTGAAGTATTCTGCTCATGAAATATGGCGTTAAAATGGTTGCAGTGAAGGTAGAGTTGTGTTTGTTAATGCTTTAATGTTAATTCGTAATTCGTTTGGAGTAAAACTTTCTTTGTTTTAGATTGTGAGAAATAATATTGGACAGAAGAAGGTTGCGCTTACATCTAGGAACTTTTCATGAAATCTAAACAGCTCATTTATAAAATTCTAGCTTCTGCGGGCGACTTCGACCGCGTGAAATTTCTTGTTTTATTCTAAAATTTCCTAAGACACTCGCCAATACTGTAGTTTCCAATTAGAGAAATAATTTTTGGAATCCGATCAGTTTTTCGAAAATTAGCCCATACATGCAAACTCCGTCAACATTATATTTTTATTAAACTAAGTTTAGTCCAGTTACAGTTAATGTGGCCATATCTACACGCTATGTTCCTTATACTTTCATGGCTCTCAAGAGGCCCATTCAGATCCATTCTAGCGTCTAGTACGTTATGAAACCTTCGAGAACTTCCACCTACATAGTCATTACATTACTCTTCATATACAGGGTGGCTGGAACATCGACACACAACCTGTTACCGTAGATTGAGTAGACGATTGTCAACCCCTTCTTGCGTTGAAATTTTTGATAGGTTTAAAAAAAAACTGGAAAAAACACGTTTGTTGTATGGGAGGCTGGGAGCCTCCTTAAATATTTATTTTATTCTGTTTTTAGTATTTGTTGTTATAGCGGCAACAGAAATACATCATCTGTAAAATTTTCAACTGTCTAGCTGTCACGGTTCATGAAATACATCCTGGTGACAAACGGACAGACGGACAGTGGAGTCTCAATAATAGGGTCCTGTTTTTACCCTTTGGGTACGGAACCCTAAAAACTGCTGTTTGATAGAAAAGTGCAATACCTACCTCTCTCTAGCTGTCTCAATCACATCTGCAAATGTAACTGTTTGAGACCCAATAAACAATTTTAATTTAATTTTACCTATGCGGCTGATTTTTTTTTAAAGAGCGGCGAATTTTTTTTTGTTTAGTTAATAGGTAAAGAATCATGTGCTGAATTCATGGTTACAGTTCGCGCGTCGATGTCCATGCTACCGTGTACAGTATGTATCAGAAAAGTGTGATCATATTCGAGGATGTCATTAAACTGACCAACTTTCTCCATAAAACCAACATCGAAATCGCGAAATAATTATCAACTATCTCATACAAAACTCCAATACCTACTCGACCCAAATGTATGGGTCAGCTGATGTTTTGGTCCCATGGCAAAATATATTCATTTTGATGGTCTGTCTGTACCACACCCTTATACAGGGTGGCAGAACATCGACGCGCAAAGCGTTTATGGCCGGTTATTAAAAAAACAAATCAGCTGTTTCCTACAAAAGAAAGAAATACCTACGCTGTCAAAATGTATGGAACAGCATTTTTTTTTACCCGACTGCGTCAGAAGGAGGGTTATGTTTTTCGAGTGTATGTATGTATTTTATCTACGAAATGTTTAAACGCAGGATTGTTTAGAATCATGTACTGTCCTTGGTAACAGGTTCTGCGTCGATGTTCCTGCACCGTGTATACCTATGGCCAAATCTATTCTGTAAAAATATCACCGTGAAAACTTAGGTGAAGTGAGCGTGGAGTGAGCTGTCAACAGTGTCATTTCCTAGCAAAAACAAACTCACATCACCTCAGTTTTCACGGTGAGATTTTTACAGAATCGACCGGCTGTATCAAGATTCGTTTGTTTTTTGTTACATACAATACTGACAACCGCTTTTCATAGAAAGATTGACTAATAGCTTAGTACCTAGAACCTACACATGCGTTGACAATACACGAATTAAATAGCCACTTTATATTTAAATTGTCTTTATGAAAAGGAAGTTGTAAGCGATATTCAAATAAGTAGTTAATATAATACAGTGACCTGTTTAGTAAGACTCGTCTTGTAACTACTAACTAGCTACTTGAATCATGATGATAGCAGCTGCTTGCCATATTGTCTTAGTGCATGTACTTATTAATAAATAAATGACTAGGTAATATTAATGTAAGGGTCCGTGGCTAAATAATAACAGCCGCACTGGTCGATCGATCAGGTTAAGCTACCTATGCTTGCCGCCCGCGGTTGGTCTGTGGATGGATGACCATCTTTACCTACATACCGTGACCCCTCCGTGCCTCGGAAAGCACGTTAAGCTGTTGGTCCCGGCGAGAGTGTTTCTATGGAGAAAAGACCACCCGCATTTCCTCTTAAGGAGTTCAACGACTTGACGAACATTTAATTTGTTGGTGTGTAGGTACATAATAAATTATGATAAATTAAATAAATCGCTCGCCTTTTAATTTATCGTAATTCAATTTCTATAGTTTACAATTGACATCCAACAGTAATTGGTATCGCTCACGACATTTACTGAGTTGCTTATTATTGATTTTCGTCGATGGCCTGTGCTACTTGTAGAATTTCATTAATAGGGCTGGTTTAATTTAAGAACATACGATCGATGTATTTCGTCCTCAAACGTTTTTACACTATGTGAATATACTGTGCTACATGTTTATTTTATTAGGGTTCCGTTCCCAAAGAGTAAAAACGGGACCCTATTACTAAGACTCTTTTTCATAGATGATGTATTTCTGTTGCCGCTATAACAACAAATAATAAAAATTAAATTAAATTAAAATGTAGGGAAACGTTTTTTTTCTTTTTGGCGTTTTTTTTATACATTTTTAATGAGTAATTATGGCGTTTTTTGCCCATTCTTCTTCATACGATACTACCTTTTGGAACCTAGAATCAATTTTATTTTCTTGTGAATTTTGAAGTTTAAAAGTGCTTTACTTTGACTTAGGTATTGATGACATCAAGTTTAAACAATGTTGTTTGTTGATCTTCTGTTTGCTTACGATTTGAACTGAGACAATCGCATTTCTTACTATAGCCATCACTGGAGCAGAAATAGTAGACGTTGTTGCCTCTGCTTGATGCTGGGCAATGAAGTATAAAATATGACTACAAAATCGAAAGAAAGTTTTGGAACAAAATAATGTTAGCACAGTTGAAGACCCTTGGCGTTATAAGTGTATAGAACCTGCGGGTCATTTCGTAATATACTTACAGTTAGTCTTCATTGCATTTTTGAGTACATAAATTTTTCGAACTTAGGAAATCCAAATTATTCAGATTGTGATTGAAAGTATGTTACTAACTTAGGGTGCACTTCTCTATCATTTTCATTAACATTTGACCAATTAGACGCACGACGCTTGGCAGCACAGAGAATACAAAGACAAGTACTAGAATATCATAAATAGTAGGATTTTATATTTACCTGCATGCGACGGCGTAGCTGGCAGTGGTCGCTTGTCGGGCGGGGCGCGCCGAGCGGCAGCGGCGGAAGCGGGCAGCGGAATCGACGTCTGCAGCACCGACACTTGCCTGCACAAACATTACATTGTTGAACAAACATTGACACCAACATAATCATCATTTTCATTTGTTTTATCGGGAACTCATTATTTGCACAACGTGCGCTTTTATAAATTCTAACGCGACGATATTATCGTGGACGTCCACGTCACGTTATCACGATAACTCGGAAGTAAAATTTTATGGACGTAAAGGTCACGTTAGAAATTATAAAAGCACAGTACAATGCCAACTATCGGATGAGTTTTCAGTTTCAATTATTTCATTTGTGAATAGTTTATAACGTCACGTGGCGGAGAAGTAAGATTTCCCCTTCAATGAATCCCTTCAATGGATTGTCGCAATTTGTATTACACGCTCGACGCTAGACAGCTCTCATACCTTTCATGCATAATGCATGAAATAACATAATCAATACATCTAACCAACCAAGTACCTAAGTACATACATGGGCAATCGATTAACATAAATTAATATAAAGTCGTTAATTATTGTTTTATTTCATTCATAGTCAATGATTTTATGAGTTAAGGCGATCCGGTCATTGAGTAACGATACTTTACGATACGATACGATCATGTCCACTACGGGTCAGCAGTAAAAACTAATATTTACAAGTTTCGGTGACCGCCGGTCTACTCTTGGGGATAACCATTTCTATACTACTAGTTTGGAAAGCTACATCGCATTATCGCAACGTTACTAGTATATAGAACGTATGACGTCACTAGACGTAGTAATATTATTACTGAAGGTGAGGGCCTAGCATGAACGCGCGGAGTAAACGTCACGTAAATTCGAATGATTTTAAAATCAAACGGCCTGCCACAAGGTGGACCGACGACCTGGTGAAGGCCGCAGGAATCCGCTGGATGCGAGAAGCACAGAACCGGTCGGCTTGGCGGTGCTTGGGGAGGCCTATGACCAGCAATGTACGTTTTTCGGCTGTAATGCTGATGATGATAACTCATTTCGTACATAATTATTTATATATGTGTATAATGGGTTATACTAATTTTGCTTGTCGATTTTTTTTTATATTGTATTTTAGAATAAAAAATTGTTCAAGTTTACATTACTTTTACGTTGCGCATTCGTGCTCGGACCTCAGAACTAAGATTTTTCACGAGTTTCTATTTAGATAGTTTTTGGTAATTCAAAAATACCTTGACAAAACTACCTTCCTTATCTATGTTATACACTAAACATGAGACCTCCTTCATTTTCTATGTCATACCTTTTTCAAAGTATCACGCTTTTTAATAATAAACGTCTTCAACAGAAAACCCAAGTGTTGGCTAGGCACTTACACTTTTGGGAAATCGGACACTTAAAACAGGAAAACGAGGCACGCCATTTTTCTTCATTTCCATTTCATAAAATTTTTGCTACAGATTTTCTTGTATTTTTTTTTTATGAACCGTAATTATTTAGTCCCCTCTGCTACGGTAGAAGGGTAGCTGATGATATATTTTACTGGGTTTCCGGGTTTTAACATCCGTAGTCCCATTAAAGTACATCTGAAATGCATTTATTTTATTCTCATTCATTGAGAGAGAAATTCATTAGGGCTTTAAAAATAAATGTAGGTACTAGAATATTTTCAAATAGGTACGTTTTCATGCTATATAAATATCCCATATACTAATCTATTCATCTTAGTAATAGAACGTTTCGTCAACCTATCAACTACGTGAACAGATCAAAGTGAACGTAGAAAAGTTCTACAGTGAGATATCACTAGAGTCACATAGCGATATTTAACATTGTCGCACTATTTCATAAATAATGACCCGTAACATGGCAGAAGCCATAAAATGTGTGTATTTATAACACCAAAAAAGATCTAATAAAAATGGATGTGGTTTCATAAAAATCTTTGGCATCTTTCTTAATCATCTTTTCCCATAACAATTCTGATGCATCTGTGGTGTTTTATAAATCGATAGAAGTAATTTATTCTAAAGCTCTTTTTGAGGATGCTATGGATAGCTACTGCTGCGATACCTACTACTCATTAATTTCAGTACGACCAACCCGATAGGTATGTACATTTCAGAGTTGGAAGCAGTGCGGTGTTTTGATCTGTATCAGCAAACATAAATAGGAGAGAAGCTCTTTAAGGAAATGATTCTACATTAGTAAGGACCTAAGGCCGGGTCAGTACTCACTACTCAGCTAGATAGACTAGACTGGCCGTCTGACTAGGAAAACATGATACGCCCGCTTAAACTGCGCCTAGCCACGAGCATGGCTCACGAATTTATAATAAACCACCGGCTAAGAAGCTCTCGGGGGCCCTTACCATTATAGGTATCATATTAAATAATTACCTATTTAGCAACATAAATGAGTACCTAGTGGTAGTTTGCGTTGATTTTCCTATTAAAAATGATCATTGCAGCAGCACGACCGCAAAATCATGATTTACAAGACCGCAATGGATTTTTATAACAAGCAAATAAATAATGCTGCTTGCTACTGCTACTCCCCACTAGATGTCGCTAGTATCAAAAGTACGCGCATGATTTTACTTTTTGATTCTGAGTTACAATCGTATCTCGTTTCTATAAAAATAACACTTGAGATACCGATGTTTTCAAAGAAAAAGGGTAGTTTTAAAGTACTTACTCAGAGTGACTACTGAAAAGCTCATGTTTTCCTTTATTCCCGAACCTTAAAGACAAACGAACAATGTAACAATAGAAAATGCATTAAATCTCTTTCAAGTTCAGATTTCTTTTACATTGTAGTGTAAAGTTCCACTACGATACATCTTAATCCAATAGTCTGCGGTCTAGACGAGAATTGCTCTTTTTATTCTTATGCTATCATTCACATAGGTAGGTACTACAAATACTACAATATAAAAAAGCTATGTTTGAAGTTAAAATTGCATCGAACTCATAACGGCTTCTTCATTTTTATTCGTAACTAGTTATATTGAACTGAGAATCTGCCATACTTAGTCATAATCCTACCTTTTCCCCAGATTTTCGTATAGGTACACTAAAATACTTAAGGCTGCACCGAGCGCACAGTGGCGCCCTCATCGTTTGTTTGGTTATTTCTTTTATTTTAGAACGAAAATGCAGAAAATAAGCACATTAAGTTGTGCTCCACAAGATTATACGTTAATATTAGTATAAACGGTAGTTTTCAATTGTTTAGTTTTATTATAATCACTAAAACGGAAAATAGTGGCCACTATTACTAATTTTAACGTATAATCTTGTGGAGCACAACTTAATGTGCTTATTTTCTGCATTTTCGTTCTAAAATAAAAGAAATAACCAAACAAACGATGAGGGCGCCACTGTGCGCTCGGTGCAGCCTTAAACAATTTAGCTACCGAACAGATCAGAATTATGCGCCTCAACATTGATCAATATTTGCACAAAAAGGACTGCTACTAGTATATCTGACCGCCAACCAAATCAGATCAGTCATATCTACTCCTAGACGCACGGCTTGGATCATAGATTTATTAGAATGCTCTACTTTATTAACAGGCTTGTTGCAATCCATAAAAAGGATAGAAACTTATAAAGTTAAGAAAAAATTATCCAATCAAACAGTTGGATACCAATAATTATAATTTTACGTAGTTATGCTAGTAACAACATCAATATTATGTATTTGTTACAGTTTACTAACGTACAGAATGCAGGGCTTGTTCAGAATGCAGCTAAGTGCAGGCTCTTTGTCCGATCAAAGCTCCGATCGATAACGAGGGCGATATCCAAACAATGAACATGTGGCGTCGCCTGCGCCGGCGCAACACGACTCCGTGTCATTTGACATGCGCCGCTATGCTTTGCGTAACAGATATTTGACACGAGTGGCCGGATAGATAGAGTGGCAATAGCGTACTGTATGTCTATACGCTTTGGTAAACATATTTGCATGTTTTTGGTGCTCTGTTATCGATACGTATACTGTGTCAACCATCACGGCCGTTTAGGTCCTGTAGTCCCCTAAAGTAAAAAAAAATCATTTAATTAGTTTAACTGGACTGGGTGCACCTCTGCTGAACCCTTCGTCCAGTACAGGCGTGATGTGGAAATTCACCCTATCATAGAACGTGAGCACTAACCAGGATAGCTAGCAATAGCTCAAAAGTTACTATTAGGTACTAAAATTCAGGGAGTCAGTAGTGGCCCAGTGTATCGGCCCGACTTACGGTTTGTAGACAGTGGGTGCGACAGGCAGGCGCTTCAATTTGTAAATATTTTCATCACCACTGTTCACAAAACGGTAAAGGAAAACATCGCGAGAAAAATGTCCTAGAACCAAAAATTCGAAGACTGTGACATCTACCAACCCGCACTGGTCCCGCTTGGTAAATTATAGCCCACTCCCTCTCAAAGAGAGGAGGCCCGAGTCCCAGCAGTGGTATTAACATTATGGGCTGATTATGAGGTACGAAAAGGAAACGTAGCGTGACCTGAAGTAATGCACGCCACCCTTTCCTGAGACAGTTTCATCAAATCGGAAAGTACAAGTCAGTATACTTAACGCATCGCATGAGAAGAGAACTTTTGTCCACGGAAGCGTGACTATCATTTCCAAATGACTGACTTTGTTCTAGTTACCGCAATACTTGCAAACTACCCACAAAACAAACAAGAAAATCTTGGAACACCCTAAGATTGTTTGTCGTTCTCGTTCTATCTCTCTCTGGCCCGCTATAATTAAAGGAATAGGCGATATTAGAAGAGAATATTATTGTTACACAGACAGGTGGGTAGATACGTGTCAGTGTTGTAGGGCGTGACACTTCCGAAATAGGAGCGTGGCGCGTGACACGGCTTCCGGAGCAAGCGGCTCGTTCGGAAATAGAGGCTGTCGTGGGACCCGCACCACGTGAAGTCACGTTCTACCATTTCACACAACGCGGTGTATTGAGTGCCTCTTGAAAATTTACTGCTCTTTTCTGTCACGCTCATTTTGAATTTGGGTTACGAGTATTAGATATCAAAGGAGTTGAGTTTTTGCTGGTAGACCTACTTTTGGAGTTTATTTGGATAGTTTGAAGAAGTTAAAAATAGCTTAACACCAACGGACATGTATAGGTAGTATCGTAACTTATTTACTGTTTCAGGAAATTTAAAACAAACATTCCATTTAAGTGAAGGTACAGCAGAGTGCAGACACTCTCAATAGTCTGAATTGCGTACGGACACACTTACAAGGCCATAAAATCTCATAGCTGTCTCATAATAGCGATTAATATCGTCTACAATGGCCGAGTCGAGGGCGATGCACCTCCCTTCATTGTTTACGCACCTCCGCAACTCACAGAGACGAGATCTAGAGATCAAAGATTATCCACCATTTTACTTTTACGATATTGATGAAATACTGCAGTAAATGTTGCGCGTGACTTGAAAGTCTTCAAACTCGTGTGTATTTTAAGACACGTTCGCTAAGTGAACTGCTCTTAAACATCGATCTGAAGAAATATTGAACAAAGAGCTCTCGTACTAGCCGAGGAAAGACGACGCCTTGGGAAAATAGGGCTCGTTACAAGCATATAATGATTCCATCTTCATATTAGAATATGAAATGAAACGCCACGGATAGCGTAATTTACTACGCAAAAAGTATAAAAGAGGACATCATTATGTCATTATTCATCAGTCTGCGAGGCTTTTATGCCTTTTCACTAACACGAAAAATAAATAGGTGACGACGATACGACGACGATACGATTCATACATATAATTTCTTCATTTCATTACTCGCCTCGAGAATTACAGCAATTAAACTCTCTGAGAAATTATATCCCTGTTGCTAAGAGGCTTTCAAATACCACCTCTAAGCTGGTTCCATGGCAAGGCAACAGTACTAGCTACTATTTAATTATGTATTGATTGTAATAACATAGTGTGAGTCTTCATAATGTGCACATATCGAAATGAGGGAAACTAAGCTTAATTTTATCGACGGAAAAAATATTTAAAAAAATAAGAAAATTGTAGAATTTTTTGTAAAATTCTTGTTCGCTGCTGTGACCCCTGTGTAAACAATCGCCCTCAATTGAGAATTATGGTTTTTTTCTAACAAAAATCTGATATTTTTTCATAAATCTTTACAATAATTGTAAAATTACTCAATAAAAGCCCCGATTACTTCTCTTTTTTATTATTACTTTAAATTATTCTCCATCGTATTAGATTTCTCAACGTAAAATACCATGTTTATAACTCAATCACAACATTTCCTATCAACCTAACTGTTAAAGAAAGGCCTTGCAATCACCATACTTTAGCAGGTAAAGATCCTTTTATTTTTTTTTTTATATTTTCAAATATTTTTTCCGTCGATAAAATTAAGCTATGTTTCCCTCATTTCGTTATGTGCACATTATGAAGACTCACACTGTAGTAGTCTACGGAATATTTCCACAGCGATACACATACCTCCTGACTTCGGGCGACGTTGGAAGGCTTCTAGACTTCCTGTTCTTGCTGTGCTGCCGGTGGTGGCCATGACCAGAGTTGGTATTCCCCATGGTTCGTTTATTGCCCTCAGCTCTTCAAATAACGTGACATGTCGCAGTACAAAGAACACAATACACTCGAGTTGCAATAGACACACATTTTGCACATTTCACGGATGACACGGTCCCCATTATATTGTTTTTCTATAGTATAGTAGGTAGGTATCCCAAGCGGAGTTGTTACGCGAAAACCTTTTTTAATGTCTACCCTCGCACGCTGGAAAATATTTACTATGTATGTTATTGCTTGTGCTGTGTTTGGATACGAGAGTAATAAAAAATCGCCCTAATTATACTCTGAACTTCATATTTACAAAATGTTTTGTTCATAAAATTTCTTCTGTATAACTGTTCGAATGTCCTTGCTTTAATGCCAAGCATTAAGACCAAAATTCTGATCACTGTTATGGGTTTGGCGTGACTCAATATCTGTCTATAATTCAGAGAGCCGAACACCACAAATGCCAATGTTCGGCGGCGCTCCGAGCATTGCTGGAATTTCAAAGGTCAGGCCGGTTGAACCGCCAAGCCATAACTTACTGACCACGGCGCACGACCACTAACGTTCCCTTTATTATGTGCAAAATCTATTTTTGAATTGCATTTTATTATGAGGAAACAAGCTCAGAAAAGGTAGCATGTAAATAGGGACCAAGAGTGCCTTGTCGCTCTCTATAAATGTATGTTGGGTGCTACCTTTTTCTCGTCTGAAATTTCTTCATCTTTTGGCGTCTGAATGACATTGACAGGGCGTTGTTGGTACACATTTGTGACATTGTCACAAAAATTGTATTGACAAAACAAGATGGCGGCATTAGTTCCGATTTTGGCCACGCGCCCAAAAAATCTTGTAGCGTTACACATAGAAATGTAAAAATTCACATATCTATGGTTGTACACGTACTCGTATCACTCGTATGACTAAGTATTTTTAACAGAATTGATCTTCACCAATCATCAATTTAGTTAATAGTGGGATAGAAAGAGGGGGACCGAACGATTAGTTATTATTGTCTCTTTGTTCCGAGAACTCAGAACAATGGTGAAAAGGGCCTAATTACGAGTGTCGCTCCGAGAGAGTTCAAGGTAGTCAAAGGTACATTAACCTTCTTTGACTCTGAATTTTTTTGTTAAAAATTATTAGAAATAGAATTAGAACGGCGGGCATAATGGACGAAGTTGAATAGACCAATCATCAAGCGAATTTCACTGCAAATAGTCTATTGTGAGTTGTAACTGGAACGATGCGGTGTTTTGAGCGCATTATCGAAATTATCATAGCGGGTGCAGTGTGGCACCGAGCACCGGCGCGTGCAATATACACCTACTCTATGAGGTACGACAACTTGCACTACTTCCATTCTCTCGTAACGAGAAAGTTTTGATTAGATTGTGGATTCTGTATAAAGGAAAATACTACAATGTACTTGTGTTTATTTTGCTTTTATTTCGAATGATAATTAACAAAATAGACATAACTAGTATTTTTATTTTCTAACAAGATAATATAATAAGCTATCAGACTAAAAATACTAGATAATAATAATGAACATGTTATAAAAAAATAAAAGGAGAAAAGAATCATAGGGCATCAAAAAATACGTCATCGTTGTCAACACGAAAAGTGCCCAAAAAGTGCCCGAGAATCAGCATCGCCATATAAACGGGCAATGTTTATATGGCGATGCCGATTCTTGGCCAAAATAAAGACTATAGTTTTACGTATTATAAGCGGTGCAACGAGTTAACGTTGCTTAGTCGTGATCTTTATTCATTCATTGTACACCCAACGAGCTTTTGTTACTAATTTATACATCGATTGTTATGACGCTATTATGACACCCCGGAGCTTTGAATTTATTGTTTTCGTGACACGTTCAATGGCTCTTTCTTTCGTTCTTGATGAGGCTATCAATATGGAAATTAAATTATTTTAAATAAATGTAAAAAAACGAAAATACAAGCACACGACGACCAAATAAACATCACAAGGGTCTCCAAACGATATGGTGATGTGATACGCGAAGGTACAGAGGTAAATAATTCATGAGCACTTCACTTAAACCCGACGCCTATAAGCCTAACGCCCACTTCACATAATGACAATGGACAAATCGCGTAAAAGAGTGGGGGGAAGGGGGGAGGGGAATCTCGTGAGATGTCAAATGTCTTTCGTGAGGAATAAATCTAGATTGGTGGGGGGTGATGCATGGCTTTACTTGGTTTAATTCAAACATCTTTTGTGATTTTCGATCCGCGTGTTGTACCAAGAATTCCCTGTTACTGCTCGACTGGTTTATTTCGTCCGTAATGAGCGTGAACTGCGTTTGTTTGAGAACAAAACATTCCATTCGTTGGTTATATCAATCATGTGCTTTCTGCAGATGGGTTTACGTTTTCAAGGAAAGCTAAATGGCTATTAGGAACTGTGAGTACTGTGACTAAGAAACTTGCATGACCAATGTTTGGACAATGACAAATTCTTCGGATTTTAGTGGCAGGGTTTCCTTTTTTAACCGACTTCAAAAAGGATGAGGTCCTATGTTCGTTTGTATGTATTTTTAAGTGTTCATCGATATTTAAAGCTCGCGCGGTTGTCCCATATAAAATGTATTAAGTGATTTGGTAGTTTTTGGGCTAGCTTCAATAATACGTATTTAATCCACTTTGTTTATGTTGATGATGTTATAAAACTTACTGGGTAGCGGCAGTACGACAGCAAAAAAGTGAAACTCAACTCAAACTCAAGCATTTATTTCAATTAAAACATTTACAGGCACTTTTGAATTGTCAAGAAGTCGGTCAGTCAGAAAATAGAAAAAAATTAATTGAAAACCTTTTTTACAAAAAAAAAAACAAATACGAAGTGAAAAATAACTCTCATTTTGGTAACCGCAGTCGCGACTTCGGTTACCACTACAATTCTGGGACAAGCATGCAATTAAGTTACAATAAGTTACAGGAGATAAGTTAAAGATAAAACACCAGCCGCAAGTAACATGCATTATGCAATATACATCTAAGTAACATCTGTGAAGTAGACCAGCTAAACGTAAGTGCAACTTAATAGCGATAGCTTAGCGCCTATGCTTGAACAATGCATCTATCTTGTTACTAGGGTTGACAGCAAACCAACTTATCTTTAACTTAACTCTAACTTAACCTTAAGATAACGTAACTTTGTATTTGCCTAACTTGAAAGCTACAAACCTCGTATCGGTTGATTAAATTGTATATCTTCAGCAAAATGGCCAAATTTTCACTTCAATTTTAGTTTAAATTTCCAATTTCGGTTCATTGGTTCAGTTGCCAACCCTGTGTAACCAGCAAACAGAGAATCGCTTTTCGTAGAAGCGAACATGGACAATTGGACAGGGCTTGTACAGCACACAGTTTTATGCAAATTTATGCACGTACATATTCGATCGGCCATTAATGCTAAGTTCACGTGGCTTAATTGAACCACATAAATTGTAGGTGGCACAGGCAGCGTTCTCACGGTGATGTGAGCACCTTTCAATTATTTACGCGATGAATTTGCTGATAGGAGATTATTAATTGAGCTATTTTTAACTACACCCGATCTCTTCTGTAAAAATCTCACCGAGAAAACTTAGGTAAGGTGACCTTGAAGTGAGCTGTCGTTCCACCGATGTTAAGAGTTTGACACTATTGACAGCTGTCTTCACTTAAGTTATCACGATGAGATTTTATTTTTAAATTGCTGAATGTGCCTGCTCTTGATCTCGATCACTCCTGATAGAATGCGATAGATGTGGTCTATGATAGAACGAGCATGCCCAAAACATGCCTGTTCACTCTTGCTTTAAAGGCAACACAGAATAGATCAGCTGGTGTGGTACATTTTATAATTAACTTTTTTGCAATCTGAAAAAGTAGACAGGTAACTGTGACTGCAGTAAGTAAAGTTATCGTCTTACACAGATACGAATATCAAACAAGGATGAATGTTTAACAAAATGGTTAACGTTTGACACGCACTTGCTGTTTTTACTACTCCTTTTACATATTTGTAACATTAACATTTACATTGTAAGACTAAGAAGTTTTCCAAGAAACAGTCGCGGGCTGATTAATATCAACACGCAACATTATATTCTGTAGTTATTAGAAACCGAGCATTTAACTGCTTAAGCACCATTAACTAAACGAGGTAATCGAATGAATAAATCGAATAAATTTCGTTGATTTATATTAGAAGTATCATAATTATATGTGACTACTGTGAATTAATAGAGCTACTAAATATTCGAATGTGTGATAAATTCCAATAAATCTGTTATACGTGTTTCTGTTAACGTATTAGTGGTACTTTTACATGCCACATAATATGGAAGAAAATATTACTATTTCTTTATTTGTAGCATCCGAAATATGTGACTAGCTTTTGCCCGCGGCGACGCCCGTGTGTTGGTTGGAAATTATCTTACGGGATCGTACCTAATACCACGGTAAAAAAGTATCCTATGTCCTAACCCAGATCATGGTCTATCCGCCTGTTTGTCCATCCAAATCCGTTCAGCCGTTAAGGCGTGAAAGACAGAATTCCCCATATATCCCTATGGTAGGTATGAAAATATGGATTAGTATGGATGATTCGTCTACAAAAATCGTAGTAGCGGTCTACGATTTTCGTAGCCTGCTCTACAAGTACTACTGAAATAGAAACGGACATACTTAACAGCTACACATTTCTGTCACATTTAGAACGATCAAAAAAGAAGACGGAACATTTATTTATTTATAGAAGTGATGAATCTATCAATCGTTTCCGAGAGGACGGGATGAATCATATTCCCTCCAGAATAATGATCGTTGGGTACTATTCTCTGGTCATAATATGTCATATACCAGCTAACATACAACTTACAAGACTAATAGCTGGCATGTCCCACCAAATCACTTTTATGTTATTATCTCACGAAACAAGAGCTATTGGCGGCTGCAGGGAGATAAATCTGTACTTACCAACATGCACTTACCTTGGACTTGACTTATTTATTGCCCTGAATATCTGAGCGACCAGAGAATAGTACCCAACGATCATTATTCTGGAGGGAATATGATATAGTCACAATTTGTATTGGGCTTAATAGGGTGGATGTTTTCTGCCCTAGGGCAGGTTTTAATGGCTCTACAAAATTAAGGACGGAAAACGTTTATGGCATTTTTTATATTTGGATTCCATTTAAACTTTCAGGATGTTGATTTTTATGATAAAATATGCGTTCAAGTTGAAATTTACTGCATTTACTGTTTTGTCAACTCACTGCGTGGACAAAATGAATATTGACAAAGGGTCGTCAGAAATACCTTAAGGAAATAAAAATAATTGCAGATAACGCCAGTGGGGCAAAGTGCTAATTACTTCCTTCATAATTAAGATATAGATGCTAATTTAGTGACAATATGCGACAAATTGACCGGTGGACGTGATAGTCCGCCATTCATTTACATTCATGCACAGTAGTTGAGGAACTTTATGTGATCACCCTCATTGATAAACTTATGTTTATGTTCATAAATTATTAAAATTATTGTACCTAATCTCTATTGCTTGTGATAAATTACTTGTCCTTAACTATTAGGTACATGTATATTGGTAATAAGTCATATTATACTATCAGCTGCACAAAATCTAGTGCATTCATTGAATGATTTTACATTTGTATAGGTATTCTGAACATACTTGTGCCTTCTCTTTATCAGAAGAGGCCTTTAAACTGCAGTAAGACAATAATGGGCTGTTATTGCTAATAGTATTATTTATTTGTAACAAAAAAACTTTTTAACAAAAAAAAAAACCGACTTCCAAAAAAACACTACAAAGTGAAAAATAACTTTTATTTCGGAAGTCGGTGTCTTTGGATCTGTATTTTAGTTTTTTGCCACCGACTTCCGAAATAAAAGTTATTTTTCACTTTGTAGTGTTTTTTTAGAAGTCGGTTTTTTTTTTTTGTTAAAAAGTTTTTATTTCTCGCTTTTTAGTGTGTCTGTTTATAATGTATCTAAGTTACAATAGCCTAATGCCAACTTGCTCATCGCCTTTTACAAAATATTGCTTTTCCCGATGCAGGGACGTTAATTGTTGAAGAGTTCTCCTGGTATTCCACCATCAGCTCCATTTCACCATTCGCATTGTGACGAGCATAACTTGCTTAGCAACCATATTAAAGTAAGTAATCGAATCGCAAACCGGGAAATATTTATTATTGAGTAGTTCCGGTGGCCATCTGTGGTCTTCATCATCGGTTCCTCTTCATCATCGGTTCCACTTCACCAAATGATGCTTTCCGAGAGCAAACGCACGAGTTACTATAAAAAATACCCAAATCGCTATAGGTGTGCCTATAATACTTGAAGAGTTCCTTCGATTTCTCCAAGATCCCATCATCAGATCCTGACCTGATGACAATGGGACCACCTGGAAAGTATACTCTTTCAAACAAAAAAATAATTTTTGAAATCGGTCTAGCCGTCTCCGAGTAATCGGGGAACATACATAAAAAAAAAAAATAAAAAAAAAATAAAAAAAAAAAAGGTTCCGACGAATTGAGAACCTCCTCCTTTTTGAAGTCGGTTAACAAAAAGTATATCAATGCAGTTACATATAAGGTTGACTGGTAGAAAATGCCTCAGGCGTTAAGTCCGCCTTTGAACGGTTTTTTTACGTATGCATAAAATTTTCCTAAACTCAAAGCATTTATTTCAATTAAACGTATTACAGGCACTTTTGAATTATCAAGGTAAATAAATAAAGGCAGGCAAAGTATTATCAAACCTTAATTTAATTAATTTATCATCAAACACAGACACTTTTGCGATTTTATAAAAGAGCTTCCAGAGAGAAAGGAAAATGAACTTTCGGGGGTTCGGATTTAGATCTAAAGTAATTCCGCAATAAAAGGACACAAAATTCATTGTAGGCACATTAAAAGTCGCGAAATATTTGTGCGATGGTGATTCAACAAAAACGTAAAGACTGCTCACATAAAGCGAATTAATTAAGCCCATACAATAGCTGCTATAAACAGGGTGTTTGTTTGTGTGCAATGGGGGCATGAGTTAGGGCACTGGTTTGTGCGTGGTCTAAGTTGGAGGACAGTGGCGGTGGAAGGTAACTTGGGGCGAGATTTTTATTTAGTAAGTGTTGATTTTCCATTTACAATAACATGAACAAAATAAGCTCTGGTGTTGGACTACTAACGAGAACCCATTCCTTCACAATCTTCCGTTGCGTAATTATAATTTGCTTTGCTAGTGAAACATTTTTAGACAACTGTGTACGGTGTCAGATTGGACAAATGTGTTAGTATCGGCGTTTCACCGTGGAAAATAGGCTACATAAATTCCTTCAGAGCTGACTTTCGTAAAATAGATCTAAAACGGAGACTATTTTAGAAGAATAAAACTAAACAATACACGGCTGAATATTGCGAACATACTGTAACTTTTACTGAAATTATGACATGCTTTATCATAAGGTCTGTCGCATCATTCCAGACAAGTTTTCGTTGAAGTTGCTTACCAAACAAAAAAAACAGTGGCACTCCGGGAGGGCCGATAGAAGTGAAAACTTGAACAATTACGTGTGTATTTTTTAATCGTCTTATATACAAAACACAAACAGAATACTTTGCCATCACTCACTGACATATCGGATATACATTAAAACTGAGTACATCCCGAGGACAGCCGAACTCATCCGAATGTAGCGCGGTGTCGATTACGGTAACAGTGTCGCGAGTTCAATGGTATTTTCCCCATCTCAAAAAATGGCCAACGCGCCTAAAGAAGTTTTCACTTAACCAATACAATAAAACCGGAAAAAATCGCTTCAGCTTACATCCTACACCAAACCTTACGCAGCAAAATCAGCTTTTAATATTATCATCTGAGTGCCGTTAATAACGTAAAGCCTTTTGTGTGAAATTCCGATGCGAAAAATCTCCGCAGACACGTTCGCGGCGCGCCCTCATGAAACATATTATATTTATTGTTCAGTGATTCACGGAATTAAAATCGTTTTGATATCCATCTTTTTACATATATACTCACTCATACAGATTATTCTCGCGATACTTGGATACGGGAAAGTCAATTTTTGTTATGAGTTTTCCATTACCTATCCAAAAGAGGGAAATAGCTAGGTAAATAACTAAAACTAGCTGTGCCCCGCGGTTTCAACCGCCGTTAAATTTAAAAGAAATCGGATTATTTTTAAATAACTTCGTTTTCACTTAGCGCTCTTTCTGACTTTTTTCTTTTTGCTCGGCTGCTAAGGGTCATAGCGTGATGTTAAATAGCCTATAACCTTCCTTAAGAATTGAGCTATCAAATGCAAATAGTAGATTGTTATATAAGGGTGGAAAGGAATCAATTCCTATACGAGGCATTTAGACGCCCGAGCGCAGCGAGGGCGGCTATAGTCCGAGTGGGAATTGATGACTTTCACACGTGTTAAACACTCTACTTTTCATTTCGAATATAAGGAAAGTAAAAAATAGCAGTTTTTCTAAAATATTAATTGATAATAATAACATGAATAGTACCTAGAGTAGATACCTATATATTAGTCTTTTTTAAATTTGAAATATGGAACACACCGCGTCACTTTTTTAGTGCTGACCGTCCCCACAACTTTCTATTTTGATTCAAAACTTGCATTCAGCCTAATCGATACTCGCAATAAAAAAAAATTTAGAAACTGAATAAAAAACTCTTTTAACTAACAAAATGTATTGAAATGTAAAGTGTTTGCTGAATACCCAATTTATAGAATTAATTTATCATCATTCTCAAATAAACTTTTGCTAAGCCTACCTAAAAAATGTTTGTTGGGAATTGTGTAGCATAGGTACTATTAGAAAGTATCAAAAATAAAATCCACAATAAATAATTGTCCAATAAATTAAAATAATTTTAAACAGCGAGCGCTTTCCGAATATAAATTCAAATATAGAAACATTTCGGCGCGAAATTCAATAAATGCTGATGACATGATAATTATTAGAAGAGATTGAAATGATATCTATTAGAAAAGCATAAATCATTAAAACAATGCATGTATTTATTGCTTAAAATAATTTTATTTAATTTTCAAGTATCGATTACATTCCTCATATTAATTAATCGTCAGTGGAAATTAAAAAAAAATTGTTGGAATAATCGCTTTCGCACATCATTGCAATAAAAAAAAAACAATAATGGTCGACGAGTTTGAACACAAATTGAATAGGTAGTGGTAATTTGAATATTACGTTAAAACCTGGGCATTTTCGTGTTGTTTATAATATTTTCAATAATATTTGTCACATTTTAAATCTTATCTAAGTACATCTGTGTGTGAAATTTGTGAAAAGAAAACACGCACGATTGGCGCGAAACTTCGACATTAATTATAAAAAAACTTCATTACCACTACTTATTTACCTTAAACTATGGATAAATTCGTCGAATAATTAAATGATGTATATGCACAGCCCCCTATGGTGAAGTCAGGATGTTCGAAATCCCCAATTTTTATGTTTTTTAGCCTCGACTACAACTGACATCAAAATTATTATCGTACCTTTAAGTATGTTGAATTTATTCAAGGTAAATTATTAACTAAACTTGTGCGCTAAATATGAAAGATTTAATGGCGTTAACATATGAGTTTTTTATCCAACTCTCCTAATTAACGCACATTTATAAGATTTGATGGGTAGCCTAATAAATATTTACATAATCAATTAAGGGTGTCTGACTGAGTTGACTACCGTACCTAACCAAATTTAGTTCCATTTTTAAAATTCATTCCCGCCTTAGGGAGGGAAGCAATTACTATGAGTCTTTCCCGCCCTATGGTGGGAAGCAGCGTCTTCCCCCCGCTATTCGGATCAAACAAACACTACTTTCCGAGCATGAGAGATGAAAAAGAACTTTTCAAATCCGACTGGTACCCCTAGTTCCAGAGATTAGTGCGCTCAAACAAAAAAACAACCAAACTCTTCAGTTTATTAGTTATTAGTACCTACTTATTTTACCGTTCAGCGATTCACGGAATTAAAATCGTTTTGATATCCATCTTTTTACCTATAGACCGATTTTCCTCGTGTTACTTGGGATACGGAAAAAGTAAGTTTTCGTTATGAGGTTTCCATTTCGAATTGGGTATACAGGGTTATTGGTATAGGTACTCATCATTATGAACAACTTTTTATTACGGGACCAAACATTAAATCGCGAAAAAAAAATCAGCTGTTCCCTACATTTATGTTCGTATAACTCTTCAAAATGTACGGAACAGCTGATTTTTTTTTCGCGATTACTACTAGGAAAATAGGTAGTTTTTTTTATAAATTCACCATGCTTGGGTAATTTATGTTTATTAAAGTTAATAATGTAGTCAAATAATAATAATAATAAATAGATTTTGAATGATACTTTTTGCAAGTGGACGTTGAAAGACTAATCCGAATTAATATCTATTATGACTCATTACAATACATTTTTATATTTGAGACGTAAAAACACATTTTGCAATAGAATTTCCCCCATCGTTTACTTTAAGATTACATTATTTATTCAAACGTAGACACTGTAAAAGAAATGAGCGCAATTTTATTTAAAGTTAGCTTTCATATTTTGTCTCTAAACAAAGGGGAGGGAAGGTTATGAATTTATGGCATGCTTGGATCGGACGCTTTTGCAGATGCGCTTTATTGCTAAAAGAAAATAAAATGTGCTTTGTTTTACCCCTGATCTTCGTATTGGTAGATACTGACAGTAGATTATTTTATTTGTCAACATTTCTATATACTTAGCTAAATTAGCTTAGCTTCTGCTCGCGATTTCGATCCCGTGAAATTTCTTGTTTCAACATAAAATATATCCTATTACACACGTTAATACTGTAACTCAGTAGCGAAGGGTCAATTTTTGTAAGAGGAAAGCCGGAGTAGATATCTTTAAGGGGGAAGCTCTAAGGTGGCCCGCGAAATTCAAATTTTCTTACGTTTTTTGCAATTTGCTGGTCAGTATTAAGTTGTACGTTGATTAAAATATGATTCGCGGTCGTAACAAATATGTATTTACAGAATTATAATCATTAAAGTCATCAACACAACTCTCTAAGACCATGTAATCCCCAAGAATGACTATTTCATGAAATCTTGACATTTGGGGATTACATGGTCTTAGAGAGTTGTGTTGATGACTTTAATCATTATAATTCTGTAAATACATATTTGTTACGACCGCGAATCATATTTTAATCAACGTACAACTTAATACTGACCAGCAAATTGCAAAAAACCTAAAAAAAATTGAATTTCGCGGGCTACCCTGGCGCTTTCGCCTTAATATGATTCTATTATTTGTCTATCTATAGAATACTGACTGTGCCATTTTTCAAAGGGAAATCGGTAGGAATCGAGTTGTATGGAACCTTCGCTACTGCTGTAACTTTAGTGGAAGAATTTTCGGAATCGGATCAGGAGTTCCGAAAATTACCTCCCATATACAAACTCACAAATTAGGGACGATCTATTCCACTGACTAGCAACTGCCAGGTCATGATTTCAGTGCAAAAAAGAGACGGAGCTATACATGACCGATAGCACGCACGCGCACGCGCTTGCGCCTTTTTCGGGCTGGAATCATGATGGCAATAATACTTCGTAATACGAACCTAGGATTGATAAAAACAAATTAACAAATAAGTAACTTGGTTTGCAAAATAGGAACTGCGTTTGATGCGTCTTAAACTCTTTACGATAAATAACTGAACATACTTTAAACGCAATATGTTTTCATTACCTACTTTGGAAAAAAAACTTTTAACGAAATGCAGGAAGTGCGGAGCTACCATATATTTTCATTAGCACGGTACCTGTGGGCTCGAGCTGCCAGCACACGACACTAAGTTAGATTTATCACGCGGCACCCTCCGCCCTTTTTCAATGTCATTCAACGCGGCGAAAAACTTTCCAAAACTTCTTCAATAGCGTTTACTTTCTCGATAAATTATTGTTTTCCGGAAAAGAAAGTCATTTTAAACAATTTATGCAAAGATTTTGGCGTAGATAGGTACTCAACTTGAATACCTACTAAGTTAGGTTCGTACTTTTCACTTTCAGTGATTTGTTTTACACCTTCTTACAAGATGATTATCGTTTCTTAATTATATAACTTGCTTGTGGCCAAGTAATAACAGCCGCACAGGTCGATTGATCAGGTTAAGCTACGCTTGCCGCGGTTGGTCCGTGGATGGGTGACCATCTTTACGTATCACGAAAGCACGTTAAGCCGTTGGTCCCGGCTGTCATTCGTGGACCTTTTAAAGTCGTTACGGGTCGTCAGGAGCCCGAAAGTCTGACAACCAGTCTTACCACGGGTGATCGTACCTATTAACTAGTAATTGGGTTGTGGAGGTCAGATAGGCAGTCGCTCCATGTAAAATACTAGTATTCAGTTGCATCCGGTTAGACTGGAAGCCGACCCCAACCTAGTTAGGAAAAGGCTAGGCAGATGATTTATTATATAACTTGTAAGCTTTTTTTACTCAGACTACGTTAGGCTCAGGCCCCTTGTACACGCACGTTTTTCTTGCCGTGAAATACTAATACGTTTTATTCGCCGTATGTAGGCACAGTCGTCAGTGTTGTATGGATCACTATAAGGCGATTATCACACTGCCACGCATCACGCAGCGGTGTGCGGGAAAAGGTGCCAAATTCCACGCGCGTGAGTGCGTTTTTATTGAATTTGTATGTAAAAAATCACGCGCGTGAGTGCGTTATCTGCGACCCGCTGCGTGATGCGGTGCAGTGTGCCGATCGCCTAATAGAAGCTTGTTCACATACACTTTTTTCTACGGCGCGGTTTATAAGCCGTACCGTAGCGAAACCGTGCCGTGTATGAAGGGCCTAAGACTTTAAAATGCCTGTTTTCGACAGCTAAATCTAAGAGGGCAATGATATTTAGGCGTTCATCTAATTACAAAGAAATAATATTGAAAATCAGATAGGACTTTCATCCAGCTGATTGTCAAACTCAACGACCTCATTACAAGTGACAGTGATTGCAACTATCGCGAATAACGTTGCGTCACAGTATAGTAAAGTAATCGGTATTACGTCTTCATACAAATCAGCCGACGCGCTTCAAAAAAATTAAATTACCTACTTTAATCCTGGTCTACCAACATAGAATTAACATTACCTATTTAATTATTACTGTAGACAAATTCACATTTTTTTTTTTACAACTTTCGTATTTTATTAATTTATAAATTAACCTGACCATCGCAGACTTTTTTTTATTGTCCTTTTTATGATAGCTTTTCTACATGTGTATTTATGGATATTATCCATTTTTATTTCATTCTATCCGAATGGCTTCGGCTTATGTGTCGAGATGATTTAGTAAACAAACCTATCACCACAAGCTACCGGCCTTGTGAAAAATATTTTATCGCAATATTTTTAAAAAGAATGCTTTGCCATCATTAAATTCGCCGAGACTTATAAAGTACAGTTAAAACCCAAAAGACCCAGTCAGTGGGCCACCCTTGAGCGTATTTATCTACCGAGCGGCCGTACGTAATTATTTCAAGGACACTGTCGAGACGTAACTCTGCTTACTTCATTATACTGTGGTTGCGTCGCCTATCTGCACCCGATGTGTCACTTAATTAATTAATTTTAATTATAAACACGCTGTTTGTTTACGTACAGACCATAAATCTATGATAATACCTAGCTACATAACTGTTAGTAAAGGTATCAGCAAAGTGTTCAAATTAATAATGAATAATGTCAAACAATATCGTAAAGACTGAACTGCATTCAAAAGGTTATCATCAAAATCGTTTATTATTGAAAGCTCTAACCAGCACGTGTTCAAAAATATGGCAACTATCCAAACAATACAATCTCAAATAACGATCAGTTAATAATATTTACTGTAGATATAGGTACATTACATAATGAAAGTGATAACAATGGTTTGGGGTAAACGGAACGCGTTCGAACTACGAATTTTCGAAACAGTGCACGCGCATGTGATCGTTCACAGGGGCGCTCGATTCACGGCCCGCTTTATCGATCTGTTCGTGTGACTGTGAACTATTGTTGTGCAGATGGGGGCCCTAGAATCTTTAGGGGAGACCTCCCCTTCATCCCTCCCGATTCGAAACAACACTATCACGCCACACTCTAACAAACAATCAAGGTTTGTGGTAACGACACATTAGAACTCTTTTAAATTTGTACTGGAACAATAAACTTTTTATAATAATTACGAATGGAAATACTTGAAGTTAGAAACACGTCACAGATGTCGTAAAATTTAAACGCTCTGTATTTTAGGGTGTCGCAGCTTTTTTATTGTTTACTCCCTATTTTTTGGTTTTAGTTCCTCTGGATGCAGAAACTACGGGTGAATTTAGAGGGTCATTCCTTTTAGCGTGACAAAATGACATTTGTTTACTATTCACTACCGTTAGAATTATTCTTTGTGTCCAATTAAATTACCTATGCGAAAGAAAACTAATAAACGCGGGCTTAAAGTTTGATCAACGCAAGGAAAGACTGAAAATGTTTTTAAGTAGGCGCTTAAGTATACAAGTTGATGTATAAAGCACGAAATGAAATGAAATTGTATATTCTGTAAATTAGGATATATGAATCACGTTTGCAAGTCAAATAAAAAAAATAAGCTAGATGGAGTCGACATTTCTTAACTTACTATCCCTGAGAAGAAATGGCACAACAAACTCACAAAAAAAAAACTAAATTATTTATGAACGGAAGAAGCGCAAGAATTGTTTGATATCATAAAAGTTTAAGAGATCTCGTTTATAGCTCGTGTTCGCATTATTACAGTAACTGAATCTAAACGATCAGTCGGTTAAACATCACGACTGGAACACGATAACAATAGCCTCAAACGTGCTAAATATCCGACAGTAGGTACCCACCTACTTCTCTCGTGCAAAGGTTTTTGTATTGAAATTTATTCCAGTGTTGCATTGCAGTGAACTGCAGCAAGTATGCACGCCCACAGACGCCCCGCGGACTGTGGAACTGGTTTCGCGATAAACACACACATTAAACGAGCGAACAATTTCTACAGAAATCACAAATTCCAATCAACGCCATTATCCTCTCGAATAAGCGAACGTCCCGAACTGTCTGACTTAATTAAATGTTCTTATCGGTGTCATTTGATATTCATTTTGCTAATGAAGTAAGTTTATATAATACAAAATTTACGTTAAAATCGGTAGTATCACTTTATGTAATGTTCTCTCTTCATGAGGAGTTAATTTACACCAAAATGTTGATGACAAATTAAGGCATGAATGTCCGCAGTAATAGAAAACCGAGGTTGCAGTCCAAAGAGTATAATAATTTGCAGTCACAAGTCACAAAGTACATGAGAGCAAACGTGTATTCAGCCTACAGGTCGGTGTTGTTTACAAAAAAACCTAGCGTGAACCGCAGCCATGTCACAGAAATAACATTTTTATGATCATTCAGTCTCTTTCATATAACACGGAATGTTACTTACGACCTTACGAGTAGTTGGGAACGTTAAACCATCAATGTTTCTGTTTATCCTTTTCTTAGCGAGCACGCTTACTTACTTACTGAATTTCAAAGTAAAAGCCAAAATTAGTTCTTCTGAGAGCACATTTAAACCATCATTTGGATTTATTTCATGATTCACATCATTGTCAAACCACAAAATGCAAATTAGGGTCAATAAATATCAAATAATATTATTTCTGTTTGGCAACGAAGATATTTTATCTAAAACTAATCTAGGAGTGGTAAAACAGGCTTTAAGCGCTGCAGCGGCTGGAGTTGTAGCTTCAGGAAAACATGTACGTAAAGTATGTACAGGTACTAAGACTAGACGTGGCTTAGTACAATTTACTTAGATTGTATTCAAATATTGTCGGAGGCGATTCGCAGGCGCAAAAACCAACACTTCAAGTTTGTTGTGAATAACCCCGAGCTCTCTTGTTGTAGCTAGATTTACTACTTTGTTATTAAAGTCGTCACTCACAGCTGTGTCTAATTGGACTTTGTTATGAAACATTTGTACCGCTCCCATTTTTATAACATCCTTCACCGAAACCACGGTATCTAGATCTACCCTTACCTATCTTTGCCCGTTATTCTTGCGAACAATGTTTGCCACGGCTGTTCATTTTCCAGCCATTCTGTTGGTTTAACACCATTAGAAAAGATTTGTAAGAAAAAAGGCTATTTATGAGTAAAAAGATAAAATTCAGCGATCTCATTAAATATTTCAGACATTCAAGTTTTAAGTAAGTAATACTCGAAGGCATCGTCCTAATAGAACACGAATGCGCGATCATCGTAGGTTCGCTCGAATTTTACTCGTACGAACGCACGATCAAACATAATCAACTCGAATAGGTATCCTAACTGACAATCGCACGACGCGGTCGCGCGACTGAAATGTTTGAAAATCTATTCGCGCGTTTTTCTTTCATGTCCATCTAAACCCGCAAAATAGGTCATCCAAATATTTCCCGACAATAAAGTCCGTCTCTGAACTCTCTGACGCCTAGTTTGGCACTGGCACACAAAACTAGGTACTCCACGGCCGCTCGCGTCGTAAATTCGCGAGATGATCGCGTATTCGCGTTCTATTAGGACACCCAGTTTTTGCTATCCCGCGAACACGCGATGGTCGCGTCGCTTACTCGAGCGATGATCGCGCATTCGCGTTCTATTAGGACGATGCCTTAGTGTTGTAACTTGTAACTTATCTTCGCGTTTCATATTAGTCTGCCTATGGACTAAGAACTGCACCTTTTTGTATTGCGATTCTATTTCAAAACGGCCGGCAGCAGATACATTAATAATTTTGCACTGGATTTTAATGGAGCTGAACCAGCTTTATGCATAGATACCTGTTCAATAGGCTATTTGACAATGTAAAAAATAAGGTCATAATTATAGACACTCGTATAGATTATCGCTTTTAAAATCGATTTGCATTAATTTTACTACAAAAAAATGTATTATTTATTAAAAAAATCCCGAAAAAACTTCATCTTTTTAAATCTGGCGCCACGTAATCGAAAACGGTCTGGATTGGCTGAACTTATGATGACGTCATGATATAGTCAATTTCTGTCTATCGTTGACAGAACAGATGACTTTTGTCTAGTATCTCGACCGTTTCAACGTTTGTTTACGTGTATTTTGACGTCACGACGCCATATTGTTAAAGATAGCGTTTTGGCGGCTTATTTAAACAGTACATTTTTATTTACTATTTTCTAAAAGAAATACATTATGCAATTTGAAGTAATAGGTTTTTGTGGGCTCGTTAGACACCATTAAATAATCTGAGATGTTTATCAGAAACCAGTCAAATAGCCTATTGGCATATTATGTTCTTCTACACGATACTACAGACTGTATATAATTCCTTGTTCGAGATAGATTTGCCAACAACTTTATTGATACGTAAAAGTAAAGTCATTTGGCCATAAAGACTGTGTTTTCAAAGGAATTGTGTCAGGCCCTTTGAGTTTATTATGTTATAAAGCTTGCTATGGTGGTAGAAATCTGTTACAAATTCCATTGTAACGATTATCTGAATGAATGGAGGCAGAGCTAGATACTGAAAGCATGATATTAGAACAAAATTATTGTCTAGCAGAGCTGGTTCTTAGTGTCGATGTCGGTCAGTTAGGCAAGCCTTTGAACGAAGCGTGGGCGGATAACTAGTAGAAAGTGATAAATACTACTACCTATCACAGTACCTACCTATCAGCTAGAGATCGTGTATTGCAGCAGATGCAACCGTAGACTAGATAGTAAGTAGGTATTGAAATAACCCAGAGATTTTCAGCATCACGAACCCATAACACGCAATCTTTGTAAAAGAAAACCTATAATTAGGCTAGAAGTTGAGATTACAAAGCTAATAAAAAACTTAGACAAAAGACCGTTCAATTAAAGGTCCTACAGTTGTCAATACCGATAGGCCCGAAATTATCTTGTCAGTCATAGTTCTCGAACGTCATGTGATGTCCACTGTGTGTGTGTGTCACAGAGGACAGACCAAAACAAACAGACTTTTATACTATCGAGAATCAATTACAGGGGAGTTTATTTTGGAGTTTTATTAGATGGCTCGAGACCAGTCGGTCAGGCTCGGACCGTGGGTGGCAGCCAGGCGAGATAACCCGGTCCTTCGCCCGCACACTCACGCGCAACCTCCACAGCATCGCAATAACTTAAAACGCGAACCTTGTTACACTTCACGTTTGAACGCAACCGATGAGACAGCGCTGCGATACACGAAGCGAAGAGGATCAATGATGAAAGATAACAAGTTGAATGTTTACCTTTCTAATACCTCAAGTTTATACCTTCCTTATTCGAAGTACGATTTAATCCAGTTAACCATCAAAATGTTCAGACTGTTGTTTTTGGATAATTCGGTCTTAAGTATGCAGCAGGAGTAAACATTGTTTACATAACCGAGTTCAACTCGTGTGACATTAATTCAGTGAATTTCTCAATAGAAATGCCACTTCAATTTATTTCAACTTCTTGAGGGCTTGACTAATTTGTGAACTCATGCCATTCGAGATAAATTCTCATTCTCTTAAGCTCGTGTTAAGTCAGTACGGAGAAATGATTCACGCGTGTAAACAAAACGACTAACCGCTCAACTTAACTGGGTGAATTGCCCAAGCAAAAAAATACACGGCAAACCTGAGAACGGTAGTGCAATGTGCTGATTATTAATTTTATATATTTTTTCTCAACAACGTAAGTATTTCTCTACCTTGGCAAAAAAAATCATTGGTATCTACCCTCTAATATACCCAAAAAAAAAATTACAAAGTGTTATTTTATCATCACGGTGACCTGTCCTGAACCCAATTCCGCTCATAACATACCTTCTCCTGCAAATACATTCGTAATATGGATTTAAATTGATTTTGTTATCATTAAATTATAATATATTCGATCAAATAAAACAATTTTTGTTTGTTTATCTTCTTTCTCATGGATTTGACAGGCAGTCAACTTTTGTCTGGAAAAAAGTTATCATTTCAGAGGACAGTAAGTTTTAGTAGAATAGCCACATCAACATTGCGTTGTTACGCCCCTTTCACCTTTTCTCACTCCGGATCAGTCCGGCTTAAGCTCTCGGCGCGAACGCACCGGTCCCAACGTCTTGCGGTTTCCCGCCAAAAAAGTAAGTTTATCATTTCAGTAATATGGGGACAAAAATAGTTTCATTTCGGTGGCTGTTATAACTCGTGCTAGATTTGTTTAATTTGTTTCAAAATTGTGTATTAAATTCGCAGTAAGTACTGTTTTGTTTGAGTAGTGTTCATATTTTTTAAATAATTTTTTTTCGGAGTTAAATGTAGAACTAACCTCTATTTTATCATCTCAGTGTTATCATTTCAGTGGATTCGGTGGACTGTTATACCAATTACAGTCCACCGGAATTAAAAGTATCTCCGAAATGATAAAAACATAAAGTTTTAGAGATCCTGGTGTCAAATACAAAGTCATAGTTTTGTAATGTACCTACTTTTACCTAGAGTGTCGATTAGATTATTTAGGTGTATTTGTTGTGTAATATTTGTGCTTAAGATATATAATATATACATATATCTATGTAGTTAGTACATGTTTACTATACTTTAGATACACATTTGTTCGGCTCAACGAAAATGTGATGAGTGTGTGGGTCACCACAGTGTAGATTATTATACCTACTAATTGTCAACAAAATAATTATTTCGAGGGTTTACCTTCAATATAAGTCACTTACCTTTATTTTTATATCATTTATTACGAGTAAATAACAATAATAAATAATATTTGATATAATTACAAAATTTCTTAATTTTACAAGATATAACAAATAAGTTAAAGAGCATTTAAACGTTATATGAAAAAAAAAGAGATATACCTATGTGATGAGAAATTGCCTGTGAGAGTGTTTGTCTGAGTCAATGCAAGAGAGCTAGTGTGTGAGCGCGTGGTGTATCTGAAGGTATAGTATTTTATAGGATCATAGTATAGTGTGTATGAATGTATGTCTGTGGATATGAGAAAGAAGAAAATTGAAAAGCGTGTATTTTGATTTTAGGATGCCGCGGCCTAAGCAACAGACTAGAGAAGAAAGGTTGGAAAAAAGGAGGTTGTATGAAAGAAGAAGAAAAGAGAGAATTAAGAGCAATGAAGTCTCACGCGAAGAGTTTTTGAGAAAAGACAGAGAAAGGTATGCCAGAAAAAAAGCAGCGGGATTAATTGTTTCAAGGCATCTAATGACCCCTAAAAAATTAAGAATCCTAAGAAGAAAAAACAAAATAAGTGCTGCTGCTTATTACCAAAGAAAAAAAAATAGAGCAGCTCCAGCTCCTATAGCGGCTCGTGCTAACCCTCTGGATGAGACAATTGGGGATCAAAGTGATGGTCCTGGACTAAGCACTTCCTGTCACAGTTCCTTCTTGCCTACTTTACGGCGCAGCTTACGATTGAACAGCAATAGTATTAGTACGAATATCCAAATCCAACGTTCTAATACTACAGAAGCTAGAAGCTTTCATCGGGTATACACAAGCAGTCCACGACAAACCCTGCTATCAACGCATCAAAATTTTGTAAATTTTGACTATAGCAATCCTGGTCCAAGCACTTCTCGTCAAGGGAATCCATCTTCGGCTCGGCGCTGCTTGCCGATGAATAGCGATAGTACAATTGGTTCCAATATTCAACATCATATTGATGACAATGTAGTAACTGGCACTCATTGTGTACAACCAAGTGGCGTACAACGAATAACATGTCCATCAAATCTAAGTAGTATCGAGTCAACATTATGCCCCAACAGCCCTGTTTCAGACTCGTCAATTACATCTGTAGAATTCAAGCGAGGACTTAAAGACAAATTTCGAAAATATCAAAAAACTAAAACTAAGCTAATAACAGAATTACAAAACAAATTATTACAGGTCACTAAGGAAAAAGAAATGTTCAAAAAAAGGTGTAACAGACTACAAAGCAATTATATGATTTTGAAGAAAAGTACCCAAAAAGGAGAAAAACCAGCAGTAGAAGTCATAAAACCTGATGAAAAAAAAAATCGAATTCTCAGGAGGGTGGTGAAATTTTTAGAAGATGATGAAAATTCAACACTGTGTCCTGGAAAAAATGACACCATATCTAGACATGGATTAAAAAAACAAAAAAGACTATTGACAGACACACTTAAAAATTTACACTTGAAATATTTGGGATCAGGAGAACCACCGATAAGCTATTCAACATTTTCAAGAATGAAGCCTTTCTGGGTCACTCAACCAAATGTGAATGCACGAAATACATGCCTATGTGAAAAGCACGAAAATATGAAACTTTTGATTGAATCTATGAAAAGAAACCGCCTTATCAAAGAAAATACAATATCCGACGTTTTAAGTAGCCTATGTTGTAGTAAAGATAACATCGATTGTCTGCAAAGAATATGCTCAAGTTGTAAAAATAGACACATTGATTATCAAGAGTTTAATAATGAAGTGAACATAGCGTATTGGGGTTGGGAGAAGAATAAAAGCATATATGTCAAAAATAATGTAGAAAAATCTGCTATTAAAGTTGAAAAAGTAAGGCGTTGGGTGAAACCACTAGATTTAATAAAAAAATTCGAAGATAGCCTGAAACCATTCCTTAAACATTGCGTCAATAATAAAAATCAAAATCAAGCTTTCAAAACGTTAAAAGAAAATATGACTACGGAAGACTGTATTATACAAATTGATTTCAGTGAAAATTATAATGCCAAATATGGATCCGAAATTCAATCCCTTCATTTTGGTGGTAGCAGACAACAGTTCACTTTGCATACTGTCGTAATATATTTCAAACTCGACAACGAAACTTGCAAAACTCAGTCATTTTGTACTGTAAGTACCTCTTTAAGGCATGATGCTGCTGCAGTATGGGCACACCTCATTCCTGTTTTGCAAGAAATTGAGATAACTGCTCCTCTGGTTCGTAAACTTTACGTTATTTCTGACTCACCATCTGCGCAATACAGGAATAAAAATATATTATATATAATAACTCAGTTATCCTCCTATTGTCCGATGCTGACCCACATAATTTGGAACTATTGTGAGTGTGGTCATGGAAAAAGCGCAGCAGATGGAGTGGGTGGAGTATTAAAGAGAACGCTAGATAAACAAGTCTCATATCAACATGATATTACCAATATTGAATCGCTGGTACAAAACCTACAGTGTTATGTTAAAGGTGTGAAAATTGAAACAGTTGAAGATTATCAGGTGACAGAAAAAGATTGGCTCTTGCCCAAAGACTTAAAGACTTTTCCGGGAACTATGAAAGTTCACCAAGTTGTTTGGTCTAAAGAGTCAGGAAACCGTTTGGCACTTCGACATCTGTCCTGTATTGAAAGAGAATGCCTAAATAAAACTATTAGGTGCCCTCACGGCAAGCATTTAGGTTTTCATGACTTCACTGGGATTCAATCAACGAATTTTGCAAATAATACAAATATAGCACATCTGCGTCCAATTCAACTGTCAGAAAAATTAGTACTACGTCCCAAGCCATTCAATGAAAAGAATCTTTCCAAAAAATTACAAAGGAATAGTTTCATACATGAACCACACACACACTCAATCACAAACATTGAAATATCAATTATTAAGCCCTCAACATCCCATTCCTTTGATGGAATGAATAATCAAAAAGGAGAGAATGAGCAGGAATCATCGATAA
This sequence comes from Oligia fasciuncula, assembly GCA_963082905.1. Lineage (NCBI taxonomy): Eukaryota > Metazoa > Arthropoda > Insecta > Lepidoptera > Noctuidae > Oligia > Oligia fasciuncula. Next base: position 14,598,632 of record OY720388.1, on the reverse strand, counting down.
TACCCAAATCATTGCTCGAAAAATATGAAAACTTCAATGAATTTAGCACTCCATCGTGTTCATTTTTTGAAAACAATGATACTGAAATTATTGAAAAGTATGAACGGACAAGAATATTGACAGCGAAGAAGAAATCATGATTACAGCCAAGAAGAGAAAAGTAAGAAGATTATCTTCGTCTTCGTCCAGTTCTGATTTGAATATTTTTTGATTTTTGTTATTGTATATTTAGTTTTTTAAATATTTGCTGTCATTTAATGGCATGACTTGTTTTAGGTAGGAAGTTAAACTTATTAAAGAAGACTGATGACTATAATAATTATAGTAAAGACGTGCTGTGGTGTGATAATTAAAGAAGATTTGTTTATTAGGTACATATCTAAATTAAAAACCTATATTTATAGTCATGAAAAGAGGCTGATTAGTGAATTTGAGAAATAATTGTGTGATTTAAAGTGACATGATGAAAAATTAATCTTTAAGCTACATACTTGAACCTACTCGTAAATACGTACCCAGAAAGACTGTTTTATTGGAATAACTATAATTCGCATTAGGTATAAGAATTACTTATACATAATTGCGAATTATAGTTATAGGTAGAACAAAACTTTGTTGTTTTTTGTTCTATTTAGATATGTACGTTTCTCTATTGTTGTAGTAATTTAAGAATAAAGTGATCTCAATCTCAGGTTTCTGTTATGTTTCATACGTTTATGTAAAAGGATTAAAAGTACTAAGCTATTACTACTAAGATATTTTTATAATGTTTCTTATTCATTTATTGTATTTTAAAAATATAAGAGTTGATTTAATTTTAGAAGTTTTACTGATATACCTGTAGAAACACTATTCTCCTCTCGTTACCAATTTAACTAAGTTATACCTAGCATTTTTCTCTTAGTGCAATAGGTAGACATTAGGTATTACTATTAATGGCATAACTTACAAATGCAACCATCATATTAATCAGAAACTTTAAGCTTTCTAATCGCGATACGTTGATTCTTTTGAAAATATATCAAGTAAATTAGTATTAGTACATAAACAAGCAAAAATATTTATTTAAGGTTACCAGCATTTACGATAAAGTTTTCCAACATTTTCACACAACAACAACCACAAAAATTACCAAAGGTTATAAAAGTAAAGAAACTATTCATTCATATCATAATAAACATTACATTACATTAATATCATTCTTTGAGGTTATTGTAACCTCAAAGAATGATATATGTAATAATACTAACTGTAATATCTGTATATTAATGATGATATTAAAAAAACTGTGTACTGTCCTGTCTCAGTGTTTATCTAAAATTTGTGGAAATCAAACCTAACAAAGTACGGAACCCTGGCTGGGGGCACGGTTGTTCTTAGCTGTATCATTTCGGTGGATTTATCATTTCGGTGGTAATTTTTATCATTTCGGTGGACACTTTTAATTTCAGTGGACTCTTAAAACTTTATCCTTAAATATTTATGTAAGTTTTGATAATATTTGATGTCCACTCACGCATAATGTTATAAAATAGACTAAAGTATTATTTGTCACTAAAAATATATAGATTGCATTGAAATAAAAAAATCCCACCGAAATGATACATAAAAATCTCTTGTTGAAATTCACCCAACTACAAAATACGGCATAAAACGTAAACATGAAAATCATCTCTGCTCGTATTGCGTCCACTTAAACAACTCCGATTAGAACACCGCTTTACTCAGGCTATAAATACACGGCAGCGAGCTTTGCACACCATAAACAATAATCCTTAACACGATTTGTCACAGTCGGGGCGCACTCGCGACGGTTCAGCGGCGCGCGGCGCGGGCGCGTGCGACGGGCAGCGCGCGAGAGCGTGCACGCGCGGCCATAGCGTCCGCACGACAGACAAAACAGTCGTCGAAAGCGCAAGGGCCTTCGCCCCTTCCGAATCCGTGATCGCGCGGCGGGATGCAGCGAATGCTAATACTGAACAGGGCTGTCCGTCAAGCCCGCATCGCTCGTTAAGCTCAACTTACGCCATGCTCATCCGTTCCTTCGGATTATAGGAAGCAGTTAAATTGCACCATCCTCATTGATTTACAGTCGCATTGACCATTAAAGTGCTAATGACGAAACTTGTTTCTTGTTTACTTGAAGCAGTATTGAGCTTTGAGCTGTTCAATTCACGTCTGATTACGACCTAGTCGATAAGTGTGTGCTGGTCTTTGGAAGTTTTATTGTTGCGTATGGCATTCCTAGTTCTATAGGCACAGCCCTGGCTAGAAGATGTATGAAAAACTGACGGCACGGGTGCCATCTGCGCTAGGGAGGGGGACCCTTGCATTAGCGGGATGACGTTATGCACTCCCAGAAGGGTTCGCGGCTTATCTCGTTAAATCACTCGAGTCGGGCCGCCGCGAAATAATTTACAGAGGTGTTTGCGGTGAACAGTTTCCTATGAGATAACTACGATTACCTTTCGGCAGACATGGTTTTACGGCCGGTTATGCCCGTTACTTGTCGACATTTGCTGAGGAGGGTCCAGAAATATTGCCACGGATTGAATTTTATATGAGATAGGTAGGTACAGGAAATGATCCTTCCTTACACACTTATACATGTGTTCTTATCGGGGAATTTATGTGTACGGAAATGGCACGTTTGTTACCTGCTACGAGCGAATTTATGAGTGAAATTACTTTGAGCGAATGATAAAGTACCTACCAATATAGGTACGGTAATACGCATTAAAATCGATATTAATTTTCCGAGTCGATGAAAGTAATAATTTATTAAGCTCATGACTACATCTCGCATAGCTACTAAACTTATTGTAGTAATATATAATCGGAGGGTGCGTACGCGGCTCAAAGGCTATTGCGTCACTTAGAATTCATACATATCGATTATAATGACATAAACGTCCAGCACACGGGTTATTGTACATTCGCCACAATGTAAATTCGCCACAAAAAAAAGTATCTGTAAACTCGCCACAACTCTATTTTTATGAAAAAAATCCGCCATATTGTTTATCACTGTACAGACAGCAGATAAATCAAACAATAAAGAATAAAACGTTATTTATTTATTTTTCATAATCACAGAAATTCACATAAAAATCACAGTTCTACGTACAGCTAAAATATACGCTAATACGGTTTGTCAAGGACAGCGTGACCTGCGTGACAGGCCTTATTCTAAATAAACATGTATTTCAAGTGGCTGATTTTCTTTTGCTGATAGTGAAAAATCATCATCATCATCATCATTCATCATCATTTTATTATTTTTCATTTTAGAAAAATAATAAAAGATAATTAAATCACAGTAATAATCACTTTTTTTGCACGGTTGGCGCAGTGGTTAAGCGATTGACTGCTGCGCTGCGTGTCGCGGGTTCGATTCCTGCACGGAACAAATATTTGTATGACCTACAAGTAGTTGTTCCGGGTCTGGCTGTTTGTGTATGTGAGTTTAAATGTTTGTAAACGCAACCACAATACAGGAGAAATTCCTAGTGTGGGGCAACGATTAAAATATAAAAAAAAAATAGTGTTTTCTAACCACTGGGCTACAATATAGTCGTTGAATTTTGTGACTGCATCGTTCTGTGGAGCAATAAAAAAAAAATAAAAAAAAAAAAAATAAAAAAAAAAAAAAAATTGTAAGGCATGAGCTTTTTGGCCAGTGCTTGTTTGAAGTGGAAACTACATCCAAGTAGTTTAACATCAGGAAAAAAATTTTTAGAGCTAAAAATCAACAACTTTGTTTTCTACCAGTACTTCATGCAAAAAATATGTACCTATGCAGACTTGTGACGAATTTACACATACTTTTTATGCATGTGACGAATACACTTTCAATGTATGGAGTTTACAAAATGTGACGAATTTACTTTGTGGCGAATGTACAATAACCCCAGCACACGACCTGTTTATTGCTGACTTAATGTTATTAATTTATTCTCCGTTCGACGCTAATATAGTGAAAGAAACAGATACCTAATAAAGGAAAAAGATCATGAAATTAAGAGAAAAATGGGCCTTATAGTTTATGACCATGAAAAGGTAAAGAAAAATACTCATGATTTAGCTGAAGTTAGCACATAAATATGAAAAGCTATGACGAGAGGTTTCCATTTTCTATTCAATACGTCGTAACTCAACTCAAAACGCTTTTAATAACCGCAGTTTGAACTAAGTCAGTATTATGCTAAACGTTAAAAACTCATAAAACTTGGATATAACGTTAAAAAACAAAAGAAAAAAACATGAACGCTCATATTGTTTTCGCTGTTTACATTGTGTTCGCGACGGAGCCGAGGGTGGTTTGAAAGAACAAACACTATAAAGACAAATAAACTGTGTACAATGTTACATCGTGCTACGAAGTTATAGAAAACCCCATATTTTGAAACAAAAGAAAGAATGATTTTTATTATTTAGAAACAAAAGAAAAAATTGCGTGAAAGGAGTCCCCAAACACAGCACCCATTGTTGTAACAAATTTCTTGAATAAATCATTTTGTATTTTTTTTTTTTGTAAGATAAATCAAATGAAAGTTTATATCATATGCATCAATTTTCATTATGAGCAGAAGGCTGTGAAATACCGTGTTAAAGAGATATCAGACCTGCAAGTACCATGTAAATATATTCGTTTATGACGCTAATGTTCACTGCAGTTCTCAATAATATTAGTTATTGACTCACATTGCGCGTTAAGCTGCACTTGCCGCGGTTGGTCCTTGGATGGGTGACCATTTTTACAAACTTACCAAGACCCCTTCGTGCCTCGGAGATAAAATGTTTTGTTACAGTAATTGCCGGTTACAATAAGTTGACATGCGTTAGAACTCTATTGGTCATCAGGCCAGGCTCCATGCAGGTCCTCACCGGAGACGGCTGCTTCGGGAGGTTCCTGTTCCGAATAAGGCGGGAGGAAACGCCCGGGTGTCACCATTGTGTGGATCGCCCGGAGGACACGGTGGAGCATACGGTGGAGATCTGCCCAGCTTGGGCAGAGCACCGCCGTGTCCTCACGGCGGCGATCGGCGGCGGCGATCTCTCGCGTCCGGCCCTAGTCCGGGCCATGGTACGGAGCGAGAGTGCATGGGAGGCTATCGCCTCCTTCTGCGAAGCAGTGATGCTCGCGAAGGAGGAGGCGGAGCGCGTGAGGGAGCGGCAATCCCTGCGCCCCTACGCCCCCAGCCGCCGCAGGAGACGCCCCGGGCGTCGGGAGTCGATAGCCGATTCCCGGCCACCGTAGGCGCGGGCTTGCGGGCGGCGAGCAATAGGCAGCTCGCCGTCCGGTAAGGACCAGGCCCGGGTCGACGGCGCGTTGTGTTCCACGCGCGCCTCAAGGAGATGTCAGCACTAACTGACGGGGTCCGCTAGGGCCGATGCCCGCCGGGGTCGCGGGTTGTTCGAAAGAGATACCGTGGCCTCTGGCACAGGCAAGTGAAGGAACACGGGTGGGTTTTAGTCAGTAAGAGTCTGACACTCCCTTCCGCTCCACCCAGAGCGGGCAGCAAAAAAAAAAAAAAAGGCCAGGCTCCATACAAAAATGCCCATCATTCTTTTGAATGGAAATTGATAAATTCAGAAAAGTTTAAAGATTCAATCTTCAGAGCTCCATCATTTAGTAATAAAATATCTTCTACAGTTCTACTGTACTAAGATCTTCTATAGTTTTCATTATAAACAATTCATATTAGTTATTGGCACTGAACTTTCACTCATATTATAAACAGTGTCTATTTATATCAGCAGCTTCGTTCTCAGGAATACAAATCATGCGTTCACGACGCAGAAATCTGCATTGAAATGAATAAACTGAATGTGATGGAGAGAATACAATCTATATCCTTATTTAAATCAATAAGGAACAGTAAAACAGTAACCATAAGCCACATGAACCGTTTTAAAGTTTAAACGTTCTATGCAAGAACACTATGAGCAGCATGCAAAATGCAAACAAAATGTAAACGGGGACACATTTCACCCCGCCATCACAAGAATTTGCTGCAGTGCGGCCCACTAACGAACTGCAACAAAACTCACACACAAACTTCGTCAATATGTCACAACCATTCCCTCGAACACAAGATATAAATCTATTTTCCCCAATTTCTAATAACATCAATTAAAATAACCGCTGTTCAAAGTGTTGAAACAATGCGGAAATGCGCCGGCTCACTTAAGAATCAACTAATTCCCCTTTCGCTTGTAAAACGGATTAAACTATTCGTGGAACATCTAAAAGCAGAATGATTTATAATACGAACGTGAGAAAATATGAATTATATTTTTGAAGCGGTGTCGATGGCAAGGGACGACGTAGACACGGGAACATTATGGCAAACACCCCAATATTACACGGTTCACTTTTGTTTTTCAATTTGTGTGATGCAACCGAATTGAACTATTGAAAACATATAAGTGAATCATTCAATAAATATAATTATATTAAACTAGCTACTGTCCGCGATTTCCCCATGTTGTAGTCAACTATACTGTAAAAACAAACCCTATGGCACCCGGCAATATTGTAGTTTTCTAGCAGTGAATTTTCGAAATCGGATCAGTACTTCCTGAGATTATCTTTTACACCCCAACTTACAAACTTTACCTCTATAATCACATTTTTCTTAGAAATATAAATTAAACCGTGTAATATTGCCACCATACACTGTCAGTATGTATGGTATAAGCAATAGTTAGGTAACAACATCAATATTACAGAGAGGATATATTTTTGGAGACACGATTCTTATCGTCTTTTACACGCGAAAGTTCGGAGTTTGCTATAGGGGCTCGGTGTCGATGCGGGCTGTTAAGTTTTAGAGGAACATGAGAATTGCAAGACTTTAAATTGTATGTTAAAGTTTTAGTTTATTTTATCAGGTAGTTGTAGAAATAGTAGCATATAAAGCTTGAGAATTAGTATTATCTCCTTGACTGTAACGCTAGTTTTACATTTAGCTAAATAAGTAGACACCGGATAAAGCCGTAGCTTTTATAACTGTAGGTTTATTTTATAGGATTTTAGCTCATCCATCTTTACCACGCAGCCCTCCAGCTAGATGGACCGACGACGAAGGTGGCTGGGACAGACTGAATGCAGAAGCATTCAGTCTGTCCCAGCCACCTTCGTGCGCCGCAATACTCTGTCTTCTGCCTTCTGGCAGAAGACAGAGTATTGCGGCGCAGCCTGGGAGAGGCCTATGTCCAGCAGTGGACTGCGATAGGCTGAGTTGATTGATTGATCTTTACCTATAAGTTCATGTTAAATATGTCAAGTAAGACCATTCTTTTTAAATTTTAAATACTTATTGGCCTTATCTGTTTTTTGAACCCGTGTTAAACTTTCTTCAGTTTCAGTTTCAACACCAAATCACTCAAGAAAAATTCAGTTACAGACATCCTTTCACCGCCTCGACCGACACCAAGCCCTGAGAGCAGCACGTATTGTCCATTCCTAACAGCAGTTGGATTAAACGAAGCATTGAACTCATAAGGCGTAATTTACGAGCAATAAAGAGTGCAGTTTAATAAGTGGATATTTCAACAGGGGCCCGTCAAGCTCGGGCTCGAGCGATCGTAAAACGAACCGTCTTGTTCGAAATGCTCGAGTCTGCAGGAGACATTTTGCTATTACAAAAATTCGCTATGGTGTTTCGTGTTTTTGACGGTTTTACGTGAATCAATTTCGGTTGGCGACTTTTGAAAGTTTCTGGAACTTTCAAAGCTTTTAGATGTGGCGTTGTGTTTATCGTTTGGCGTTCAGTTAATTTGTGTTGATTTCTTTGAATTTAATAAATATACGATCAATTTCTGAGTAAACGTATTTCAGTGCCAGCGCCATTTTCGACTAAAACTAAAAAGACATGAGCTTGCTAAACCAGTGAGCTACGAAGTGAATCTACGTAAACTTAAAAAGCAACCAAAACCACATCCCTGAACTGAACTAGCTGTGGGTATTTGTGTATGCCATTACCATAAAAGAGCGTAAGAGAATTATATTTGTTGACGGAATAGACAGACGATAGTGACGAGCGGCGCGAGAGATATGTAAACAAACACGCCATGACACGCCGCGGCTGCTGACAGTAGAAACATACCAAAACATGCGGTAGCGGTCGGCTTTCGGGTCGAAAGCGATATGTTTTAAAAGGATCATACCATTTACATAAATGATTATGCCATTTGAGAAGCAGATCGTAATTTATGTAATGGGATACAAATAAGTGCTGAAGTAGAAAATATGAAAACAGGGGTTAAAAATGTTCTAAGCAGCAATTAGAGCAATTAGCCGAGTCAAGGCGGGTGTTTATGTTGACAACTAAACGAGAAATTCGATACGAGCTCTTAAGTTCACACCACCAACCACCATTCCTAACTTCCGTAATTGGCTACTCGAACCCTTGCCCCCTCAGCCCTCAGTAATTGTACACTTATCGCGACAGGAGACGAAGCCGGCCTGTTATTTAAAATGAGCGATGATTCTGTCATCTGTCATGATACCGTTAACTTGAGAATTAAGTTTCGAAGACTTTTCGCATCGGTTACAATTGATCGCGGTGTCAGAAGTCAGTGCGAGCTTGGTAATTAGTATCAACAGGTTCGTTGTTATTTGTAACTGTTATACCTTCATTTGTTTTAATAAGTTTCTTCTTGGCAGGATGATATGTTATCGATTCGTATTTCGTCGGGGTTCTTTACTCCTTCGAGATTCCTTTGAAATGAGAGATGCCTTGACGAAAATTATGGGCTGTGTACCTAACTAAAATATTTGACAAACTTCCAGAGGATCGTAGATATAGCATTACCTACCATGATTGAAGAAAAATTCCAGTCGTGTGCGGGCTGTTTAACCTGCAATGTGTTTGTCTTATTTACAAACATTTTCTTAACATCAAACGAAACTGTACTGAAACCAGCTGGAATGAATTGAAGAATGCATTGTTTAAAACATTTTTCTTTTCTTCCAGGATTGTAATGGATAGAGAAGATATATTTCAAAAAATGGGAACCGAAACGTCTATTTCGTAAGTTTATGAATCAGAAAACAGCAAGATAACCAACAAGATCGAAATCCAGATAGGAAAGACATTCCCAAGAAAGAAAAGAATAAGCCATAATATCACTATCACAATGATTGCATCACGTTGAATGTCACAGCGACATTTGATGTGTTACACAATTTACATCATTATACTTAATGATCTGTTTTAAGTGTTTACCCAGGGCACATAAAAGGTATTCAGTTGGTCTCTGCGGGCCCGGGTCCTTACATGGGCCGGCCCGGTAAGGAAAGTGGTCCCATTGTATAAACGTGCGCCCCCGGTTGTTCACCTATGTGAAAAACTGGCGGAATTCTAAATGTGGACCGGTCCTCTTTGGCGCGAAATGCACTCACTTTTGCTTTGATGTTACTTGGGCACGTACAAACATCTGTGTCTTAGAAACTTAAAAGTTTTGAATGTTGTGATTGGCTGTTTTCTTAATCCAAATATTTCGGATTGAAAATAACGTCGGATATTTTTAGACACAAACATTTACTTACTGATTTGGAAGCCACTTTCGGCTGCATTAGTTTAAAGACGATAGTAATTATGTTGTGTTAAGTGAGTTTGATATTAACCTTATTTATCCACAGCTTACGAGGAACTTGGTTAACAAAACCTCGCCATCTCTTTTAACAATTTTATCATTATTTTATGCTGTAAGTCTAACAGAAAACCTGTCAAAAACTTCGAAACAGAATTTCAGATTAATTTTAAATCCATTTTCGCAATTCTTTCCAAGTTTCCAACTGTCATAAGTTTAATACCACTAGACAGTGGATATTTAAAACTTGTAGACTATAATGAAAACGTTTTTTACCCATACAAAACAGAGCACGTGCTAGTCAGTGAAGCAGGCGACGCAACAAATGACAAACAATGGCTTGTTAGCTCTTTGTCGTGAGTCAAGTTCGGGACTCCTGACGTGACATCCTCGCATTGTGCTCGCAATCAGGAAAGCATTGACCGGCTCTGGTGTCAAGAGGGCTGAGGGCCGTCAGCCGCAGTAGAAAATAGTCTTTATTAACATGTAAATAGCCCTTTAGGTACTTTAGGTGGCCGTGGCTACCTGTTGTGTGTTTTATGGGAGATTTGGAGGTCTTTATGGGTTTATTTGGGTGTTGTAAGATTGTGGAATGATTTCTTTGATTTTAGTTGTTTGCTTTGTAGCCTTCCTGACTATCGGGTGCACTCGATTCATCAGACGTCCAATAAGTATCCATGTTTACTGAGGCTCGTTCAGATAGAGGGCGGGCGTTTTCGGGGACTGTCATGTAATTTTGACATTCGAAAAGTGCTGATTCTCAGGCTAATTTTCATAAATGACTTTTGAATTTGATGATTATATCGCAATCCTGCGCAAGAGCTCCTCTGGAGGGAGGGATCAGGATCAGGATCAGGGAGGGATCAGGCAGGCAGCTCAAGAGAGCTGCCTCCCTGATGCAGAGGAGCTGTGGCAGTGGCATTCTGAGGGTACTTTATGAAAATATTGATTGTCCAATAGGTAGGTACCGACGAAAGCACTGGGGGGTTGCATGCAATGTAACCTGTGGTGCTTTCGCATTGGATTTGTTTTGTTGTATTTTTCTATTGCTTTTAATTTAACTATTTGATCTCATGGTAGTGTGATAAAATAATTAGATTATGTAGTTGTAAGTAACATTAAACATCTTTATTGCTTAAAAAAAAAAAAAAAACTAATACGCTACTCTAAATGTATGTAACTCTTAACTCTATGGATACCTACTTATCTGAATTAAATGAATATTATTAATGGACGTCTGGTGAATCAGGTGCACCCAGGGCAATCTGTCACGCTTTAAGATATAAAATGAAGCGTGATTGATTAAAAAATTCTGTATGTAGGTATGTTGGTACCTACCTAATTATGTACGAGTATAATGTTTTAAAATTCCACTATGGAAGAAGATGGTTATTTTTATAAACTCATTCTACATAATACACGTAGGACATAAGTTTAAATTTAAATGACTGTCCAGACAGTGCACCTAGGTAGGTACCTACTACGATATTTCGCTTAAACCATAATACATAGGTACTTCCATCTTGCACAAGGCGAACAAACATCGATTTCACTTTAACGTCTACAAAATGTTGCCAAAGGTAATGTCCCTGTCCCAAGTTCATGTTGCCAAGTGCAGTCTTTGTTTACTAACATAGAACATGAGTAAACCTGCAGCTCATCTCGGCAACTCGCCAATAGAGGGCGCTAGTCAGAAATAGAAATGTCACTGGGCGGCCGTACGCAAGAATTATAGCTTTCTGCGCGGTAGGCATTTCCGATCTTCCGAATAAACTCGAGATGAGCTTTAAGATTTTGTGTTTGTTTTTCCCAGGCCTAGCGTATTACGAACCTAGACTCATGTTCATCTATTTTAAAGCTCTACTTTTAACCATAAAAACAGATCAAAATTAAAACCACTCTTCGACTACGTTTTTAAGGTCTGCTTAGTAAGATCATCTTATTTTTCATCTCTGAGTGTATAGTTAGTGATAATTTTGTTTCAGGTTGATAGATACAGACATACACACCTACGGTAATCTAAGCGTTCTGATTGTCCCTAGATACCGAGCGTCCGCTTGAATGTGTAGGTATTCCACATTCTAAGTAGTTTAGGTTTCAGTCCTATTTGGGAGTGTAGCCTCCTGAAATCTAAAAGCTAAACAAGAATATGGAATACATAATCGTATGACTCCCAAAGCGGCATATCTAAGCTCGGAAAGAGATTTATTTATAAATACTAGCTTCGGAGATCGCGCATCCAAGTTCGGAACCGAGCACGAAAATAATTCAGAACAGTTGGTAAACTTTAAGTTCTTTAAAAACCACACAAGTAAGTAAGTAGGTAGGTATATATTATTGACATTGACACACACCTACCCATTTACGTTACGTTATCGTAACACAAGCTATGAACAAAGGTTATTTCAAAGACTGAAAAACGATTTAGAATGATATGCTGGGCAAAGTGGGCACTTACCTGTAATTAAGGTACCTAGGTATCTACCTACCGATCCAGTTTTACCTCTTATCTTAGAAACAAATGCTCATAATGTCATCATGTGGAGGCTTATTATTAGCTATTTTTCTTAAATAAGTATTATATTCTTTATTTCATTGGTTTGTTAGTCTGTAAGCCTTCTTTAAAATAAAATAAATAATCATACCTAAATGTTGGAAAGCAAATTAAACTTAGTAAACTTTAGAGAACATTTATCCTCTCTGCCTTTTTAAGTCGTTAAAAAAATATTTAACTCAAAGTAATGGTTTGTGCACATTTTCGAGTTATTTTTTATTTGTACGTTGGTACCGTCCGCATCATCATGGTGAAAGCTTCATTACTCAAAATGATGGGGTTATAACATAATATTTAATTTAATAATGTATTGTAAAAGAAAAACACCGTGCAACTCGCATCTGAATATTAAGTTCACTCAAAAGTTGTATAAGAGCCATCTGGCGTCCAGTAACTGCAACGCTTAGAGTTCGACTGTATCCACTAAGTTTAAACAACATAGATGGCGTTAATACCGAAGCAAAAAATTTCAATTAATTTTGAAAAGGTGACAAATATCATTAAAAAAACGACATATTAATTAACAAGAAACTTACCTATTTGCTGTTAACGTCGTCATCTCGACGTTATTGGCACACGCTGTTAGTATTTCATCGCAACTGCTGCCACCTGTTATGCGTTGTACCGCACTTAGTGAAACGTCCTCGCTTGAATTCTTCCCGGCGTTCAGAGCATTACCGCTAGATGGCGCTGTTCTCTGTTTAGTCGCTTGTTTATGTCGGCTCAGTGCGAAAAATAGTGCCAATACTGCTTTTAGTTTCGCATCCCGGATGTCCGCAGCTGTTACTTGTTCTAATCCCTGAACTTTTTGTGCGTGAAGGAAGTCCAAACAGCATTGAACGTTTTCCAACTGTAAAGAAAGAAAATGATTCATTAGGATCGACAAAAAATTAAACTTTTGAGTTGGGCTGATAGGCCAATCACCAAAAAACACGAATTTACAAGATAAATATTTTCCTAAAGAAAGAAAGAATAAAGTCTATTTGGACACAGTTCGTAAAACACAAAATACAAAAAATATGAAAATATTGTGTTAACAACAATTTTTAGTAAGTATAGTCCAACTTACAGCCACAACAGTACCTACCTAGTTTAAAATGTACGATCTAACCATAGATAAAGAAGGGTCTAACTAAGGTTAGTTCTAAATAATTACTACCTACCGCCATGTTCTAAAAAATGGTCAAGAGTCTAAAAAAGGTGACTTTTTTTTTGTTAGGTGATGCAAACTTAATTAATAGGCATCACCTAATAAAGTAAACGATAGCCATAAGTAAGTAAGTTAACGACTTATTATTTCAAGTCATCATCGATTCAAAACATCCACTGCTCGTAACGTATCATAAAGATCGGCTTGTTAAATACAAAAATGGTATCAGTGCACAAATTCGCAATCGCAATGTGACCGTATTATTAACACTATTAATAATTAATAACACGAAGCTTTTACGTGTGTTGTTGCTATTGTCATGCGCACACGCGTCGCTTCCGATCTTACACGGGCAGCGTGTCAATGAGTTTATCGCTTTACGATAGTCCTTGAAATATCAAATAGGTAGGTGTTTGGACAGTACGTGCACTTATTTCACGGTTTATTTACTGATGTCAAATATTTTAGCTGATTTTGTCGGCACTTGTATAGCACGTTTCATAAAATTTCCATGTCTAAAAGTTAGCAACAGCAACTATGCCTGCGCTTTTTTTTTTCAAAGGATAGATTTATAGATAGATAGAATACTCTTTAATATGTAGGTACCTACAGCATAAACATTACAGATTTATATGTAGAAATTTTAAATTGGCTAATTCTACCAGAAGCTTCCTAACGACTCGGAGTGCATATTTACATTCATCACCTAACGTTCTTGCAATTGACGAGTCTTAAAATGTACCTGTAGTCGGCAATCGAGCTGCCAGCTTTGTACTTTGTTTAGCTTTAGGATTGTGGTTACTTTGCATACACTATACCTTATGTCTTCACTCTTCCTTATCACGAATAAATGCTTCAGCACACTATCAAACACAAGCTGAATCATTTTGAAGGATAATGCTAATCCATTGCTTCACATGTTTGAAAAATTTGTCTGCTCAACAATGTAAAATGAATGTTGTTAAACTGTCAAAATTAAAACCATTCCTACTGTTAGTGTGTCACGCAATTACCCTGCAGGATTTAGGATCCCTTGTGAAGACATGTAAATACACAAGACGACAGAACTACAAGCTTTTAAGGCTTCCAGAATCAATTGGTGACCTCAATGTGACATGTCGAACAGGTACAAAGCATGCATCGCTCGCGCACGTTGCGACACGGCTGCGGCCGGCGCCGGCCCTTAAAAGGCAAGTCTCCTGAGCTCATAGGTCACCGGCACAACCACTGGCTCCCGAGCCGACGACCGTCATTGTGAACCTACCCTGGCAAGATCAGGGTTGAGTGTTGAAAGAAATGTGCGAGATTTACGAAATTTTTCGTAAGGCTGTGTAAATGCATCTACTTACATCGCATTTGTCTGATACCGATGCACTTGGTTGCGGAAACCGGTATGACTTAGAACAAAAAATTCGAAGACATACATCATCCACCAACACAGGCCCTTGGTCCTAGCAGTGGGAACGTTATAGGTTGATTATACATAATTATCTAAATAAGTATGTGGTTAGTAATTGAATTCGTTTGTCTCTTCCCTGAGTAGAATTTTTGACAGCAAGTGGGTTTGCTTTGTGCTTTTCGTTTCATAGTATCTATTTACTCATTTACTAGGTAACCCAAAGTGTTTTCTATGTGTCTCTTACAACTGAATGAAATTAGTGTCACGTAATTTCTTGCCGACATGAGGTGCTGCGGTGGCGTTTGCATGTCAATAGAGTAAGTAGTTACCAGTTTCGAATAGTCTGAAGTGTATGAATACCAGTCTACTGGTACACGAGAATTTTCTGTCGGGATTAGTTATATGTATTGCAAAAATACCAACGAGTGTTAATTATCAACTCCTAACAAATCTCCCAAAGCTAAGGCGGAGCAAAATTATAATCCAATAACACTGCCAAAACCGTGACGGTAACTTGTCATAATATTTTGACACTTTAGGGTAATTTGATTCTACTATTGTCACCACAACGTAAATATATTGATTGTCACCGACTGATATTTGAGACTATGAAGTAGGTACCTGACCAGAAAAACGTTTGCCAGCCCTAAGCACACGTAAAGAAAAGCAATTCTGTGTTATGGTAACATGTCTTACAACGGGTATTTTGTGTGGCTTCTCGCATCCCACAGGAACAAATGTGGCCCTCCCACGAACCGTTTTCGTCGTGACAAAACATCCGTAAAGAAAAAGGAAGACTCTGCTGGTGTTTCATTTTATCTTTACGTAAGTACTGTTTGATTGACGTTAAAATATTATGTGCCAAGTTTGACAAAGAAATTGAGATGTGAGATGACATTGCCACCCAGTTGTAAAAACATTTGAAGTTGCACATTTAATCATATCTACGCTTCAGTTTTGTAATTAATCACTGAGCAAAACTCGCAATTCGCAAACCCTTCAGCAGAGAAAAACTCTTATTATAATTTTGTGTAGGTATTACACTTCCAAGTACCGTGTTCCTTCTTTATTCCCTACATTATGGTCCTTATGTCCCCTGTCTGTTACGTTAGCAATGCATAATCAATCTATAATATACCCACTGCTGGGACACAGGCCTCCTCTCGTTGAGAGGGAATGGGCCGTAATTCACCACGCGGGCCCAGAGCGGGATGGTAGATATCACATGTCTTCGAATTTTTGGTTCTAGGAAATGGCAGTTTCCTCACGGTTTTTCCTTCGCCGTTTTTGAGAGCAGTGGTGATGAAATACACAAAATAAAGCGCCTGTTGGGGTTCGTACCTAAAATTCATAAGTCGCGGCAGGTACCACTGGGCCACCACACCACTGCTCTCTGCTTCGTTAGCAATGCAGTTTCGTTCAATACCAATTTCCATCTCAGGAAACAAAAATTGGATAGAAGTTGGATGGTTGGATGATACCTTTTTATATGTGGGTCGTGGGTGCATTGTTAAATGTAGGACCCACATTTAATAATGCAAAAAAAATATATTGAATGAGTCCTTGCTCCTAATAGAGCCACATAACGTTACTAGGCCAACGAGGTCACAATTTACAAAGCTGTCAGAATTAGTAGATCGCAAGCATCTACCGCTCAGGATTGAAATTGGCTTAGGTACAGAAATAGAATGAGAAAATTGTCTCAATTATGTCACTGCGTTACTTCAATTACCTACGTTGGAAACTGTCAGAGGAAGTGTATTGTTGAAGTTTTATTGTCAATTTGCGAGCATTTAAGCTTTGGCAAACTTGGAAGGGATGCATAATTTAATGGCCAAGGTACGGACGCCAGCAGGTCAACCTACCCGAAACTGTCAGATTTTCCCAATCAACCTTGAACCTTATGTTTTAGCAATAAAGTCGAAAATCTATTAAAGAAATCTGACAGATTGTAGTAACTTGATGTGCTGGCGTCTGTACACCAACATAAACATTGCCAGAAAGTAAAAATGTTTTTACTTTTGATGGGAGAACTTCTTTCTTTTCTGACAGTCAATCCAAATAAGAACTATAGGCGTCCAAAAACCAAATACAAATACATAGCATAAACATAATCCAGCCTATAATGTTCCCTCAGCTAGGACACAGGCGTCCTCTAGGGAGTGGGCCGTAATCCACCACGCGGGCCCAGTGCGGGTTGGTTGATGGCTACTGTATACGTAGGCTTATATAGTAGTAGTAGGAAGGTAGATACGTGCCTATCTACCTACTGGGCTAAAAAAATATAGGTAATTATCAATCAAAGTAGTTCGAACACACGAAAAGAAGAAGAAGCTTAGGTATTAACACAGACGGAGCCAGAAATCGATTTCTAAACAACTTTTGGAATCGGTATTATTTTATTAAATTTGGCTGTTAACTATTAATGAACCTATCCAAAATCCTTTAATGAATTTACCGACATAAACCACGAAGCTTTGGCATCTTACTATGGCGGGCTAGTCCTTGCCCACAAGGCTAATACATTTCCCTTCATTGACTATTAGCTGCCGATAAAATCAGCACCCTAATAACACATTTTGTTTCTGAATGAGATTCCGAAATTAAGCAAACTTCAGTAGCAATCGGTTTTGTTTTCCTATAATTTCCCTTATCAGCGTGAAAAAAACATACATTTACATTAAGTAAAACAGCAAATGTTTTGTTTACATAACGCTGTTTAGTCGGTAGGTATTTTCTTTAATGTGTGGACCTAATTGCACCCTTATTTTGCAGTTTTTAGCTCAGATAATCTTTACAAACTGTTCAAACCGTTTTTAGCTCAGATAATCTTTACAAAGTGTTCAAACCGTTTCTACAATATTGCAAAAAAAGACGAAATATGAATGCTGAAGAATAAATAAGTGGTAGGTCCTTATAGGTAAGAGTAAACGCCTTACTACACCTTAAGACCTAGGTACTACTATCAGGTTTGATCCTGAAGTTTCTAACCAAAATACTAGTTTTAAGGAAAATCTCTCTACCTACGAGAAAATATCGCCGAAACGAAGTAACCGTCACCGGTTTCATGAGTTCTCTCTTAATTTCGAAACACTGAAAGTTATTTACGTCCTGAAACTGAAACAACTTGTAACTCTTCCGAAATGAGCTATTATTAAAAACGTCACAATTACGAGTAATTTATAGACACTTTTGGAGTTTAGGACTAAAGTAACGCCAATTTATGCAACGTTGATCATGCTTTTTTAAATCTTAAAACTTTATTGCATAAAAGTAATGATAATCTATGGTTATAATATTACAGCAAGATCACTATTGTATCCGCGTGACGGCGTGACACACTATCAATCAATCTGAATAATGTTGAAGGATATTGGTAATCCATTGCTTCATATATTCGACAATTTTATCTGCTCAATAAAACATAAATAAAGCAATGAATATTGTTGAACTGTCAAAATGAAAAACATTTACTTAGTGTGTTACGTAATTACCCTGCTGGTAATCTAATGACACTTCCTGCAGTGCACTGTTCTTGAAAGCTGACGAATAATATCTGGTAGTTACAAAGTACTACAATCATGTGCGATATTTATATACTTAGCTAGAGAAGCGATAATAAACATAATCTCTAGCAGCACTCTCTATCTACTAGACATAACCTTAGTCCACAAACGTGACAAATCTACCTAACAGCTGACAATCGAATCGTGCGCAGATCGATGGTGCAACTCTAATTGGTCTTCGTTTATCGTACTACAATTAGATTTCACTTGGGAACGAGAAATCGTAATAATATCTGACCTATTCTGTAAACAGATTGTTGCAACAATAAATAAATCATACACATCAAAGCTGTCAGTATAGTCACGCTTGTCATTACTAATGGCTGAGCAGAGGTGTAAATTACTTAATCATTTAAAGAGGTTTCATCAAAAGAGAATCTAGCATCATTTATCTGACCCAATACCAGTACTATTAGTTATTCTGTGCCAATACTACACCAACCCGCACTGGGCCCGCGTGGTGGATTACGGCCCACTCCCTCTAGAGAGGAAGCCTGTATCCCAGCTGGCAGTGGGAACGTTATAGGCTGATTATGTAATACATTTGGCATTGCAAGTATTTTAGTCCTAAGAAAACGATGACCCAAAAATAAACCATTTCCCTGCTTACTCCCTAAGACTTGACATTAACAAAATAATTAATGAAAACGTTAATTATTTTATGACTTCTTAATTACATTTTTACACGAGTTCTCACACTCGTATTACATTATACATTTAAGTAATATTTTCACAAATTACCTACCACATGGGTGGCTATAATATGCAGGCATTGTCACTGTGGTCGGTTTGCGCGAATTAGTTAGTGTAATACTGAATGGCAGCACCACGTTACGTTGTGGTCACGACTGCGAATATGTTGCGCCATCATTTCCCATGGGTGTCGTATGAAACGACGTGGACCTGTCATGGTGGTCTGCGGAGACAACTGATGAGAACAATGGTACCTACAGAATATTTGTCTGTTTCATAACACTGAACCTAATTAACTGACTGTAAACCTAACATATGCGTCAGCGAGTGTTAGAGTTAGTGAGTGAGATTTGAGAACTGCTGGGTAATTGAGTAACACAACCAGTAGCAATGGCTTTCATTTTGACAGTTCAACAACATTAATTAATTGCATGCGCAGGCCGCAGCCGTGTCGCAACATGCGCGAGCGATGCATGCTTTGTACCTGTTCGACATGTCACATTGAGGTCACCAATTGATTCTGGAAGCCTTAAAAGCTTGTAGTTCTGTCGTCTTGTGTATTTACATGTCTTCACAAGGGATCCTAAATCCTGCAGGGTAATTGCGTGAAACACTAACAGTAGGAATGGTTTTAATTTTGACAGTTTAACAACATTAATTTTACATTGTTGAGCAGACAAATTTTTCGAACATGTGAAGCAATGGATTAGCAATATCCTTCAAAATTATTCAGATTGTGATTGAGAGTGTGTTACGCAAGGGTGCTGACTGTTGGGCCAAACCAAAAAAAAAAACTTCTTTTTAAAAAAAATGCCATCGACACGCTAAAAGGAAGGAGGACACAAAAAGGTAGTGACTGTCATCATAATTGGATGAGTGAACATGGCATAAAAAGAAGTTACATTGTATAAACTCAATTTCATTTGTATTGTATAATTGCATAGCACAGATGTGAGTTCTATGTAAGTACTATACCTTATTTTACCATTTACCGGGTAATATGTCTTTCATTGACTCGAATGTGCCCTGGCGGCTGATAGTATGTCATGCTCACACAAATGTCTCGCTGACGGTGGCGTGTATGTTGGATCATTTAGCTCCCTTCAAAATGGTTGAGCTGAATGGTGCTGATCTATGCGTCATGTTCGTGAACGGGCGCCGTCAGTTGGGGCTGGTCATCACTTAGCTGCCTCGGCTTATTTTTAATTATTTTATTTTTATTTTTGGATTGTTGTTTTAGTACTATTTGTTGTACTCTGGACGCTTTTAACGCATACGTCTTGTTTTTTTTACATCGTTCTCACATTATTTAATTATAAATTCAAAAGTAATGATGTAACTAATATTTTTGTAAAATATAATTTAAAAAGAGTGTCCATGGAGTTTCTTGTCCGTTCTTCTCCATAGGTACCTACGCTTTGGAATGGGCAACTAGCTTCACATTTTTCTGACTGACCTACTTCTTGACAATTCAAAAGTGCCTGTAAAATGGTTTAATTGAAATAAATGCTTTGAGTTTGAGTTTGAGTTACTTTGAAGATTCAGTTCACAATAAAATGCCGCTATCAATGAATTTTCCGAATTTATTTTGGTCTGTCTCTTACTGAAACAAAGTACAGACGCCAGCACATCAAGCTACCCGAAACTGTCAAATTTTCCCATTCAACTTTGAACCTCATGCTTTAGCGATAAAGTTAAATCTAAGAAAAATCTAATAAAGCAATTTGACAGATTGTAGTAGCTTGATGTGCTGAGTCTGTACATATCTTGTTCAGTCATACTATATTAGGAAAACGGAAATATCGATATCGTTGATACGATACTAATGCATCAGGCAGGGTCATTCTTAAGTAGATAACATTATTAGTATTACAAATGAAGAATTAATTACTCTTACATTGTAAAGACCAGCAGCATAGCTTGTTCGTCGAAGATAACTTTGAAAACAATAACGCTGTTATGTAGTTAGTACTCGTAAGTAGTGTAGTAGGTACAGCGGGGTAATTGCGTAACACACTGACAGTAGGAATGGCTTTCATTTTGACAGTTCAATAACATACATTGCGTTATTTACGTTGTTGAGCAGACAAATTCTTCGAACATATGAAGCAATGGATTAGCAATATCCTTCAAAATTATTCAGATTGTGATTGAATGTGTGTTACGCGATTAGGTTGCTGAGTAATGATACGGACATAACATTTACTTTCATTATTTTGTAGGAACAAGCCAACAAAAAATAATAGGAATAGTGTTTAATTGTTATTATTCATTGTAGGTACCTATTAGTTTCGAGAGAATATAAATAAATCATTAAGGCAGGTTCGTGATTGTCGTGGAGACCGTTATTGTGTTTATAAATGTTGATGTTCAATTGTCTACGGTCCTTGATAGGGTGCTTTATTTTCTTTACGTCACTTTTACCAAACGTTTCTTTGTAATAAAATGTTCAAAATAATTATAATTTTATTCATATTTACTTAGAGGTTAGTTGCTTACATGAACATTTCCGGAATTTGAGAACTGGTTGATTTCTTGTGTTGACTATTGTTAGAACATACTTTTGAAAATGTATAATTAATTAATTAGTGTGAGTATCCCTCCAAAAAGGTGTAAAAGAAAGAAAAAAAGAAAGAAAAAGAAGAGAACAGAAAATAAGAAGAAAGAAAGGAGAGAAAAAAGGAAAGGAAAGGAGTAGGAAAATTATTCATGAGACTTTTCTTGTTTCCATAAATAAGCTATGTATTTGCAGATTGCATTTTGAATTCCTGCAAAATTTCTGCAAAGAATCATGCCCATTTTTTTAAGTATGCTGTAGGTTGGTACAATCTCTCCTTCCAAAACCTCGACCTGCACCCAATTACGGGGACTAAAATCGATCGTGCACCCGATATAGAAATGTCACATGAATCGCTTCGAATATCGTAACAGTTTTATTACAGTGCAGGTAGTAATACGGGATCCTATTATAAGCAGAGGAAAGTATTTAAATCCGCCATGCGGCAGCCGAGGCACGCGCCATGTTGCTCGGCACGCAGCAAGGTGAGACCTTTGTCCTTCGGTACGCCAGATAGGCGTAAAAGCAAAACAAACTCGTTCTAAAGACCTAAATTCAAATGTAGGTTACATATTCGTTGAAAAAGCAGCTAAAATAGAATCACAAGCGTGGTGGCTTAGCTGCATAATTTGAAACCACAGGTTGAGTTGTTTATTTTTTGTAATCATGTGGTTTTGCTGTCATCTAGTCCAATCATGTGATTTAATGTGGCTCAGTAATAACGAGATATTCAAAAGTCAAGCCACAGCCACGATGAAGGTAATTTAAAAATTCTAACTATTTGAAAACCACGGATTTAGGCGGTAAAGAACTGACAGTAAGTATATACACAGTGCATAATGCATAGCTTTTACTGTTTTCAGTAGCTTCCATGCTTGAATGTATGGCTTAGTGCTTAAGGTATTTAATTAAGCAATTTTTCGATTTAAATGATTATGTTCTTATTATGTTGCCTATTTGTAAGGTTATCTATCGCCTACGATCATCAAAATAAACACTTATCTCCTTCCATCTTCACCCACCACCTCCGCTGAACGGCAGACATCTCTAATTTAATAATTTCTGTTCTACAACTTTACAGTTCTATTGGTCTATTTCTATTAGCATTAGTTCTCAAGGCTTTATTGATGTACAGCAGATTTGTTAGATAAACAATGATGATTGATGATCAATGTCAATCATGATCTTAAGAATAATCTAAACAAAGGTCTTCCGTATGCATATGCGCATGTTTATTACTTTCTATACCTAGAATGTTATACTGAACTTATTATATAAATCGTGTTTTTTGTTGTTAATGATTTAGAATTTTGGGATACCTACTTGATTGCATAGTTTAAATCGAAAAGCCGCATTAGCAATAAGTTAAAAAAAAATGTTTACATATAATTATACAATAGATTAATTTTAATTTTTTATTTAATTTTTTTAAATTAATTATTTGTTATTTTTTTACTTTTAATTCGAACCTTCTATGGGTCATCATAAGATGCAAATGATATCTAGTGATTTAGCTACATTCAGAAAATCCGCTAAGGCTTTAACCCTGAGTGATTCAGTTACCGAATATAAAACGGATGTAGGTATACGACTAAGGTGAAACTTGGCTGGCCTCATCTGTCGCATGTCGGAGCAGCAAAAACCACCACTCAGTGAATCCCAAATAGCAGGAAACGACTACGCGGCAGGCCCAGAAAGAGATGGCGGCATGAGCTGGACTCCTATTCTTAAAGAATTGGCCCACAATCACAGTAGACCGGGAAAAGTGGAAAGAAGGAAGGAAGACCTTTGCACTGCAGTGGAACAACCAAAGACTATAATCACTTTGGGGACAACACAGGCTTAGATGATAAATAATTTATGTACACACATATACAAACAGGCAAGACGAAAAGAACAGAAAAAAAATACATGCAAAGGTATGATGCTTAATTTTATAGAAATCTCTTCCAGCATACCTGCGAAAGAAAAGTAGTAAAAGGAGATGTAGACACCATTTGTAAGAGTAGAAGGTATGCATCTACAATAAAAACCCTCGACTACCCTATAAATGCATAGGTAAACAGTTAATAACCAGTCAATATACGTTAAGACATTAGGTATACAGTTCCAAATACTAGGTCTCTAAGTTGCTTCTCTATAAGTAATGCCTAATGGCTATACAGTTAGGTGAACAGTACTTGGCGGTATGCAAATAGCTCATTACTTTTGTGGTCGACGATTTTAAAAACAAATAAACACTGAAAGTCAAATGCTTCCCGTTATACGGTGGTAGGTCACGGCACACCGGATGATATGATAGTGTTGCCAAGTTGATGTAATCGTCATTTTAATCAGGAGGAAAGAATCGGAGGATCTGGAAGATGGTGGGAGAAAAACGGATGATTGCGCTTTATTGGCGTCAATATCAAGGTAATTGTGCAGGAAGGTGAAGTAAAACTTTTAAATATATCTACTTACCTAAAGAAATAATTAATAATCATTGGTTGAAATCGGTGACGCGTGATTCTGTGATTCCTGTGCACCTGGTTCTACTCTGCTTTAGGACTTTAGTCTACAACCAAAACACGAAATCCGTAGTTTTGGCCGAAATTACGGGCGTGTCCTACTCCTCATCTCTAACGGACATAAGTAAGATTAGTTTGGGGCCCAAACAAATAATGAATAACAAAACGATTTGACAGTTGTCCCAATTCCCAAAATTTATTGGCTCGTCCGGTTAATCGAATTTGACACTTGTTTTGACTGATCAACTACTTTTAGAGTTACGCACCCTCCGTATCTTTGTTGACGGATTAAGAGAGTAGGCTTCCACAAACGTACTTGGCAACAATAGGTATGTATTTGGCAGCAGTGCGTAAGAGCTCTTTCGCTTGAGGCATTATGATTATGCATCCTTGAAACTGCATAATTGAATCTACAATTTTTGAGACATTCAAATTATGCATTGCCAAAACTAGGTGCATTCTGGCAACACCGTCGCCGTCGCGTCGCAAGCGCATTTGTGTCGAGGCCTTGTCCTGCGCCACAACTGGAACGCGCCTTATCTGCGTACACGCAACCGTTCGCACCTTCCACCAATGACAATAATGCAAATCTCGTTTTAAAGGTGAGTAAGCAATAAATGTAAATTGCAAATGAAGATGGTACCAAAAGGTAAAGACGTGTTTTCTTTTTTATGTTACGTGGAGTTGTTGTTGTTTATTTATATTTTTTGTGGTACTTTTACAAGTTCAACTCTTGGCCTTTAATCAGGTAGCTGAGAGAGTGTGCTAATTAATAGTATCGTAGTTTCCTCGAACTTTTACCTCTTGGCTAAAAAATAACAGCCGCTCGGGTCGATCAAAGCTACGCTTGCCTCGGTCGATTCGTGGATGGGTGACCATCCTTTACACATCGAGACCCCACCGTGGCTCGGAAACCATAAAAAGTTAAAAGCCGTTGGTCCTGGCCGTCATTCGTCGATTTCGACAGTCGTTACGGGACCCAAACAGAAGCCCAAAAAGTCTGACCGTGGAGGTCGTGGAGGTCAAATAAGCAGCCACTCCATGTAAAATACTGGTATTCAGCTGCTTCTGATTAGACTAGAAGCCGACCTCAATATAGTCGGGTACTAGGCAGATTGATATAATTACCTAGTATGTAAAATTTCCTCGAACTACTAAACGCAAATTAACCTAAATTATATAGCTATATGATATGCTCAACCTAGGTAAAAATAAAATTATTTTATATTACTTATCATCACTATCAATGTCAATAAGTAATGCCAACGATTTGTCAACTACAACTCATAAAGAATCAGACAAGCTATTAAGGGGTACCTACTATAAATCATGATAAACAGTGGGGCTCCCAAAAGTGCGTAGATAACAATTTAGAGTCGTCACGACACGCGGTCACGCGACAAGACATGTTGTAGCCTGTAGGTGAACCACCTGTCATGGCCCGTCATGGCCCGACGTGGCCCGACATGGCCCAGTTTCGGAAGCTGACAGCTGACCGGGTAAATATTGAGAATCGATGATTAGCAGTTGAGCACTCACTTGACACTTTTGTGTTAATGGACGGCACGGGTTTATTGATTTTAAATCGGCGTTTTTGTTGATTTTTTTGTTACTCTCCGGGGCACATAATCTAGATACATTTAGGTAAGTAAACCATTAAACTTGACAAACACATAGGTACTCAAATCACGATATTTTTACTGATAATTTTAAACTTGTGAAATTATAACTCGAGAAAAATGATGTGTGGTTTGAAAGCAAGCAATTTGTAGTTTTTGTAGACATAGTACCTAGTGCAATTAAACTGTTACTATTTCAAGGAAATGATAATTAATATAATATAATGAGATTATCTGAGGAGCAATTCTCGTAATTTCAAGAACGTTCACAGTCTGATCTGTGTCAATCTGTCAAAAATACCCACCTCTAAAATCCCTACATTTTTGATAAGTTTTTGACATTGATTGTCGCTGAGATGAGATTGCGACTGGATTTTGAACGTTTTTAATATGTACGGGAATTGGCCTTCAGATGATACGATGCATCTTGCACCACGTTCATTTTTATGACGGGTATTATCATTAAATGAGCATTTATTTTCACCTTCTCATACACTACCATTGATTAAGTTTTTTAACAACTGAAGATTGTTGCCAGCTTCTAACGCAAATCCAGAGTAATGAGCAAAGATGAAGAAACCAAATGATGTATTTACGACAGTCATTGTAATACTATATCATTACCATTTAAGGAGGGTTTTAGAACATTTTCCTCCTCGTATTTTCAAGAAACCGTTACCTATCATTATGTCCCGTTAATGATATTTTTACGATTGCAAAGTTTCGTAAGTTGTAGAATAAAGACTGGAGCGTCCACTTCAAAGGGTTTCCTCAAACAGCTTGACATCAAAAGTGAAGCATGTCCGAATGAGCTTACTATGAAATGATTGAAATTCGCGAGTTTCTTAGAAACTTTGTTGATGACTGAAGACATTATGACTTCCGTGCGATTACCGCTAATCTTGTAAAGACCCAAGATATTGGAAGTGGCAATGGCAACTTAAGAAGGACATGGAATTACTTGCAACAAGTAATCTCTTCTTGCTTGTTGCAAGTAATTCCATGTTCCTCTGTGTGCTGACATGACCAGCATCGCTCGATTACTGACAAATGCTTGCACTCATAATGCTAGTATGTCCTAGAACTAAAAAATCAAAGAAATGTGACATCTGTCAACCCGCACTGGGCCCTCGTGGAGAATTACGGCCCACTCCCTCTCTCCTTTCTCCTCACTTACGGCCTCTCCTCTCACAGAGAGGAGGTCTGTGTCCCAGCAGTGGGAACATTATAAACAAATTATGCTTGCACTGATACACACACACACTCAAACCAGTGTGGTTCTTTCCTCAAAAGACCATTTCGGGCATACATTGTCTTCATAATGATCTGACCAAGATTATGTCTGGACTTTAAAAGAGACTTTGACCCTTGAATTTTTTCGCCATTTCTTCTCAGGGGTAGTAGGATAGGAAATGTCCACTCCATCTAGCTTTTTTTTAAATAATATACATATTATGACGTGTAAAAGTGATTCCCATATTATCCTATCTACAAAATAAACAATTTCATTTCATTAGCACTGGAAACCGAAATTATCGAAACTGAAAACGCTTTCTTGGTATTTGGTAATTACAAATTCTGCATTTGTGCAAATTCTACATTTCCAAGCCAATTTTGTAGATGTAGGACCCTGCGCAATACAAGCAAAGCTATTATAATGTCTTGGCCACTCGCTACACTTCGACAGTTACACGCTCGACCTCATCTAAATAGTAAATTACGTCTATGTAACCAACCATAGGTATGCGAGGTGGCTGCACAAGTGCCCAAGTGCCGAAGTCCCACCCATTATCTGCTTTCCCCGCGTACTTACTAAGTTACTGCGTTATACCTTACAACTCATAAATCTGTCGTATGTAGCAAATTAGCCCACTTACATTTGGAGCGAGGTGCGTCGGACCGACGACGGCCGGAACAAATCGAACCACCGACTTTTTTTGTTTTAAACTCTCAACAATGTTGCCCCCATTGAAGAGCCGTGAGTCCGTGACTCCGTGAGAAATGTTCGGGCATTTTTCTTAAGTTTGTGGAACAATTTTGACATGTTTAGTTATTCAAATGTTTTAAGTAGTATTGGTATTGCTGGTTTCACATTCATTATGTTGGATACAAACAACGAAGTAAGAGTTAATACTTTAAAATATGCAGCTGGGAAACGAATGTATTGCCAAGTACCTATGGGAGAAACTTAGTTGCATTCAACACAATCAACCTTTTAATGATGAAAGTCTATACCTACATGAGTTCAAACAAGAGAAAGAAGTACCCCCTTTACTGAATCCCCCTGGATGCACACCGACATGGTATGCATAGGTATATTCGGGACACGTTATGCTCTATAAAAAAACTAATACAAATGGGGATCCACACGCAAAGCTCAGCGCAGACGTCGCCAGCGGCGCGATGGCTGCTGTCAAATAATTTTGGCTTTATTTACGTCAATTTATTCGCTATTTTTTGTGTTGAAACCGGTCCACCATCGTTATCGATAACATGTATTGTACCTGGAAGCTTAAAGAATTGAAAGCCGAACTAAATTTTTTGCGACGTATAGCCTTTTCCCACTTTTTTTTACAGTTATAATTTTGGGAAATAAATGTACACCGGGGTGTCCGGGGTTAATACATCCTGGTACAGCACACAAAGGCATTATCGAGAAAATTTAAAATAACTGAATGATAGGTTACAAAATGTATGTAAGTGACAGCTTTCAATGGCCATGTCGACGATGCGCTTATTGTGAATAAATGGCAGTAAAGATCCTCATTGTCAATATTCAAAAGTTAACCATTTTCCAACTAAATGAGTTCAGTGGCTTCCCTTTCTTAAAATAAAATCATAAAAAAATAATTTAATCCTTGAAATGGTTCACTTTTATAAACAAAATTGGGTTATCATATCTATCGTCGATCGTGAGCAAATAACTAGTAAGCCTGTATAAAATAACAATCATTACAATTCAGTATAAAAAAGTAATTCTATACGAGCACTAACAGGAAATGCAGAACTATAACCTAGGCTAACAGTTTCACCTCCATTTTGGTCTAACACTAAGTCCTAGGCATTGAATCGGATGCAATAAAAGGCCACACTAGTTTCACTATCCGTTCTTGTATGCAGTTTACGATCGAACCCTTTTTGATATTGAATTATGGGATCATATAAATACTAAATGCACTGTAAAAATCTTTATTATGGTGTTCGAATACCTTGGTAACAAAAAAATAATGGTACCTACCTATGTACAGTCACGAGCACTAATATGTTAACACTTGGCCACTTTCAATTGCGGTTTTTTCACGAAATAACGAATGCAACGTTTAAATACGACACTTTACCGGACCCATGGGTTCGAAAATACTATGTTCCTAATAATATAAAATTTCATTCAAAAATAAAGGAGAAAATCGCCTTTGAGCAAAGGCAAGCGTATACATACTTATGCTCGTGACTGTACTGACTGCCACCTGATAAAATGTATCTTAAAAATAATAGTGCACTCTCGGAACCGAATCATTTTATTTTTAACTAAGTACAATACGACCGACATAACTTGGCGGGCCCGAACTTTGCGCAGAAGGCTGCGCAGTAAGATTTTTTAGGAACCAAATGGTGACATGAGGCGAGTGCGAGTGAGAGAACATGCGAAAGTTCTTGACCCGCCAAGTTACGTCGGTCGTATTATACTTAGCTGCTGCCCGCGACTTCGTTCGCGGGACATTAATACCTTTTGATATTATTTCTTGTCTTTTTCTAAAATAAAATTAGCCTAAGTTACTCCTTATAACATCAGCTATCTGTCTGTGAAAGTCCCGTCAAAATCAGTCCAGCCGTTTAACAGACAGACAAAAAAAATTAAAATGATTTTTGTTACATGTACCACTTATAATTTCATATGCATTTAACGTTAAAGAAAGGTTAAAGTTGAAGTGTCTGACTTTTCATTTTATTTATTTGTGTAGATTAATCTTCATGATATAAAATAATATATAATTATCTCTATATTATTCTGTATCACTGTACTATATTTAGCGACTTTAAAATTCCGTAATTAAAACTGCATCTTTTCAGGTTCGCATTCTACAGCCCACATACGTATAAGAATGCGATACACAATACATTTCGTTTGTGATTCGCAACATTAAGAAGAACTTTGTTCTCTATTCCCTTTGGTAAAGATCAAATAAAAGTTAAAAACAACCAGAAGTTTAGTAACTACGTGGCGGTTAAACCACCCTACATTTCTTACTTTCAATTGGTTTTGTTTTGGCCTTTTGAAAGAAACATTACTTTTAAAATATAAGTGAATAGACAATTCTTCAAAATGTGTTACGCAATTAGGGCACATGAGTGAGATGTGATTGAATTGAACAATTTCTCAAACTTATTCGGAACTCAAAAAAAAAAGCCTACTGGGGGCCTAAAAAGGCCACTTTGGCAGAATCATAAAAGGATAACATAATGGACAGTTAACTGTTAAGTTAATCGTGTCAAATCCCATTGGTGAAGCATTTTTTAGTTATTTATTTTTGTCTGTGCTAAAATACCAATCAATCCAATCCAAATCCAATCGCTTTGATTGTACCGGTCTACGTAGTGCAGCGAAAAAAAGAAAAACACGGAGTGTCTTCACCATAATATAATTCATAATGTTATCCTTCTATGATTCTCCAAAGTGGCCTTTTTAGGCCCCCTGACTTATAAAAAATACATATTGATGTATTATGCTGTTGGCGTACCTATTTTAAATAAATTATAAAAGTCTAAGAATACATTTAAAAAATTTCCAATGTCAACAAACCAGTTTGCAAAAAAATCTTACATAATTATTAATATCGTGTGATTTTTATTCATAATGATTTCCACCTTGAAGTGTCTACTTTGTCTTGTTAATTATAGGTAATTATTTATGTAATCCAGTTATCTACTTGTGTATAAATAATTATGGCTTATTAGATTACGCAGGTGCTCTGTGGATGAATTCTTTCTAAACAACGATTGCTTTTTGCTAAGCTATCAGGGATAATTATGTTGTTACATATTAATTAGTAAGGTCAGCTAAGACCACTGTGTCAATATTTTGCACTTTATTAATAAGACATTGACTATGTATAATCTATAGATTTATAATAATATTATAAGTTAAAGTAGCTTTTCGTGTATGCTGCGTAGTGCGCAACAGATTCTGATACGGTTTTCACTATTATTTAGAGAATTTATTCCGGAATCCGATTTCCGAAATTATTCCGAATTTATTTAATATACCTAATAAAGATATCTCGCTGTTTTGTCAAGTCGTAAAAACCGTGCGAAGCAGGGGCGGATCGCCAGTTATGAATAATAGACATTGACAATACCCCTTTTTTTTTGCGGATGGGAAATCATCAAATGATCCCTCCCGCTCTGGCTGAAGCGGAAGGTAGTGTCAGACTCTTACTGACTAAAACCCACCCATGTTCCTTCCTTAGCCCTTTATGTTCCGGGCCAGCGGTAACCCTTTCGGACAATCCCGCTGCCCAAAAGTTTCATCTCGAGATTGGAACCCAGGCCCGCTAGCGGTACCTACTTTGACATACCCCCTTACTAATAAACGTTGTATAGCGTCTGTATTGTTACACAACGCTTTGTCTTCTTTCGAATGTCAAATTTCTGACAACTGAAAGAGAGAAATCGGTGTGTAACTATTCATCTAATATAATACGTTTATTAGTAAGGGGGTAAGTAGGTACATATTATAATATGTATGATATAACCTCTATTTTTATTTCATTTTATTGAACTGCACTTGTGTTTTATTCAACACGGAGTAATAACAATCTCCAATAACTTAAGAAACGTTACGTGTAAAGGTCGCAAAGTTGTGGAATATTAATTTACTTTAACTACCTACCCACTAATATGGTAAAATATTAAAATAACTACTTCAACCGCAGGTCATGCTTCGGTTTTATTTCTGAGAATAAATAAAGTTAATGGAGTTATTATTTTGGAGAACATCTGTGTTTTATTGAAGAACGTATGTAAAGAACTTAGTGAAAGAATTCATAGTGCGGTGCTAACATACAAACGACCTACTAAGAAAAGAGCCTACAATGTATTCAAACA
The DNA here is from genome assembly GCA_963082905.1 of Oligia fasciuncula. Taxonomy (NCBI): domain Eukaryota; kingdom Metazoa; phylum Arthropoda; class Insecta; order Lepidoptera; family Noctuidae; genus Oligia; species Oligia fasciuncula. Next base: position 14,566,879 of record OY720388.1, on the reverse strand, counting down.
ATTGATCGACTGTACATCCGCTTACTTTTTACTTCAAAACAAAGAGCTTGTTCAAACATCAATTCGTTCGTAAGATAACTGAGATGATGAGCCGACTGCCGATGGCTAGTGATTGACATGATTCCGTTGTATCGATGTATCGTCTCGACCTTGTTCAAGTTCAGGGTCGGCTCGCAGATGCTGCGAACGTCTTCTCATGCAAACTAACTCACTAACACTAAACACATGCTTATAGAACTGCGTTTTGTTTTACTCGACAACTGTACTGCTGTAGACAGGACGAATATCATGTGGAATAATTACGCGATATTATTTTTGTGAACGGCTGCCGACAGACCGACACGCGTACCCGCATTTTTCTGATTATTATTTTATGAGATTGCGAAACTATAATTGGTATAGTATACAATTTATGTGGCGATAACAATTAATATTAATGCTCTTAAAACTCACACGTTTTAATGGAAATAAATATAAAAATAATAAAAGGAGACCTTCGGTAACTTGTTGCATTTTATTTTTATTTTAGATTGAATAATCTGCCAACAAAAGCACAAAAGAATCGTCGATCAAAGTGTGTCAGATTCAGATCATCAAATGAGAATAGAGATAAGAATTTAGTTTCCACAAAAGATAGTCGGATTGTCCCATATTGTGTGTCGTGATTACTGTGGGTAGAATAGGATTTCTCGGCGGACGTGACAATTGTGTCGGCGACGTGACACCGACGATGTGATCTCACCAAAGGCTCACAGGAATTGACAACTAGCTCGTTTTGCGATAACATCCAGAATCCAGACAACTCTAGCCCAATTGCAGTTTGGCCATCAGATGCTAACGTAAACAGGATACGTACGAGATTCGATTCTTTTCTGATGATGGCTATAATTTTCAATTCGAATCGTGTCATAGTAATAATTTATCAGCTGGAAATATTTTGTGACGACATTACAGAAACAAAAGGACGAACGTGGTTATGCTTTTTAGGCGCGTGGAAAACCCATAGGTATCCATTTACATTTACATAAAATCAGTAGGTATATTTATTTACACAGTAACACAACACTATGTGACGAGAGGAAGAGAGCAATATTTTTGGTGCAATCTGTTTGTTTGGTCTGACGTCATACCACACAACACGATATCCCCAATAAAGTACCAATACATGGTTTCAGATAGGCGCCATTCAAGTTCTCATTATCATTCATAAAATATTATCTATTTAGAATTATGAGACATAATTACATAATTCATGCATTTAATAATATAAATCACATTATTCAAGCCAGCTGATGAAGTGATGACTGATGACTCATATGTAGACTTGGAAACATACACTGAAAAAAATAAAACGTGACTTTTTACTGTTGTTGTACAGTAAAAAAAAAAACGGTACAGGAAACTTATTTTTATGTTAAAATAATTGATTACTAACCGTGCACTGAAATGGGCAAAAACAGTAAAGAGCTAAACAGTTATTTCAATTGGATGAACATTAAAGTTTACTGAAACAAACAGTTCCTTTCAAGTATTGCCATTTTCAGAGCTTTACTGATATCGTAGCAGTTATTTTTACTGCTTCTGAACAGTTATTGTAGCATACAGTAAAAGAGCTAAACAGTTATTTCAATTGTTTAAACATTAACGGTAACAAAAACAAGCAGTTTCTTTTAAGTATTGCCGTTTTCAGGCTTTACTGATATCGTAGGCAGTTATTTTTACTGCTTCTGAACAGTTTCTGTAGCATACAGTAAGGAGCTAAACAGTTAATATCAACTGTTTCAACATTAACGTCTACTGATACAAGCAGTTTCCTTTAAGTATTGCCGTGTTCAGACTTTACTGACATCGTAGCAGTTATATTTACTGCTTCTGAGCAGTTTCTGTAGCATACAGTAAGGAGCTAAACAGTTAAAATTAACTGTTTGAACATTTAACTGTTACTGATACAAGCAGTTTTTTTAAGTATTGCCGTGTTCAGGCTTTACTGATATCGTAGCAGTTATTTTTACTGCTTCTGAACAGTTCCTGTAGCATACAGTAAGGAGCTAAACTGTTAAAATTAACTGTTTGAACATTTAACTGTTACTGATACAAGCAGTTTCTTTTAAGTATTGCCGTGTTGAGGCTTTACTGATATTGTAGCAGTTATTTTTACTGCTTCTTAACAGTTTCTGTAGCATACAGTAAGGAGCTAAACAGTTAATATCAATTGTTTGAACATTTAACAGTTACTAAAACAAGCAGTTTCTTTTAAGTATTGCCGTGTTCAGACTTTACTGATATCGTAGCAGTTATTTTTACTGCTTCTGAACAGTTTCTGTAGCATACAGTAAGGAGCTAAACAGTTAAAATTAACTGTTTGAACATTTAACTGTTACTGATACAAGCAGTTTTTTTAAGTATTGCCGTGTTCAGGCTTTACTGATATCGTAGCAGTTATTTTTACTGCTTCTGAACAGTTTCTGTAGCATACAGCAAGGAGCTAAACAGTTAAAATTAACTGTTTGAACATTTAACTGTTACTGATACAAGCAGTTTTTTTTAAGTATTGCCGTGTTCAGGCTTTACTGATATCGTAGCAGTTATTTTTACTGCTTCTGAACCGTTCCTGTAGCATACAGTAAAGAGTTAAACAGTTAAAATCAACTGTTTGAAAATTTTAGTGTTACTGATACAAGCAGTTTCTTTTAAGTATTGCCGTATTGAAGCTTTACTGATATTGTAGCAGTTATTTTTACTGCGTCTGAACAGTTCCTGTAGCATACAGTAAGGAGCTAAACAGTTAATATCTATTGTTTGAACATTTAACAGTTACTGAAACAAGCAGTTTCTTTTAAGTATTTCCGTTTTCTGGCTTAACTGATATCGTAGCAATTATTTTTACTGCTTCTGAACAGATTTTATAGCTTACAGTAAGGAGCTAAACAGTTAATAGGTAATAACCTACTATCAAACTCAAACTCAAAAGCATTTATTTCAATTTGACCATTAAATGTAAAATACTTTTGAATGTTAAAAAATACAATAAAACAAAGCTACAGTCACAGTCACAACACAAGGCATAATAACTTGAGAAAGTACTGTAGTTGCCCTGGTTGCCCATTCCCTAGCGTAGATCTCTATGGAGAAGGAGAAACTCAATGGACACTCTTTTAAATCAAAATATTGTTACAAAACCAATACCTAATGTAACCATACCTATTATATTAAAGAAAATATTCTTACTTCTTGTATAAGTATTAGAAATCCCACCAAAAACCTTTTAATGTAAAATGTTGCCAAGACGAGACCACTTAAGGCTCGCACTGACAAAAAGTTATAAGATCTCATGTAGAGCCAAGCTTCTGACTCTACACGCCCTAACTTCACAAACTCTACACCTTAGTCAAAATATGAGGCTTGGCCGTTTCGTTACTACAAGAACTATTGTATAACAGAAAAGTAATGAACAGTGAATAAATTTTTCACCTTACGATGGTAGCGAAACGGCCGAGCCACATATTTTGACTAAGGTGTACAGTTTGTGAAGTTAGGGTGTGTAGAGTCAGAAGCTTGGCTCTACATGAGATCTGATAACTTTTTGACAGTGCGAGCCATATGTGGTCTCGTCTTGGCAACATTTTACATGAAAATGTTTTTGGTGGGATTTCACATCTTTTTGAAAGTTGCTTATGAAAAAAAAAATTTTTTTTGGGGGCTTTAGGTATTTACTGAAAATCCTGAAATACGTATTTTATTATTTATAACAAGGAGTCCCTATATCAATTTTCAGAACTCTAGCATCAAAATTTGCGGAAGTCTCGTACAAACTTCCATCCCCTATTTTAAGAGGTTGGAGGGTAAAAGTTCCAAGTTTCAGAGTTTTTTGTTGTTTGTGTACTATTACTAGCTTACATACCAAATTTCAGCTTTCTAGGACTTCAGAAAGACCCTTAGAATATTGATGATCATCAGTGAGTCAGTGAATCAGTGAGTCAGTGACGAAATCGGGGTATTTTAGATATCAATAAAATCTAAAGTATAAGAGCTTTGCAACTGAAACTTAATAAGTCAACAACTGACATCATATCCTGAAAATTTTGATTATCTGGTATAATCCAAACCCAAGTTATGAAGGTTCAAAAATACGTCGAAGTGCTTCGAGAAAAGGTAGTAGTGCCCTTGCGCTTCGCTTGGCTCGTCTTGGCGGGGCGCTCCCGTGCCCCCAGACCCCAGATATACCTTTTCATTAGGTAAGACATGTACCTAGGTTACTAATACGCTGTAAATAGTTTTTATATTTTTAAGTACCTACCTACTGCAGCATAAAAATCCACTAGGTAGGTAGCTGTTGTCAGCTTGCAAATTGGGGGTAAGAAAACTGTACGTAACTAACTATATGTAAGTAGGTACCTATGTAATAGGTATTACCTGGTACCTAACTTAAAAGAGAGCGCGAGTGACGGCGGAGCACTGATATTACTTACCTGCCTACCCGATGCATCTCTAGATTTATCAGACTCTGCTAGGTTAGTACATATTTGGCATTTTAGGTAGGTACCTCTAAAGGCTATATACTTACTTAGATATCAGGCCCTACTCTTTCTTATACCTACCTATGTAACAAGAGCAATTTCGCATCTCTGCCTAATTAAAGTACCTAAACAAAAGAAAAGTATTTTTATGGCCTTTCGCCTTAAATGTTTAAAACATTAGCATTAAATCATATTCATAGCAAAACATTTAAAATAACTGTCTACGTGATTGGGAAGGGAGCGGGGCGCGGGGCGTGGACGCACGTTGCATCGTGATTTAGTGATGTAGGTAGGTACTCACCTCACCTCATCACGAGTTTCGATGTCGATTATAGCTTTATCATATTAGTGTGATTGAAATAACAACTGTTATATCTATTTAACAGTCCATAGTACTAAGTCCTATTTAATTAACCAACTTTAAAAAAGAAAGAGGTTCTATGTTCGGCTGTAAGTATTTTTTATAGATGTTCGTCGGTTTCTCCGTCAATTAAAGACCGATTATGAAAATTCTATCAATATTGTACCTATAAATAACGAATAGATAATAAATCTTCGCCAATTCTCAATAGATTTTGATGATTCTTCTGTTGTTGTCTAAAAGTTGATTTTGAGGAATTTATACGTGTGCCGTTGCCGTAATACGTATCTCAAATATCATCTACACAATCATGATAATTTTCACAATCACTGGTGTTATGTAATGGTTTCCGTGGCAACATGCGTAAGCAAGAGGTACCATGTGTGATCAAACTAAATTAGACGCGAATTTTAACTAGATATCGTGCAATAGAAATTTGAATTCGGTTTTTATGTAAGTTACACGATCTGACCAAGATTTTGTCTGGACTTAAGAGACTGTGACTTCTGAGTTTGTTTCGGTCTTTCTTCTCAGAATAGTCAGTTAGGAAACGCCGACCCCATCTAGTTTAAAAAAAAAATATGATTGACGTGTAAAAGTGTTTGTACAAACCTACTTACAGAAATAAAATCATATCATTCATGTAGTTGTTTTAAAACACGCCAAATTTTTACCTTGCTCTTATAATTATAGAATCGATAATGTTTAGAAAATACACATCCCTAGCGCGACATGCGATGCGCGCGCGTCGGCGACTGCCGCGCCACCAAACAAACAGTCAGTTGATCAGTTCGCTTCCGTTGTGTGATTGTGTGGCGTAGCGTAGCCGTGATTCGCATGATCGTGTAAAAATCACAAAAATATTAAACAAACAAATAGTGACAACGCAGTTTACCAAGTCTGTGCGTGCTCCATGAACGATATGGAATGTTTATTAAAGGAGTGGGGCTTTGAGAAATATCTCGACAAATTTATTGGTAAGTAACTAAGTTTTATGTACCTACCTACTTTGAAAGTACGTTCCTACCAATTTTAGGGCCAAATTGAATAAGATTTTATGTTTATTATGTTATGTACCTATGGCTTTATGGTTTATACTTTACCTAGGTACTTACATTTAAGTACGCTACGCAGTCGTGTTAGAACTGCTTGCATCGTGTACCTACCTAGGTATAGCTACCTACTCGTGCAGGTCAGTAGCTTGACTGGCATAAACTGTTTACATGTGTTGCGAGCTACTGACTGCACAGTAGGTAGACTGTCGAGTGCGTAACGTAAAATAAAGTATACTAATAAATTTTGCTAATGAAAATCTGTGTTAAGAATGCTGTCTGTGCTGCTGTCTGTATCTGTATGCAAGACTGTAATTAATTTAATTATAAATCTTTGTTATTTCAGAACATGAAGTTGACTTAGAGGCGCTTTCTTTGCTCGATGATGAGCAAATCCGGGAGCTAATACCAGCTATTGGCCCACAAGCCAAATTTAAAAGAGCGCTTCTGAAGTGGAAATGCTTCCAAGCTAAATTCCTATGTAACTGAGTGGTGTAGTAAAGTAAGCACACAATAATTTATGTAAAAAAATATAGTCACGCCTTGGCATCAATTTTTTGTGAACATAAATGTTTTTTTACAGATTTATGACAATCTTGAGAACCTTGTGGAAGTGTACGGAGAGAATGTTGGTGGACTTACAAATTCACCAATCAGTTCGGCATTATCATCACCAAGCACCTCGTTGTCATGCAAATCCATGTCCCCTATGTCTTGATGTAAGTTATCTATCAATTAACACTATTCATAGTGGCCCTGTACCAACCTAATATTTTTCGTGTTTGGGCGGAGCTTTAGGTCAAACGCCTTTCAAACTAACTCCCAACTGGGATATAATTTTAATAATTTTGTTTAATTACTAGCTGCTATTCAATAAATACACTAAACTAAACACTAGGCCAATGAGGCGGTCTAAAACTAAAATTGAACTAAGTTTAAACTAAGACTAAACTAATTCTAAACTAGGTCCTTATAAGGTCCATTATAAGTCTAAGACTACTAAGAGTACACTCTCATATACATATATTAACAATCTTCCCTGTTTTCAGAGTCTCGCAACGCTGTTTGAAAAGACTCCCTGATGGCCTGCAGCTTCTAAAAGAAAGGCAACAACCATTGGGAGAACAAAACCGTAAGGTATACTAGTTTGAGAAATAGCTACACACACACTTAGGGCAAATCCGAAGGCCCCCGTAACAGCCGAAACATATTATATTACTTGGATAGAAGAAATAAGTAAGTTTAAATTACTTATTAATTTCAAGCACAAATGTACGTAGGTTCATTTGATACGCCAAATCAGTAAATCAGTTTGTGAAACCATATTATATATAGACAATAAGTATAATATATTATGTAGTGACTCCTACTTTCCCACATTTTTTTATTATGTACTTGTTTTACTTACAGAGAAAGTGTTTCCAAAAGAAAATGTCAGCATTTATTTTATGAAACCCAATGGCCGCAACAAAGTCTTTGAACCACGGGCACGTCGTTCACTTGAAAAAATATTACCACTGAAACCATCTAGCGAGAGGTCTACAACTCATTTTGATGACTTGATTGCTGCTGACAATGACGACGACACTAGCCAGGAGATACAGGAAATGATAGAATGGCTAAAAAGCAATGTTCATGATTACAGTTCATGTGCAGAAAAATGGGACAAAACTAACAAGGAACGACTAAAACGCATTTTATCAAATGAAAGAGAATCATAAATCCAGGAATTTCCCTGCATTCGACGCTTTCGGGGTTATACCTTGGTATGTATTATTATCATATTAATTAATATTATAAAAGCAAAAGTTTGTGTCTGCTTATGTTTTTATGTTAATGAGGTGACTCATTAAACCAAATCGGCCGAACAAATTAAGATTAAGTTAATCAAGATCCCCGAGAGCCATGAACTACATAAAATTATACATTAGTATAGGTAATTTGAAAAACTTAGTACAATATTACCATAGGTTCCTATTATCACAGTATTTTGGTTTCAGCTAATTGCCGACTTTCATGCTTGGTACCCAGGAAACGAAACAGCATTCGATGACAAATTCCCTCTGCTCAAAGTAAAGTTGCTTGCGGCATTTGACAAGATCTCAAGAAAGAACACATACCTGGCAGAGTTGAAACAACTCTCTCGTGGTGAGTTGTTTTTGTGTAATTTTTATTTTATTACTAGACTACCTGCGCCCCGCGGTGTTAATCGAGCTTACTGGGAATAAAAGTAGCCTGTGTCAATCCAACAGGTCTAAGTTGTGTCCATATCAAATTCTATCAAAATTCGTTACATATTATATTATAACAATAAGTTACAAATATACATGCACACACAAAATTTTACATTAATATTTTATATTGTAGAATTGACAGCTTGTTTATTACTTTTCAGTTACTACATATTTTAAAATGCAGTCGGGTATAATGTAATTTGTTTTAAAATAGTCTAAAATTTATTTAAAAAAATTAAATATACAGAAGGTTAGGTCAAACGAGGGACATACTTTGAGGGGAGTTAGTACTCATGAAAATGAACAACTTTTAATATGGGAACAACCCTGAAATCGCGAAAAAAAAATCAGCCGTTTCCTACATTTATGTTTGCATAGCTCGTTAAAATGTACTGAACAGCAGATTTTTTTTTGCGATTTCAGGTTCGGCCCCATAGTAAAAGTTGCTCATTTTCATGAGTACTAACTCCCCTCAAAGTGTGTCCCTCGTATAACCTAACAACCTGTATATTACAAATATGAAAACTACACCTTTATCTTTTAGGTTATACATCATGTCACTTTCCATTTTCTATTCAGCGGGGATTTTTCGATTTGTTAAATTGGAAGTGCCTACTCGTATTTGTAACCATAAATACATTTTATTACTCCAGCTATTTTCGTATCACAGTTAAGAGTCAATCAAGTACAAAATAATACTTAAAACTATTTTTCGAACATATTTTTTAATTACATTTAGTACCTAAATGATTTCTTTTATTTTTCAGACCCAGATTCTGAGACGAGCAATCTTGCGGTTCTTCTGCTAATTCCGCATCTGCTCGGACCTATTTACATAAAGAAAAAGAGAAGGTCAGCGGTAGAACTGCGCGAGAACTTCATCCTTCATATTGAAGAAGAGCAAGAGCTTCAAGAACAGCAGCAAATACGTCAGGAAAAGTACTTACATCTAGGATTAATAATTCAGCCATACATACATAATAGTTGCAGGCCCTCGGAAAAAAATTTCAGCCAGGTATGTGATTGTCGACAATATTGTTTATGAAATGCCAAATATTATCAAGGCTGTGGATATATGTATAATTTAAGTTTAAATATTAAATACATTTTAAGTAGGAAGTAAGTTAAAATGTGATACTCATACTTTTTTGTCAAAAGGCACTAATGTATTTTAAGCATACTTACATATTTAGTTGGTAAATATTGAAATTATGAATATTATTATCATGTAGCATATCATAATATTATCTGTCAAATTAAGAGAGAAAAACAGTATTTTGGTTTTTAGGTGTGGTGTGTTCCTCCTCACCACCACCACACCTCTCTTCATTCTTCCTCTTTCTTTTGCTTTGATACTTTTTTTTTATAGTACCTACCTACATATTTTTTAATATAGATAATTGTAATCTAATATAATAATCTTAAAAAATAAATATAATTTTTACGAGTTTTTGCATTTTTACTGAAATTCCACACTGCTACTGAAATAATGCTATACATTGGATATTGTTTAATAATATCGATATACAGTAGTAATTACTACTTTGTATCGTAATATTAAATATTACGACATTGGGAACTGTTCATTCGCAATTACAGGTACATCATCATGAATAGTACCTGTCACTACGAATGAGTACTGTAAGCAAACTTTATCTGGAACTGTTCATTCGCAGTGACAGGTACCTGTTACATCACAGTAATTACTGGGTACTCAACCCAGTAATTACTACTGTCTAGCTTAATGTTTGAACATTACGATACACAGTAGTAATTACTGGGTTGAGTACCCAGTAATTACTGTGATGTAACAGGTACCTGTCACTGCGAATGAGCAGTTCCGGATAAAGTTCGCTTACAGTACTTACAACATAGCTTCTATAGTACCCGGTACTGTGACAATACGTTATGGTAACTGAGTCTCACAGTACTAGGTAATGTGCGGTCACTGCATGTTACTGTGGAAACATGTACCTAAACCTGTAAGGCACAGTTACTTTTAATGGAGACACAGTTGTTATAACTGATAATCACGGTATACCCTAATGTGCCCACATTTCCTACTAGCAAACCTCACAGTATCGTTTAAAGTATTCTCACAGTATCTGATACCTGACAGTCAGTATTAGTTACTGTTTTCGCACAGTAACTAGTAACGTATCTCAACTGTACAAATAACAGAGGGAACGGTTGTTATTAATGTGTACTATCAATTATTATAACTGATATCTAAGGTACTGCCAACTGGACAGCAAGGTATATTTTAATGAGCAACCAAAGTATACCTTACTGTGAATTTACATGCCTGTTACTGTGAGGAAACCGTTACTACTAATGCATACTTACAATGAACAGAACTGGTCGCTTACAGTTAGTTCTACTGGATCGCACAGTAACTGCTAACGTCCTGCACAAATTACCCGCTACTGTTGCTTACAGTACTTATAACTGGCTTTCCATGGTTACTACTACGTTGATCAAACAGTACTCATTCATGTTGTCCTACGTAGTATGTACTGTGTGAACACAGTAAAATCAACTGTTTGCATGACGATTATAGGTACTATCATGATTCAGTTAAACCTACTGTTAGAAACAGTAAAAAAAAAACAGTAAAGAAGACACTCTTTACTGTTTTTCTTTACTGTCTGTTCTGATTTTCCTTTACTGTTTTTTCTTACTGTCTTATCATTTACTGTCTTACAAACAATAAGAATAGCCGACCAAAAAACAGTTGCAGATGCACAGTAAAATCTACTGTTATAACTCAACTGTTTTTTTTCAGTTAGTTATACTTCTTTGGACAATAGGCTCTATTTTTACTGACCAAAGCGGTGAATATTACCGAAAAATCGATTGGTATTACCGATTTTTTTTTTCAGTGTAATTCAAGTAGTAATAATTGATATATTTTTGTAGTACGCTGACTGTGAATTCTTAGAATAAAGATTATTCGGTTCGGTACATTGTTATGTGTAAGGTTCGCAGAAACCGTGGTGCCGTGGACCTCTAATTGCGTTCAGCAAAAACATTTTAACTGACAAGAGAACCAGATTGTATGAGCAATACTTACGTTGAGTAAGACTGACTTTTGTTGCTGACTCACCCTTGCAGAGGTGATGGCGGTGTTTATGCTATTTTAAATGAGCTAAAAAATAAGGAAAATGTGTTTACATAACCTACATACTAAGTACTAGAATTTAAATAGGGAATTTCTACAAGGCCAGAAACTGTATACAAATAGATACCTATTTATACGCGAGGATCTTGAGGATTAATGAATGAAATGTTTTCCTCTACTTATTGTGGTTATAATTAGGTATAAGGTCTATATATTTATATAAAATACCTACGTTTAATTTAATCTCCGTTCAACGGTTCAGTGATCGAAATACATAATAAAATAATAACAAATTGATAAACTTTAACGGTCGTTTACAGATCAGTGACTTTACTAGCTCAGAGCACAAAAAAGTATCGTAAAACTTTGGCATTAATCAGCGTGTCCCACTTGCGTCTGGTTTTGGCAATTATGAATATGTAATACATATGTTATGGCTTCTTAGCACCCCGAGGCAGTACACACGTGTGCGTGAGCTTTCGTGCTGAAACTGGCCTATTAAAAATTTCAAACTGATGCAATAAGTAAGGTGATGATGATGCAATAGGTAAGGTCTACAAGTTTTGAGTGAACTTTATAGGTTGGCAAGGTTGATATTTTCTCGAGAAACTGATCAATGGGTTACCATAAATAGCCTTTTCTGTGGTTCTGCATGGGGAATCGTGGGAATGATAAGATCCACCTGCCATCTAGTCTTTTCACCACCCTTGGTTGACTGGTAGAGAATGCCTAAGGCATTAAGTCCGCCTTTGTACCTTTTTGTGCGAAAAGTTTAAATAAATAATAAATTATATGTATAGTAGATACGAATATTTCGAGAAAACTCATTACATTTTCAGTTAGGTTAGGTAACACATTTCGTATGTGCTTTTGTAAGGTTTATTTATTATTATTATAGTAGTAAGAACCTTAAAAAAAGGTACACAAATATTTGTACACGCAATAATTATATACCCACCCACCACCCCCTTTTTCCCTTTTTCCCTACCTATTTTTTCTTTACACATTACGAAAATAAAACTTAAATCTTTTATTCTGCAGAGGTGATCGATATGCCGACTCAAACATTTACCAGCTGTCAAAAAATTACCAAAGCTGCCACTACCGGCACGAGTAACAGACAGAATTATCGCTTTTCTATTGTTTTAACTATGAATAAAAAACATATCCTATGTGTTCAGGCCCTGACATTAAATCTGCCACTCTTAAACGTTTGTGTGACAGTTCAAGGCGGTTTGAGAAGTGGCGCCTGCGCATCGCACTTAGTAGGGAGAAGGGAGAGACATTTCATCGGATGATTTTTACAGCTGTACGGGCGATCAAGTGTGATTTATTCAGTTTCGTTGTTTTTGCTGTGGTCTGTGATTAACATAATGTTTTGTTAATCCTATCAGCAATTAAGAAAGCTTTCGTTCCTTTCCTTAACAATAGTTGACTGTTTAACATCCAAAATGAAGGTACCTAGTTGGTATGTCTTTTATTGATGAGGTGAGTTACGCGGTTGTAGTTCGATATCATGTCACATGTAAAAATCATTGTTTTTTTTAAATCATTTTATCATGCAATGGCAGCGACAAAATCATCAATGCCTAAATCATTACTTGAATGAACTAACTAAATACTACTTACTAACTATCTTAGAGGATAATCCTTGGTGTACAAGTACGACCCATGCCTACTAAATAACTAATGATAATTTCACTAAGCCGTTCCGCGTATCAGCACTTATACTTACCTACTTGAAGTGACGTGATCTTACGCTTAACTAGAAATCATTGATGGTTTGGTCATTGTCCTCGTGATCGATATGTTTTTGTCATTGTCATGCAGTCATTGATGCAGAAAAATCATCACTCGGCCCATTTCTGATTTTGTTTTTAGAATAAAATTTACATTATGTAACATAGATAAAACATTTTTTGTATTTATAATTATATAAAAATACATATTATGTAGATTAGGATTATTTTAATATATTTAAATATAATTCATTAATCTATCTTGATGTAAATAATAAACTAGGAATTAGTCTTTTTTTTTAATAAAAGGAATGTATTTTTAGCTTCCTTGGATGATGAGCTTAACGTTACAACTTCCTTAACGTCTATAATGCAAAATAAGATTATTAATTAAATGTCACGGACAACGGTAGGCGTTTCGAACCGACATACTATAAAACTAATAAATTACCGAACTAATGAGCAATCGCTGTAGGGTTTTTCGCAACAGGATTTTTCGCACAAACGTTACATCGCACCAATAAAGTATCGATGGAATAAAAAATCGTACAACTGAATTATCGACACACCGTATTCGATATAATAAAAATCGAATCATCAATTTTCGAAATCAAGTAGGGAACCCGGAAAAAAGGGCCAACAAGGCTAACCCTAGCATCGAGGAGGGGCCGATAGGGCCGAAGCCTGCCGGGTCAGCGGGATTGTCCAAAAGGGTTACCGCTGGCCCGGAACATAAAGGGCTAAGGAAGGAACACGGGTGGGTTTTAGTCAGTAAGAGTCTGACACTCCCTTCCGCTCCACCCAGAGCATTTGATGATTTCCCAACCGAAAAAAAAAAAAAGTCTAACCTAAGCGTCATGAACGTTGGTCCTTATTGGCGCAAGTAGAGCACAAAGAATTGGCACTTTGCCGAATAAAAATACTCGGTAAACAGCACGCATTGTAATTGTATACCCTGTCGTGAGAGTTTATGGACTTAGAAGATTGCCATAGCCAGTTAAGTACCTACTCTATTTAGTAAAGTGGCAGATTTATATTTTCTGAAAGAAAAGAAAAACTGGCCAAGTGAGAGTCGGACTCGCACACGAAGGGTATCCGCACCACAAGGCAAAAACGCCGAAAAAAACACGTTTGTTGTGTGCGAGCTCCCCTTAAATATTTATTTTATTCTGTTTATAGCGGCAACAAAAATACATCATATCGTGAAAATTTCAACTGCCTAGCTATCACGGTTTAGATACAGCCTGGTGACAGACAGACGGACAGTAGAGACTTAGTAATAGGGTCCCGTTTTTACCCGGGAACGGAACCCTATATAACTCTTGAACATTTGTATCCTAAAGAAGTAGGTATAAAGATATTTCTAAATTGTTGTTGTTGTACTTGACATCGTTTTCAGTTAATTGTCTTCAATTCCTAACACATCATTGTCCTGAAAATGACGATTGACAAGGTCAGCTTTTATTTATTTAATAAACTTAAGTTGGGGTTTGAATTTGTGCTAGAATTGATTAATTACATCGTAAGCTCCACACTACACTTATGTCTGTACATATAGAGGTCAGCCGAGGTCAACGGTCTGCTTTGATTGTAAAAGACAATTTTAATCCTAATGAATGGAACCTATTACAAGTTTAATACCTACCTTGTCCATACATTAGGTGCTAGTGTAATAAAAACAGTATTTAATTTAAAGTTTCGAATTGGATAGCTTCTGAGTAAAAAAGTACCGTAAGTTAAAGTAGGTAGGTATCAAGTTAATTGAACATACCCACAATATTCTCCCAATGGCTAGTAAAATGAAATTAGTCTGTATACTTACCAGGAGATCTAGTTTCATAAGATAGAGTTAGCATTTTCAATTAAGTCACAGTCTTAATAAAAGTAGGTAAACTAACTGCTAGTAGTTGTAACTACTTAAATCAGAAGAGTAAACAGTTGAAGGATGGTACAATTACCAACAACCGATACAGCCTATATCTTTAATAAAATAAAATTAAACATTTAAGTATCAATACATTTTATAATTACCGAATCACGAATGTATAAAATAGGTATACCGCGACCTACAATTTGTCATATTTTAAATCGTACGATCAGAAAATCAAGTGATTATTCAAGAAACCGGTACACGCCGGAAGATTCAAAAGATGAATTAAGTAGCTAGACGAACAACAAAACGTATAATTTGTAGATATAGCCGCTCGTTGAGCTCATGTCTATATCACTAAACGGTTCTTTCAATCAGAATTTCATAAAATAATAAGACTGACCTGTTTTTTTGCACTAAACGTAAAAAGTGTAAATTAAAAATTCACTCCTCAATAATTCACAGTTCACTTTATCATCATCTCACAACACTGACACGATATCACTTCACTAGTTCAAAAGTAAGCGGTGAAAATAAAATTTAATCGATTGTAAAAAAAAAACATCGATACGTCGTCGTACATCGAGTGTACAAAGTTCGAGTCGTTGTGGACACACCCGTCACAGAGCAAAGCGCGCGCGCGAATGAATGGCCGAGGCTTCGAAACTCGTGATCGAGATGTGTCGAACTTCGAAGACAGAGAGACCGACCTGCTAAACGCGCGGGAAACCTCTTCTCCAACTAATTAGCAGGCGAAATTGCCGAGTAAACTTCATAACCTTAATAAGGAAAATGGGCCTTAAAATGTCCCATAACCGTAACGGTTTAAAGGTTCGAACAATGGCGCACTTGTGCATCGTCATCCTGAAGATCAGATGAGATGATTATCTGGAAGCCGCGTCCGGGTGGGTCACGGCCGGTAAACGATTGTGCAAATATGGCTTAGCGTAAAGCTCAATAAAGATGTAAGATTACATTTTGCAGTCACAGATGTTCATGTGAACGCAGAGGACCATGAGAAGTTCGCAAGCATCAAAAGGGTCCACGATTTTTCATCGTTATTTGATTTGCTTTTACTTGTAGACGATAATCCGTAGATCTTTTCACAAATGTATTTATCGCAAGATACAATGTATTTGATAGTAATTAATAGGTAACAGTATCGGTGAAACTTGTAAGCTCGTAAGAGGAAACACCCGCAGCAGCTCGGTCCATGATTGTTACAATACCAGTTCTGTATCAACGCGAGAGATCTCATTATAAACTAGATCAGAATTAAGTTTGAGTCAAACTAGATTTTCTGTAATGTATGATTATGATTTTATAATGAGCAGACAGATTAGCGTTGGCCATCGGATATTTAAGGCGTTGACAGTTGTAATGTCTTTACTATTAATTTTTATTCAAGGTCCCCCCCCCCTCCTATAAGAACATAGCCTGTAGTCTGCAAATCGAGAGATGTCAAAATTAACTTTTCTTATTAGATAAGATATAAAGTCTTTTCTTCTTGTTATTATCAACAGTAAATAATAGTTATCAAGAGTTTTTTGACCTGACCTATTACAACATAACAAAAGATAATCTAGTGAGCCAAATAAAGTACCTATGAGTTAAGATACTTATATACAATGTCAACGTATCATTTATTGTGCCATTGTTCTTTTAACTAGCAAGATGTCACTGAGTTCTGCCTACCCATTAGAATACTAGAGACGTGATCTTATTGAGAGTAGGTATGATTCTTTCAAGCCCAGTGGTGATGATGCGAAGAGTCTGTTCAGGTTCATGATCCAAATGTAATCCGTAGCAGTATGTATTTAGGGTACGATCGCGATGGGACGCATTGCGGTCATAAACGTTTTTTTTACTGGCCTGCGCTGTCCCACTCCTAGGCCTGGGCAAAGGCCTCCCTCCACTCCTTCCACCTTCCGCGAGCCCGCGCGTCCTCCTTCTCGTTTTGACGGAGTCTATCCAGCTCGTCCCGCCATCTCCTACCTGGTCTGCTGCCCCGCCCCGCCTCACTGCCTCAGTGTATTATTAGTGACCTTAATCAAAATGTGAGATAAAAATAAGTTCAAAGTTTTTTTTAAATTCATTGTCTCACTAATAATACACTTTTATTTAAGGCTTTGGAGCCTTAATCAAAATGTGAGATAAAAATGGGTTGAAAGTTTTTTGGACGGCTAATATTGGTGTTAGCCTATATCCCTGTAAACGTGATTGATTTCATAACACTCAACTATACGATATGTGTGCTGTCCCTGTCTACGTGCTGCACCCGTTAACCCATAATAAATCAAATGGCGTTAGACAAGCAAACAATTGCTTTGTTTGTCAGTTACCAGTCATCTCCGTTAACGATCTATCATCAGTACTGCGCAAAAAAACTCTGAACATTCCAACTATTTAACTTTTTTGCTAACATATGTATGGCGCGATGAAAGCACCCTGGGAGGGCTCGCTTAAGCATCTCATTAACTACTTAAAAGGGTGTGTTTATGGAAAATAAAAACGTTAAGAGAGCTTTGTTTGTTGTTTGATTTAAATCTATTAGTGGTTTTTATTGACTGGTTTGTTATTAATACCAATCAGTGATAGCCTTACATTGGTTTTAAATTATTTCTTTTTGTAATTTTTTTTAGTTTATTCCCACAGCTTTTTTTGTTGTCGCACTGAAACGAGCTCGAAGTATATCGACTGTACACGCGTTAACAGCTCGTAGTCGTAAACGCTCCGAGTGTAAAACCTCTTTATTTTCTAATATTCTAATAGCTGCACGGGATCTCGTTTCACATAGTGCTAATATTTCATAGCGAATGTTCCTGAATAATTGAGAGTTCAACAGCATGCAACAATCAATAAAGCACCCTGTAGACGTCTCAACTTGTTGGTACCACAGGTTGGCTACAAATGATTGGCACTCACCAATAGACGGACCAATACAATTGTCCAACTTCCAGTACCTTTCTACAAGCTCTAACTGTAATCGCAACATTATCCTGTTTCGACAGTTTCTGTTTATAATTTCTAAAAAAAATGCAACTGCCGCCGTTGATTATCCAACAATGCTAGAGACACTACAACATATCGGCATCGGGTGAAGTTAGCTATTCGTCCCAACCAACTGAAAGCGTTGGAGGTTAATACAAATTAAGTCGGCTGACAATCCTATACACAAGAAAATTTGTCGGCACCGTCAAATTGATTGGCCAACAAATTGTAACGTCTATAGGGCGCTTAAGAAACATAATCGGCGCGTGCGCGACCGCTTGCCTAGTCGCAGTCGCTGGTTTGTTTCTTTCAACACTTGCTCAAACAATGCTCTACTTCCGATCTAATGAATGCAAACAAAGGCCCAAGAATGCTGGGCTGACCAAATAAAGTTTATTCTAGGATTTATTTATTAGGTTTCATAATAATGTTATTTTCACAGCCTAGTGTTGTGTTGCGTGGAAATTTGTTAAACATGGAACAGATGTGGATTTTTTCATATTTGGGAATTTTGTATGGGGAACATTTTTGCGCGTAGCATGTATGAAAATCTAATAAAATGTAGTCAGTTTTAGTTCAATATTTTAAGTAAAGGTACAAGTTCGTTAGCCGACTGCAGACGACAGCAGCAGGCGACATGTCACCGCGACACTAATGGTTTTTAGGAAATATGTGGTGTCGCTAGCTAGGTATTTCATAGAAATACGTAGAAACCAGTAGTGTCGCGACACCTGCTGCTGCTGCCTGCAGTCGGCTACGGACTTGTGCCGTTTTGAAGGTATGATCGTACGCGACTTTTATGTTATTTGACCGAATTTCTACTCTACGACGACGTCTACGATCCACGCTACGAAGCTTAATTAATTAATTCAATACAACAAGTAATTAATTCCACAAATTTACTCAAATAATTCCACAGTGTCAGTGGTTTTGTATTACTTAGTAATGTACACAGAAATAGACGCGGTTACATACTTTGCATTTCGACGAAATCCACGTTTAAATAGATGACTATTAATCAAGGGCCCTTATTATCCTTATGTGGACTAATTATGATTCTGTATTTTTTTCCTGTTACCTGTAAATTATACTATGGGACCAAACCTGAAATCGCGAAAAAAAAATCAGCTCTTCCCTATATTTTGACGACTTATACGAACATAATGTAGGAAACAGCTGATTTTTTTTCGCGATTTCAGTTTTGGTCCCATAGTAAAAGTTTTTCATAATGATGAGTGTCTGAAAATGGTGTTGTTTGTAATTACAGGCATCTGAGGTATCTCAGTTTTGTTTATCTATTCTATATATACATATAGCAACCAAAGCAAGAATAATAATTATATGAAAAAAATAAGCAAAATGATCATAGGGCATCAAAAAATTCGTCCGCATCGCTGTCAACAAGAAGAATTGTTTTCCCAACAAAATGCGAAGATTTTAGTTTTCCTAGAAAGTATGTACCTACGTAACACGATACGGGCGAAAGGTTATAGAAGAGACAGATATCTGACACTCGGATTCCAAATAGAGATTTTGAAGTCCCTAAAAATTCAAAATTTCATTGCTTTTTTTTTCTGCTGGTTTTTGTGAAGTTTGATAAGTTCTCAACGAAATCAAATTCTCAATTCAGAAACTGGGTTTATTTCTGTGATGTATGGCGACGATGGACACGGTGAAGGTGGTCCGGCTGCTTGTTTGCCAACCAATAATAAAAGAAAAGTTCAGAACTGTATGATCGTTGAACCCTTTCCTCGAGAATTAAATTACATGAAACTCATAACAGCAGCGTTTATCGATTCGTTAGTTCATGTTTAACAACCTGTCAGCTTATCGTAGGGCCCGCTTAACGACTTATTCTTAGACCTGTGTTATGGTAGCGGTCAAAAGCGTACTTAATATTAGCCCTATTATAAAATCAACGGTTCCGCAGTTATGGTAACAAATCATAATAATACTAGTGTTAGTTCAGACTTCTAAAGTGGATAAACTTTTATGTTTTATCCCTATGAAATACAAAAGTTTGAAAACCCTTTTTGTACAGTGGTTTATTAAAAATCGAAGCCTTCGTCTTCCGAAGCAATGTCACGGTATAATTATTACTAATGACTTTGTACTTTGTAGTAGTTTCTATACTGGCTTTTTGGATAGGTTTCACAAGCTGGTTGTTTCTTTTATCAGTTAAAAAGTTATGAATAGTTTCGTTAAAAAGAAACATCAAAATTGTTTCATTCGTTTTTGAGGAAATCGCGGACGTACAAACATACATACATACATACTGGTCGAATACAGAACCTCCTTTTTTGAAATCGGTTAAAAATAAAAACTATTTTTTTAATATTAGCGAACTATAGTCACCTAGCTTATGTCCTTGTTGCCCTCGGGTTACGTAATGGAAATTGATATTATCAAGTACGGGTAGATGCGGATGTGGTCGCTAGTACTTGGCCTCTACACCGCAACCTATCGGGTTTCATTGTATACAAAATCCATTAGGTGACAAAGCCTACTAACCTAACATGTAACATCTAAGTATTGGCATTTTTTTTTCTGCCTAGCCTTTTCCCAACTATGATGGGGTCGGCTTCCAGTCTAACCGGATGCAGCTAAGTACTAGTATTTTACATGGAGCGACTGCCTATCTGACCTCCAGAACCCAGTTACTGGGTAAATACGATATCCCTTGGATGACTGGTTGTCAGACTCTCGGAATTCTGACGACCCGTAACGACTGTCAAAGATCCACGAATGACAGTCGGGACCAACGGCTTAACGTGCTTTCCGCGGCACAGAGGTCTTGGTATGTAAAGATGGTCACCCATCCACGGACCAACCGCGGAAAGCGTATCTGAACCTGATCAATCGACCCGTGCGGCGGTTGTTATTACTTAGCCACAAGCCCCTCTTTCAATATTATTTGAAAAATACCACAAAACTGTAGTTTTGTAATTTGAATCAGTAGAATCGTTTTCAGCGGGTAGTTTATAAACCAGGTAATGTTATATGAGTTGGGGACAGAACTAAACTAACGTAAGAAGGCATATTTTTATATGTACACTAGCTTCTGCCCGCGACTTCATCTGCGTGAAATTTCTTGTTGCCCCGATCCACCCTGTCGCATCGCATCACCTGCCCTCCTCCTCCTGCCTGCTCCTCAACACTTCGTTTTCACTTAGCATTCTTTCTGCCTTTCTTTCTTTTTGCTTGGCTCCTAAAGGTCATAGCGTGATGTTATAGCCTATAGCCTTCCTGAAGAATTGTGCTATCAAATGCAAAAATAATTTTTCAAATCCGACCAGTAGTTCCAAAGATAAGCGCGTTCAAACGATTTATTCCGTTCAGCAACCTAATTGCGTAACACACTATTACCTACTCTCAATTTGAATCACTTTGAAGCGTATTTCTAATCCATTGCTCCTTAAGTTTGAAAAATGTGTCTGCGCAACAACGCAAATGTCGCAATGAATGTTATTGAACTGTCAAAATGAAACCCATTGCTACTGATATTATGTTACACAATTACCCTGCTGATCACCCGAACCCCCCCTCCACCCCCCCTGGATGCCCTGTTAGTTATTCTTCTGTTTTAATCTCTATCTTCTCCACTTTGCCTATCTAGGTTACTCTTTTTTATCGACTTCACAAAAAGGAGGAGGTACTATGTTCGGGTGTTTGTATGTTTTTTTTTTTTTTGTATGTTTGTTCATCGAATACTCCGCCAATTGTCGACGGATTTTCAAAATTCTTTTTTTGTTCGAAAGCAAATAGTTCTGAGGTGGTCCCATTGTCACCAAGTTAGGATCTGATGATTGGATCTTAGAGAAATCGAGGGCAACCCTCAAATTTTATAGGCTCACTTATTGTTTTTCGCATATTTTATGAAGTATCTTGTGTATTTGTGTATGGTTGTCACCATCTCAGGTAGCTGGGCTGATGATGGAAGGTACAACTCCTTAACAGTAAGAAGTTACTCGAACAGGCAAGGGCTGTTTTAGTATGATGTTTGATAGGGCATTTGCCACATTTGATCTCATGATCATCAAGTCATGACCTGATGCTGCAGTCAGGATAGTCTGCAGAGTACCTAACTCCTCGACAACTAACAGCAGATATATCGTGTTTAGGCTCATTGAAAAGGGCTCGATGTGTGGATAAAAGATGGTCACCCATCCACGGACCAACCGCGGAAAGCGTATCTGAACCTGATCAATCGACCCGTGCGGCGGTTGTTATTACTTAGCCACAAGCCCCTCTTTCAATATTATTTGAAAAATACCACAAAACTGTAGTTTTGTAATTTGAATCAGTAGAATCGTTTTCAGCGGGTAGTTTATAAACCAGGTAATGTTATATGAGTTGGGGACAGAACTAAACTAACGTAAGAAGGCATATTTTTATATGTACACTAGCTTCTGCCCGCGACTTCATCTGCGTGAAATTTCTTGTTGCCCCGATCCACCCTGTCGCATCGCATCACCTGCCCTCCTCCTCCTGCCTGCTCCTCAACACTTCGTTTTCACTTAGCATTCTTTCTGCCTTTCTTTCTTTTTGCTTGGCTCCTAAAGGTCATAGCGTGATGTTATAGCCTATAGCCTTCCTGAAGAATTGTGCTATCAAATGCAAAAATAATTTTTCAAATCCGACCAGTAGTTCCAAAGATAAGCGCGTTCAAACGATTTATTCCGTTCAGCAACCTAATTGCGTAACACACTATTACCTACTCTCAATTTGAATCACTTTGAAGCGTATTTCTAATCCATTGCTCCTTAAGTTTGAAAAATGTGTCTGCGCAACAACGCAAATGTCGCAATGAATGTTATTGAACTGTCAAAATGAAACCCATTGCTACTGATATTATGTTACACAATTACCCTGCTGATCACCCGAACCCCCCCTCCACCCCCCCTGGATGCCCTGTTAGTTATTCTTCTGTTTTAATCTCTATCTTCTCCACTTTGCCTATCTAGGTTACTCTTTTTTATCGACTTCACAAAAAGGAGGAGGTACTATGTTCGGGTGTTTGTATGTTTTTTTTTTTTTTGTATGTTTGTTCATCGAATACTCCGCCAATTGTCGACGGATTTTCAAAATTCTTTTTTTGTTCGAAAGCAAATAGTTCTGAGGTGGTCCCATTGTCACCAAGTTAGGATCTGATGATTGGATCTTAGAGAAATCGAGGGCAACCCTCAAATTTTATAGGCTCACTTATTGTTTTTCGCATATTTTATGAAGTATCTTGTGTATTTGTGTATGGTTGTCACCATCTCAGGTAGCTGGGCTGATGATGGAAGGTACAACTCCTTAACAGTAAGAAGTTACTCGAACAGGCAAGGGCTGTTTTAGTATGATGTTTGATAGGGCATTTGCCACATTTGATCTCATGATCATCAAGTCATGACCTGATGCTGCAGTCAGGATAGTCTGCAGAGTACCTAACTCCTCGACAACTAACAGCAGATATATCGTGTTTAGGCTCATTGAAAAGGGCTCGATGTGTGGATAAACGTACTGTTACTGAGGAACACCGAAGACCTGATGCTGAAGCCAGGAGCATCAGAAAAAGTAAAAACCTTGAAATTACAGCACCGTAGTCGTGTTTGAGCTCATTTTAAACAGGACTAATTTTAAGTTCAATGCAATGTTGACATAAGTCTGGCCTGATGCTGCAGCCAGGATTATCAGCATCTAATCTAAAAACGAATAAAAGGAGAACTCCTCAACAATTAACGTCCCTGCATCGAGAAAAGGAATATTTTATAAAAAGGCGATGGGCAAGTTGACATTAGGCTATTGTAACTTAGATAAATTATAAATAGACCCACTAAAAAGCGAGAAATAAAAACTTTTTAACAAAAAAAAAACCGACTTCCAAAAAAAACACTACAAACTGAAAAATAACTTTTGACAGGTCAGAGAAGAGACTACAGTCAAGAGAAAACTTTTCAGCTTTATTATTAGTATATAATATACCTAGATATAGATTTTACTTTGTACTTTTTGTTACTTTTGTGGTGTTTTAGAAAATGTACCTCGATATTAGCCGCTTATGATTTCTATAATCCTCCAAATCGTGACGTGAATTCGCAAATAGTCGTAGCAGTAAAATTAGGCCAATGCACACGTGCAGTTAAAATTCGTAAGTACACTTTCACACACACGCCGGAAACTGGGCGTCGTCGTTTACCCAGCAGGATTCGGGTTTCTGTGCTACCTATCACATTTACGCACCGTGTATGGTGCGGACACTTTTCGTCCGCGTGAGTACCGACCGTGTGTACCTGCCCGAATGATTTGTGAACCGATAGCTATTTCGGATAAACCAAATATTCCTGTGCCGCTTTCATTTTTGTACGTGAATAATAATAAACAAAACGCGGCGGATATTTGAAAGTTTTGTTTGGACGCATCATGATTGATTTTATTGGTAAATTAATATAAGGATCGTTAAATGGATGCCGCTTTATAGACTATACCATCTCGTTAATATTTTATTATGCCTTCTTCTGTCTCTTTCACGTTCATCACCATCTGCTTTCTAGTTTTTTTTTTGTTTTTCGGGTGGAAACCTTTTTTTTTTAAGGCGCCCGCTTTTTGGTGGTAAAACCAGGGAGTGTGGGATTTTTACCTCACTAAAACCAGCCCCGGCGGTCACCATTTGCATATGAAAGGGGCGTCGTTACCTCTCAAAAGATCATCACCATCTGCCTAGCCTTTTCCCAACTGTGCTGGGGTCCGTGAGTCAAACCGGATGCAACTGGATATCAGTATTTTAGATGGAGCGACTGCCTAGATGCCCTCCAAAACCCAGTTACTGGGTAACACGATACGTCTTGGTAAGTGTGGTTGTCAGACTATTGGGCTTCTTCATACTACTCGTCGTCTCTTTCATGTTATCAGAAGCTAATAGGAGAATGATAGAGAGCGCTAAATGAGAATTATTTAGAGATAAGGGGTAGCCTTAAATATCCCACAGTTTAGTATGCTTTTTATAGTGATTCATACTACCTATTCTATACGATTTGGGCATAAATCACCATGAAACCTATTCCCTGTTCAGTGAGTTGGAAACTTTCGTTTTCATTCGAAACACGAAGTTTATCTGCCTAAGTGCCTAGTCACCATTTCTAACTTTCAGAAACTTGTAGATACTTTCAAACTCAAAGAACCATAAATGAACTGTGACATACAACATATAGATACATTTTATACTTATACACGTATAAAAGAGCAGGGAAAAGTATGATACATCAAAAAATTCTTCCGCATCGCTGTCACCAGGAAAAGTACCCGAAAGGCAGCATTGCTGATTATTTGGCCAAGAAATAGGTCAGCCCTCTGGTCAATGGAAAAACCGATCGACCGCTTGGCGATATCTTGAAAAACCAAGGGGCTCGAACATATAACTTTACGATTGGAATATTTTACACAGTGAATTAGCCTACAACTGCAGTAACAATCAGTAATAGAGATGTCCAAGAATGTAGCCGATGTTGCCACTAAATTAATTAGTGCCAAGCAAATTCTCTAGTCACCATAGTACGATTACACAAGTGATTAATTACGACTGACGCCACTGAGGATTCTGTAGGTTATTGGCGTGACGTCATCGTCTCATACATAATTATACATAATTTGACCATCATATAAACCTATAGATACTTAGATGTCTATGTAAATTCATTAGGTACTCGTGAAAATAATTTGACATGATCAAACGAATGCCGAAGTTGCCAAAGTTTTCGACATACTCGTAGTTCACAAAACACAAGCTTAAATGGCAATGGGCCGGCCATATTAGCCGTAGAACCGATGACCGTTGGGGTAGATGTGTTCTTGAGTGGAGACCGGGAATCGACGAACGTAAAGTAGGACGCCCTCAGGCTAGGTGGAGCGACGATCTTCACAGGGTTGCCGAGAATCGAGCTGAATAGCTTGCTATTGGGGAGGCCTAAGTCCAGCAGTGGACTTTGTAGGCTTTGTAGGATGATGATGCGAATGCGGCGCGGTTAAATAAAAACGCGCGTCAAGTGCTGTCCGAACTTGGAATTTTAATAGGCTCATTCAATTATTAATATCCTGTAATATTCTTGACCGTGAACCCTAAGAATATTTACCTAAGCCGAAAACGTAGCTTTTAGAACTAGGTTGAGCGTTCACCTGTTGCATAAAATTCGCGTGTGAACTTGCTATACACTTTGTAACCTTAATCCACTTAGAATAATGGCTTTTGTTCAAATTCATAAAATGGCGTTTGAATATATTTTTATAACTAAGTGCATCCGCCTAGCCTTTTCCCAACTATGTTGGGGTTGGCTTCCAGTCTAACCGGATGCAGCTGAATACCTGACCTCAACAACCCAGTAACTGGGTAACACGATACCCCTTGGTAAAATTGGTTGTCAGACTTTCGGGCTTCTGACGACCTGTAACGACTGTCAAAGATCCGCGAATGAAGGTCATGTGCTTTCCGAGGCACGGAGGGGTACTGGTATGTAAAGATGGATTCCACGGACCAACCGCGGCAGCGTAACTTAGCCTGATCGATCGTACCGTGCGGCCCCTCTCCATTTTTATACCTAAGTTTCTGAACTAAAATATGCTAGATTTTCATCACAATTTTTGTTTTTTTTTTTTACCTGAGCGTAAACCACAAGGGAGCTGACAATACATTAAGTTCTCAAATAGGCTTTAGGTCTCAATGTTGGACCTCAATTATTCAACCCCATTCGAGGCAAACCAAATCCAAGATAATCTAGGCTCGCTTACCCTAAATTTCCTAATTGGAAACCCATTCAATTTACTTACCCTGATACGATTTAGGCGGCAAGCACCCTAATTGCGTAACACACTATCAATCAGAATCTGAAACATTCTGAAGGACTTCTTTGCTTCATATGTTCGAAAAATTTGTCTGCTCGAGATCGTGAACAACGCAATGAATATTGTTGTTAAGCAAGTACCCCGCAGATTACTAGTTCTCACTGTGAAAAAATCCTGGGTCAATAAGAACTTTACTAGGCGTTATACAGAATGGTTTTTTTTTTAGATTTTCTTTTGTTTCAGACACATATAACTCAACACTCTAAAGCCGAGAAAATCGTTACTTAGCACGTACTTAGGCTTATAAGCGTTATTTCTGCCACTGTCGCACAACTCTCAAACCACAAGTGGTAGATAGAGACGGGATCATGTCTAAGTCAACGCATGAGCTAAGTTAAGACGTTTAAGACGTTTATAGGTGTTGACCTAATACTGGAATAGAACACTTGTGAACATTGCAGTGGCTGATGGCGCTTGATCCTACAGAACAAAAGCATCTCAACTACTCACCATTTGTTGCGGGTTCCGCGGCTTGCGATGCGCGCGGTGCACCTTCAAGCCAGTTACTCCTTCCAATACATCAGCCAGGAGCAGCCCGTCTGCGCAGTCGCGAGCCAACCCGCCGCCCGATGCGCCCGCGCGTCGCCGAGAGCGCGCCCGCTCCAGGTAGTGGTTCGCCCAGTCCGTGTAGATCTGTGGAGGAAGGATATCTGTTAACTGGTGGTGAAGAACACACACAGTTTAGGGTGGTTTTGTAAGACTGTAGTGGTTGGGTCGATCCTGGTAGACCAAAGACCGCGTCAAGAAAACCTGGGTCAGTTTAGGGTTCTTTGAAGTCTGTATTATAAACCAAAGATGGCCCCAATACCACACTTCTGATTTGAAGAGCCTCGTCTTCAAGACTAGCTTGAAACGGATCAGTGCGTCAGAAGGGTTGCTAGAACCTCATTAGTAGCAATTCTCTGACATTTAGGTCTACCTGCACCCCAATTACGTTATACAGTTTCAATCACAATCTGAGAGTTTTCAAGGATGTTTCTAATCTATTGCTTCATAGGTTTAATATATTCGTCTGCTCAGCGACGTAAATAACGCAATGAACGTGGCTGAACTGTCAAACTAAAAGAAATTGCGATCAGTTTACCCCGCTGTATTGTATTTGGTTTCCCCACAATCGACGTTACTTACCAAAAGATACAACAATTCAAAATTTTTTACTGACTAATTTAAAAATAAATAAAAATGCCTCTAAGTTGAGGATAATGTAGAGGATACCGTATTTATAACATTATTACCCCGCTGTATTGTATTTGGTATCCGCAATCGACGTTACTTACCTAAAGATAAAACAATCAAAATTTTTTTACTGACTAATTTAAAAATTAAAATAACTAAGTTAGGTTCAGAGGATAATGTAGAGGAAACTCGTATTTTTAACATTGATTGACATTTGGTAACAGCCAATCTAACCTGGGGATTCCTTAACCTTATGCTGCACATATTATTATAGGCAATCAAATTAAGTTTTTGTACCTTTCAAATCAGACAGCTACCTGATTAATAATTACAGCGCAAAAATACTTTAAGGGGCTTACAGGACCTAAACACAAAAAAAGGAAGTTTTAGAAACAATAAAAGTAGGTATATGATCAGTAGGTACAGTAAACAAAATCAGAAAAATACCTATATGATATTCTTCGGGATATATGGTAGGTAGATAGTGTGTTGAAAACATGATACAACTAATTTGATACGATAGAAAAAAATCATAAAGATACCTCTAAAAACTTTCTGTTTACAATAAAAACCATAGGTATGTATATATTAGTAATATACATACCTACAATCATTATGATTTTTTGTCAGATTATTCTACACGCAACATACTAAAGCACTAGTATCTTAATTTTTTAGTCCAAACCATAGACTGTTTTTTACATTTCTATGGTCCAAACAATAGATTTTTTGTAAATAGATAATTGCTTCATATTTTGCAATAAATTACCAGGGTTGTGTCATCGCGCTTCTCTTTCTTTTCTATGCAGTCCGACAAAGACCGCACTTTAGGTCATGTAGTCGCCAGGATTTATGTAGTGGCAAATAAAAGGCATTCAATCATGTGATACACTTTACAGCAGGGATTACCAGGTAAACAACGGGTAAACGATGACTAACAAAGACGCGTAGATAACGTTTTACAGGCCCTGGGATGTGAAATTGCTACTAAAATTTTAACGACAATTTCACACACGGTACTCGAGCCCGACGTCTGTTTATGAGTTTGCGAGTCTTTAGAACCGGGATAAAATATTACAAAGATCCTTCGTACAATAGTCTGTAAATCCTGAATCATATTTAAGAATTTTACAGAAAGTTTTATGACAGCTGCTGTGCCCGCAACTTCGTTCGCATGTCGGAATTCAGAGGCTTGATATTTTTGCGCGGAACCCTAATTATTTTTCTATAAAATAAAAGGCTAGCCTTTTTTTTTCGGGGTTGGGAAATCATCAAATGACCCCCCCTCCCGCCCTTGGTGGAGCGGAAGGTAGTGTCAGACTCTTACTGACTAAAACCCACCCGTGTTCCTTCCTTAGCCCTTTATGTTCCGGGGCAGCGGTAACCCTTTCGGACCACCCCGCTAAAGGCTAGCCTCGTTACTCTTTATATAACATTAGCTATCTGCCAGTAATAGTCCCGTCAAAATCGGTCTAGTCGTTTCGGAGATTAGCCGGAACAATCATTAATTTTTATTTTTTTTTGTTATAAGTACCGAATATACTTTCATATGCATTTAGTAAGGAGGACATTACAAACAGTCACTTCCATTTTCTTCTTCTTAAAGAGATTTTCAAGTAGTCGACTTTAGGTACGGTACAGAAAAAAACTACTTACTTACTGTGTCCGAGTTTACGGCATGAGGTCATACATAAGTTAATAAGTGAGTGTTATGTTCAGCGCTATGAATTCTTAAAAGGATTTAGTCATATTCGAGTCAATTTGCAGGAGAATGGGGACAAGTGGCGCAGACGCGCCGCGGCGTCGCCGGGTCGGGGCCACTCGGCCTCAACTACTGGATAATACTAAACGTGTGATGTTCCTCGCACTCATCTCACTCTCTAATGGTTTCGAGGGTGGTCTGTTTAATGACTGTTAATGCTTTCTCGATTACATCTCGAATTAGAAATATATATGTACTTAAAATCTTAATACGCCCATTACATTTAAACACGACTCCTATTATATACAACAAATAAACAAAATTGAAGGGTCTGTTTGTAATATCAGAATTACAGCTTTTTACTAAATGGATATGAAGAAAGTTTATAACAAAAAACTTTTTTTAAACTTTTGTCTTTCTGTCTGTCTGTTTGTTCCGGCTAATCTCCGAGACGGCCAAACTGATTTTGACGGGACTTCTCTGGCAGATAACTGATTTTATGTAGTAACATTCAGGATCAGGAAGTTTTTGTCCCAGTAGCATGTGTTCCCGTGGGATAATTACCGACATACACGCGGGCAAAGCGGCGGGCAGAAGCTAGTATGACATAGACGCAACTGCATTTCTCTCGAGCCCGTAATGGAATAATCAGAGAAATCGAGCCGTGTATACGATGTCAAGGGCTTCGATCTTTATCGGGAATATAAAAGATACATGGAATATTTTGAGGAAAATGAAACAGCGAATTTATACTTACGACGACTATATTATGACATCCCACGGTAATTTGATTACACACGTAATTCTATCTTCCGAAGCCTTGATGCGAAAATGCGTAATCGACTCATTATTGCTCCGCGAATTTTCCTGACATCAAGTTGAGGCTATACACTGCTACAAGTACTTTTGACGCTTGAATGACGTTGACACTTGACAGGGTGCTGTTGGTAAACATTTGGGCAATTGTTTTGTGAAGTGTCACTTGAATTGTATTCAAAAAACAAAATGGCGGTGTTAGTTCCGATCTTGTCCGCGCGCCAAACTAACCTAGTGGCGCTATTATTATTGTTAAAAGCCTGTGATGTCCGACTGCAGGACAAAGGCCTCCCTACTTTTTTTCCACTTCTCTCCGTTTAAAGCTGCTAAGGAACAGTTCTTGTTGAAGGAGTTCAGCTCATACCACCATCTTGGTCTGGGCCTGCCGCGATGGCGCAGAGGGATCCATTGGGCATTGTTTGGCCCATTGGTCGTCTGATAAGCGGCAGATGTGTCCAGCCCAATTCCATTTTAGCGTGGCAGCTTTCCAAGTGACATCATTTATCTTTGTGATGGAACGGATGGTCGTATTCTTAACCCGATCTGTTAGTTTTATACCCAGAATACTCCGTTCCATAGCCCTCTGGCAAACCTCGAGCGTGGACCCCTGTTAATTTGTCAAAGACCATGTTTTCCAACCATATGTGAAGATGGGAATAGCGCTATAGTAACGTTTTATACAAAGTGCGTTTAACTTAACACACTCGAGTAGTCTGACACAGTCATCCAAGTGACAATACATGCCTTACTTATACAATAAAAACTAGCTTGTGTACCGATGGCAGATTCAGATAGCTTCCAATACTAAAAAGTCATTATCATAAATCAATATTCATTGATCTTATCTGTTAATCGTACACGTTAATAGAATAATCATGACAAGATATATTGGAAGGTACTCAGATAAGTGCAGTTGGTCGTCTCAATACGGCCCATCGTCCACGACGCTACTCGAAAGTGACGTGTTACAAACTTAAATCACCAAACGGTGGCCAGAATGTCACAGGTCACAGTACTAGTATTTCAATAGCGGCTCGGGTGCGGACACGGGGGTCTACTCTCTAAGCACGAAATTCGTAGTTTTGGCCGAAGTTACAGGCCTTTTCTACTCACTGTCACCTTCGGGGCCCGAACTATAAGAATGAATGAAAACACGGTTTGACAGTTGTCCTCGCGGAGTGTTATTGGCCGTCCGACACTGTTAATTAATCGGGAATAGGGTTCATTCCGATGTATCGAACTACTTTCGGACGGGTCCGTATCTTAGCTGACGGAATTAGAGACTAGGCCCCACGATGCGACTTATTAAGGCGAAAACGCCAGGGAAGCTTGCGAAATTCTTTATAACCTTTTTTGAAATTTGTAGGTTAGTTTGTATTTAATAAGTTGTATGTTGATCAATACATAATTTGTTACGGTCGCGAAACATAATAATATTATCTACATTGTGATTAGTTACGTCATGTGTACATAATACTAGTGCTGTGACGTTCTGACTACTCATTGGTGATTTGTGACTTTTGGGTAGCGTCGTGGACGACGGGCCTAAGTCTTATCACACGGCTGTTTATTCAAATCGGCCCGAATAGCTTTCGATTGTAATAAATCTAGCTGACCGGACATTTTTATCGTCGTGTAGATGCTATATCGGGAATAACTTGTATCCGCTCCTGTCATAATACGCCCGTTTTTACTAACATTATAAGGCGTCACCTAAATGGGAGGTGCTGAAATTTCAACTTTCGGCGCTTAACCGAGCGTTGAAAATCTAACAACACGCTTTTATTTAGGCATTCATTTAGGTATCACTTAGGGTTCGTAAAAGTGGGCATTTGACATGGTTTTCTTTGTGATGCCGACACGTTTATAGAAATATCTAAGAATCATTTTGTATTTGTATTCGTTAGATGATAAGGTTTATTTTTTGTCTGCAGCTTATTTCTGTGTAGTTACAGAAAGAAAGAAAAGAAAATAAATCTCAATTAATTGATAGAGCGACAGACGATGGTGTTAACTGTTTGTAAGGTCGCGGGTTCAAGTTCTGTTCCATTGACATAGGGCGGTGAACCGACACGCTTTGTATTACTGGGAGATGTTAATGTCATTAAATATTAGTTTGAGGCGAAAACTGAGAGAGAGTTACAAGATTTGGTAAGTATGTATTTAGATATTGTACAATAAGGGAAAAGGATGGTTTCGCAAATTGACTTACATCTTAAATGATCCGTAGGTGTATGAAAATAATAACTGATATTAGATGGTGTACCTACGTATTAAAGAGTATTTCCATTCTATTCAATTCTGTTCTATATCAGTCGCAACAAACGGCTTTACCACGGCAAGTTTACGTCGTGTGTTTCTGTCGCAGATGGATAAATAAATAAATTAAAAATTATATAAAACATAAATTTAGAACTAAAATCTACAATCTGACGTTTCATTTCACGCTGTTTTATTTATCCTCTAATCGTTGACCCGCTGCTTTGATAAAAGCAAAACGTTTATGCAATTCTGCGTGTCAAAGTTTATTAATTATTTTATGAAAAACCACTAAACGTTGTTCAGCTGTTTTGTAAAACTCCTTACGGTTTATCCAAACCGTGAATTCGACAAACCATCTGCGACATGACCACCTGCTAAATAAATCATTTTCCTGATGGTACGTACAAAGTTATTCAACTTTGGTTTTCAGACAGTATTTTGTTCCTTTATTTTGAACTAACTTAACAATGTAAACTCTAAACAATGGACTAGAACTAGTGCACACTTCTATTACCTAAATAGCTCGCCAGTGTCGGCAGTGTCCAGCTCGACGCGGCGAGAGCGCTTGTTCTCATAATTATAGTTTTATAGCTTAAAGCTCTCAAACAGCTGGGACCCGCCTTCAGCTCGAATAAAACTTTACTTCTAATTCTATTTTAAGTGAGAACCGGCTTTTATAGCCTATATCGCTACTTTAAACAGACAGTAGTAAACCGATATCCTGCTATAATAATATCCTACTACTATACTAATAACGTTTGTTACTCAATCTCGCAAAAACGACTGAACGTGTATGGATGAAATTTGGCACACTTATAGGTAGTAACCTGGATTAACACATAGGGTACTTTTTATCACGGTAAATTACATATTCCCGTATTCCGGAACCCACGCAAGTGAAGTCGCGGCGAATTTTCTTTTTATAGCGAAAATTTCAACTGTCTTCCTATTACGGTTCATGAGATAAGTACAGCCCGCTGACAGACAGACGGACGGACAGGGGAGGCTTATTAATAGGGTTTCGTTGGAACACTTTTATTACGGATCCCTAAAAAAGTGCATTAAATCCTAGAAAACTTTTTTACAATAAGAACAACCGACTTCAAAAAAAACACTACAAAGTGATAAATAACTTTAGTTTCGGAAGTTTAAAGTTATTTATCAATTTGTAGTGTTTTTTTTTTGAAGTCGGTTGTTTTTTTTGTAAAAAAGTTTTTATTTTTCACTTGTCAGTTGTACCTACCCCACACAAATTCAATTAACACTAGTGCATTGAAGAATTGAAGACACCGACTAGAAGAATCATCAAAATTTGCATAGAAATGCCAGAAATGCAGTACATTTATGCATATAACTTCGTACATAAGAATAATTACCTAATGTATTATATACTAAAACTTGAAAGTATGTAGATAACATTAAGGAAAGAAATATGAAAATTGGTTCATTGGATTTTGAGAAAATCGCGGACATACATACATACCGGTCGAATACAGAACCTCCTTTTTTGAATTCGGTTAATGATAAACGTCCGCTTTTGGTGTTAAATATGTATGCTCGACGCTGGTAATGAATCCTTTGAATCGTGCAAGCTATCATAATACACGGTGAAACTTTATTTGCGTTGAACAAACGTAATTTAAGCTCACAATGTGGCTCGTAAGTTCGGTCGGCCCTAAACCGGGAGCCGGTTCAAAATAAACAAATCAAATTCATTCTCATTCATTGTGTATCGTGAATTCCCCGCGCTCTCCTTTCCCCGGGCCGATTGTTTTCATAAAACCTGTACGCTGAATACATTTTTACCGACTTCAAAAAAAGAAAGAGTTACTTACCTATATTGCAAATAGTGGTTTACTAATTTTTGCGGGGTAGGTAAAACAACTACAAAACTTTTTACAGAAAAAAGAAATAAAAAAAAGAAAACAACGCTAAGTAAAAATAACTTTTCGGAAATCGGTGGCCAAAAACGAAAAACAAAATCAAAGACAGATTTCCGAAATTAAAGTTATTATTGTTTGAAGTGTTTTTTTTTTTTTTTGGAAGTCGGGTTTTTTTGACTCGGTCTTTGATGAACGTTGATCGGGAGAGATAATAAACTTAATTTTTACTGTCAGTAAAAACTAATGAACTGAGACTAATCATTCCTTGAGGCTGATGACTTTGGCATTGATGTGCAGTCACGTTTCATTTCATGGAATTGCTATTATTCTAATGACAGTATGCAATCATAGACAAAAGCATATCTTAGTTCTGGAAAGTATGTAATACACGAACGTACTCACTATCGTCACGATTCTGTGATATCTCATTTTGCTTTTACAACTACTTATGGCATGCTCTGGCCATCTCTAGGATATAATATCGAGCGGAGTGGTAGAGAAATGCGGATGTATGCAAGGAAGAGATTACAAGAAGATGCAGAGGAAATATCAGACGATATAATGTATAGATAGAGACTCTTTGCAGCCTTGATTATGTATTATATGGACATAATACCACAATTTTAAGAACGTTCACAGTCCGGGGACCTAAAAGGCCACTTTGGCAGAATCATAAAAAGATAACATTATGAATCATAATGGACAGTTCACTGTTAAGTTAATCTTATCAAATCCCATTGGTGAAGGTTTTTTCAGTTATTTTATTTGTTTGTGCTAAAATACCTATCAATCCAATCCCAATCTCTTAGATTATACCTACTTACGTAATGCAGCGAAAAAAAGAAAAACACGGACTGTCTTCGCCATATTATGATTCATAATGTTATCCTTTTATGATTCTGCCCAAAGTGGCCTTTTTAGGCCCCCTGATCTCAGTCTCAATCTGTGAAAAATACGTCTAATTTCCCTACATTTTTTGACTAGTTTTTGACAAAGATTGTCGCTGAGATGAGATTGCGACTAGATTTTGATCATTAGTAACGGGAATTGGCCTTCTGTCCCAAATGTGTGAACAAATCCTGTTCAAGTTAAATTCTTACGCAATCACTTAGTAAAGACTTACTTGACTCATCACGTGACCAGAGGGCTGGCCTATTTTTAGCCCAAAGAATAAGCATTGCCATCCAACGTGGTAATGCTGCCAGTCTTTTGGGCACTTATGCCATTGACAGCGATGCGGACGAATTTTTTGATGCCCAATGAGCTCCTCTCTTTTTCTTTTCCCTTCTTTTTTTATATACTATATAATATGTATATTTTAGAGTTGAATTGTAAAATAGTTAATTATATATAAATAAAGTGAGGCAATAATTTATCTTAGTAAAGAGAATTAGTAACACTTTCATCTGTATCTAGGTTTAAACTTTATATCTCCCAACTTTTCCGACGATTATTGTTTGAATAACATTATTAAATTGTAATTGAAATTTCAGTGATGGAAATCGAGCTTAAATGAACGTCAATTGTCAAATGAAAAATATAAGGTCATTAAAAATTATAATTTTGGGTTAAAGTTGCTTAAAAGCACTCAATAATAAGTTGCAATCCATATTGTCATACACAGGTACAATCAACAAAAGAGATAAGTATGCAGGATCGTCGGTTATAATTGAAGTTTAGTAAGAAATCGATGGATGTTCCCGAATAAAATTTTATTTTATTAATAGAAAAAAAACAGCTTATTTATCAAATTAAATTTCAGTCGACAATATCCACCGATTTCTTACTAAACTTCAACTATATCCGACGATCCTGCATTTATCTCTTTTGTTGACTGTACATTTTCGAATCTATTTGTTTTCATTTTCATCAGATTATTTTGGAATAGATCATAGCTAGATACCCATAATCTGTCAGCATCGACCACCAGTGATGACGCCATTTTCCTATAGTCAATAATTATATCAACACGATACCTATAAGAAACTGACAGCTCTCCAGTATTTTTTCCGCAAGAATCTTAATAAGCAGTTAACATAAAGCCGTGAACGCACTAACGAACAAAACATAGTGAACACGAAAATATTGGATCGCCACGAACATTTTTGACGAACACAGTGTTATGTTCGTTAGTGGTACGCACTTACGAACAAAGTGTTCGATGTTCGTGTTCACCATGTTTTTGTTCGTTCGTGCGTACACGGCTTTAAAGAAATAAAATTAAAGTCCGCCATAAAAATATAAAATTTAATTGATAAGGCGTGTCCAATGACTTATTACTATAACATCTTTGGGCGTGTCGGTATGTTTTACTGAAATTGATACATTACCGAGAATTTAATACATACAATCAAAATATCCTCTCAATTGAGCCAATACAAATTAATTGAGGCTATGGCTAATGATGGAGGATGGAGTCGTTTGCATATTTTTGACCCGAACTCAAGGGTCAATTGAAATGTCACGTTGATTCAACGAGCTCTATAAAGATTTTTAAATAAAGATAGATCTTTCTGTTCACAAATATAATTTTAATTCGAATGAATAATGTGTTGTGAATTAAATAATCAGATAATTTCTTATTTTTAACACGTCTCACGACCTAGCAAAACTTTAAAGGCTCCTGCTGTGTAGACAGGCGCGATGCGAAGGTGCGACACGATTCTGATAGAATAGTTACCATGAAGTTTTCATAGAATTTGTTCTACTAGAGTCGCGTCGCACTGTCGCGTCGCACTATCGCGTCGCGCTTGCTTAACACGAACTCAACAGTTATTATAATTTTCACATTAATGAAATCGGTCATGACAAATGAGTTCAATTTATCTTACCTACTCAATCAGTGTTGTAAGCGATACAGCATCCCTATGTACGAGACAGCGAGACTTTTATTTCCATGAATCATTTCTTGTTTGAACAAAAAGTTAAACATCCGACAGTTATCGTGAGCATGACTCCTAGATCGAACAGTCTCCGGGTTTTTTCGTCTGGGAACTCCCAGATGTGACCAGCGTTTGGGATATGACTGGGATCCCGGACCCCGGGATAATTCCAGTGAATTTCGCATCTCTATATCACCCTTCCGGGATAGGAAGGCGTATTGTTTATGATGAAATAACACCTTGCTGTTTGCACTTACCCTGGTATCAATACCTTATCCTTAACGGGCTGAGCAGTATTGTAGCTTAGTTCCACGTTAGGAAATAGAAAGGTGCACTTTAGGGTACCTACATTGTTATCGCGGCGAAGCTCCCATTTGGTGTCGTGGGCTGAAATAATTTTAGGGTTAAAAGTTCACTGCTGTGTGTAAGACTTGACTATTGCCTACTTATGTGATAGGTACCTACTCAGATTACAGCTTGATTTGACCGTCGAGTGATAACAAAATGTTCTGACAATAATTATAGATCCGTATAACAGTACAAAATTGCGAGATCGCTGAACTAAAAGCAGGATATAAAAATATCTCTGCATCGACGGGCTAAAATTGCAAGCTTGATTGGATTCTGATGTCATTTATAAGTATAACATTAGGTATTTACTAATGTAGAGACGCAGCCTTTTGCTATAATATTAGAAATGAGAAATGAAATTAAGTGTTTTTTTCTGTAACGATCTTTTTACACGTCAATAAAGAGGTTTTTTTTTTGATATCGTAAATATAAATTCCCTTTTCTTCTATTCTAGAACTGACGACCTACTTCAAGAGCGACTTGACGCAAATATGAAACCTAACTTAGGGTTGTTACCATATACGCGACCCATAACATTTTATCGACATAACCATCGATAGTTCGTCACGGGCGTTAGGTGTGAGCTTAAAAGCGTTTAGTACGGAAGCGAAATGAGGTCGTGTGGCTTTTAATATCGCGGCCGGGGTGCGACCGAGGTGCGTCGCTGCACTATGATCTTCTTTGAAGTTATCATTTTTGTAAACACAACTGTGTTTAAATTTCGAAGCTTTGAGACAAATGAGCTGCGAGTGAATGAAAATGTCTATACATTCGAAAGATCGGTTTGTTTGAAATTGGAAATTGTTGAAAGATTTGTCTTTAAAAAACCATGGAAGTATGACAGCTGTTGGCACTGTCGTGTATTTCGACACGAACATTTTAATGAGGGTTAAGATTTTCCTTTGAAACTACAAATTATTTTAATAAAAGTATGAGCTAAACCCTATTACCACCTAAAGCTATATGTATATACATATCTTAAAATCCTGTTAGTTCATTTGATTATATTAAAGGGAAACTTTATCAGCTCGCGTGACGACGTGTATTTTTCATAGAAAATCCTATCAGACGGTAATTTTCTTTACAACGATGACGCTTCGAAGGCATCCTTCACTGTCAGACAAAAAAAAGGGAATGAGGTCAGAACCGAGAAGTTTCTAAGGAGTTAGTGAATAAATAAGTATTGTTATGTTAGTACAACAATCAGCGCTTTGTTATTTAATTAGCGAGAAGAAAACGTAACGTTAACGTTCTCACGTTATTTTCGCGTAATATTTACAAAGTGAAGCAAAACGCTATTTTAATTAGTAGATATATGTTATATACTTGTCTCGTAAGACTCAGCTATTCAAAGGCACAAAATAGATTATATGGCAAAGGCTTTCACTTGATTTCTGGTGTAGGTTGTATGAATCAAAATTAAAAATATTTTGCAAACAGTCCGCAGCGAAGTCCCTTTAAGTATACCAGCAGCACCCAAATTGCGTAACACTATGAATTTACAATCTGCTAATCCATTGCTTTATATGTTTGAAAATTTTTTCTGCTCAACAAGGTAAATAACGCAATGAATGTTGTTGAACTGTCAAAATGAAAGCCATTGCTACTGACAGGTTACTAGGTACCCTCATATAAGTATTTTTATCTGAAACTCAATTATAACAAGATATGATAACACAATGACTCACCTCGGAGAGTTCATCGACCTCTATCTGTACACCCGTAAATCGAGTTGCACCTCATAAATCAATGTTAATACACGCTAGCAAACACTAGCTTCCAGCTAATTAGTCTAGTCATTAGTTAATTAAGTCTAGATGTAGTCACCTGTACAATAGATCTTGTTTGCCGCGTGACGTCATCGGTGGAGCCCTGGATAGATCGCGGGGCTCGAATGCACGTCGGTATCATGGTGTCAAACCTTCACTAATTTGACAATAAACAGTTTATAGAGGAAAACATTGGTCCACCTGAGGCACATTTTATTTTCTTTGCACTTTGAATTGTCAAAACTGTAAATATTTTAATTGGGATGAGAATTCCTGAATGTATTATTTATTAATTAAAACTTTATACACAAGTAAAAAAATACTGTACAAAGGCGGAATTAATGCCTGAGGCACTAAGTCGAAGTCATTAAAGTCAAGTTAAGTCATTGAATTGTTTTTGGATTTCTGGGAAACAGTTTGTGGGAATGACTTTAAAAACAAAATAAATGTTGTTCTATAGTTGTTGTTCTATATATTGTGACTATTTAAAATAAGTCCTCTGTATTTTTCCTTTGCGTGCATTTCAGACAGAGATGCAGCGACACAATAATAAGTAGATGAAAACCAATTTTCTTAGACCCGTCAAAATCCTAGTATTTGTGTGAAACTGGGGACAGTTGTACAGTTGTATGTGAGCAACAGCTCATGAATGAATGGATGCGTCTACGCGGTTGTGCGATAAAGTTCTGAGAATATTTACACTACGGTCGGCGCCGCTGCGCCCACGCACGTCTCTACGCTGACTACACTGGGTCAGAGCAAAAAACATTCAAATACTACTATTTATATCCAAAATACTACACAAACGTCTTACTAAATTCACTGAAAATCTATCAGGTCGTACATTTTGCAATTAGGAAGTACTTTCGCCCACAAATCTCCCAACTTTGTAAACAAAGGCGTTGTAATATTTATTACTCTACAAATAAGCTGTGCTGAAGACATTAGACTGACGTGTTCAGGAATAGTGAGTAATCTAATCCGTGCCTGAAGTAACATGTAAACGAGGAAACCGCTGAATAATTTTTCTCTATTACGTCATCGCATTATAACTAGAATGTGTGAGATGAGTTAAGCACTAAAACGATTCTCACTAATGATGAATAATATTATAACTGTAATAAACATTTTCACATCTCGCGTGTGTGCAAACGCATAACTTATCTGTTTTCTGCCTTACGAAATTAGACTGGACTTTCTCGTCGGTTACTGCTGAGCATGAGGTCCCGGGTTCGATTCCCGGGTCGGGCGAAGTATTATCCCATGAGGAATTTCTCAGTAGCAGCCTGGATTCTGGATTTGTGTCCGGTTGATGGTAAAAGGCTCGCCCATTATTACATGCGACTAAAACATAATTGGCGAAATGTGGTTATACTATGGTACACCTCTGCCTAACCTTCCGGGGGAAAAAGCGTGATTTTTGAAATTGGAAATCAGAGTATAGAGGCTATATCAAAAGTAAATTAACCGACATCGTACGAAACCGCAACGTGGAAGCCAAAAGCTCTCAACTTTACGATGCACTAATAACAGGCGAGCTGGCCATTACAATGGTACAGGATTAGTAATACTTCGTTGGCCCATTGCCCACTAGTACTGGACCAGCTTGTTCGTACTGTTGACTCTTATACTGCGAAATAGCAGTCCATTGACACACTAAATGATTTTAGTTCTCGGTAGCTAGCAACAAGGTGGTAATCATCATAAATTCACGAAATTTTCTGGTGAGTATCAGGTTGTATGTTTTTCAAAATGGTTTGATACCGCAACAAATATGAATTTACAGAAAGATTCAAATACATCATTCAAATCATCAATACATTATTATATCTCTAAGTTCAAATTGCTCTATTGAATGATTATTTTATGAAATCATGACATTTCAAGCCTTTTGAATGATTATTTTATTAAATCATGAATTCATGTCATTTGAAGCCTATTCTAACTTATAGAGATTGATAGTTCTAATGATTATAATTCTGAAAATACATATGGTCGCAAATCATATTTTGACTAACATATTATACAACCTGGCCCTCACATGCAAATTCATAAAAACCTTGAGAAAATGTAAATTTCGCGGGCTACCTTCGCGTATCCCCCTTTATTTTTATGCACCGACACAAATTGTAACGGGAAATGAATATCAAATAGTACGAGCTGAGTAGAGACGTACCTACTATCGTTTTAACAATCGATAAACATCCACAAACGAAGTGTCGATCATCCAGCTTAAATACATGTTACCGCGAAGCCTTCTCACGACCCGGTAACATGACTAGTGTAGGCGCCTCTCCACAATTATATTGAAATGATACAGTGCTGCACATGCTTGAGACAATGACAGGACCGTTCAGTGGGTGGGCTAGTTAATATTTATTTATGTATTACTTTTGTCTTTATGCACTTTACAGCCCGAGGTCGGAAACACAACTATTATTCAACATGCTACAAGAAGATTATCTATAACTACGATTTAAATAACTTTGTAAGAGCCAATGGCATTACATCGATAC
The DNA here is from genome assembly GCA_963082905.1 of Oligia fasciuncula. NCBI lineage: Eukaryota > Metazoa > Arthropoda > Insecta > Lepidoptera > Noctuidae > Oligia > Oligia fasciuncula. The sequence goes on along the minus strand of OY720388.1, from coordinate 14,524,760 downwards.
ATTCATATGTTTATTATTAGTAATAAAAGTTATGAGACCAATTCGATGTCCGCTTTTCGTTTGCATTTCAAGCAAACGAAATGCACCGATGATTACAGTTACAATAAATTTACATATTGATATGATGTTCTTAGCGGGCAATAAAGCCACAATAAGGAGCACAATCAGCCTATATTGTCCCCACTGCTGGGGTACAGGCCTCCTCTTTTCGAGAGGAAGTGGAATCTATCACGCGGGCCCAGTGCGGGTTGGTAGATGTCACAAGTCTTCGAATTTTTTGTTCTAAGACATGCCGGTTTCCTCACGATGTTTTCCTTCACCGTTTTAAGAGCAGTGGTGATGAAATTATTTACGCAAAGTAAAGCGCCTGTCAACTCCTAAATAACGGCCGTTTCCACTAGGCCAGCACTGCTGTCAAATTTACATATTGATATGATATTCTCAGCGGGCCATAAAGCTACAATAAGGAGCATTAAACTCAAATTGAAGATATTAAAACGTAATTAGGTGTTTGTACGTGTTTGGTAATTTGTGAGGCTGAGATTGGTACTCCCACGGCTGTCTGCCTACGTGATATCGGCAAAGGTCACGCAATCACTTACCCTCTCCATTTTGAAGGGGTTTGTGCGAACTAGGAATGATTAATCGACCTAGTATTTAAAAAGCAATTCTAAATTAACTCCAGTAGCAAGTTGATGATCGAAGTAGCACTTAGAGAGGCATCGTTGTTTATGTAAGCTGATACTTTATAATGGTCCCGATTCCCTTGTTCACAAACTAAACTAAATTTAAGTTCAGTGCATCTTTTTCTTTCTATTTCATTATGAAAAGGACAGAAGATATGTTTTAGTTTAGTCCTGTCAAATTATTCGGCGTCTGACACCACTTCATACAAGTTTAGACGTGATTAAAAAATTACGTCAATTAACGTCAGGCGCTGATATTTATCTTCTGTCCTTTTCTTAACGAAATAGAAAGAAAAAGATGCACGGAACTTAAATTTAGTTTAGTCTGTGAACGACAGAATTGGCACCAATATCACATCACGCCATGTATCCCTGAAGGATTGGGCAGCACGCGTAGCATGGCCGTCGTAGAAACGGGTTTTGTCGACGGAAGAATAGACAAAATGACAGATTGTAGAATTATTTGTACGCATTCTACGCGTCTAAGCATGGCAATGTGTCATTTTGTCTATTCTTTCGTCGACAAAACGTCGTCATGCTACGTGAGCTGCTGAGGAGTACACACAACGACACATCAAGCTATACATTTCAATTAGTTTTAGCTAACCTTGCATTGTATTTTGCTTTTCGTACAATGAGGAGTCAGCTTATACTGCAAATGTATAGCTTGATAAGTAGTCGTGCGTACCTACCTATAGTACACCCACATTTCACCAGTTATGTTCACTTTAAGTCCTATGTAATAGGGGGCGAGCCTATTGCCATCAACTGGGCACAAATCCAGATACCAGGCTGCTATTGAGAAATTCCCGACAGAAAAACCCAATAACATTTTGCCCGACAAAAAAACCCTTGGCCCGACCTGGGAATTGAACCCTGGACCTCATGCTCTGCAATAGCGCTTGCGACCACTAGACCAACGAAGCAGGCTGATACTTTACTGTTTTTTTTTAGGAGAGGTATAATTTTGAATTTTTGACAGTTCTTCCATACAAAAACTGTCAGACGTCAATTTTATTCCACGAATAAAAATTATCTGTATATTGAAAAATCAGCCCTTAAATAAGTAGGTACCTATTACAGCTTTCAGTCTCAAAGCATTACTGAGTCCCGGGAAAAAAAAAACTAGACTCGATGTGGTCTCGAAATTCCCGGGGAAAACGTGACATTTGAGACTATTTAAAATCTAGGTTTCTTACTTATAGGCTATGCAATTAGGCAGTCAAAACAAGATATTTTAATCAAGTAAACAACAACAAACAAACGCAAATAAAAAAATAAAAAAAAACCTTTTGAGGAACTAATTATTTCTTATTAAGCTCTCGTGTAAAAATGTAAAAAAAAATCACACCAATAAATGAATTTGAATCATTAGCATGGTGTCAACGAACAGACACGATTATGACAAAAGAGAAAATAACAATAAATGAGATTTAAGGCGGTTCCTCCAATGGACAATACCCAAACTCACCATAAAAACTGATAAAGAACAGTAAACACTCAAAAGCAGTAAAGAGAGAGATATCTACAAAGGGGTATAAAATTTAAAGAAGCATTGACGCCATCTCTTACCGTTAATAAATATCTCGTATTTATGTTTACAATGTATTATGGTATCGTTTAGATCGTTTAAAACTTGCGTAAGCTCGTGTAAAGATCATAAAAGGACAGGGCTGGATTCAGACGCTGCGAGGCACAAAGTAGAATGTAAGATTCGCGCGGATCTTTTGATTTTCAAGGTATGAAAAACATTTATTCATTTATCTCGACTTTTCAATTTTTTTTCATATTGCACCCAAAAGATTTTAAAAGTATTTTTTTACATTTTCTATCTTAATTTTTAGGTTTCCGTACCCAAAAGGTGCCAACGGGACCCTATTACTAAGGCTAGGCTCCGCTGTCCGTCTGTCTGTCACAGAGCTGTATCTTTTGAACCGTAAAAGATAGACACAGAGTGTGTGGCTGCTTTATCAACAAATAATAAAAATATAATAAATTTAAAATGTAAGCGTGTTTATTTCAGCGGATTAAAAAAATATTGTTAAATATGTTAATAAAAATAGAATAGATTTAAAATGTAAGGGGGGGGGGTATAATTAACGTGTTTATTTCGGCGTTTTTAGAAAATATCGTTAAGTATTGTACGATGGTACCGTGTTACGGCCCCTCGAGTGCGAGTCCGACTCGCACTTGACCGCTTTTTATTTCTAATCCGGTCCTGAAGCGGTGGGTTACGGCAACCCGGCGGGCGGCGCGCCGTTTCAGCTTCGCAGCGTCCGGACCACATCCCATCCGCGTGTTTATTTACTCGCTTGTCAAAAGTTCGACACACGCTGCCGTATTTATAACCGTGCGGAAGGTGCGCCGGAGCAACGAACTGTTGTGACATAATCATAAAACACGGACATTTACAGCAACAAACAATATGAGACAACGTCCATTAAAAGAGTTGTAGACCACCGTAAAAGGGTTTATGGAAGGAGCGAAATTATTTACGTACCGTACTTATTATGTTTTTGATATATTATTTTGTTTTATGGGAAACTAGCAGCGCCCCGCGGTTTCACCCGCATAAGTGTCGATCCCGTGGGAATATCGGGATAAAAATTATCCTATGTCCTTTCCTGAGACTCAAACTATCTCTATACCAAATTTCATCTAAATCGGCTCAGTGGTTTAAACGTGAAGAGGTAACAGACAGACAGACAGACACACTTTCGCATCAAAAAGTGCTGTTCCCGAGGAAAACAACAATAACGTTATTATGATAATAAATGTCGCCACGTGTCTTTCGAATCACGATTGAATTATATTAGAAATCACGGGATCGAGATTTATGCGGGTAAAACCGCGGGGCGGCAGCTCGTTTATAATATTAGTACCTAATGGATATTACACCCAGGTTCAACAATCACACAAACGCTCCTGCTGAGCATGAGGTCCAGCGGGGTAATTGCGTAAGGCATTATCAGTAGCAATGGCTTTCATTTTGACAGTTCAACAACATTCATTGCGTTATCTAAGTTGTCGAGCAGACAAATTTTTTGAACGTATGAAGCAATGGATTAGCAATATCCTTCAAAATTATTCAGATTATGATTGATAGTGTGTTACGCAATTAGGGTGCTGGTTTCGATTCCCAGGACGGCCGAAGTGATATTGGGTTAATAGGTTTTTCCATCTGGAATTTCACAGATAGCAGTCTGGAGTCGTCTGGACTTGTGCCCAGTTGATGGCAATAGGCCCGCCACCTATTACATGGGACTCAAATGCAGGTGTATTACAGGTTTACCTTAGCCGGACATTACAGGCGTGACAATCGGCAAAATAAGGACGTGAAAGGTTAGACATCGTTAGGAATATCGTTTTCGCAAGTCAAAGGTCGTTCTTTGTCACGTTTGTTTATAAGAACACCCGACATATCAGAAAGGCATCGCTTCCAAACTGAGACAGTTCCGTTATTGGATCCGGTATTTAATAAAAGGATGTATCGGCCTTGCTCGTATTTGGGCCACAGATGCGCGATCTCTGCCCCATTGTGACGTGGGCGAGTGCATTCGATTTGTTAGGATACTTGTCAAGTGTGCACTCGGCTTACAAACAATAAGGCATGGTTTGCAACACCGTAGTATCTATTTTCTAGTATGCGTAGGTATGTATATGCGAGATTAGATTACACATAGACCGCCGGCGCCATCAAAGATTTGCTGACTTTGATACAGTTTTCACACCGAACAAGTTATAAATTGCGAAATAGAATAGGTGTGAATGTAAAGAAAGAAAATACGTTTTGCGGTAAACACGACACATAAAAAGAATACAAACACAAAAAAATAACAAGTTTGGGGAAAACATGCGTCATATCCACGCAAATCGGCCATCGCTCAGCATAATGCTAAGACCCTATACGAGACAGAGAGCGCTGGTTTATAATTTGATATCATTTTGAATTGCTTTATAAATATTTATCAGCTTCTACAAAAATGGAGTTTTTAAATAAACAGTACTTACCCAACACTGATAAATCTGTATCGTTGACCTATTTACATATTAATGATACGCCAAAATATTGGTGAGCACCTTATTTTTTTTTCTTTTGCTTTTTTTTTTGATGTACTAATGTAGCCCGCGAAATTCAAATTTACTTACGGTTTTTCCAATTTGCAGGTCAGTGCCAGGTTGTATATTGATTAAAATATAATTGACGACCTCAAAAAATATGGCTTTACAGAATTATAATATGTAAGTAATTAGAATCAGCAATCTCCGTAGGTTAGAATCGGCTTTAAATGTCATGATTTTATGAAATAGTCATTAGGGTAATATAAACTTAAGAATGATGAACTAAGAGAGATGTATTGATGATTTTTATGATTATAATTCTATAAATAAATACCTATTTGTTACGGCCGCCAATCATATTTAGATCAACGTACAACAACCTGATAATGTCCAATTTTTTTGTCTTCCGCAATTTGATTTTGAGTAGGTAACAAAATATGCTTCGCGAGTGTAACAAGAATTATAAATTTATAATCATTAAAATTATTAATAAAACCCTCTCAGTTCATATAATCCTATTGAATCACTATTTAATTAAAAATCATTTATTTGCGAGCAGAATTTCGCGGGCTACCTAGATAGAGCATCCCCCTTAAGTAAATTTAAATAAGTGTAGGAGTAGTAATAGGCGTCTAACGTAAGCCTGAGTCATAGCTTTTGTTTTCATGATCCGACAGCCGACAGCGAACGTAGACGAGAAAATTATTTTCTAAGTTGTCTAGTCATTAGGAATCGTTACGTTTTGTAACATCCGTCCATCGTCCGGAGACGGACGGGTGGACTACGAGTCATATTATTTTTATTTAATTTTTACAGCCAGTTTCCTAGGAATTAATTGTTAAGATCACGTTGTAATGTTGCACAATGTTATATAAAATACAGTATGAGACAGTTATTTTCATTATAACTACGCCTACATAAAACTAGAGTGCTCAGATTCATGATGCTTCCGGGAAAACCGAAACGATAAAAAAGCTTTAGGTTATTGATTTCTCATTAAAACGCAAATCAATCTACATAATTTAGACCTTGTTTTTTTTCAGTATCTACTTTAATCGTAAATGTTACAATAATTTGGCAAGATGAACCTAAGTAGATACCACATTTAGTCCAAAATATCGATCGAATATTCCTAACCGCGACTTATAAAATCAAAACTTAACACGAGGTGATAAATCACTCAAACCCAGCTGGTTCTAACACAAGCGTTCCAAATATAAATGATTCGCAAAAAAAAAAGTATTGGAGCATCATGAACTCATTCACTCATTCATTCGATTTCATGCAATTCGTCGAATCTTATAAATAGTACCGATTACTCTCGATGTCGGTACTATACAGAGACGGGTCATTGCGTCGGATGGATATTTTTTTTTTTTTTTATGTTTTTGCTCATACAGTTCTCGGATCAATGAGCATAGTAGCTAATTATTTCGCTATACATCGTCGTAAAGGAAACAAGTAATGGTAGGTAGATACACCTATTTTCAGCGTATAAGCGCCGCAATCAATGCGAATGACGAAACATTACAATTATAATATCTTACTATTGTGTGATTATAGCTAAATACGGTTATATTGAACTTAAAAGGAATGGTCTTAAGTTTTACTACCCACAGTTATGGTCAAACCGGATACGGTAGGATAAGATCTGTTCTAAACAGACGCTTAAATGGCGTAAAATAAAAACGTTTACCTAATCAACTTATGTCGTTTACATCTGGAGCATCAAAGTCTCCAAAACAGAACATATAAAGCTCATTATATGTCTCAGTCATAAATTCGATCCAGTTCTACAAATAGCTTCGTTTCTCGTAAATATTAGAGAAACTACTGTTTATTCGGCGTACACCCGACACCAAACAAACGTTAGAGTTATCAGATTTCTATGAACGAAAGACAGAAGAGGGTTTCGGTATGGTAAAGAACTAACGATATAAGTATGTACCTTTCATCATTCTCTCTAGATATTCCATGACGAACAGGGAAGGAAAGCCATTCCCTAATCCATTGATTCATATGTTTGAAAAATTCGTTTCCTCGACAACGTAAATAATGCAATGAATGTTGTTAAAATGTCAAAATCAAAGGCATTGCAATTGACTTTGTGTTAAGTACGCAATTACCCATGCATGTCCTAGAAACACATCATCCACCAACCCGCACTTGGCCTATAAGAATACTACATAAAGCTGATTATGCTTATTCCATGTTCTGCTAAATGAACACAAGGAGCGGCTCATTGTTGGTAGATAATAATACGCACTATTATTTCATTCGCATCGTGTTTAATGTGTTTTTGATGTTCATTCGCTAGTTCAAAAGCATTAAAAGCTACTGTCATTAGATACGTACTTAATTGGGCTTGTTAGCCAGTTCAATTGATACGATAGATCAATTTTCACACATTGTACAATGTGACTTTCAGTGGTCCTCAATCTGGCATCCAATTTAATTGAAATTAATTAACTGAACATGTTTATTGGTTACCAACTTTGAATTGTAGTGTTGAAATAAGCCACAAATTACTTTCATGTTAAATTTATGTATAAATAAATATTCTGTGCTAATTTCCGAAAGCCACAACAATCAACGTCATTAAAAATACTTAATTGTTTTAAAGCAGAAAACTGTGAACCGGTCGCGATGGATATTAACGCTTTCTTGATTACAATGATTACTCTAAACTGCTCTCAGATGCTTAACGTTAAATTAAATTATTTGACGCACATCTGTCGCAACAGCTTTAATATAGGCACAATGATTTTACTGCATTGCCAACGTGTACCGAGAATGATGCAACCGTAAAAACTAAAACACAATCTCCCTTAATTAACCACTTGCTAGTGTTGTTTAAGCTCAACGAACAATAGAAGCCGATACAGATGAATGAATCGATCCATGGGCACAGCACTATATCGAGACGTACATTTAGTAGGTAGGTAAATCCTTAATGCTGTGAGTGTTCTTGATAAAATCCATTTGCTGAAGCAAAAAGCTTAAACACGACGATGCAATAAATCTTTCTGAATGCACTCACAATCTACATTTGCAATTTATCGAAACGAGAGACGATTCGGAATGTTTTTACTGAAATTGAACTTTGTGAACTTAGGCCAAGGACAGGCCTGCACGCCTTTCTTAAAAGCTGTACGTGAACCTGTTAATGAATTAAGTGGGAAGTTTGGCACGTGTTGTGGTCACGAACTGTACCAGCTGTCCTAATTTCAATACCTTCTGACCTCATTCAGATATAAGGTAATATTTATCAACAAACTAAACTAAATGTTCCCCAGAAATCCAAACACAAGATAAAGGATAAAACAAACACTTGGTCCCAAAATCATAGGAGCGTAACAGACTGTCTGCGAAGTCCTGGACAGAATTAGCCGTTTGCGAGGGAACCCTTCGCGCAAAACGATCTCGTGACATCGCGCACGCGCGTGGCTCCAGCGCGCGTGTTCGTTGCCCGCGCGCATGTGACTAACCCGGCGTTGCCCGGCCCAGCTTAGCCGAAAGCGATACACACGAAAGCTCTCGACCGTTAGAGAGGGACAGTGAGCATAGCCTAAAAGCTCGCACCGTTGTCACACAAAGGGAAATTAGAAACAAATCTGTTGATACTCAAAATAATTTAGAGGTGTTGACGATTATATGAAGGCAACGCTTGGCAAGAGCTCAACTGTTGCTTAAATGATGCGCGGGTCAACTTCAGAACCATGAGATACAGGCTGCATTCAATATTTAGACTACATAACATAATGTTCCCACTGTTGGGAAACAGGCCTCCTCTCTATGAGAGGGAGTGGGCCGTAATCCACCACGCGGGCCCAGTGCGAGTTGGTAGATGTCACATGCTTTCGAATTTTTGTTTCTAGAACATGATAACGACATGACATGAGATAGAATAGCACATAGTAAATGTTTTTTTATGAATTAGTTCAGCATTAATGAATATACGAGCTAGCTACGAAAGCGTTCATCCGATCATTCTAGACATTACATTCAGATACAATCACATTTCGCAACACTTACGGCCAAACACAACAATGAACCAACATTACAAACGTAACCAGTATGAAATGCCCCGATTGACTATTATTCTCTTGCGCACCTTTCCGTGACACGGTCCCAGCACCCTCGACCTGTCATCAAACCTAAAAAAAGGCTGCCTTTGTTGTCGGACCGTGAGGTCTGACGTCCGGGAAACCGACACTTGACCTACCAACGTATTTAGATCTTTTGTGTACGGGATAAAGGGAAGCGTGACTTATCCTATTCGGGCTACAGAAAAAAAAACCTATGAATAAAGACTCCGTATTATCATAAATTTTGTGACACGCTTTTTATTTTTATTTGATCGCCAGCATCTTGACTTCTAATGAATCAATCGAAATAAAATTCCCTTGTATTTTATGTGGGCGTGTGTGGTCTATAAAAATATGCAAATGGTTTAACTTTTAGATCAATCGATAGATTTTTATTGTTGGTTTAAATTGGGATGTGTTCTGTATTACGAACATACCTAATTAGAAAAAACAACGGCCATAATAAACGCTCGAGTTATTGCAGATTGTAAAATATATCTGCATTTCAGTTGCCTTTGCACTCATACAATAAACAAAAGCCGTGTTTAAATAAATATGGAGATTCATTTTTTTATCGTTCTAATTTTCATACGTTGAACTGACGATAAAATTACAGGTACGCTGCGGAAATGCCAATGCAATGAACGATGCAGCTGGGAAATATCATTTTCAAACAGAAACGAATCGATCCAAATCGGGTTTCCGATTCTGTAATTGCTATTGCTGCAATATCGAATGGTGTATCTGCGTCCTAGTTAGTAACCCATGGGTTTGGGCTCACAGGTGGGTCGCGGAAATGCCGGTGCATTCGACTCTATTTTCATACGTTTTGGTCTCGCCACTAACGCCCGCCTCCGCCCCACATCAATGAACGCTTCGCCCAACTACTTCTGCGTCCGCCCTACGGTGGTGTACCGTGACCAAGATGCTTTGATACTTTTCGTTTTTCAAGGAGATTTTTTAATGTAGCATCTAATAAATATTTACGTTTATACATCTTTGGGTACGCGTAAGTAATCTAAACAAAGATATTGCTATTACCTATTATTTTATGAACAGAAACGTACAGGTAATATTAAAATTTATTAAATATACTGTTATTTAAACTTGAGCATTCACCACGAGGCAATTTACAATTTCTAACGTGATGATATTATCGTGGACGTCCACGTTCACGTCCATAAAATATATGGATTTATAACATGCACGTTATAAAGTTACCGTGGCCGGAAATTTATAAGTGTCTTCATATATTTCCATAAACATACATATTATACTTCTCTGTCTTAGCGTGATGCCGTGGACGTCCACGATAATATTGTCACGTTAGGACTTATAAAAACCGTTATTCGTTTTTGGGCTTATACGGTTTTATTATTTCTTTCGGTACAAACTTGCTGAGTAGTCTGTGGTAAACTTAACCCCTCAAGCGTCAAGTGTACCTACACCAAGTGTACATAAGACAAAGTGCTCGGAACGTCATCTATACACCAAGTGTACACACCTATTGTCATTGTCATTGCGAAAACAATGACTTCACTGCGTCCATTCAACTACTCCGACGCGTGGGGTGTTTTGACAGATAGGCGGGCAAATGTGTGAGTAGTACAGAAAATATTCGCCAACTACCAAGATTGTTGCCGCTGACTAGAGCCACAAATATAAATAGGTGGTCTTATTTTCTTATTTACGACTGTTTCAGTCTTAAACATGCAACTTTTTATGATAAATTCAGCTTTATTAGCGTCGTCGGTACTCGTGACAGAGGCGATGCAACTATCTGTCTGAAACTGGGTTTATGTGCGGTATATTCGTGTTTATCACTTTTAATGTTTCTTTCTTCATACGACGGACCTAAACGTGTCGGATTTATTGCGCAATATAAATTTATTACAGTAACAGATTTAGTTGGATAAGACAATTAGTTGGTTCGTTTAATATTAATGTTTTATTAATTTATGTGATCCTGATGATAGATTAAATCTATACTAATAATAAAGCCGAAGAGTTTGTTTGTGGGAACAAGCTAATCTCTGGAGCTACCAGCCGAATTTGAACAAATATTTTAAATTTTGATAGCCCAACTCTTTAGGGAGGCTATAGGCTATTTACCATCACGCTATGACCCTCTGGAGCCGAACAAAAGAAAGTCAGACAAAACACTACGGGAAAACGAAGTAATAGCGCGGGCAAGTGATGCGATGAGACAGGGTGGGTCGGAACAAGAAATTTCACAAAGACGAAGTCGCAGGCAGAAGCTAGTTAGTTAATGTTATAAATATATAAAGAGAGATGTGATATAACACACTCTTAAATCTCATTTAGAATAACTATAAAACGGTGACTATTACAATTTAACACCTACTTTATAACCAAGTTGATTAGAAAGAATCTCTCTTATGAGCTTTTCAAATGCTTCTTATAATTGAATAACTATAATTGCTTGTGCTTTCGTATTTTAAGAACATAATTAAATTTTAATTAACTTATGGTTATTTTAAATAACGGTATATTTCAGTGATTGCTGGTAGCGGGATTTTAATAAATTACTTTGCGACTGTGTTTAACTAAGTTAACATTTACTTACTCACCGGACAAAAACTTACGACGCGCATCCTGCCTGTATGATATTTGTTTATGTAACAGAGGTTTATTAAGTACTTGAACCTTACTCAATATAGGTCACATTAAATTAACTTGAGAAGCTCAGACGTGATGGGATCGATATTTAAATACGATTAAATTAAAATAAAAAAGATTTAATGTGTTTTTTTAGGGGTCAACGACCACTGGTAGTGTTGTTACTTGGGGTAAGAGTTGAGAAAATATGTTTTATCGTGTTTTGATATCGATAACAATCACATCTGTGGAGTTTATACAAAAAACATCTGATTTTTTTAACTAAAGTTTCAAGTGAATATAAAACTAACTGCGAAACCACAAAAAAGGCATCAAATTTATTTATTTTATGATTATCATTTGTTTAGATATCGATACCCATTACATCTGCGGAGTTTTGCTAGCTATTTAATTTGAATACTTACATTGCGTAGAGAACACTTCACCCACAATTTTTGTTTTAAAAATGGAACGAAATCTGTTTATTTTCGAAACTTTTGGCAATGCTCTGCCAAATTGTCCGATCATGATTAACTCGGCAAATTATGGCTGTTTTTCGGTTTCTGTCTCATGTGAAACCAATTTGAATTGCTCTGCAAATATGCACAATACTGCCCGATAATAAAGGGGCATAACACTTTTATGTTTTCCTTTTCGGACCAAACTGAATAATCGGATTAAATACGTCGAAAATTGCATCTCATAATACAGTTCCCGAAATCAATGTACCAGGAGCGCATAAAATTCGAACACGTTTCATTGATCGATATAAACCGACATAAGAACTTTGTGTACGCTTACTCACGCAGTCTGGGACTCATCCCGATATCAGCCCGTTCCAATATTTTGAACTACTCGGAGATAGTCCAGTGAGTCACACTCACATCTGTGAGTCATGTCACCTTACCTCTCCTAGGCCTGAATTAACTACGCTACAGGAATATACCAAGACGCGCTGTTCCTACATTGTGTTGTGCAACACGATGCTACTAATTTACTAGCGTAATAACGGTTTATTAGTCTCGCGTTCAATATTATGACGTAATCTGTAATTATGACTGCGAAACGACCAATAAATTGATAAATGCATATCTTATGCAGTTATGTAACTTAGTTTTCAATTTATGGATGGGAAACTAAAATTGAATACCCCGTAGAGAGGCTGTGGATATGTATATTCCTGGCGTACACTCGCACAGGTAGCAGGTATTTCAAAGCACGTAGCCTGTAGTAATTGACTTGATACCAGCAACTTGTGCGGAGTAAATCGCTTCGTTAGTCTAGTGGTTAACCGAGCACATAGGATAGCACATGATTATCCTAATAATGGACTCTACGATAGACAGATTGTTCGATTTATTTCTACTTTTTCTTAAAACCATTTTATTATATTTGCGTACTTTCTTTAAATTTCTCGCACAGCACGAAACTCCCTCAAAATGGGCTCTCACCCACAAATATCCATTATTTTTTAATAGTGTTTGCAACAATAACCATACAGTGTTAATGTTGCGAATTTGCAGTTGCCCACGATCTTTATATCGTTCTTTATTCGTCCCATTGTCGCCGAAGGGTACCTACACAATGGCTCCAAATCTTTTCTTCCTCGACGCTCCACTTCACAACTGGACTTAATTTATTTTTCATTTCATTCAATTTAGAGAACAACAAAGGCCCTATATAATCGAGTTGCAGCAATCACAAAGCTATAAATCAAAATAATTCGGTGTGTTCGGAACAATTAAGCGCCTAAAAGGGAGAGGCGGGAAACACGAGTGAACGATTTTGTAGATACCACATTTTAATTAATTTAGGACACTCTATATTTAAAAGGCTTGTGAAAGCATATCGTCGTTGATAGTCCAATTCCGCGTAACTAACATTGTTAAATACCGCGTATGTACACTTCTGCTAATTTTACAGGAGGGTTAAAAAACTGATTTTCTAAAAGATTAATAGGCCGAATTTTGAACGAACTTGAATATAGGACCGTTTCGTTCTCCTTAATCCAATATACTATTTTTAAAGTGAATATTCCCAATAGTTTACTTACAAAATCACTTACGCTGTTTAGTTTCGAACGATTCTGGTTCATAGACAGTACTTACGCGAAATTGTAAATGAAATAAAATAATGCCAAAACCTCAATCAATCATGTATTTAATAATATTAAGTGTTTAAATGACTTTTAGTCATTAATAATGGGTATGAAGGTATGAAAGAATACAAGATATCTCGTTTTGTCCATGTTCATTTTAAGACCCACTCTTTCGGAGGTTCTACTGAGGTCATCGAGCAGGTCTTCCATAGTCTCAGCCATGACTACGATATCGTCGGCAAACCGAAGGTGAGTTATGTACTCGCCATTGATGATAACGCCAGCCCCTTTCCAGTCCAGAACCTTGAAGACGTCCTCAGTGCAGCGGTGAACAGTTTCGGAGAGGTACTCGTAACGTCTCCCTGTCTCACACCTCGTTGCAGAAGTATAGGTTTCGAGGTCTGACCCTGGAGTCGGACTGACATAGTGGTTTGGTTAGACATAGTAGTTTTCGTACAGACACTTCAGCACCTTGATGTACCGATAGTCGATCTGGCACCGTTGAAGAGATTGCAGTACAGCCCATGTCTCGATCGATCAAAGGCTTTCTCGTAGTCCACAAACGCTAAGCAGAGAGGCAGGTTATACTCTTCGGTCTTCGGTTTAACCTGTCGCAGCGTATGTATGTGGTCTACGGTGCTAAAGCCTTTACGGAATCCGGCTTGTTCGGGAGGCTGGAAGTCGTCTAACCTGCGCGCGAGACGGTTCGTGACTCTCGAAAACAGCTTGTAGACATGGCTCAGAAGTGAGATGGGCCTATAATTCTTAAGAAGGCCATTGTCGCCCTTCTTAAAGAAAAGTATCACCGCTCTTCTGTTGTTTTTGCGTTGCTTCAGAGCCATCCTAATCTCGTAAAGGCTGACGTCCGGGATGTCTTCGGTATAGTGTCAGGTCAATCTAGCTCTTGGGTCGTTTGCCAGATTCGTAACGGGGTTACTTTTTGATGTTTATAACTGTCCATAGAACCTCTCGATCTCTCTCAACAGCTCAGGTTTGGCGGATACGATCCTGCCATCATCGGTCTTCAATTTCGTAAGCTGGCTCTGCCCAATAGACAGATCTCTATCAACGACCTTTGACCCTTTATTTCCCTTTATCGCGTCCTTAATACGGTCTGCATTAAAGTGGCGAAGATCGCTTTTCAAGGACTTAGAAATCCGTCTATTGAGCTGCCGGTAATTGAGCGCATCATCTGAAGACTGCAGGATCATCTCGCGCCTCTCCTTCATGAGCCGTAAAGTAGGATCAGAGAGCTTTTTTTTTGTATTCGTAAGACGGATCTTGAAGATCTTAGAACCGACCGTATGGACAGTTTCCACGAACCCATCGTTATAATCGTCCACGGAGCTCCCTAGGCATTCGAAACGATTCTGAAGTTCGAGCTGAAAGCTCATGGGGTTTTGGACCTGGATCGGTGCTGGGCGGAGCGTAGACTTCATCAGTCATCTTTCCAGCTTGATATTTTAGTTCAATGTGCCTCTTACCATGCGGTGAACACTTCCGGTTTTTACCGCATTGATCACAGAGACATCATTGAATACTTGCTTCTTCGTCGACATAATGAAGTCAATCTCATTTTTAGTAGCACCAGTTTCGAGATTGTGGTAATCGTTTCCAACAGTAGTCTACATCCCAATTTTATCTATATAAAGTATAAAATACGTGTGACATACTTTACTTTAAAAATAATCCAGTAATTACTTTAAAAAAACAATTTTTACCCGGAGCGTCACTTAGATACTGCACGCGGATACGCGGTTTTCGTGTCGTAACTTGTTCGTCGAAAGATCCGCGGTATTGTTATTTTTTAAATACTCGTCTTCCTTTTGGACGATTCAAAAAATTGTCATACGGGTCGACGCCAATCACAATCAGTTACCTACAGCCGCGAAATCTCATTTTTGATTTTTTTGTAGATTCGCGGTTTTGAATAATGTTAGTTACGCGGTATTGGACTATCAACGACGATATGTGCTCTTTTCCACCGCTCTAAATTTCGATGGAAATTTAGAGCAGTGGAAAAGAAAAGAAAGTTTAATTAGTATTATTTAAATAAACAAAACTTTTTACAACAAAATTCTACGAAAAATGTTTTCAAGTGGTGCTTCAGTAGGCAAAATTAATGTCATCCGGCTGTCGCCTGTCTGATCTATATTTACTTATTTACTAGTCGCTGATTGGCTACTTAACTTCTAGCTTATAATGTGTCATCAATATTAATGTAACATTAAGGCGCTCCCTACTCCAGCCGGGTCAGCGGGATTGTCCGAAGGGTTACCGCTGGCCCGGAACATAAAGGGCTAAGGAAGGAACACGGGTGGGTTTTAGTCAGTAAGAGTCTGACACTCCCTTCCGCTCCACCTAGAGCGGGAGGGGTCATTTGATGATTTACCATCCACAAAAAAAAAGGCGCTCCCTACTGGGAGCATTCCCGGTAATGTAACCTTTACTCGCGACTTAGCCGTCTTAATTCTACCTATTATATATTATATACCTATTATTACCTATTATATATATTTACATAATCATCCTTTAAACTTTCCACTGCTGGGATACAGGCCTTCTCTCTTTGGGAGAGGCAGTGGGCCATAATCTAGCACGCGGGCCCAGTGCGGATTGGTAGATGCCACATGTCTTAGAATATTTGGTTCTAGGACATGTCAGTTTCCTCAAATTTGAGAAAGTAATGAAATAACTTACACAAAATAAAGCGCCTGTCTGGGTTCGAACTCACGACCAACCAATCCTTAATCGCGGCCGTTACCACTTGGACACCACTTAACACCCCCCACTAATAAATAATAATAATATTATCACTCTGCACTAGTTGGCGGCCTGCGCAGTCTACTTGCAAAGCCCTATCCGTTGCAGTGGAATTTTGGATTGTTACATTACAGGCAGGAGCGCCTTACACGAACACAGGAACACTTGTACCTCAGGAGATAAGCCCATTATATCAAATTGACAACGCTTTGATGGTCCGAAATTGATTACGGTTTTGATTCAAAGCACGATACCCAACGGTAAGCCAATTAAGCCGGCGGTGAATCGTAATGAACCGTTAATGACACGTGCGACGAATACCAACAAATTATATGGATTCGTTGCCATCACTATTTGTGTTAAATTATAAATTAGCAAATAACACACGCAGTTGATCACGATATATGGATCAGTCGTGATCGTGAAAGCCGACCGGTAACCGCAGCTCCATTTATTAATGTTATGATTTCAAAGCCACTATTGAAACACGATATTATTCACGAGGTTTTAATTCACCAATGAGAGCGGAAACTAATGGGAAATAGAAAAGTCTGAAGTTTTCCTTACAAACTGTCTAGCTTGTTTGTCTGATATTATTAATAGAGTTTGGAGAAAATACAGTCACCATTTTATCACCGACCTACCAAGATGATACTGAATCAATCAGGTGCGCTTTACGAGTTTCAGCTCTACAAAGTGTAATTGAAATAACTGAAGACCTGAATGTATTTTTTTTCATATTTTATACAACTAACAATTATGGACTTTTGTCTGAATAAATAAATAAATAATACTAGCTTCTGCCCGCAACTTCGTCCGCGTGAAATTTCGGCCATTAATTAACCCATCGCGTCGCATCCCATCGCTCACCCGTGTGCTACTTACTTTGTTTTGGCTTAGCGTTGTGTCCGACGTTTTTTTTCCTTTTGCTCGGCTCCTAAGTGTCGTAGCGTGAAGTTAAATAGCCTATAATTTCCCTCAAGAATTGGGCTATTAAATGCAAAAATATTTTTTCAAGTCCAACTGGTAATTCCACAGATTACCCCCTACATACAAACTTACAAACTTTACCTCCTTATAAAATAGATTTTAAAATACTTATTCCTCAATTTTCATGATTTCACCTACCACTGTTTGTCTCTGCATCATCCAAACGATAAAAAAATAATGCGTAGAAAATAGCTATGGCATTAAGTCCACCTCAGTACATTTGTGTGCTTATAGTATTAAATAAATAAAACCTGAAAAGGCAGAAACTTTTTCTATACTAACCTAAAATTGCGAAAAATATCGGCTGTTCCCTATATTTTATCGAGTTATACCTACGAACATAAAAGTATGGAGCAGCTGATTTCAATTGCCTTGTATAGTTATAATTACTACCTACACCCAGGTACCTACTAAAGTACTAGTGTTCCTTATTTGTATAACAACATCACAGCGTTTAAATGAATCTAACCGAATGCGTGTGGTTTGATGAAGATTGACACGAATTCGGCCGAAAGGGGCCGAGAGGTCCCGAACGTGTTGTAACTGTGGCGTGCTCGTGCGCTGCTTTATTGGCTGCCAAGTTTCGATCAAGATTATCGGGCCCAATTAAAAATCGTCATATGATACCCCTTGTCAAACCGTCACGAGCTGATGAAAGGAACATAAATATTGAAGGTAAATTATGTTCTTGTTGTCAAAAAGAAAGGATGATATCAGTTTTTCTTTATTGGCGAGGAAGAATCACTTATTTTGAATTAATATGACCAATGATATCGCCTAACCATTATTCTTTGAACACTACACGCATTAAACACATATCAATGCTTTCAGAGACTGTTTAGGCCTTAACATTCCTATCAATTAGCGATCTTAAGTACTGGCTATAAATCCCCATATCCACACGTACCTTATGACATCAACAAATCATACACGGATATATCGTCGGATATAAATCAACACAAACGAACGAGTAGCCTCTCGATTAACAATAATTTCGTTACCAGTTGGAATAAATCTAAATGAACGGACGACGCGCGACGATTCTTAATTGACACGTCGGGTTACTGGACCGCGATGTGCTGTGAAACACGATATCCAGCATGTGTTTACTAATTACAGTGTGACAATCTGCAAGTCTATGGAATGGCATGAAGTACGGCCAGCTGAACGTTCAAGGATGTCTAGCGGAGAATGACAAAAAAATGCTCCAAATAGCTGAATCATATTTCGAATCTTTTGTTTCCAATACCTAACAAAGATACTGATATATGTTTTAAACTCAAGGCCAATTCCCATAATAACTAAACTTACGTTCAAATCCTAGTCGCAATCTCATCTCAGCGACAATCAATGTAAAAAACTTTTCAAAAATGTAGGGAAATTAGAGGTATTTTTGACAGATTGAGACTGAGATCAAACTAACGAGCTACGAGAATTGTCCCTCAGTTCACATTTCAAAACAAAACAAAACTATGCTCTTATTAACAACGTAGGTTATGATTCAAACAATGTCCTTTTTTAACCGACTTCAAAAAAGAAGGAGGTTTCTCAATTCGACCGTATATTTTTTTTTTGTAAAAATGCTGCGCATTTTCATTCCATCTTCAGTCATCGTGTTTAAAACAATGGGGGAAACAAAAACTCATTTTCATGGGTTCGTTTTGTTTGCGGTAATGCAAGAGCAACAACGAGAGTTGTGGGATCCCCCTCATAAACTGTTTGGGTAAAAGGATCTCTCATATCGCTTCGGTCGCGGCATTAAGCGGATGCTGCCGATCCGACAGTGCGGAAAAACCACGGAAAACCAATTTCCACAGGCCGATTCATGCATCGATTTATACAAAATTATGTTAGCCCGCGTGTCGCATACTTTATGTTTTGTTTTTGGCATTAAAAGTGCTGCTGTGCTGCTTTAATTAAAGGACTTTTAACTGTTCTTTTTTTGCATTTTTATCGGTAATGGGTTTTAGTATTTCGGATTCAGTTCAACTGAATTGTAAAGCCATATATTTTAATGTGCGCTTGAGTTTAATTGTAAGTATTGAATGTAGCACACATTCGAGACTAATGAGTCAATTGAAACACGCAGAGCGAGGAAAGGAACGAAGATAAAATATAATACCTTGCTTTAAAGGGTCAGTAATTTAAATACCTGCGTACAATAAAACCTAAGCTGCAAAATAAAAGTGAATGATTCAACGCGGGCATACCGAACATATTTGTGGAACATTTTCGGTACAGCTTCAGGCTCTCCGCAATCCCACCTGTCCACAATCCGAACATGCCGCAAGTAATTTATTCGCTCCTGCCCGATGACCGACAGGCCGCGGATGACGTCACAACCACAAGTTTTTGCTCCAAACTACATGTCCATGTTTTTGCTGGCTGACAATTTGAACTAACTGACAATTTGATGATCGCTTTTTTTTTCTTTTGTGTCATGCGATATTGTTATTTAATTTTGGAACAGGAGTAGAGTGCATTCAGTCAGTGCTCTTTTTTTTAAACGATATTAATTGGACAAGCCAGTATTTTTAATTAGAACCGGTCTAATGTGTTACGTAACGCGGACACGGTCTATTCATTTTTTTGTTGGCGGCACTTAGAACAAAGGTATCATCGACTGATTTTATTGTTCTATTTTGTTTGACATGTAATAGACACAATTCGAGTATCAGGTCTCGAGATTATTTGGCTATTATTTTTATGTTTAAAAGTAGATACCTATGTTAAATTGAATAACTGGCTAAAACCAACAGGTAATCTTGTAATTCTGTAATTACAAGATTATCTGTCCAAAAAGACAACCAAGGAGTGAAATTTAAAACAGTGCTCTACATCATCATCTGCCTAGCCTGTTCCCAACTATGTTGGGGTCGGCTTCCAGTCTAACCGGATGCAGCTAAGTACTAGTATTTTACATGGAGCGACTGCTTATCGCAGAGATGAGAGCAGTGGTGGCCAAGTGGTAACGGCCGCGACTTACAGGTTGTAGGTCGTAGGTTCGAACCCAGACAGGCGCTTTACTTTGTGTAAATTATTTCATCACCACTGCTCTCAAAACGGTGAAGGAAAACATCGTGAGGAAACCGGCATGTGCTAGAACCAAAAATTCGAAGACATGTGACATCTGCCAATCCGCACTGGGCCCGCGTGGTGGATTACGGCCCACTCCCTCTCACCGAGAGGAGGCCAGTGTCCCAGCAGTGGGAACATTAAAAGGCTGATTATGGTTTATGGTTATGGACTGCTTATCTGACCTCCACAACCCAGTTACTGGGTAAATACGATACCCCTTGGAAGACTGGTTGTCAGACTCTCGGAATTCTGACGACCCGTAACGACTGTCAAAGATCTACGAATGAAAGCCGGGACCAACGGCTTAACGTGTTTTCCGAGGCACGGAGGGGTCTCGGTATGTAAAGATGGTCACCCATCCACAGACCAACCGCGGCAAGCGTAGCTTAACCTGATCGATAGACCTGAGCGGCTGTTATTATTTAGCCACGGGCCCCTCAACAGTGCTCTACATGTATCCACATAATGTTGTATGTACCTAACAGTAAGTAGCTTTTGGCTTTATTGATTCCTGATTCACAATTTGAATGATTTATTTATAAATAAAATTGTTTTGTTCAATGGCGCCACTGAACAGAAGCTACATAGTAACCACAAACCGCAACTTTTTATTTTATTTTACATGTAGGTACTTACGCAGTTGTGGCTTTGGTTGATAAAACATTAAGTTGTTTTTTGTATTTTTCCATGTAAGTACATAAGTAGGTTATTTTTATATTTTTTCCTTTCATGCTGTTCATATTTACCTAGCAATTTCAAAATCATACAGAACATTAAAAGAGTTTAAAAAAAACAATGAGTTAACGCAACTTTTATTTGAGTCATTCTATTTGAGAGTTGAAAAGTGATATTTACTGACGAATTCTGGGAAATTTTCAAAAATAGATAAAAATTGAGAGTTGAAAAGTGATATTTACTGAAGAATTCTGGGAAATTTTCAAAAATATATAAAAATTGAGAGTTGAAAAGTGATATTTACTGACGAATTCTGGGAAATTTACAAAAATACATAAAATTTGGGGTTTCTCATATTCCAAGAACTTTCGCCTGGGCTTTAGCAAATGGGTCACACCCATAGATATCCGAGTCACACCTGTTTTTTACATTTATATAGGTCACACTATCACGTCCTGGAAGAAATACATAGGTTTATGAGAAAAATATGCTTGAAAGGAAACCAGCTTGAAACTTACTTAGCAACTAAACGAGTGCTTTAGAACATAATCCGTAATATCACTCACACAGTTTTTTATTCGCCCATCCATTAGTCTTGTCGAGATTATGGCAGTAGTTTGCAAAGTGACAGTCCTTGTAATACCTATGTCTGTGATCGACACCTGACATACTGATATTAGATCGTGGTGTCAACTTTTGAAGTCTCTTAAATATTGTTGAGCTTTAAGTAGGTATACCGTCACCAAAAGAGATAAGTAACCATCGAATACAGTTGAAGTCTAGTAAGAAACCGAAGGATGTTTTCGATTGAAATTTGATTTAATAAATGAACTGTTTGTTTTCTGTTAATTAAATTAAATTTTATATGAAAACATCCATCGATCTTAATAAACTTCAACTATATCCAACGACACTGGTTGCTTATCTCTTTTGGTTTCGGTATCTACCTTACCTACTATAGTCACCCTATAGTTTTTATTGTTATGTTCTGTAAGTCTGTAACATAATCTCCTTCTTTGAAATACTAGGAAAGATATTTTCGTGATTTACTAAATGCTTTCTTCCTCTAAGTATTGGTCCATAGTCCGATATTTTTATTGGTGTCCAGTGAAAGTTTTTCCAAAACTATTTTGGGTATTTTTTTTACAAAACTGCGTAGCTTTTGGGGTGATATGCACACTTAAAGTAAAAATACCGTCGTCCTTTATTCGTAGGCTAACAAATGTAACAAATTGATCGATTGAATCATTCATTGTCAACATTGCTGTGTGGTCTGTTCTCACACAACAAAATGCTAATAGCCATATAATTTCCCACCCACTTGAATAATCCCACAGATTCCTACAAAGGCGCTCATGATTCATCCCGGGTCCAGGAATCGTGTGATTTATAACTAATTTCACACGTCTCGAGTACTTTCGAACGCCAACACGTACGAACATAATCATTCTCATCACTGAATAGGTACCTACTACTTCATTGATATTCAATCAGCAATCAGAAAACAAAACACTATCGTTCAGGGTTATGATGCGCCTCTATGTGCCTTTTTGGTCTAGTGGTTGATAGCGCTACTGCTAATTCTGAGGTCCTGGGTTCAATTCCCAGGTTGGGCAAAGGGATACTGGGTTTTTTTTCCATCATAAATTTCTCAGCAGCAGCCTGGAGTCTGGATTTGTGCCTGGACGATGGCAATAAGCTCGCCCCCTATTACACGGGACATAAATGTAACTGTCGGAATGTGGGTGTAGATACACGTCTGCCTAACCCTTCGAAGATTACAAGCGTGATGTTAGGTATGTGATGTTATTCCGTTTATACCAACTATACTACACATACTATTCCGTTGATAACCTACACTACACTACAATGCTAGAGCATTCTGCATACTGCCTTTATTTTAACCCACAAGCGATAAAAAATTCTACACCTAAAAGTATCGTGAGATTAAATTGCATACGTTGTAAGTATTGTAGATACGAGTACTATCTGTGGTTATCACGTGTCATATTTCCTATTTATTTAAAGTTATGGTACGCACGCACGACGACATACCAAGCTATACATTTCCAGTATAAGCCGACTTCTCAATAAGTATAAGATAAACAATGCAAGGTCAGCTGAAACTGAAAGCTATAGCTTGGTATGTCGTCGTGTGTACACTACAATGTGACTAAATATCCATTTATTATCACTCCTACCAAATACTTCGTCATACATTTCCATAATAGTTAAATAAAAAAAATACTACCCAAATTAAAAAAATATAACAATTTAAAAAAATAAAAACCCGACTGCGGTAAAAAAAACTGAAAAGCTAAAAACAATCCCACTTTAAATTAAATAAAAGTTGGAAGCAGGCCCATTTGAATTTGAAAATATAATAAAAATGGTATGGGTCCCACCTGCTTCCAACTTTTATGTAATTTATAAAATGGGTTTTTTTTTACTTTTTCAGTTTTTTTTTTAACTTAAGTTTTTTTACTGTAGTCGAGTTTTTTTTTTTTATTTCCTGCTTTTTAGTTTACAAATGTGAAAGATTTCGCAGACAATTTAGTACTTGGTAGGTACGTGTTTTTTACGATATGTCACTTCGAATTACTTTTAACCATATAAGTTGTATGTATTTTTGTAATCACCTTTTAAAAGCCTGTAGTACCCGACTGCGCCAGGAGGGTTATTTTGATACCCCACTCAATAGGTTTTGACAAAAAAGTTTTTTTTTAAGACATAAAATGGCGCCGAAAATAGGCCATTTAATTTTTTTTCAATTTTGATATACCCAGTGTCGCTCTCACAATTAAGACAAATCTAGCGGCACCTCTCAAGCTGAAATCGATCAAGCCGTTTAGGCTACAGAGCGTGCCAAAAAAATATACATACATACATATACTTACTCGAAAAACATAACCCTCCTTCTGGCGCAGTCGGGTCAAAAAGCATCAACATTTTCATAGTAGGGCCATGGAATGTTTAAGAGCGGCGAGATCCCCTCGTCTTTCCGCCGCGCCCTAACTACTTCCTCTGTATAATTAGCTGGCTAATAAGTCTCTCAGTGAAATATTCAGTGAGTCGGGGCTTCGGGAGTCTCCTCCGCGGTTTGTGAATGGAGCTGTCAATAGCGATTACAGAACCTTTCGATATTAATTCTGTTGGGAGTGGGATATCGATAGGTACTCCTTGAGTGGGTCTGAGGTTATCCTTATTCCATTGTTTTTCTTGTGGCATTAATAACATTTGTGTTCTTATTTATTAGTAGGTATCACCGTTTTTATTCTTCAAAATTTTATGAGAATAAGTACTGGAATCAAGTACCAACCCTCGTCGTCTATTATGCAAGCAAAGTTCGGTAAGAATAAAAAAAATTGGAATATATATATCATTTGATCGTATATTAAACCATAGTTAAATATATTATATTACTTTTTATTAATTATAATTAAACTACTTTGAATAAAAGAGCCATTTTCATTAGGGTTCCTCCTTGGGTGAAACAAATCTATAAAAAAAATTACTCAATTTATTGACTTTTTCGCAAGCTACGTTTTCAGGTTTCACACGTGATCGATGGGAATTTTTTTAGAAATATTTTGATGTTTTTTTCATTTCTACTGCATTGTGGTGATATATTGAAAAATGTGGTATGTCTATTTCGTGTAACTTGTTAAGTATGTATGTGGAATAGCGATTTAACATTTTGGTATATGTTTTTTGACTCTTTGGTCTAGTATCATGTAAAAGGAATACACGATTCAATGAATTTTTCTCGATACAAAAAAATTGACATCACGGCGCGGCGTAACGCTTATGAGTTATTCAATGGAATTTAATTTAAAACATAGAGAATTATCATAATTATCAAAGTTTACTCAAAATAGTTTTAAATAAAATTCATTTATTTTGGTTAATAATAAAAAAGGAGTTATTTGTTTTGGCACATACGTCGTTTTATTCCGAGCTCACAAACATTATAGCCATCTTTCTTCTTTTGCGTTTCAAAAGTAATTGCATCACTTTCACTCGCTTAGTAGAATATTTTTTTTTAAAGTAATTAATCTCCATTAAATTATCTATACAATGGTATATACATTAAGCAGGCTATCTGTACTAGCAGGTGTATAGAAACAGTTGCAGAAAGGAGGCAAAAAAAATGTTTCGATAGTAAAGCACTTTCTAATGCTTCGCATTATGAGTCGTGCAAAGGTAATTTTGTCTCATTAGTGACAGTTGAGCTCTTAGCTGACTTTCGCACGGACGTAAAAATATAGTGGCGGGATTTTATCGCACACTTGATTTTCCAGAGAATGGAGAATCCAATAGAGCGCATCCGAGCACGTCAAAAAACACACTGTTGGATTTTTTTTCACGAAGCTAAGCAGTGCGCGAAAAATCCTGCCACGTTATTTTTGCGTCCCTGCGAACATCGGCTAAGGCTATAATTATAATTGTAGTCGAAGAAGAAGAATGGTATTTAGATTGATTATTTAAATAACTATTGATACATAATATGAAACTAGGTATGTACCTACGTATTTTACTCTACCTACATTTGGAATTCTGATCAAAATAATATAAGCAACATTATTCCCTCTAACGGATAAACAAGTGCACTAAACTCAG
This sequence comes from Oligia fasciuncula, assembly GCA_963082905.1. Lineage (NCBI taxonomy): Eukaryota > Metazoa > Arthropoda > Insecta > Lepidoptera > Noctuidae > Oligia > Oligia fasciuncula. The sequence continues at coordinate 14,499,081 of OY720388.1, read as the reverse complement.
TCATATATCTTCTTTGCAGCTTAAGTAATCGTGGGCAATCAATCTAAATTCACATACAATTTCCTTTATTACACATACATCATTCGTAGCACTTCACTGAACAAATAGGCTGTGTATTTCAGAAGGGTGCATTACTGATGCACTCCTTGCGGAGGTAAACAAAACCAATGGGGGTACTGATCACTCTATATCAATGTTATCGTTTCCGAATTCCTCGATTAACTGCACTAATGAACGAAACTGATAGAGAAATATTATTGGGAATGGGGGAAATGGGGATATATCAATTTGGGTTATTTATTTATCTTTCATAGGGGATTGAAAGAAGTATGCGGAATCTGAGTTATCAAGATAAACTCACGCCATCTTCCCATGGGGGTAGGCAGAATGTACAGAACGTCATCTGCTTCGATTCTTCCATCATCACTATCATTTGAGTACCTTACGTAAAACGAATTCGATGGATAATAATTCCAAATTGCCGTTAAATGAAAGTTTTGACGGGAGCTTTACAGAACTTTCACAGTATTAATGGAAACCTCTTCTTCACAATCAGCTTCCATATCTGATTGACAGGTCACATCAACGCCCTAAAGTTTAAAGATAGACCTCATGATCAAAACTCAATCAAAGTTCGTTCGAGATTTTCATTATCTCACCCTTCTACATTTAATAAGTGCGTATAATTACCATCGAGCTTGATATGAGCCCTATCATAATGTCGTTGGCTCGTGGCTCGTGGCTCGTGACAGCGGGTTCGATTCCTCATACATATTCAGGGGTCCCCCCTCGCGTGCTTCTAATGAACCTGACTGTACAACATACATAGATAGGTACAGAAGGTTAGTTCAGTAAAATATCTGAAAACACACGCACACAGACAGACACGCATCTACATGCAGTAAGTAAGATATATGCGACTGGCAATCGTCTGACATAATTTCAGATCACCGTACGTACAAGTCAAGTCAAATCTAACGTAGGACATTCACGATCAGCGTAAAACTATTAGTAAGTCATTGCAATGTTTTATCTTGTTTAGGTAAGGTATAAATTAGAAAAATGTATTAACGAGTTTAATAAAACTCTCGGCATTCCAATTTATACTTTATATCAATGAGATAAGAGTTGCATTGCAATGACTTACTAATGGTTTTACGTCATACAAATTTGATTGTAAATGCGCAGGTTTTCACTCGTTGTATAGAGTTGTCCTTCTGTATGTCCCTGTATATTTGTGCTGACTGACTGTAGAATCTATTGTCAGTTGCAGGTTGAAATCCTTTTGTTGTCAACAAATTAGATTTGTACGTGAACGCTTTTGTTGATGACGGAGGTTGTTTACCTGTGCTGTTGTGAGGTTAATTTTTTGCGTGTTTTGATGTATGGTTCCGGACACCTGTTTATGTAATTTAAAAATGTATTATTATCGCTTAAAAGGGTTACCTTCTCATAAGTGCCTTTTTAATGGTTTCATAATAGATTTACATAATTAAATGAGAATTCAGCAGTGCTTGTAATATTGTCATATTCCATACTAACTTCGCCCGCAACTTCGTCCGTGTGAAATTTATTGTTTCCCCGACCCACCCCGTCGCATCGCATCGCCTGTCCGCGCTATTACTTCGTTTTGGCTTATCGTTCTTTGTGATTTGTTTTGTTTTTGCTCGGCTCCTAAGGGTCGTTGCGTGACGTTTCCTCAAGAATTGACCTATCAAATCCGACTGGTAGTTCCAGAGATTAGCGAGTTCAAACATATAAACAAACTCTTTACCTTTATTATTAGTATCTATAAGTATAGAATAGGTACTAATAATAATAAAATACCCGACGATATTTCATACTACTCACGTCTTCTCTTCGTAACAATCGCACCTTTTTTCCTGCTGCAAACCAATAAGACAAACGACCCAATATCACCCTTGTCACCTACCTGCGACATTTTCCTAATGTTGCCAGTTAAAAGGAAAATTATACTCGCATTACACTGATATAAAAGGCTATCGGCGTGTTCATCTCTCCCCACTTTTCCGGCTGGCGAGAGAAAATAGGAAAAATGTTAGCAATGAGTAGAGACGGGGGTGGCGGACCGGCTAATGCGCCTGATATTATTATTGTGGCCAAAACGACGGAACGAATCCGGCAATATTCGTCGTCATGGTAAATTAGCCATCGAAAATCGGTTGTGATGATTTTGATATTTGGTTATGATTTGGGAATAATATAAATTCAATAATAATAATTTATGTACATACATAAACTCACACCAGCTACGGTTCTTAACCTTACATACCTACTTCTTTTGTTTCGTTTATGTTCTACCTACATGGAGTTTATGTGTAGGTATGTGTGGTGAAGATTTAAAGAAAACTTTTGAGCTGGTATACGAAAGTATTAGTAGGTATTGCATAATGAAACCGTATTTTGTTTAAAACGAGGTATTTGTTTCTTTTCCCCACTCAATTTTCCTTCACACATTTCTGTTTATTTGAATAAGAACACTGTTGTGAATTCATTCGATTCCAAAAGTTTTCCTTCGTCGTTTGGCTTCCCTCGGTATCACCTGAGGGCGCGTTTAGATTGAAATTTTCATTTTCTTCTTAAAAACAACCTCCCCTCACCGACCCTGCCACCCTGTTAACCACTGACGAACAGATTTGCATGCACAATTTCCACTTTTGAACTTTTTACAGCAGCTTGCCTCTCTAAAGACGTTAAAAGTACACGAAAAGTTAAGATTTATTGATATTTAAAATTGCATTAAAAATGCAAATATTTACTGCTTCGTTTGTTAATGTATTGTTTTAAAGAAAAATGCAGGTAGTTTTGAAAAGTTGAAAAGAAAATTTACCTCGATTGTAGTTTTCCCAGACTCCTGCCATTTCATGAGGTGTTCGCCTTTCAATGACCACCCGGGCGCGTAGCTGATGAGTCCCGCTCCCGCCGCGCCCGCGCCACCCGCCGGCGCCGGAGATGCTGTAGCGGTAACTGCCTCACTTGTCTCCGCTTTCGACTTCTTGGGACTCGTCTGAAGCCGGAAAAAGCTGCGTCCGTGAGTTTTGCAACTTTTCGAGGGGGAGAAGAAAAATGAGCTCTTCTTAGGCGATTTTTCTCTCTCGTCGCCCGATTTAGACGTAGATGCGACTGTTTCCGCGGCTGGCGCATCTTGAATGTCGTTATCAATTGAGTACCCGCTGCCACTCGGCTTCGGTCCCGAGCTCTCATCAGCGACGAACAATAAGGTCCTTTGCACAAATGGCGTCGCTTTATTGTAGAATTCATGAGGTTCGGGTACTTTGAAACTGGACGGGATGGTTGTTCGATGTGTCTTCGAGAAGCGTCGTTCCATGTATTTTCTTGCCATATCATGCCATGCACTTCCTTACTCATTACTTTTCTACGTCTAAAGTCATGAAATCACCTATATCACTGATTTTAAAATAGAAACCATCTTAAATTTTTTTTAGAAAAAAACTACAAGAAGAACCTCCTCCTTTTTTAAACGTTTGTTATTAAAAGTGAGAGCCTGTTACATCGATTGCGATTTCTCGATTATCATTACTGTATCCTGATTCATATCCGTCTCACGAAAAAAGGTAAACATCAAGGCAAAATAAACCGAGTAGAATAAATCTATGGCGTCCCCTCGAGTTGGCAAAGATAGGCGGGCGGTATTCGTAAACTATACGGATCCCCCACCTGACTGAGAGAACCCTAACGTTGACTAGATGAGACTTCATGATAGCTAGAAATGGTATCTATTCGTCACATGGGTTATATTGTGGAAAAATACTGATCGGGAGATAATGGAGAAATGGGGATTATTAGGATTACATTGTATTGCGAGTGTATTGACGTATTAAAGTGTTTTTATATCATTAACCACGGATATCTATGTCATTAACCATCAATAGCATAGATATCCGATCAACAGAATCTTATTATCTACATGAGTTAATATTAAAATATTTACGAAGATCCACAGCGAAACTTGCAATTTTTGAATGGTGTCCTTATTTTATTTTTTCCACAAAAACGTGCACATTGAGCACAGTTAGAAAAATCTAACTTTATAAATGAAAGTCAATGTTGGCTGGCCTAAAATAACGGAACTCAATATCCCACCGAAAATAACTGATTCCCTTTCATCTCGTTTCCAGTAATTCTATTAGACGGCGCGGTGTGTTCGGCGACGGGTTGCAATTTTCACGCGGAGGTTCCTACGGCCTATCGATCGCGTGCGTGGGTAAACATTGCCGCCCCAGCCTTATTGCAAATTATCCTACACTTGCTGTGAATCTTAAAACATTAGAAATAAAGTTTAAAATACCTTGCTCCAGTTAACTAAGTAAACATGTCAAAAGTCTTCAGCGGAGACTTTAAAATGTTTCGTAAAAAAAATGTTTGTTGATTTTTCCGGTGATTTCCTTACAAAAATTATGAGGAACAATTCGTTTAACTGAGAAAGGCAAGCCTTTAGAATTGGAACTGGTAATGTTATGCCTCGAATGTGGCACGATTGATTAATTTCCTGAGTTATCCTGCTTTATTTACGTCTGTATAATTTCCTAAACAAAGGAAACGTGTAATAACAATGGCAGTGAAAGTAAAACACGTAACCCTCTCTGTTTAGTCAGCACGCACCGCACTTCACGGCAATCAAACTGACACGCTTTGAGTGAAATGTAAATTTATATATTTTCACACTAATTCTAACGTTAGGAAAGCAGAAAGCATGTTTCTATGGAGCCATTTATGTATTGTAATAAGTTGGCGAGTCCCTTCATCCGACACTAAAAAGGAAACATGAGTCGTATTTTTAATATTTAGGATAAGTATTTCGTAGACACCTATATGTAAAGCCTATCTAAACTTAAAATACTGAAAGTTACTGTAAATGATTCTGTTCCATTTTGATTTAATCATAGTTATCTAGTGATTTAATTCATTTATATTTATGAGCCAATGGTTTATTCATATAAAATCACACATGATTATAATAGTAATATGATATTACCTTCAATAAAATGAATCATCATAGACAGTTAAATTAAATATTGTATAATCCGCCATATTACATTACGGCTAGCCGTTATCAAAAACAGGGCCGTTTTGAAATGCGGCGGTTCAACTATTAGCCGGATTGAATGCAGCTAAATAAAAAACCGTCGGAATGTATACGCCGCCATACGTTGTTCAACATGGCTAGCCATAATGTAATACAGCGAGACATTAGCCGCCTCTTTGACAGTTCCGATTCTTAACACTCGTGGCGCTGCGTGACATAACAACAACAATGCCGTCGGATACAGAACTACGTCGACATAGGATGCAAGAGCGAGCGAAGGGCACCCCGAGGTTCGGTTTGGTTAGGTTACTTTAAACCCTTTACATAGTCACTCTACAATCTAAGTAGTAATACGATGCGGCTAAACGTGGCCCGTCATAATAAAGAACGTATCGCAATGACAATCCGGCTAATCGTTGAACCGCCCCATTTCAAAACGGCCCTGTTTTTGATAACGGCTAGCCGTAATGTAATATGGCGGATTATACAATCCGACTGCGACAAATACATTAAAAGCACATAAAAGTTTTTGTCGATCCCAATGAAAACAGAAAGATATAAACTTTCACATATAATTCATAAATGTAAAGCAGATAGGCAGTTTATGAGCAATAAACACAGTTTAATGTATTACTAATAACGCGTAAAATGTCTTGTACCTATCTAATGATGTTTACTTGTGTTGTGTGCAACTTTGGACAGACAATGTTGCTGGAAGAAAACTTGGTCGTTATTAGATACAGACGCCAGCACATGAAGCTACTACAATCTGTCAAATTTCTTTAATAGACTTTCAACTTTATCGCTAAAGCCTAAGGTTCAAAGTTGATTGGGAAAAATTTACAGTTTCGGGTAGCTTTATGTGCTGGCGTCTGTACTTCTGAATAATCAAATTATACTGTGTTCTAACTAATTATATTAGTGAAACTAAAGCTGAAGCTTGAAGACTTTAGCAAAAATAATTAAAACAATAGAATCCTTTAAAATTTATTTGCTATCGCTTGGCATTAACATTAATGTCTACCACTATAATCGTACCGTACGTAAAACAAAACGTTCAATCATCTCTATCAATATGGAAGCTAATGATATGCATCATATTTTTTTTTTTTAACAATAGAATGTGAATAAAGAATAAATAAACAATAGACTAAAGGATTCTATTGATTTTTATTTAAAAAACAATAGAATCCTTTAAGATTTCTTTGCTATCGCTTGGCATAACCTTGATGTCCACCACTATATCGTACCCTATATCCAAATGCAAAACAAAACGTTCAATCATCTCTATCAATATGAAAGCTAATGATATGCATGATATTATTTTACTTCAACATTACTTCCAACATGAATGATAAAACATGAATTAACCGAAAGTTTCGACGTATTGCGTTTTGCCTAATGGCTTTAACAGAGCTTAAAGACTCCTACAAACAGGCGCGAAGTGCGATATAATCGCGCGCGATACAAAAGCACCGCACGTTGCGCGACTTGCGGTGCCTTTGTGTCGCGCGCGATTTTATCGCCTTAAATTGAGATCTCAGCTAAAATTTCCCTAATTAGATATCCTTGATTACTGCCCAATAAGCTGTGGACCAAAATAACCACCACGTGGAGCCCTGACACAGCTAGAAGGCGTCGCGGCAGACACCGTAGAAGATGGTGGGACGAGCTAAACAAAACAAACGACCAGTGGTCCACTTTAGCCCTGGATCGAAAGAGCTGGAAGTCATGGGGAGAGGCCTTTGCCCAGCAGTGGGATGATGCAGGCTAACAGTAACAGAAACTGCCCAACTTCAGAATCAAAGCTAAGCACCTTTCAGCAGCCGCGATTTAGCCACCAATTCACCATAAGCAGACAAAACACTTACACACACAAACTTAAACATACCCTACCTACATAACACGCAAACATAAACATACCCTACATAACACGGGCGATCTTTTACATTGTAACAATCTCAACATCAGACGCGTTTAGTCTGACCATTACAGCTTACGGGTCCAGTTTCCACCGTCCACGGGAGAAGGCCGGACTATATCGGTCGGATACCGTTCGGCCGGCAGTCGTGACTCCGATTATCTGTATCGAGACAGGCGGTCAATCGCCTATAAGCCGGCCGAGTGCCTGACCCCGGCGTGTTATTGTCGCCCTTACAGCCTTACCGCCACACGTTACTGTACAACGATTACCGTTAACTTAAACGTTTTTGGATCATAATAGATTTTGTGAGGATAGAGCAATTTTGTATGAAATATATTGGTTCTAAATAAGTGCCTATAGAGAAATTGAAAATTGAAATATATCTGAAGATATACTGCAGATATATCTTCGATTTAAAAAAACCGATCAAGTGCGAGTCGGACTCGCGCACCGAGGGCTCCGTACAAATTTGTATGTAGGTAAATAGTTTTTTTTTTGTAATTTGTTTACAAATTTACGGCTTTCGGATTTTTTCCTTTACTTGTGCTACATGACATTGCTTCTTGCCAAATTTCATGATTCTAGGTCAACGGGAAGTACCCTATAGGTTTTGATTTTGGAACATAAACAGCCGTATCTTTTGATTGCGTTGACTTAGAAGTTTGATTATTTCACTGCTTCAAGGGAATGCAGCCTTGAGTATTTGATGTTAATTTCAACTTGGTAACTTCACGCGTTACTGAGAAAAAGGGTCTTGACTGACGGACAGACAGACGGACAACAAAGTAATCTTATAAGGGTTCCGTTTTTCCTTTTGAGCTACGGAACCCTAAAAAGTCAAAAATATCAGGAATTGAATAGAAATATTTCAATCTCATATTCAATTAATGTCACTCCTACATTATCCTTCTGATTTTGCCTCTACTTTTTCGTACAGAAAAGCTATTAATAGAAATAGTGATTAATTCTTGAATTACTCGATTTAACAACTGCAACCCCAGGAAAACCCAAAACTTTATTTCTCACAAAAATATCTCCACTGAGACAACATTCGATCAGCAGTAGTTACCTACCCCCGGATTTCTTAGTTTCCACAAGAAATTGCGCCCCTTACCCCAATGTCCCCAGTTTCTTTGTAAATAGCTTTCCGATTCTACCTCCGAAGCTCCCAATTCGGGGGAGTTATTATTACATTTCGATGACATGACGAATTCGGGATGACACACGAGGGGTCGCACTTGACCCGTCGATACACCAGCCATAAAAACGTTATATTTACTCAAAACTCAAGATGTTATATTAACCCCTTGCGTTTTATTTGAAAATTGTAAAGTTATCTTTAATAATATTGGGTGACATATTAAAGAAGATGGCAGTCTTTGATTTTAACTGTGCGTCATTAACGCACAGTTAAAGTAGATAATTGTCATGATTTCAGAATACTATTAATGTTTAGATTTGTAAATATAAACTTGAAGTATGTGATTTGTCTCAAATGATTTTTGTATCAGTCTAGTCATGAAGTTTAAAAGGAGGTATCTCATTTGACAGTTACCGTAAAAGTACTGGTTTTATTGAAATGCGATGATTGGAGCATCGCCTATTTTCTAAGTTTGTTCTCTTCGAGTTTCGAAACCAAAAGGTTGTCTTCAAGAAGTAATAATAATAATTTATTTAATCAAATAACAAGTCTGTATTGATATTATGTTGAGTACCTAATTAAATAGTTTGTTAAATATTGCTATATATTATTATGTTAAATTTGTATGTGTGTAAGAATTTAAAAACAGACACATTTATACTGGAAAAGGTGTGTTCATTTCATAATTAAGCAACGGATTACGTTTGACTATAGTCCTTGTAGGCACTTGCAGGCCAATAACTTGTTACTACAACTCTACAACTCCCTAAGCTCGAAACCTTACACCAACTACTTACCACTTACCACCCGCTACATGTGGCTACGAACGGTGTCGGTATTAAACAATCTGTGCAGTGTAACACCGTAACGGTACAGCACGAGCATCAAGATAAGGTACGACCAAATATATAATCATAAAAATACCTTCAAATTAAGCTCATAGTCATACCCTAAAAACATTAAGATACAAAGGTATTTCCGATGTCAAAGCCCAAGTTCAATAACCCTCGTAATGGACCATACGTTCGGTAGTTGTCAACAAAATAAATAGAAATAATGGCCAGGCCGCAACTACACGGCTTCAGAAATAGACGGCTCCCCATGTGCTTCGCGCGAACTTGACAATCTACCCGTATGTTTATTTTTAACACTATCTTATTGTATTCGGAAATACTCGGAAATGCTCGGAAATTGTTGCACGTCTTTGAAGATTTGTTGCGATCTATTTCACGGGCGGCTGAGCTTCGCTGTGTTATGTGTAACGTGGTATAAACCAATTACTTTGCTCCAATCATGTGTTAACATCAACGGTGAGCGATCTGCATCAGAATTTACGTTGCGGACGTAATTTTCTGAAATTCCGACCGGAACGCAACAAGCTGCATTTGAATGGTTGGGCAAATATTGGTTTTCACTATCAATTTGATAAATAAACACATAATGTGAACGTTATAAAATATATTTTCCCGTCCATATTTTATGGAATAACCTAAACTAATTACGATAGAGTCACCCGTGACTTACGAGTTGTAAGGTCGTGGGTTCGTGGGTGGGTAAATTATTTCATCTCCACTGCAACCGACATGTCTTAGAACCAAAAATTCGAAGACATTCGCCAACCAGCATTGGGCCCTCTCCCACTCACAGAGAGGAGGCCTTTTTTTGTTTTTTTTCGGATGGGAAATTATCAAATGACCCTTCCCGCTCCGGGTGGAGCGGACCGTGTCAGACTCTTACTGACTAAAACCCACCCGTGTTCCTTCCTTAGCCCTTTATGTTCCGGGCCAGCGGTAACCCTTTCGGACAATCCCGCTGACCCGTCAGGCCTGTGTCCCAGCAGTTGGAACTTTATAGGCTGATTATGCACCCCTAACAATCAAATAGTGGTGCTACACTCCAAATGACATTCAAAAACTTGCCTCCCATAAGCTAAGTGCTTTCCACAAAATGTACATAGTAAGTAAAAACTTATAACCACATGACGCACGCGTCGACCGACTTAATTAAGTCGTCGCCTCAAGTAAAACCGAATTAAGTTTCACGGAACCCCGGGGACGTGTCGCGGCCAGAACTCTGCGGTGAGTCGGTAAGGTAACCCCGGAACACATGAGCCGCTCTTCGGTAGACTAATGTCAGGAAGACAATTACTATAGACGTATTTATAGAGTAAGTAAATGGTAGATAGAGTAAGTAAATGGTAGACGACAATAACAAATAAATTGGGAGGATAAGTGTGATATAGATGAAGTGCTAGTCTCATAAACTCAGTCCTAATTTGATTGTTTTTGATAAATGAAGTAATGAATGAATGAATGAATGAATTGCACCGATCCCAGCGTGGTTAAACCAGACTCGATTAATCGAATGAACCCCAAGATTCGCACTAGCTCCTGTAGCCTCATGTTCATGGTGCTACAGCGACCATTGCATATCAAGGAATAGACCGGGGGGCGCGTTAATGGTAGGGAAGACGTGCCCGTAGGATAGGTAAGGATTTAAGAGCCTACCGGATATGCATCCTAGTTTTTGATAAATGAAGTAAATGCAAAAATAATATATTCGTCTTATCAAGAGTGTCTTTCAATAACAGTACCAAGATTTAGCTATTAAGGAGATAACTACGATATTTAGTAATAAGACTTGCCCTTTTCGAACACAATTTCGATATCTAAGCTTCAGTCAAACCAAACGCTGCTGAATTTCTAAACATCCAAAGAAGCACCACAGAGTACCAGCGGCATTCCTAAACCTAATTGCTGGCACGACAGTTCGAACTGACAATGCCATTTCACCTGCAGTTTCAAACTAATCTTAAATTCTCAACTGCAAGTTTGCTAGCCAATTTGTTTCCCCGAAAAGCCTTCGCTGTCCGAAAATCGTCCGTAGCAGCTTTATGTCGTTGAAAATAGACGAAGCGAGGAGCTCGTGTGTCCCTGTCTTTAGTACCGGCTTGACTCGGCGCATGAGTTATTGTTCTGGCACTAGGTAAGCAGGATGAGCGTGATTTATTAACGATTATGTGGGAAACTATTTAAAAGATATGAATTTACTTTACAAAGACGCAAATGAATATGAAAAAAAAATTAGGTAATTGAATATTTTAAAATGGATCCATGAATTTGAAAATGTACCTTCCTATATCGACAATCCTTACGAATATTTCCCTATTTGTGTAAAACATTAACTAGCACTAACGAGTTTTTCATTCCGTAAAAAACATGGCAATATTATGTACAGTCAACAAAGGAGTTAAGTATACAGGAGCGTCGGATATTGTTGAAGTTTACTAAGAAACCGATGGATATTCTCGAATAAAATTTTAATTTATTAATAGAAAACAAACGGCTCATTTATTAAATTAAATTTCAGTCCAGAACATCCATCGGTTTCTTAGTAAACTTCAACTATATCCGACGCTCCTGTATACTTAACTCCTTTGTTGACTGTACCTACCTAAGTATTTAGTTTTTCATGAGGTGTTTGCGTCAATGTTTTTTGTGAATCATGAAAAAATCACTTGTGAAAATTCGATTGAAATGTCAGAAAAGCTTTCGTTGGTTCTGCCCAATTAATATTATGCCCCTTTAACAATTTTACTTCGTATAATGTACCTAGAAAAGTACACAATTCCACATAAAATCCTCGTGCAGGTGACTGCTGAGCTTTACGTGTGTAAAGCTCATCAGTAATCCATGCAATCATTTCATCACATCGGCACAGGCCGCTCAGGTCCGAAGCAATCCGTTCACACATGTAAGCGTGTAATTTATACGCGCACGTAGAGGCATTACTTCAAATCAACACGTGATTAAAATGCAAATGGCCGCCCTTTGCCGGACGCGGTGACCGTTGGCCAATTATTATGATTATTTAGTACGAACAAGGGGATAAGTTAGCAAAGCCTTGTCTGTGGAAGCGGCGAGTATAATATTATGTCAGATTTTAGACGAGAATTTTGCACCCCACAAAGTAATATTCACAGTGAAAGGAGATTCAATAACTGCTTGAAGGGTATGCAAAAGTCCTTACAATAAAATGTTCTACGTAGACAAAACAAACGGAGTGTCATGTTCGTTAGTATCGTAGCACGAGACAAACGCACTCAACAAGACTGCCTACACCTATGGCAAAAAGGTATGAGTTTATGAACTATGGTAAAATAATGTACCTACATATATCATATATAATGTAGTCGTTGCATCGGTTTTCTACCGTAGGTACGGTAGAAAACCGATGGATGTTTTCCAATAAAATTAATTTAATTAATAGAAAACAAACAGATCATTTATCAAATTAAATTTTATTAGAAAACATCCATCGGTTTTCTTACTAAATTTTAACTATACCCGACGACTCTGGAAACTTATCTCTTTTGGTGACTGTACCTAAGTAGACACAAACTTTTAAAATCAATATAATATCACAAATGACGCCGGCTATATCCAATGGCTTCGCATCAACGATGCAATAACAGACCAAAATTCTACCTGAAAATCACACGCACTAAAGCACTTTTACCTTCCATCATACAACGGTACACTATCCTATCCCTACATCTATCCGTTCATCCCCACACATGCATAACACACGGTACAATGGCGTACAAAAGGTCATCGGAGCGGTATCAGTCTATCCTAAATATCCGTGGGACTAATGACTCGTCCCTTTCACTGTCCGGAACTGTATGCCGTCTCGCATCCGCTTCTTGTTTATATTCAATCGTTTTTCCTAGAACACGCTCTAGGAGTATTTTTAATTGAGATTTTTTGAAAGGACATCAAAGGTGATTTTCAGGAAGGCATTGTGTTATCCGTTTTTTCGTTTTTTTTTTTAATGATTTGAAGCTATTTTAGTGGTTTCATCTCTTTTGTTGATATCTGATTGTGTAGGTAATTAAGTTTTACAGAACCTACATACATATCTATAATAGTCTATACTACCCGTTTTCGATACCATAATAAAATAAGCTTACAATACAGCCTTTTACTATTGAAAAACATCGACTAAACGTAAAAGACGTGCTCTCAAAATGGTGAAGGAAAACGTCTTGAGGAAACCGGCATATCTTAAAACCAAAAATTCGAAGACATGTGGCATCTACCAACCCGCACTGGTCTCGCGTGGTAGATTATAGCCCACTCCCTTTCGATGGACGCCTGTGTCTCAGCAGTGGGAACATTATAGGCTGATTATGTTTTATGCTAAACGTAGAAGAACAATAAATCATTTAATCTTAATTATTTCCACCATATTACGATAACACAACAATAGTGTAGGTCACGGCAACACTAAATTAATTAAAGAAATAAATAAATAATAATCGGGAACAATGTAATTCGGTGCGGGTTGCGTGCGTGGGGATTAGGGCGGTTGCAGACGAGACGTTGCTGGTGCGGGCGCTAATCCCCTGTGACAAGTGCCTGATGGAACCTTACACGACATACGTATACCGGTTAGGATTTACATTAATTTTGGGAATTGGGAACGCTGGGATATTACTGCCTATTTAATTAAATGTTGCGATTTAGTAATTTTGAATACAATTAAAAAGTGTTTTGAAAGAATCAGGGAGGTTTATAAAGTATGGAATCGGTCTGAGAATATGTCAATATGTGTTTAAACTGTCCTTCAGTATTGAAGTATTTAAATTTTGAGATAATATTCTAATTTTTTATTTCGTTTGCACAGTCAAATGATTTCTTTAATTAGATTTTTTCCATGATTTTTTTAAATAGGTACTGAAAAAGATTCTTTCAAAATTGCAAGGTTCGAACACAAAATATGAGTAAGTGTATTGTTTGTATTAATTAATAAAACATTTTTTTTTATATTGATCTTACACTAATTAAATAATTGGGTTACAAGCGAATCGTATCATAAAAAACATTGTCACAATGACAGCTGTCAAAACGGCTGGTAACATTCCGTTACTACAGTAAGTACCTACAAATTAATCCTAACATCAATCCCATGTTCTTAGTCCCCAGTAGGCCAGTAAAAAACATAAAATGTATCAGATGGTCTTCTTCCCACGTTTGTAAACAGTTCAAAGTGAAATGGGTCAAAAACGATAAGCTTACAATCTATCCCTCCTCAAACATTATCGCAATCTACTCACTTAATATCTCAATGGCCCCAATAGATTAGGGCCAACATTGGCCTTATTTTTGAATTAATCGATTCGTTTGTAAAGAGCCTTACAAAGTTGTTACTTCATGAATGGTAATCAAATACAATACATTCAAATGCATACAATGCCAATTAAATACCATGAATGGTATCCACATTATTTTGTATGGAAGACATAACACGCTCATTGGTATCTACATAAGTATGACAAAACTCAACTCTCTACCTATCATAGCTACCTATTCATACATACATTGATACAGAAGACATAGGTAATAAAAATCAATAGTCGCGTTAGCCTCGAAAAACTCAAAAACGACACGACCGGTTTGAATCTATATTATTTTTGTTTTGTTCGTCTTAATACATACTTTAGGAAAAACCCAAACAAACAGCTGCAAAATCGAAAAAATCTAAATTTGAAACGTGGTACGATGTTCACCGGGTTCCTATCAAAGAAAGTTTTGGAATTCCCAAATCGTTTTTACACATGTATCTAATATATTCATAAAAATAATAACATTGAAATTGAACACAGCGAGTTAAATTGTTCTCTGAATAAAATTAATGTCTGTAAATAAGAACGTAGTATCACCCACGCTTTGTCACCGTAACTTTGACCTTACAAGAATATTACTCATAGTTCGTAGATCCCGGTTTTGACTTATATTTTAACGGTAAACTGTTTGTCAAACAAGTGGCTTATATTAATAAAAAAATATTCAGGTTAGAATTTGAAGACACAAAACTCATAAATGAAATAAGATTTAAGCTCTGACCGCAACAAGATCATGGCAGGTTTAAAATCTTTTTATAGGGTACCCGATAGTGTGTAATGAGATTGCAGATTATCGATTTTTGGCCATCCAACAAGGATATAACATAGGTAGGTACACTGAAAAATAGAGAAGATGGACAAAACAAACGACAAGCGGTCCACATTAGCACTGGATCGCAAGCACTGGAAGTCATAGGCGTTTGCCCAGCTGTGGGATGATACAGGCTAACAAACACAGCATATTTTATCAGTACCTCAATCCTCTCCTACTCAAACCAACCGTACTTTCAAACCTGTCACCCCAATTTATTATGAAACGAAATGTTTTAAATTCACATGAACAAAAAGTATTCCATGTTGACAATGCAGCTTAATTAAAAGCTGCACTATAGTCGTTCCCGCCAATTTATACCGTCGAGTATCTCGTCCACTTTTTCGTAATGGCTGAAACAGCTATAAATAAAAATTACGAGTAATTTCAGGCGATAGTCAATTATTTCGTCAGTTGTCATTTGTTTGTGTAATAACAACATTTATTTAAAAGGGGAACAGGCCAATCTTCAACTCCAATTAAAAGTTCAGGATGTCATTTATTTTAAAGTTAAGCCTAATGAACATTGAAAGATTACGATAATGTTATTAAGTTCGATATAAATTAGCCCCACAATTCTCCCTGTCAATTTGCAACAAAATATTTCCGAATTAAAGGAGATACCAAAGTACTGGCAAAGTTGGCCAATTCTGTGATAAATGAGAGTTGGAAACTCGTACTGATTGGGGGACTAACCGAAGGTAAGGGTAATTTATTGTTTACTTTCTCAAGTATTTATTAATAATCCTCAATGTATCGAGAAATCGCTATTGAAAAGTGAGAAATTCGGGCTCATTATCATACCTTGCTAACAATTCAACTAATGTAAATTGACTACAAAGATTACACCTAAAATACTGAATTCATTATCTATTCTAAATCCGGTACACAAACTACCCTAATCACTGCACACAAAACTACGATAATCACTCGAAAACTATACTATCACTAATTACTGTCCTTAATTAAAATAAGGAACTAATTAAAAAAATACAGTTTATTTGTTATCAAATTCGCGATTGGTACGCGTTCCCGCCTAAACGCGAAGGCTTTTGATTCGGGCGGGCGGTCGTCCTGCTCGCAGGGCGCTCGGCACGCGACTGGGGCGGATCGATCCCGCCCTGCTAGCCGGCACAGCCAGCCACGTCCCGCGGGGATGCAGATGCAAGCGGGATCATAGGACTGCTGGATATGACAGTGCTTAGGTGTCCGATGTTACGGTTGATTAAAGTTCTGTGTGCGTATGCAAGGCGCACGCACGATCGGCAGGTTGAATGGTAGGAGAGAGTTCCAGGAATTTATATGATTGTTGGAATACAGTGTGAGTCTTCATAATGTGCACATAATGAAATGAGGGAAACATAGCTTAATTTTATCGACGGAAAAAATATTTGAAAAAATAAAAAAATATTTAAAAGGATGAAGATGGAGAACCTACTAATGTATGGTGATTGCAAGGCCTTTCTTTAACAGTTGATAGGAAATGTTGTGATTGAATTATAAACATGGTATTTTTACGTATAGAAATCTGATACGATGGAGAATAATTAGGTAGGTAATCGGGCTTTTATTGAGTTATTTTACAATTATTGTAAAGATTTATGAAAAAATATCAGATTTTTGTAAAAAAAACCATAACTCTCAATTGAGGGGCGATTGTTTACACAGGGGTCACAGCAGCGAAAAATAATTTAAAAAATGCTAAAAATTTTTTTTTTTTTTTTTATTTTTTTTTTCCGTCGGTAAAATAAGCTTAGTTTCCCTCATTTCGATATGACCACATTATGAAGACACACTGTATATCATTCATATTGGCTTTTATGATGATTTATAAGTCTTACATGTGCACCATAACACCAATTGCGTAACCGACGAATTTTGAAGGTCATTTTTAAACCATTGCTTCATGTTTGAAAAATTCACTCAATTCAATTTGCTTGACAACGTGAATGACGCAATGAATGTTGTTGAATTGTCATAAAAAGTAATTTAAAAAAATTAAACCGACTTCAAAAAGAAATTAACTCAAAATTATGAAATAACTTTAATTTCGGAAGTCGGTGTCTTGGGATCTGTATTTTAGTTTTATGCCACCGACTTCCGAAATTAAAGTTATTTCATAATTTTGAGTTAATTTCTTTTTGAAGTCGGTTTAATTTTTTTAAATTACTTTTTATTTCGTAATTTTTAGTTTTTGCACTAGTATTTGACCAAGGTTTTGAGATGTTTTCCCTTTGACACTACACCCGTAGCTTTTATCAATAAGCCAGGCCGTCACACTTACACGTATTAGTCCATATCTTGAAAATTACTGAATCGATCTTGATGAAACTTGCACTGTTCCCTAAGTTGAAGAAAATGTAAGCCAATAAAAAAAAAATGGTCCCGATCCGATTAATAGTTCCGGAGATATGCGTGGACAAACATACATACATACATACATACATACATACATACATACATACATACGTCTATGAAATTTTGTATATTTGTTTGGAAGCCCTAATAGATCATCATATGTGAATATAATGCAAATCCAATGATATTACATACATACGTATCGAATTGATAACCTCCTTTTTTTGAAGTCGGTAAAAATGAAAGACATTACCTTTGTTGGAGTATTTCGCAATTACCTACCGTACATGTTTACAATCCTCACAGACGTGTGGGAAACATAAGTGTGACTCTAACAGTCAACACATTTTCAAAAAGTATCGACACAAACGCCCAAACTTCCATCCCCCAAACGTGCCACATCCAGCGTCAATACATCTACACAAATACAAATTGAATAACTCACAGAAGATCCACGTATTCGGATCTAAAGTGCGACAGGCCATCTATTTGAGGTGGCTGTCCCTTTGAGCGCTGGATTGAGTTACTCAAAGTGCGACCGAACTCACTCGATCGCTTGCAACATGACAGCGACTTTTTGCATGTCTTGTAAGCCCTTTGATTTTTCTTGATAGGACCCCTCTGGCCTTTTTTTTAGATAAGTACCTTCTTTGCTTTGAATTGGTTTTAAATTCGAACTCGGTACTGTAGCTAGGTGTATCTATAAAATCGTTCGAAAAGGCTTTTGCAAATGAGATTTTTATTTGAAGATGCAAGATGCAAGGATAATTTTTGCGAGGAACTACGATTTTTTGTGTGAAAAAAGGTTTTATCAAAGCTGGCTTTTAGTATGAAATCTAATATTAATAGAATATTTCTAGATAAGGTGACGCAATCCCACACAGTTGTTAACTCATTCAACTATAGTAAATGTGCTGTGTCAACTAGGAATGAGTGTGCTCGAATTCAAAGTTCAACTATGAGTACAACATTTTAGTCTCTTAATTTATTTTTAGACAGGCGTTCTTAATTTCGTCTATTATCTGAGAAATTGTACACCAGTTTGTTAGAAACTAAATAAATAAATTAATGTTTGTTAAAATAATTACAAAATAAAAAAAACTGGCCAAGTGCGAGTCGGACTCGCACACGAAGGGTTCCGTACCACAAGGCAAAAACACCGAAAAAAACACGTTTGTTGTATGGGACCCCCCTTAAATATTTATTTTATTTTGTTTTTAGTATTTGTTGTTATAGCGGCAACAGAAATACATAATTTGTGAAAATGTCAACTGTCTAGCTATCGCGGTTCTTGAAATACAGACAGACGGACGGACGGACGGTCATTATATTTTCTTTGCTCCTGTTTAATGTTTATTATTGTATGTATATATTTATTTAGATTAGTATAATATACTTTATGTATGTATTTATTGTATTATATAAATGGTACACCACAGACTACCTACAGTATTTGTCTGTCCTTCCCCTTTTTTAATCCATCCAAAGGTTGTCTTTAAAAGATCGCTTTTAGCGATAAGACCGCCCATTGTGTCACCCTTTGTGCAGTTTCTATAATTATGTCTGTAATTTATATGGTGTACATAATAAAGAGTATTCTATTCTATTCTATTCTTAGTAATAGGGTCCCGTTTTTACCCTTTGGGTACGGAACCCTAAAAAAACACATCAAATATTTAGGTATTTACACCTACCTCCTTGAATCTAAAATACTAAGTAGGTACGGACGTCTGCATGCAACTTTATCACATACGCATACAACCCGTATTTATGGAAATTCATTCGACAAAGTCCCCTCGCGAACTTTAAGTCGATACCTCAAAGGATTGTTTTCAGGCTTTCAGCAAAACGTTTCCATTTCATTTTACGATACGTTACTTTCTACCTCCTACGTATAATTTAAAACGTCATTTGTTAGGATAGAAAAGATACAATACTACCTTTATTTGTGTATTTAGTAGATAGGTAACGTGGCAAGCACTTCTTTCTGCATCAAGGAAGGCCGCGAAGTTAATAAACCTTACGTTTCTTGCAATTTGCGGGTCAGTATTAGGTTGTATGTTGATCTAAATATAATTGGCGGCCGTAACAAATATTTATTTATAGAATTATAATCACAAAAATCATCAATAAAACTGTCTCAAGTTCATATTACCCTATCAAATGACAAAATATTTCATGAAATCATGACATTTGAGCCCAATTCTAACATAAGGTGTTGTATGGCTGATTCTAATGATTATAATTCTGTAAAGACATGTTTGTTACGGTCGCGAATCTTATTTTAATCAACATACAACCGGAGAACTGCAAATTGCAAAAAACGTAAGTAAATTTTCAACACACTTGCTCGTAAAGTGGCTCTTATTGAACCGCTTTAAGGTCCATAATGGAGTGTATTACGAACGCGTGCTTTTTCTTTACTTTAATCCACATGTTCTGTAATACCACAGATAACTATTTACTAGTCGGAGACGCGCGCTTTTTTAATCTCATCAAACCCTGCGTTCCGAATTGGGAAATAATCGATGTGTTCCGAATTGGGAAATAACCGAATTAGCGTGAGCGCGATAACGATAACGATGTCCCGTGAATCGTCATAGATGACGTCATGACATTCGCCATCTTGCGATAATGCCGACCATGCCCTAGAATAATATCACCGTGAGCGCTGTCAAAAATTACAGTGTGTGTATGAGGTTGTGTCAGTGTGTGTTTTGTTTTGAGTTGCATCATCTTTAAATTAAACTAACGTGGCATTTTTGAAATTGTGCTTCTGGCTGACAGTCGCCACCTAACCAAAGAAGAAGAACTGAAGAAGAAATGTGGTGTTTATACAGAGAAATACTGTAATAATATCTTTTTTACATTGTGTAAGCACTGTCATGTGAGCGCGTTCACGAGTGTTCCGAATTGTTGCCAGCTCTCAGCAGTCATAATAGTAACATCTAAATCGGAACGCATGTGAGATGATGCATGGACGTAATATTACGTCCATGGAGATGATGTGAGCGCTGTGATGTGAGCGATTATAGCTAATTCGGAAAGCGCCCAAAGAGACTTCATGCCGAAAGAAAAAATCCGCGGGCTATATTTCAATTTTTTTTAAATAGTCTGTATTGTCCTTGGTCGCAAAATGAACTCGCAGGGGAGACAATTTAAGGTGAATGCGCAGTGGTAGACCGCGAAATTCTTAGGTTTTTTGCAATTTTCAGGTTTGTGTTTAGTATATTTTTTCTATAGGCTGTATCGGTTTTGTCTGTGCCATAGATTAATATATTTAAAATGAGTCAATGTTGCGCGCGCATAGCTAGTGCTGGCTAGCACGGCGCGCGGGAAAACAAAACCAGCGCGCCATTTTCCATACAAGTTAATATTTAACAATACAAGTCTGTTTTTTTTCCTCGCAAGTGTGTTGAAAAACGTCGTATGAAACGCGTGTGCATTAATCAATATACACTCGGCTTTCTTATCGCTCTCGCCTGCGGCTCGCGCGATAATATCGCCTCGTGCATAATGATCAACATAGCACACATGTATCATAATGTACTATTGAATTTCGCGGGCTACTTTAGCGCATCCTCCCATAAATCGGAGATTCTGCATTTGATTCTCAGAACGTGTTAGTAGGTGTTTTTCGGACTTTCTTGAGTTTTTAACCTGAAAACACAGTTATACGGTGTTAAACTGTATCTATAGGTACATCTGCTTTCTCCTGACCTATCCCTAAAAATATAACATTTCCTCCTCCCTTTTAGAAAATTGGAAATGTGTGTAAAAATAACGATCACTTTTTATCCAATCCACACCTAAGTACAAACTTTGAAGTCATTAGAACTCGTCTAAAGTTCATTACTACGGCAAACGTGTGTGATTCGGTGCCATAGACGCGCAGTTTGACTGATTGAGCCATTTTTAGCCGACGCTGAGGAAGGGCAGCCGCTCTCCCGGAATAGCACGATCATACTAATTATCGCCCCTGTCATCTGTCACTAGGACGGGGGATCTAGATAAATTCGGTGGCACTTTATATGAAATTCTACACCGAATGCTTTCATACCAATATTATAAATTCCGAAGTGTATCTGTCTGTTTGTTACGTTATCATGGCTAAACCGCTGCACCGATTATGATAATGTTTAGTTAGTGTGGAGATTGCTTGAACTCTGAGGAATTACTGCACTCTCTTTTTTTAAATCAACCGCTATGAAGAAGAAATGGGGTGTTGGACTTTGTATGAGAAACTAAAAAATCCACGCGGACGAAAAAGCAGGCGCAGCGCTGATATAAAATCAGTACTTATTAACAAAAAACAAATGATAAACATGTGTTGTTTGATCATAAAATCTTGGCCGAACATCTAAACAGGCATTTTAAATTGCGTTGAAACAAATGTTGCTCATTAAATTCAGATGTACGATGAAATATTGGAGCTGTGATTCGACGCGGCACATCGCGGATCGCAGACTGACTCTTGTTGTTTTCATATTAATTCTAGGTATTTTGAACTGCGAAAATATCGCGGCAAATTGCGAACATTACTTTGCCAGTGGCTGCCAGATAAAAAACGAATAGTTTTTAGGTGCCCGGGACTAAAAGTTTCTACACTGCATAGTAAGTAGGTTGGTACCTGCATATTGCGTAGTTTCATTTTTGTACAGATTTTTATTATTAAGTGGGAACAGGAAAAGTTATTTCAATGAAAGGTACAAATTAAAAAATAACCTGATATTTTAAGAAATAAAAGGTCCGCATCTGTCTAAATAAAAACACGAATGAATTTACTTTTATCCCCATTAAACGGTAACCTGGGATTCCATTTCAAAATTCTGTAAACCCCTTCGAGTGAAGTGAAAATAATTAAGTCGGTCTTACTCCATCAGTAGCTTATTTGTTCTGCTTAATTAGTGAGAGAGACGAAGCTTGAGCCGACAACATGGCGCAACGTCTACAAGCAATCCCTTTTAATTTCATCACAAAACGGACGAGACTTTGAATCTCAGCACCTGAACGAGAACGAGTAGGTATGTCATTCCATTCGGTCATTAAACTAATTAAACGTGTTTATATCACCTTAAATAGACTTAAATTTATAAAAAAGACAAGTTAAAATTATATGTCACCCCATTAAAGACGTGAGACAACGGTCTGTCGCCCAAACCGGCCATAAATTAACCTGAAGGAAAATAATTTACGACTCCTAATCCCTAACAACCAGAATAAATCCCAGACAGGATACGGACATTACAGCCCTTTATATGAGACGTTAAGTTTTTTAAATAAACTGAAACAATTGAGATGTATTACGGCTGACACCTGTCTGGGATAAAAATAATGGAAATAACTTATGATAGGATTTAAGGCCGCTCAGCTGGCTATGGAACGGGCAATGCTCGGAGTTTCTTTAAAGGATAAAAAAGTCAGGAATGACATTATCCGGAAAAAGATTCGGAGTTTCCGACATAGCTTGCAGAGTAAGCGAGCTGAAGTGGCAATGGGCTGGCCTTGTTTGTCGAAGGACCGATGGCCGGTGGAGCAGACGAGTCCTGGAGTGGAGACCACGTATCGACACGCTCCCCAGCTAGATGGATCGACGACCTTAAAAAGGGGGTTGGGACAGATTGGAGGCTGAGTTGAAGTTTTTTAAATAAACTGAAACAATTGAGATGTTTTATGACTGACACCTGTCTACGATAAAAGTAATGGAAATAGTTTAGGAAATAACTTATGATAGGATCAAGAGGAATGTAGAATGTGTCGCTTAAACATAAAGTTGAAGCTAGTCAGATGCTCAAATATTAGAAATAAAATATGGGATTCTCTAGCAACTGCAAATAACTTGTAGCTAATGCCTAACGTAGCATAAATTCAAGCTCTGCAAGCTATTGAAAATCAAAATCATACGGATGCAATAAAATCCGGAAGCAATTTGACATTTTGGCAACTATCCGATATATTACCGAAATGTTGAAAGATTTCATTCGAATAGTGGTCCATTTTAGCCCTGGATCGAAAAAGCTGGAAGTCATGGGGCGAGGTCCTTGGCTGTTGCAGGCTAACAGTAAGTTTCCATTCAACAACAACATAAAAAATCTCATTCATTTTCGCGAACAGACGGCTATTAAAAACATAGCAAAAGTTGTGTTGAGGGTCCCCTTTTGTTATCTTGCACTATCATTTTCTTCCGACGAAAGTAGACTACTTTCTGAAGATGCAAAGGACCAAGTATAAAGCCGGTCCTCTCTGAAGACATAAGGACCAAGCAAAGTACCCACAAATGACGCTTCAGGGGTAATGTTTAATAATGCATCCGGCTTTACATATTTACGGGGGGCTGCGGTACTGCACAAACTCATACTTTATTAACGCACAGAAGATGTAGTGTGTTGCAGACATTTATGTAATTGTGCCTATAAGATTAATGTCTGGGCTATACTTTAAAACGAGACGGTATATCTTATACTTGGGTAGTATTTCTTAGGGAGCCAGACATGTGCGCAAACATAGCTTTCGTTGACTTTGTGTGAACGTTCGTATCTATTGCAAGTTAGAACATTTTTGGAAAACTTAGATGTGCAAATATTGAGCTTTTCAGATAACGTCGTAAAATTCATGGAGTTCTATAAATTTTACCAGTTTATCTTAAAAGTTCTTATTAGCTTTTTTATTTTTTTTATTTCAGGCGACTCTAGCCCATAGGTATAAACCTAAACATACATATTTTTATTACAAAATAGTACTTCACTAGCTTGTTGTTGTGCTGTTCTGTGGTGCTTGTCCGCGGAAGCGACGGAACACCACGTTCTGCGGCCAGAAGTATTCTTCCATGACGACGGGCAGACAACAATTCGTATTTATGAAGTCATCCTCATCATCATCGTGTGCCTAGACTGGTGGTTGGGGTCGGCTTCCAGTCTAACCGTATGCAGCTGAATACCAAGTATTTTACACAGAGCGACTGCCTATCTGACCTCCATAACCCAGTTACTGGATAATACGATATCCCATGGTAAGACTGGTTGTCTGACTTTCGGGCTTAACGTAACGATTGTCAAAAAACCACGAATGACAGCCGGGAGTAAGTTATCTTTGGAAATTGAATGCATAAAATTGGTTTGTGGGTGGGGTAAACTAGTAACGAAATCTTGATAATACAGAATTCTAACTCAACAATATAAGGAGCGCATTAGGCCTAGTCATGCGGCGCTTAGAAATTCTCACCTCCTAATTTAGAAAGATCTTATTAACAGCGAGAAAGTTGGAGGTAAAGGTAATTTATTGCGAGGGCAAACAACTTTGTTAAGTTTCCGTGTTCAATTTACGAGTTTTGAATAAAATAATGTTTTATAAAATAATGTTGTTGTTAATGCTGAAAAGGTTCATATAAAAAAAAACATTTAACATTTGTTATTTACAAAAGCAACTTTACGTAAAAGTAGCATAATCAGCCTATAATGTTCCCAGTGCTGGGACACAGGCCTCCTCTCTGTGAGAGGAGGCTGTAATCTATCACGCGGGCCCAGTGCGGGTTGGTAGATGTCACATGACTTTAAATTTTTGGTTCTATTAGACATGCCGGTTTCCTCACAATGTTTTCCTTCGCCGTTTAGAGAGCAGTGGTGATGAAATTATTTACACAAAGTAATGCGCCTGTCTGGGATCGACCCACGACATAAAACTCGTAGGTCCGGGCCGTTACCAATGGGTCACCAATTCTCTACAAAGACAAAGTAAAAATAAGCTAAATAAATAAATTACATGCTCTATGCACAGGTGACACACTGAATTAAGTAAAATGTAAAACTTTCCTAACACATAAATTGACGTACCGTCCGATAAATAAATTCTCTAGTCACTTACAAACAAGTCAGTCTCTTCACAATGACAGCGACATATGAGTGAATGCGTGATCCGTACCGGCGTTTAGAATATTTACGATCGTCCCGACTGATATATGAACCCGCACTTCCGTTGAATCTTGGGTAAATAGATGGCGAGGATTTTTTTTTTACGAAATACGCCCGTAGTTTTGTAATGTAAGAGTTATGCACGACACTGCTTCACTGGAATAGAACACTTTCATGATAATAGGGAGTAAGAGGCAAATGAAATAACCCCGAAATGTCCACGAAATGAACCTGTCTTTGTCTATTTTCCTGTTTATTTTGTTTGTTTTCCTGTTTTTTTTTGTGTTGTGTGTTTTGTGTGTGTTGTGTGTTGTAGTTTAAGTTTTAAGAAATAAGTATAAGAAAAAGGGCTGATTTTTCAATCAAACGATAATTTTTATTCGTGGATTAAAATTGACGTCCGACGGTTTTTGTTATGAAAGAACTGTCAAAAATTGAAAATTACTATTCCTCCAATAAAGTTATCTGGCGTTGGAAAAATCAGCCCTTAGAAAAATAAATCTTGCTGTAGTGTAAAAGGCGCAAGAGTTGTAGACTACATAATGCAAATACAATAGTTTGAAGCGCAAACAGTGACTAAAATTATCTATAAAAATCCATTACTATTAAAAAGTGAGAGAAACTGAAAGGGATAGAAAAAGTTAAATTCTTGCTTTTCAATATAAGCTATGAAGTACAAACAAATTTAATGCTGCGAATGTTCTACCAAAGGGAATATTAATGTTGATTGCAATTTCGGTGTAACCCCTATTGGACCAGCCCAAGTCTAGTGCCGCAGGGCATGTTCCACGGTATCCGGGGAGTTTCCCGGATACTGAGCAATACAACAGCGAGCAATCCATTTGTATTCCACACAAATACAAACAGATACAGCAAGCATGAATTTAATTACTATGAACCATGGAATGACTCGTAAACAAATAATTTGAAAATAATTATGCTCACATAATTTGATATTACAGCTATTGAGGTATGGGGAACAGGGTGTAAAGTTCACTCATACTCTATAGAAAAGGGAGGATCCTCCGACCAGACGGCTATTGTGTCTAACGGGCATCTGCCCGAGGATTCATGCCGGGCCGTTGTATCCATGCTAGTTGCGCGGTAAACTCTGCTTGCGCGATGCAGGATTTTGCGTGACGTCAGTATGACGCGTTGTTTACATGTAGCGTTGTAGTTACCACTACAATAGATTAGAGCTTTAAAATAAAAAAACCCTACATACAATAACGTTCCAGTAAGTGATATTTTTTACAAGATTGACGACATCTGTGTAACTACGAGTAGGTACATAACTCCGATTCCGACTTGTTTGTTTGTGTTTGCCCTAAAAAGGTACTCTCTCTTCTCCTGTAGGTTTTTACTCAAATAAGTATATTTCACAGAGAGAGTAGGTACATCATTTTGTTGACAACTCTAATAATACGGGCCTGTATTAGTAACTACATTGTGCCTCCCTCACTCAATCGAGAAATAGCCTCTTTGGGGGCCAAGATTTGTCCGGATGGAGCTTTGACAATGCCACAGATGAACGAATCTGTAGTATTGACAGATACAGATACGAATCTAAGAACATTTTATTCTCAATATTTTAGTTTAATTGTATCTGAGTTATATTGTTGCATACACTTTATTTTATACTAGTGGCGCGACTGCGTTCGCGCTCATGTCGGCAAATGATTAAATTTGAACAACACTCCTAAATAACAGACAAAAAATTTAAAAAACATTTTTTTTGTTATAATTATATAAGTACCTACCGTTATACTTTCATATGCATTTTTAAAAAGCTGTGATTTTGACATTACAGACAAACACTTCAATTTTACTTATACGTACCTACTTATAGATTTTTCGTATTCAGATTTTTATTTTAACATCATCGTGGCCTAGTCTTTTCCCAAATATTTTGGGTTCGGCTTCCAGCCTAGCCGGATGCTGTTGAATACCAGTATTCTAGATGAAGCGACTGCCTATCTGGAGCCTATTTAATAAAACCGACAGGCGATATGTGATAGGCAACAATCTGACAATCCGACAATTTTCCAAGTAGTTTCATAAATCGTGACGTGAAAATGTGTAAATTTTGTTATTTTTGTAAAATATATCGCATTATAATTTGTTTTTGTTTTAAACAAGGCCCTGACCTCCACAGCTCAGTTATTGGGTAACACGATCCACACAGGACCTACGCCATCATAAGATCGATAAGTCATTAAAATCTTTCATCGACTACACCACTTTTTTCTCTTAGCACATCGGCAATCTTTTGCAGAATAAAAATAAGAGCATGAGATGCTGATGTCCCTCAGTAATCTTGGTCTACACTAAGATATTCTTATTCCCAGCCCTAATTCTACCACCAGACCTCGTTTAAAGGTCCCACGTCTATTCGAACTGCAGTCTACGGCCAGCAGTAATTAGGTTACAGTCCCGCGCGTGAGCGGACTCGCAACGAGTGCTAGGTACGTAGCGACCCCGCGCCTGCGGCCACACTTTGATTTCCAAAAAATTGTCCAAACATTTTTGCTACTTGTACCTTTTAGCAGCTGCTGAAATTGTTTCATGCGTTTTTTGTTTATTCCACGGTGAAAGGAAAGTTGTTGGTTTGTTTCATTATCAGTGGAATTTAGTTGACATTTTACCGTAGCAAGTGATCACTGGCTACTTTCGGTTTATTCACATTAAGATAATTATCTTGTGTCAATGCTCACTGAGTAAACTTTTTTCGTAGCCAGACGAATTTACACCACAAAATAGTTGTCCCAAAAAAGACACCTTTCTACATTATTCCGTGTCTTTCGTTTTTATATTATGGCATTACGTACCTCTACCTACTGACTGTATTACTAACTGACAGTCTATAATGTTCCCACTGTTGGGACACATGCCTCCTGTCTGTGAGAGCGAGTGGGCCGTTATCCACCATGCTGACCCAGTGCGGGTTGGTAGATGTCACCTGTCTTCGATATTTTGGTTCTAGGACATGCCGGTTTCCTCACGATGTTTTCCTTTGCCGTTTTGAGAGCAGTGGTGATGAAATTATTTCTTCAAAGTGCTTTACTTTGTGTAAATAATTTTGTCACCACCTGTCTGAGTTCGAACCCACGACATACAACTTGTAGGTACTTAAGTCTGGGCCGTTACCACTGAGCCACCAGTGCCCTCTATTTCGCTATTATGGAGGTGAAAACCAATGTATAAGACTAGATTGTAGTACCAACGGCCCGTGGCTAAATAATAACAGCTGCGCAGGTCGATCGATCAGGTTAAGCTATGCTTACCGAGGTTTGTCTGTGGATGGGTGACCATCTTTACATACCTACCGAGAGCCCTCCATGCCTCGGAATGCACGTTAAGCCGTTGGTCCCGGCTCTCATTCGTGGATCTTTGACAGTCGTTACGGGTAGTCACAAGCCCGAAAGTCCGACAACCAGTCTTACCAAGGGGTATCGTACTACCCAGTAACTGGGTTGTGGAGGTCAGATAGGCAGTCGCTCCATAAAAATACTAGTATTCAGCTGCATCCGGTTAGACTGGAAGCCGATTCCAACATAGTTGGGAAAAGGCTAGGCAGATGATGTAGTACCAACGGTTGTAGCATGCTGTTTAAAAGTGTGGTACTGTACTGCATACTTAATTTATGATGTAGGTAAATAAATTAATCTGGTGAGCAGTGTTATGCACACATAGAATAAAGATAACCTTGCCTACAGGCAGACAGGAATCTATAACTAAGTAATTATGACTCCTAAGTACCTAAATCCTTACCGTACCAAGGAGCCGAGCCTCTTTTCAGTCAAAATTAAGTGATGAAACATTTTCAGGAGCGGTGTGAGTGTAAGAGCGTTTACCCGTTTATGTGGAGAGCCCTTACGGGGAGAGGCGGCCTCCTCGAGCCAACATGAGTGTTTGTGCTCCTTGCCCCACGCTCCCCTTATCACTCACTAGCTTCTGCCCGCGACTTCGTCCGCGTGAAATTTCTTGTACCCCCACCCCGTCGCGTCGCAACACTTCGTATTCGCTTACCGTTCACTCTGAGTTTTTTTCTTTTTGCTCGGCTCCTAAGGGTCATAGCGTGATGTTAAATAGCCTATAGCCTTCCTGAAGAATTGGGCTATCAAATGCAAAAAGAATTCAAATCTGACCGGTAGTTAAAGAGATTATCGCGTTCAAACAAACAAACTCTTCAGCTTTATTATTAGTATAGATAAAAAACTCTATGGCCCATAACTCCTTAATAGGTACCAACTCTTAACATCTTACACACGTGATAACTTTTAAACGAAATATCCGATTGAGATGAAACAAAAAGTATTTTACTTCTTCATAAATACTCTTGATAACATAATGCTTAATTTCGATAAAGATTAATATTACGATACATATTTAACGTAGTTTTTTTTCTTCAGACGATTTAATAATTATTTTGAACACAAAATCGGTTATTGTGATTAAACCATGATAGCTAGATATATGTTCTCGCGGACTTTTTTGTAGGTCTTAATGGGCTCTACAAACCCGTAGTACATTATTTTGTTCTATTGTCAATAGTTTTTGCAGCGCACGCAAAAATAGGTTTTCGATTTTACACCTTGTGTTACAAAATAGCAATTTTATTACGGATCCCTAATTTTGAAGAAAAAAAATATAGCCTATAGCCTTCCTCGATAAATGGACTACCCAACACTAAAATAATCATTCAAATCGGACCAGTAGTTCCAGAGATTAGCGCGTTTAAACAAACAAACAAACAAACAAACAAACAAACTCTGCAGCTTTATAATATTAGTATAGATTAGCGTATAACGCGGTGAGGTACGGGCTGAGGGATGCATCTGGAAATTTTGATGGAGGAGAGTAAGTGTTAAGTTTTATAAAAATAATGTATTTTGGCATGAGACGGTGAAAGAAGGGCTAGCAGAGAACAATGTGAAGAGTTAATCAACTCTTGAATATTTTGCTGGTATATTACAAGCTTAAAACAATTTATGGAGAAGACTAAGTTGTAAGTTTAACATTAGGAAGAGTTAGGAAATGATATACCTAGGGGCTCACAACACATAAAAAAAAATGCAACACAATATTAATTTGATAACTCAACAATTCAACATACCTAACACACACTTCAAAAGAAAATGCTGTTTCTAAATAAGCCTTTCTTTTCAAGCAAACTTTGAAGACCCCAAATATACGCTTTCAAATATTTTTTGATCAATACAGTATGAATACTTTTTATCAATATGCGAACTTACATCGCGATTCTACGTCACATCACTATGAATAAAATTCTATCACGTACCGATTCGAAACATCAATTAATGAACTTCTGCGTCGCTTGTCGCAGGGGCAATGAAACAAAATCACACACTATGAACCTAAGTTTAAGCTGCGTTCCTAGGCGTAAAACATTTACTTATTCATGACATGCAGCGTCAGTAATCAGGCAGATTCTCACAAGTCGCCAGGTACTTAAGGCACTTGTCGCACCGCCGGCGATTAACAAGAAGCGAGTAACCAACTAAAAACGATCAGCAGTGCGCGATGGCGACAAGCGATTATTCGTTGGCAGAGACGTCAGCACATCAAGGTACCCAAAACTGCCAAATTTTCCCAATCAACTTTGAACCTTATGTTTTAGCGATAAAGTTAAAAATCTATTAAAGAAATTTGACAGATTGTAGTAGCTTGATGTGCTTGGCGTCTGTACCAAGCTTGAGTTTCTTAGCGAGTGCTCTGCCCACCAAGCGAGTGTCGCTGAGCGAGTAGTCTCTTTGATAGTTCTTGCCGCTGCGACAGTACTTGCCGGCGGCGGTGTGAACAGTCTGATACGTCAAGATCAACTACACATATGACGGAGAAGGTACGTGTCTCTTGTTCTCATCAGTCATCTTTTAACTGCTGTGCTATGGGTGTACTATCTATCTCTTTTACTTACACGGGACCACAATCTTTTGTACGTTTCTATATCTAGAAAATCGTTGATAGTAGCTAGTCGCTCAAACGTCGTCAGTGGGACAGGTGCCTAAGTACCGAATGCGATTTGACTAGTGATTGCACATTAAATTACAAATAAGACGACGAATGCATCCTTGGGCCTACTTACAGGACCGTTACACTTCTGTCAATTTTATTATAAGTATGGCTTGCTATAAGATTTAAATAGTTAGATTCGCCCCACAGCTTCAAAAGATATTACGTTTATGTTTCGTTGTTGTAAATCTAACGATTTAAATCTTTGTTGGCTTGCTATTATTATTTGTAGACAATGTTATAGAACTTGGCAGTGTTGTGACGTATTGCTATTGTTTTGAACCACGATTTGCATTTGCAATTATTGCATAAGGTATTGCTTTCAATGCGGTTTTCGATGCTATCTATAAAGCGGTGAAACTGTGCCAGATTGTACTTATCGTGTCTAGAGTTCCGCTAGGAATTCTGCTTACTGCGGTAATTAATGAGTATTTATTTATAATTTGGTTTCAAACCACTGTCTACACTGTTTTAAACTTAGGTTTGAAACCACCGTTTCAAACCGTATATATCGTGCTTTACCTAGACATCTGAAAGAGAGAAATCGGTGTGTAACATCTGATATAATTAATACGTTTATTAGTGAGAAAAAACATTTCAATACAAGTGAAAAGCGCCAGAAGGAGGATTATGTTTTTCATGTGTATGTTAGGTAGGTACTTAAGTTGGACAAATGAATGTACCAACCAACCCAAAAATCCTCGGAATTTTGTAATTTGATGAGTTTGTGAAATACAATGTCACTCTGATAAGTTATAGGTAAGCAGCCATTATTTTCAACCAATTCGTGAAAATAAATTTATAGATACCTACCTACATTAATTAAGGGGACATGTGAGAATGTCTGATTGCGTGAATATTAAGGATTACCTAGGTGATGTTTCATCGGAGGCTAGACAAGGGTCCTTCTATTTATCCTTCTCGTTATCCG
Source organism: Oligia fasciuncula (assembly GCA_963082905.1). Classification (NCBI taxonomy): domain Eukaryota; kingdom Metazoa; phylum Arthropoda; class Insecta; order Lepidoptera; family Noctuidae; genus Oligia; species Oligia fasciuncula. The sequence goes on along the minus strand of OY720388.1, from coordinate 14,466,721 downwards.
TTGAGACCAAAAACTTTTTTAAAGTAGGTCTGAACATTTAGGTACACCACAATAAAACAACGCAATTGGGTATGTGAAATTGCCTAGTAAATAAAAACATAAAAACAATGTTATCAAACAACCCACACCATAAAACACCTCTCCCCTGACAGGCAACATAAAGGGACGATCGAAAAATGAAGCTAATGATAGCATCTTTCGGCGCACATCATCAAACACAAACAATAATGGCCAGACAGTGGATAAACGCAGTAATTGCCCATAGGTACCTACATACACAAACTATGTCGATTACAAAAGTCAGCCCCGAGCACACGCCGCCACTCCGTTCGTTATTTTCGCTAAATGGGCCCATTTGAAAATTAACTGCACGATTGCTTCCGAATAATGCGCCAGTGTGGAGCGATATAACTCACGACAAGTGCTGCTAAACAAATGAAAGGAATGTTGTGCGTAAAATAAAAGGTTGGATACAGCGCCATCTTGTAGGTAGTAGCAGAACTTGAACGGCAACTAGCTAGCTAAGACTAGTTAAAAACAAACATCTTTGGTAATAAAATATAATTCTCATAACAAAATATTTTTGTATACTTTTTTATGTGAGAACCATACGATATCTTCTACTACGAACAGTTACAGTACCCGAAAACTTTTGTTCAGAGCATGAGTTTGAGCCGTAGTTTTACTAGTCGTCAATAGATGGCGTTACGAGTCAGAACCATACAACCCGTCTCGAGCTTGTAAAAGCGACCAAAGATTTTCATTTGGAAAATATTTTATATATGACAACATGCTAGAAATTATAATTTAAATTAATATTTAAGCGCTTATTACTGGTATATTGACGAAAGTGGCCAGTAAATTTAGGAAAACATTGAAATCTTCTGTTTAGTACGCAACTTTCATAATATTAATTGTGAATCAATTCATCTTAAAAAGAAAGATAAAAACGTATGTTAAAGCAATTCGCAGTCAGTAAACATGGAAACAACAGTACCTATTTAACAAACAACTCCCAACCCAAAAAAAAACCGATGCAACAGACCGGGGCGTGTTGTTGAAAACTGTTGCCATGAAAAATGACCTTTTCGAGTGAAGTAAAATAAATTGTATCTCTGCAATCTTTTGGTGTAAGAAAAATGGCTGCACATTTTTCAACTTCGGCACATCGTTAAAATGACCAGACTTTTCTTGGTTTTAAATAATAAGATAGGTAAATTGAATACGTCGATATTTAGTAGGGTTTTTGATAAATTATAGAAATGAAACTCACCTGAATTTGTTCAGCAGCTTTCTTCGCCAGCCCGGGATCCAAAATAGTAATATCAAAGTCATTGGCACATTTCTTCGCCGCCTCACTAAACGCCGCTGCGTTGACATAGTACGCTGATCCCTTTTCACTTGTCTCTACCGGAGAATTGGGAGACAATATACCACTGTCTGTATCACTAACGTTTGCCGATTTTCGGACAAGACCGGAGTTTTCACCGCCTGGAGACTTTAGTGGGAACCGGGATTTGTCTCCAGTTGGCGACTTCAAAGGAATTCGAGATTGTCTCGACCCGTCCGGAGTGAATCCGGTGCTTGGATCGAATATCACATAGTTGTCTTTGTCGCACCTCACTTTATTATTCACTGTGACTGTGTATTTTTTATTAGGACTAAGATTTAGAAAGGGATCTTCGGTATCAATAGGACTTTCAGGTATTATGGATTGTATCTTAGGTGATATCTTTGGTACAGATTTGCCGTCAATAGTCCGCCTTATAACAGTGTCGTTAGTAAACTTTAGTCGCACATACTCGTTAGATATCGTTCGTCTAACTGGTGAAGAGAGTAGAGGTGATGGCTTACACTCCTGTACATTAGTTTTGTTTTGAAATAAGTTGATCTTTGGTTTATCCATTGTTCTAACTGGGGAAAAGGGTAGTTTTAATTTGGTTGTAACTTTTTTCTTTTGACTTGAATTTAAATCTATACTTCCCTTTAGAGTACTTTTGTACACTGGTAACACACTTGCCTTTTCTTGGACTTTTAAAGGTTCTTTGGCTAATTTTGAACTATTTTTACTTAAGTCAAAAGATTTGTTTAATTTCTTTATTGGTGCGGGTGTTTTAAGTCGTCTATCTTTGATCTTTTTATCGGGGGAAACATTGGCAGCAGCAATATCATGTTTCTCGTTAACAGATAAAGTCTCTTGTTTGATAAAAGTTTTGCTACGATCACGTAGGAGTGTTTCATTTTGTGTTATTTCAAACAAATTATCGTTAGGGTTGCCAAAGATACTATCTATTATGATATCTACGTCGCTGGATTCAGAGTTGCTTTTAGAGGATCTGTTCTCGTTTATTATGCACGATATTCTTTCTTCCACATCGATGAGTGAATCTGATTTGTCAGTATCGTCTATACTTCGTGAGGTTCCGCTGCCTGAGTCTGACGGTGTTTGTACTTCAAATATCGCATCGTGGGTCGGAACAGATTGTTTTCCTGAATTCTCTGGACAAGAGGACCTTCTTCGTCTCACAGTACCCGTTTCTGTAGACGGTAAATCCCAGTCTGAATCTTGCACAGCACACTGCGCCCCACTATTTTTAGAACGTCTTGGGCTTGTCATTATAGTAAAATCGCATTGTTATAGTTCTATCTACAATCGTCTATCACTTGTCATTAACTGTACATGCCTGTAACTGTAATGTTGGAACATCGGCGGCTTGTAATTGTCAATAGAATTCATATTTAATGTACGCCATACGAGCACTACGATCGTTAGTGGAATCAAACACGAACGGGTATCGGGCTCGATTGTTATCTAATTACAAACTTGACGCTAGCGCACATGGGACCGCCGGTATCTATGTTATTTTCTCTAATGGAACCATTTGTTTTCTGTTCTGTGACACGGAAGGGGGTTAGTTTTGATAATAATGGCATATATTTTTAGTAAAATCGAGTTTGTTTCCCATTAAAGTTAAGTATAATTGCTAATTTATTGCCTAAAGGCAGCAGATTTCTAAGTTTATCATTGCAAAAAGCAACACCAAAATTGAATTCAACTAAAAATCTTTCCCCACACTCTTGTTCAAAGACTTAACAGCTAGAAAACTAGGCAAAAATTGCCTCAATTTAATCAGTAAGTTGTGCAGGTATCAGGTAGACATAACGTAGTAACAGCACGTTTTATCTCTTAGACATGAACGTTTAGGTGTAGGTCGGCGGCCGATGGTGGCGGAAGGTAGTTTTTATGTTCCGTCCGGGGATCCGGGCGGAGTCGCCGCCTCCTTGGCTCGTCGGCTCGTCGGTAGCCGTCCGTACGTGCGCCTTGGGAGAAAGTTACGTGGTCTTGTATTATGCAGGCTGGTTGAAATTCAACATTTTTATTATACTCTGTCTCTAGAGTGAAGTCTTTGTTGTGTTTGTTTTGTCATTTAGGTGTTGTGTCTTGGAGATGTTTAAGAAATACGGTAGGAAGAATGATTACTGGGAAGACTTGTAAATAATTCACTTGTTATGCCACGTTTCTTAAAGATGTATGTTCAAAAAATTAAATTATTCAGGGTCCTATATTGTTAAAATAATATTTTCACTTCTTAATAAAAAACGAAATCATAGAGATCAAAGGTAAGGTATATGACAGAGCTTATAAAGAACTTAGGTACAATAACATCGGTCATAATAAAACCATGACAACAATAATTAACTTTTCTGACGCCTCAGTGCAGAACGTCAGAACTACTAACAATAAAGTGTAACGGAATGAACTTACGAAGTTGGCGGGATTCTGACAAATTGCCCCCAAAGTGTCCCCTCACTAACCTAATTACGCGATAAGTTAAAGCGATAAATAACGAAGGGCGAGGACTTACTTGCACCGAAGCAGTTGAAACTACAATAGTTCTACGTGGCTAGTTAAGACCGGTACACATTAGCGAGCTTTAATAGTAACCGAAGTTTGTCTACGAGGAACTTTACATGTTCCGTCTTACTATCCCGCAGTGCAAAACTGCACATACCTATGTCTACTTCTCTGCATATCTACATATAATAGTATATCATCATCTTCATCTGCCCAGCCTTTTCCCAACTATGTTGGTGTCGGCTTCCAGTCTGACCGGATGCAGCTGAGTACCAATATTTTACATGGAGCGACTGCCTATCTGACCTCCACAATCCAGTGACTGGGTTATACGATACCCCTTGGTAAGACTGGTTGTTAGACTTTTGGGCTTCTGACGAACTGTAACGACTGTCAAAGATCAGGGGTAATAATTATATACAGGGTCAAATAAAATGAGTTGGAGGAACTCGCTAGCGGAGTTCCGGAGTTTCGCAAAATTATTAATTTGACGTTGTTTTTTGCCAAAAAACTAAGAACAGTGACCACTCCGACGACGTGATGATTGTTCAGACATACATACGTATTTGATGCAACGCCAATCCTTGGACATGCTTAACCACACAATCTACATCTGTACCTACATTCTAGATGCTTCGGTTCGCGGTTACGATAACTAGTGGTCTTGAACAACGTGACCACAATCGGCTTGATTCCTGTTATTGTTTGCTTGTCTGCCTTTCGGCATTTCCACCAAAACACAATGTTGTTTCTTGACGAACTCTGTGGTCACCGGTCGGTACCGGTTTGTGTCTATTTAAATAAACTTCCTCTATTTCGGAAAACCCTATTGCTAAGCATTATATTTCAACTAATTAGAGAGATTGACTGTGACTGACAACAGCCAGACATGAAAGGAATGGGCAACGTGCAAGAACTGATAATGGCACATATAAATTATGAATGTTTGAACCTATTTGAAGACTTAAACATAGACAAAATACTTGTTTTGATAGACTATCCCAACTACTAAAAAAACACTTACAAAACGCTTATATAACCCAAAAAACATTACAAAACGAAACTGCACTTACGAAAAGCGAAGCACAGAAACACCTAATGTATTTATCAACTGCCAGCACGACTTCCCACTAGATCGCACAGCGTGCCTTCATCAATATATCAGTAACAGTAAAGGAATAGTGGGGATTGTCTTCGGAAAGCAACTTTATCGGCCAGTGTCCGTCCCAAAGCCATGAAATTTATTGGAACAACACATCCCCTCTACATCCGACACAAACTTTCTAATTTGTTAGCTCGGTGCAACCAGGGTTGCTAATATTGGATCCCTGGATTCATTTCGCAGACGGAAACTAATTGACAACTTTGTAGGGAGAGTGTTTAAGGGGTATATTGAACTTATTGGTTTAGATAATGGAATTAGGTTTGTTTGTGTGTGTTCGATCTAGTGTTTATACTGAATGTTCTGATGGAGAAAACTTGTTAATATCTCCAAACAAAATAAAAATTAAAAAATGAAACCCCTTAATCATGGAAACTTGACATTTATAGGGCTATAAAAATACTATCTATCTTTTCCTCCTATTCAAGTGGAAATACGATAGACTGTACCGACATTTTAGCGATGAAAAGGGGAACCACCATATGGTCGTCGAAAAACAAATTGTATTTATATAAATACAATTTGTTTTTCGTCGGGCCGTTGTTCAAAACTCCCAAAAATCAATACTAGAACTCTAAGCGATATACAACTTCTAAAACACTCTAATGTGCCATCATTATCACCCTCCCCTTTTTCAGTCCATTCATAATTTTTCAACGAAATGTTTACGGTGTCCATATTTTTGTTGTTAATTTGGCAGGTTGGCAGCCCTGCAGACGGTGCAGTGTATTTACCCGTACTTGGTTCCGCACGTGCCCTTTGCTTTGGACTAAAGTTTACAATTCAAGTTTGTGCAGTTGCATGCCCTGTGAACTAGGGAGTTTGTTTCAAAGACTGTGTAGACTTGTGATTGGATTACCTATGTGTTGCTGTGAGCTTACGCAGACTGTATGTTTCATTGATCGTTTGTCTATTGCTGATTCGATTGGTGATTGCAATACAATAGCCATTTACATATTCATTTCATAGATTTTAACGTAAATGTTAATTAAAATTTGCTGTCTCGTTTGTCTAACTGAACAAATGTACACAAATAAAAGCCTACAAATCCCACTTGATGTATTAACTCAAATATTTATTTCGTAATTATACGGGCCTCAATGCTCCTAAAGTAAATACAAATAAAATTCAAAGCCTGAGAGATATGCAGCAATTATTTTAAAACACCTGGGCGATACAAATTACCTACATTTGCACAAAATCACACCAGGAATAACAAAAACACGCCAATTTTAAGGAAAAACAGACCATCTAATTTACGGAACCCATAAAACGAGGCTAACGTATACTGTTTCAAATATTTCTTATCGTCCCGTTTCGACTCCCCCGTGAGCAAAAACAGGAACTTTAACTGCAAGACGGGCCCCGATCCCGTTCGTCTTAAGTGATTTACAGGCGCACTGCGACCTGCGTCGGAACAGCCTTCAAGGGGAGAGCCTCCTTGAACCGGGTTACTAGACTTATCGCGCAAATGTATCCATCCATCCCTTTTCTTAATACAAAACCAGAGAAGGACAGAATATTTTAAGCCTGCAATAGAAATTTGAACGGTGTACGCCCCAACAATATCCGCCTAAATGGGTCAGGAAGGCAAAGTTTACGTCGCACTTCAGCATTAGGGAAACCGAAATGCAATAAAATCCGGCAATAGAGGCGGAATTAGAAAATTATACCGAAGGAGGTTCGAGCTTCGACCTCCAAAAGGGGCTCATGAACTTTAAGGCTATGATTAGTATATTAAATTATTTCTCGAACTCACTCATGCTCTTTATATGGAGATTAAATTTCCCACTGTATGCCTACATAGAACTCGTAAACCTTGCTTTATAATTTATTTTATGGCTCCAGCGAAATTGACTTCACTTTCCTGTAGCTATGCTTATAGGCTTAGATGAAAAACAGACTTGATAATTTAATATGTAACAGCAGGGTAATTGACATAACACACTGACAGTAGCAATGGATTTCATTTTGACAGTTCAACAACATTCATTGCGTTACCTATTCAAGTTGTTAAATAGACAAATTTTTCGAACATAAGAAGCAATGGTTTAGCAATATCCTTCAAAACGATTCAGATTGTGATTGATAGTGTGTTACGCAATTAGGGTGCAGGTAGAATCTTAAGGTCGGTATTAGGTAGTACCTAACTTGATTTTCATAGTCGTTTTACTATTAGGTATTTCCACTTAAATATCAAGTCCAAAACCCAATCCCACAAACCTCTAAACAAACATATTAATTGCTTAACCGCCCTTTTCTAAACAGCGGTCACAGCTACAAACACGAGATTAAACCAAACAAACTAATATAAGGCCCGTGTTAAGTACGGATCCCTAATGGATATCGCCGACCTCGCAATTCCTTCAGTTTACGCCGAGCGCATAAAAACTGCATCGATGACGTCCGGCCAGCCACGAGTCGCCGACGCAGCGAAATTCGACATTAGCTATTAATTATTTTAATACATAATTTTGTCATTCCATATTCTAGCATCGAATAGGTTTCACCAATTTTAATTGTAATAATTTCTCTTAAAATAAATTAGTTTAAAGTAACTTTGGTTTTTTTTCGATCCATCGTCTGCAGCATACGTAATTGGCGCAGTCGGTAGGATACTCGCGGGCCGGTTCGCGAAACGCGTTAGAGTCATACCACATCGATAACCACGATCGCGAGTCGCCCGGGCGGCTATCAAGCCACGTCACGAGTATCCTGAATCTACAGTAGAGCTGCGGGCCGAGTGGAGAATCCAGACTTCGATTCAAGAAGAAGAACCAGAGATGAAATATATGTGAGTACACCAGAATCTTTCTCGTGTTGCTTCCTATCTATTCCTAGTTATTTTTATGTCCAAGATTTTTCATCACGAAGGATCTTATCCTCGGGAACCTGCATCGCGACAGGCGCGCCGACATTTACTAGATATTAACAGAGATTTAGACAGCGAATTAGATTTTAATTTGAATAGTTTATTTGAACCTAAAATGCCATACGACCCCGATGTAATTTTTAAGGCCTTACGCCTTGTACCTGATTTTGACGGTAACCCCAATATATTGACCAGGTTTATTAACATCTGTGACCGGATAGTATCTCAGTATGCAAGCCCCGAGCCAGGCAGCGAGCTAGGGAATCTGTGTCTCTTAAATGGCATTTTAAACAAGATCACAGGGCCTGCCTTATCTACTATAAACTCGAATGGCATTCCTGAAACTTGGGCAGGTATTAGATCAGCTCTAATAAACAACTTCTCAGACCAGAGAGACGAAACGGCTTTATACAATGACCTCTCGTTGGCTACACAGGGTAATAGGACCCCTCAGGAATTTTACGATCAATGCCAAACGTTATTTAGTACAATAATGACATATGTGACGTTACACGAGACCTTACAAACGACTATCGAAGCGAAACGGACGCTTTATAAGAAAGTTACCATGCAGGCTTTTGTACGTGGACTAAAGGAACCTTTAGGCTCACGTATACGGTGCATGCGTCCAGAAACCGTAGAGAAAGCTCTGGAGTTCGTGCAGGAGGAATTAAACATTATGTACCTACAGCAGCGTAATGATGGCCCAAGAGCTCAAACTGCTCAGAGCGCACCTAAAATACATAAACCTTTTATTATGCCTAATATACCGTTTAACGCATTAAATGTTCCGCGACCCCCAGTACCTAACTGGCCTGTTCCAGTAGGACAGCGTGGCTATCAACCTCAGCCTCAGGCCTTTAAATTCAATATGCCTAACCAGTATCAAGATCGCATGCCTACTCGCACACAACAGATGTTCCGTGCACCATTACCAAACTACCATCCTCAAAGTAACGTTTTTAAGTTACCATCCAGGAATAATCCACCACAAAATTCAGGTCCGAAACCCATGAGCGGTGTTCAACATTTCGTCCCAAAACCATTACCCATGATACCAGGACACGATTGGCAAAAAAACGGGAACCCACCACAGAATAGTTATTTTAACACGCGCGAGTTAAACCTCAATGAACTCGCTTTGCCTGATAGTGCTTATTATTTTGCTGACTATTATTATGAGCCGGGGTATGACTACTACATAGACTGTAATGACTATTACAATTTTTATGACTGTGCAAATAACACTAATATGACGGACTCTAATGCAACTTGCGATAATCAGGCAACTGCTGAGACAGAGCCACAACCAGGCCCTAGCGGTGCAAATCAGAATCAAAATTTTCAGTCGGACCAGACGTCCAAAGAGCAAAAATAGACATCAATTTACAGACTCAAAGACAGTTACCCTACATAGAAATCTCTTGCCCTCCTTTAAAATTTTTAATTGACACCGGCGCTAATCAATCTTTTATTAGCCCCGAGGCTGTACAAAAGTTTTACTCTGATTATCCCCTCAACTATGACCCTTTCGAAGTTACAAATGTACACGGTGTTAGTAAAAACGACTATTCCATCACGCTACCGTGTTTTAATGAATTCAAGGAGGTCGATAGTATAAAATTATTCGTATACCGTTTCCACGATTATTTTGACGGCCTAATAGGACTAGACTTATTATCCAAATGGGAGGCTAAAATAGATTTAAAAGACTTCCAATTAATAACGCGAACTGCTACGAATCAGATTAAAGTGTATAACTCACGCAATGTCAACTTGTATGAGGACATTATCCCTGCTAAAAGTTCCAAATTAGTTAGAATACCTATTAACGCCCCGGATGGTAATGTCTTAGTAAGCGAACAAGTCTTTTGTAATTGTACAATCCACGAGTGCCTTACCACTGTAGTTAACGGTCGTGGATATGTAGAGTTAGAAAATCCAACACCCAACGACGTCATATTTTCGTTAGACCAGCCAACTTGTGCAGTACTGTTCAATGCTCAGTGCACGCAAGTCAAACAATCAAATCGCGTAGATGACGTATTATCGCGTTTGCGTACGGACCACCTTAATGAAGAGGAAAAAGCTAACCTCCTAACACTTTGCTCTCGCTATACCGATGTATTTTACATTGACGGAGAACCACTGACATTCACTAACAAGATAAAGCATCGTATAAGAACAACAGATGAAGTTCCCGCATACACTAAAAGCTATCGATACCCTTTCGTTCATCGGGAAGAAGTTAGGGACCAAATTGCCAAAATGTTGCAGCAAGGAATAATAAGACCTTCCGATTCTGCATGGAGCTCGCCCATCTGGGTTGTGCCAAAAAAAATTGACGCCTCTGGAAAACAGAAATGGCGCCTCGTAGTTGACTTTCGCAAGTTGAACGAAAAGACGATAGATGACAAATACCCCATACCAAACATCAGTGACGTCCTTGACAAGTTAGGAAAGTGCCAATACTTTACGACCTTAGATTTGGCAAGTGGCTTCTATCAAGTCGAGATGGACCCTCAGGATATATCAAAAACCGCATTTAATGTGGAACACGGGCATTTTGAATTCCTTCGAATGCCCATGGGACTTAAAAATTCACCGTCCACTTTCCAACGAGTTATGGACAATGTTCTAAGGGGTCTTCAAAATAACATATGCCTAGTGTATCTCGACGATATTATCGTATACAGTACCTCTCTTCAAGAGCACATGGATAATTTGGAAAAAGTTTTCCAACGACTTAGGGAGTCCAACTTCAAAATTCAGATGGACAAGTCCGAGTTTCTAAAGCTTGAAACTGCTTATCTGGGACACATCATTAGCAGAGACGGCATTAAGCCGAACCCCGACAAAATCTCCGCAGTCCAAAAATATCCAATCCCAAAGACCCCTAAGGAAATCAAGCAATTTTTAGGCCTTCTAGGGTACTACCGGAAATTCATTCCCGATTTTGCCCGCATCACCAAACCACTTACCCAATGCCTAAAGAAAGGTAGTAAAATTACTATTAGCCCCGATTATGTTAATGCCTTCGAAAGTTGTAAGACTTTACTAACCAATGACCCTATTCTACAATACCCAGACTTCAAAAAAGAATTTAATCTCACAACAGACGCTTCGAATGTCGCTATTGGAGCAGTGTTATCCCAGGGACCAATAGGTTCCGACAAACCCGTCTGCTACGCTTCTCGCACTCTTAATGAAAGTGAGCTAAACTATAGTACCATCGAGAAAGAGTTGCTTGCCATAGTCTGGGCCACGAAGTACTTTAGACCTTATCTTTTCGGCAGAAAATTTAAGGTACTGACTGACCACAAACCCCTGCAATGGATGATGAACCTGAGAGAACCTAATTCACGACTAACCAGATGGCGACTAAGACTAAGTGAATATGATTTTACTGTAGTGTACAAGAAAGGAAAGTTTAACACAAACGCTGATGCCCTTTCCCGTGTAGAAATTCACAATGAGGAAACAGATGAGATCAACTCATTGATCGAAAGTATTAAGGATCTCAGCTCGATGATAAACAACCCATCAGTGGCACCACCTCTACCAACAAACTCCTCGACTGACACCGTACATACCAGTAATGAACATCCCATATTAGAAGTCCCCATCACAGATAAACCCCTCAATACATTCCATCGACAGATTTCTTTGACCATAGTAGGTGACATAAAACGCAGACCGACAATAACTAAACCCTTTGAAAATCATACACGAATTGCAGTTCAGATCTCAGAATCCAACCTAGAGAGTGACATAATCAATGCCATCAAGGAATACGTCAACCCTAAGGTAAAAACAGCCATACTAATTCATCCACCGTTAGCCATGTATTCAATAGTGCCTATCATACAAGATAAATTTAGAAGTTCCTCACTTAACCTCGTATTGGCTAAGACAGAACTCGAGAATGTTAAAGAATACCTCCGACAACAAGACATTATCCGACACTACCATGATGGTAAGACGAACCACCGTGGGATTAATGAATGTTATCTAGCCCTCTCACGAAAGTACTACTGGCCAAAGATGAAAGAACAAATCACCAAGTTTATTAACGAGTGCACCATCTGCGGTCAAGCTAAATACGACAGGAACCCAATTAGACCCCAATTTAACATAGTTCCTCCAGCTACAAAACCACTTGAAATCATTCATATGGACCTATTTACAGTTCAAAATGAAAAATACGTAACCTTCATTGACGTTTTCACGAAATATGGTCAAGCGTATCACTTGCGAGACGGTACCGCTATTAGCATTATACAAGCACTACTACGTTTCTGCACCCATCATGGACTACCTATGACTATCATCACTGATAACGGAACAGAATTTACAAATCAACTTTTCTCCGAATTTGCACGACTTCATAAGATAATCCACCATAAAATTCTACCTCACAGTCCAAATGACAATGGCAACATCGAACGTTTTCACTCAACGTTATTAGAGCACATTAGAATCCTTAAACTGCAAAATAAAGACGAGCCAATAGTAAATCTTATGCAATATGCCATCATAGCATATAACAGTTCTATCCATAGTTTTACCAAGTGCAGACCCTTTGACCTATTGACTGGACATTTTGACCCCAGGGACCCAGTCGACATAGACCTGACTGAACACATCTTACAACATTATGCACAGAATCATAGACAGCAAATGAAACAAGTTTACGAAATCATCAACGAATCATCTCTTGCAAATCGTACGGCCTTAATTGACAATAGGAATAAAACTCGCGAGCCCGAAAAAGAATATGTCCCACAGCAACAGGTTTTTATTAAAAACCCTTTTGCCAGTCGCCAGAAAGCTGCACCACGTTACACGCAGGATACAGTACTAGCCGATCTGCCTATACACATATATACTTCAAAAAAACGTGGGCCCATCGCCAAATCGCGGCTGAAACGTGTTCCTAAATCGAGCCAATTGTTACAGGATCCTGTTGCTATTGACAATCCATGCGACGCACCCTCAAGAGATAAGACTTGAGACTTTAGCTGATGGACCAGGACTATTACCATACAGATTAGGACCGACCAGACTAACAACGCATTACCACTCATTCATACAGTATATACAATTAACTGACATCGAGGATAAAATTAATTCCGTACAGACGCAACTCAAGACTTTTAGAACTAAACTTACTAATGAAACCTACACGCTTTATGAATACCAGATCGACTATCTCACTAACAAACTCACTAAGGTACTACAACAAGTAAAGTCTTTGGAACCTGTTAGAGTCAAAAGAGGTCTTGTAGATAGCCTTGGGTCAGTAATCAAAAGTGTTACCGGCAATTTAGACTATCTAGATGCCCTAAAATATGACGAGGCCATTAAAACCTTACAAAACAATGAAAATAAAATAGTTTCAGAATTCAATAATCATATCAGCCTTAGCAAAGAATGGATGTCCCAACATGGCACTATCCTAGACCAAATAACAAAAAATCAGGAAAAAGTTAACGCAACGTTAGAACTACTTCTAGAAAAAAGTGCCTATAGAGATTACAGCTTAATAAGATTTGCAAAGTTTGCCCAAATCTTAGGAATCATAACTAATAATGTAGAAGATTTAATGTCAGAAATAATTAGGTTAGAAAACATAATGGCTTTCATACGCGCGTCCAGTACCCATCATTCTATGATCGATATAGAAGTATTAAGTTCTATGATAAGTAGACTAAAATCAATATACAATCAAGATCAAATCTTAAATTTAGAGTTACGGGAATATTATGATCTAATAAAACCAGGTTCCTACTTTATTGAGAAGAGAATAGTAATAATATACAGTTTTCCCATAGTCTCTAAAGACTTTTACGAGTTATACAAATTATCCATTGTACCTAATAGGAAACAACTCGCCCTTATTCCTCCCACTCCCTATATAGCAACAAACGAGAAATCATTCGTGTACATAGAGGCTGAATGCCCGAAGTACAGTAGCATTCATCTCTGTGATAAGAAGACAAGTAATCAGATCCGGACGAAGCCTGATTGTATCCAAGAGCTCATCATCAACCAAGGACTAGAAGACACCTGCCAATTCACCAAGATTTCACTCTACAAAGAAGCAGTAGAACAATTGGATGACCAACACTACGTTTTCTCATTGCCCCAACCGACCAAAGTACAATTAGCCTGCGGTAGAAAGGACTTTAATATTCTACAAGGAAGTTATCTCGTCACTATCCCCATGGACTGCTACCTGCAAACAACAGAATTAACAATAATTAACGACAGCAACGAGATAAAGGGACAGCCACTAAAGTTATCAAAGATCCCTTACAACGAGATGAACCAAACAGTTAATTCCACCCACATCGTCGGATTCAATTCAGTGAACTTGGAAAAACTTCACAGCATCCAGAACAGAATACTAATGGAAAGCCCTATTCAGATCGACAAGACTCAGCCGGCTATCCTATATCATACAACCATACCATTCTACATCATCTTACTATGCGCAACCATACTTATCATTTTGGTATTAAGCCGCAAATACAAATGCTGGAAACTTGGAGCAAACGACAAGGAAAAGCAGCAAGCCCTTAAGACACATACATATGAAGATGTGACCAGAGATACCAGGAAACGAGATGAAGTCCCAGCAACATTTTCACTCAACATGATCAAATAGTTGCTGATCTGTGGGTGGAGGTGTTAAGTACGGATCCCTAATGGATATCGCCGACCTCGCAATTCCTTCAGTTTACGCCGAGCGCATAAAAACTGCATCGATGACGTCCGGCCAGCCACGAGTCGCCGACGCAGCGAAATTCGACATTAGCTATTAATTATTTTAATACATAATTTTGTCATTCCATATTCTAGCATCGAATAGGTTTCACCAATTTTAATTGTAATAATTTCTCTTAAAATAAATTAGTTTAAAGTAACTTTGGTTTTTTTTCGATCCATCGTCTGCAGCATACGTAATTCCCGAAACAAACTGTCCGATGCCCTTTTCAACAACAAACATAACGAATAAAACCGAATGTGCCGTGTACACTGGGGTTGCATCGTACACAATTTAGCGTGGCATTAACACAGCAATATTTTGTCGGAAAGAAATATTATTTGCATTCGTAATGCTGGGGTGGCCCTGTTGGGACTGGGGTGTGCATTCCTGCACTACAGTGCACTTGTCTTCGCTTAGGGTACGCACACATACACGAGTATACGCGTACACATACGTGCAAAGGTCACACCTATAGTTTAGAATTCGATACCTTTCTTATTGTATAACACAGACGTCACCTTCGTCAATAAATTACAAAAAAGTGCTACGAAATTATAAAATTACTACGCACTACATGCAAGATTTCAGTTTTCTCGTAGCAAACGTCTACGAACGCGCTACGAAACGCCTACATACTGTTTTAAACAAAGAACCACTTACAATTCGTCTTATAATCAACAACTGTGAGCGCGCAAACATCTTTAAAAGCATTAGAGCGTATAAAGGGTGTGTGTCAAACAGCAATACTTGCACACACCCTCACACACATATCCACACACAAATGCATTTGTTGCAATGCAGGGGAATTTTCGATTAAATATTTAGATTAGATTTTTCGTGATCCATTTATCATGGTTTAATTGTGTTGGGGCGATGGCTCTTACACTGATGAAAGCGGTCATAGTGTTTCTAGAGATTTGTTTTGTAATCCTTTGATATGTTAATGTAATAAGAAAACGGAGGACCTCTCTCCCTTTGGACGTCTTTGAACTGTATTAGGTACTTTTGTATTAACATTATTCGTACATTCGCTCTTTTATATTCAGTAGTACTGAGAATAATAGGTATTATCCTCGTAGACAAAGCCTGGAATGGTAATATTGGCTATTATGTTACTTTCAGGATGAAGGCACACAATAGGTTGTATGTCGGATAAAGCTAATGAACATCACTGTCTGTATGATATGAAAACTTATCCATACGTTCTAGTAGAGCTGTATTTCTCTCGTAGTGTTTCAATTTTATCCCAATTTATTTGGGGAAGGCACAATATGTCATTTTCTTCCATTTTTCGACCTGGGATAGATTGGATGCGAAAGGCGGAGGACAAGGTGTTGCGGCGCAGCCTGGGAGAGGCCTATGTCCAGTAGTGGACTGCAGTTGGCTGAGTTAATTGATCGATGTTAGCCTGTCCCACTGCTGCAAAGGGAGGCCTTTACAGCAGTGTGACAAGGTAGGCTAACATCACACCAGGGTAGGTAGCCAAATCCTTCCAAACATCTTTTTCTAGAGCCATCTCGATGCAACCCTTGCGGCACGGAATTTTCTTCCATATACTTCTCTTTTATTCATTTGTAGTGTTTATAGTTATTATATACCAACTTATTTATTTACAAGCCGTGTGCGCGATTCAATTTCCCATCGGCTAAAATGACGAACTTCCATACAAACTTTATGCCCTATTGAAGCCTATAAGGACTGAATTTCCAAAAGGTCTTCTTTAGTGCTCACTTTCTTTATAACACTTGTGCAAAATGTCAAGCTTTTAGACCACGCTGGTTTGGCTGTGTGTTGTCTGTTAGTGAATAGATTAATAATGCATTTAAGAGTTTTACATGTGGTTTTACTACATAGATTTTGACTGTTACATTAACATTTATTTACAAGGGTAATTAACTTTCTTTCGTTTTTCTGTTTTCCTTCTTATTTAATTTTAATCATGATCTGGCAGTGAGTAATTTACGCAGCCTACCCAAATGTCCGTTCTTTGGTATATGTTCGTCGAATCGTTGAGCTCCTCAAGTTCTGTGTTGAGCTGCACGATTTTTGACAAATGCGTGCACTGATTGGACAGGTCCGCTCAATCTGTGTGGTTCTTTCCTCATAAGACCATTTTAGACACCAATCTACATGGTCTTCACACGATCTGACCAAGATTTTATCTGGACTTTAAAAGTGACGGTGACCTCTGAGTTTGTTTGGCCTTTCTTCTCAGAATAGTTCGATAGGAAACGCCGACCTCATCTAGTTTAAAAAAATATAATTGACATGTAAAAGTGTTTGTAAAAACCTACTTACAGAAATACATCATTTATCATTTATAACTACGTATTATAAAATTGAGTAAGGCTGCTGCCTTAGCATTCCGGACAAAGTTTATTCAGAAAACGTGATACGCATTGTAGTTTCAGTTATACAGACCATATTACATACTTCACACACATTTATAGCTGGACCAAAGTGGATCTTACGAGCAGTCAGACGTCTTAACAGCATAAACGTAATTGCTCATTAAATAGCAGAGAGCAGTCCAGACGATTCGCAATATATATGAATTATGAAATAGATGCACCTCGTCCGGCTGTCCCATGTGGACGTGGAAGCATGTACGCATAATTATGTCCGAGTATTTATCGGGCAGACAGACCTGCGGGCGTCCATGGACATGGTTGTATGTATAGATGTGTGGATAGTCTGTTCACAGTCAGTCATTTGGACGTTCAAAGCATTAATTAATATCGATTAATTGAGAATTGATATCGATACAGTGTTTTTGTTTGAGTTTAATGAGTATGTTAATAGGTATTCAAAGTGTTTACTATAAATCGATTAGGTACAGACGCCAGCACGTCGACCTACTACAATCTGTCAAATTTCTTTAATCGATATTCAACTTTATCGCCATACATAAGGTTCAAGGTTGATTGGGAAAGTTTTACAGTTTCGGGTATCTTGATGTGATGGCGTCTGTACATTAAGGTCATCATGACTTATCATGCGAAGTGGCAGAAGTCAATTGTCTACTACATTCACATTTCCCCTGAGGCGGTATGTAGTTGTGGTAATGTAGGCGTACCGCAATTTATGGGGTAGGTACATTCCTAACAGAGACCTTCAATCTGCAACTAAGGGATTCCTGACAGGAATTCTAATTACAACCACTGTTGGTAAGACTGTTCCGAAATCAATACTTTTCAAACCTTATTACGAAACAATTATTACGTGGGTCGACTCAAAAACAAAACAATAACGCTAAACGTCAATTTTCATTTTAACATACATTTCAATCCTGTCAATCACAAAGAACGTATTTGGCTGAATAATTATTGCCTTTGCCGGCAAAGCTTGGAACACACGTTCCATTACAAAGGGATCACCATTGCAAGCTCGCAACGACCATAAAAACCGTAAAACCGTATTTTCCTTATTATGTGCTCTCCTAATATGTTTTAGCTTGTTTACCGTGTGTTTTGGTAACAATGTTTTTTACTTAACCTTTCGTATTTGATCGTGAAATATTGTGGTTTTCTCCGCGTGTACGGAAACATTTTGTAATTAAATTACGACTTTTTAGGGATTTAAATGTGTCAAGTTTTTCCTTAGGGCTTTGTTTCGATTGAAATAGAAAGAGAAAAGAAAAATTGTAATGTAACCTTCTTTATGAAATAATAACTAGTTGACCCAGCAAACTTCGTACCGCCTAAGAATACGAATTATCTTCATTTTTTTTTTCGTGAATTTTTCTTATGTTTTACCTAATAGTTATTCTGCTATTCGGGGCGGAGACAAATCCAACAAATCAAAGATTATAAAAAACGGTACAGCCGTTCTTGAGTTATATTAATGGTGTAACTAACCCGACTTTGCTTTAGTTATATAGATAGAAGAAGATAAAGAAATTGGAAAAATAGCAGCATTGAATTTTGTTACGAAATGTAACCGATATCGAGAGAATATTAAGGTTATTAAGGCAGTAAGGTAGAAAAAGTAAGGTAAGGTAAGGCACACGTATCAACCCGGAAAGGGACCTTAAAAGATTCAATAAAATATTCTGAAAAAAAAAAACTACGCTGGCAGGTCTAGAATCATGTGCTGAATTTATGGTTAGTTTGTGCTTTCTATACAGCCTGTATAGAATGACCATCCATTATATATACAAGGTTAAACTTAAGTCGTTTGTACTCATCATTATGAACAACTTTTACTATGGGACCAAACCCGAAATCGCGAAAAAAAAATCAGCTGCTCCCTACATTTTGACGAGATATTCGAACATAAATGTAGGGAACAGCACATTTTTTTTCGCGATGTTGAGTACAATGACCCCCTGAAGAGGTCCAGGGCGACTTAAATTTAAACGTGTATAGTACCTATGTGTCACATTTTATATGCCAGCCACGGAGCCACGTATTTAAATACCTGCTAAAACTTAGCCAACCTTTCATCCTCAACTTACATCGCAAGGTGAACCACAAAAACATGAGCCAACATAAGTTATTCCAAAGTATGCTCCAACTCCTCAACTTCATAAGTCGCTGGCCGTGCGAGCGTGGCGTGCGGGCGTGCAGGCGTACATGCGGGCGTGTGAGAGTGCCACAGGAGAACCCCGATCCCTCCTAAACCTCTTTCCTATTTATATGCAGATTCCATGACCGACCATAAGTTATCCGAACACCGGATCATACCCTTAATGATACTCGGATAAATGGAAATGGTTCTTCGTAGGGGTGAATTTTTACACATTTGGAACTTTGTCATAATAAATGCGTCAAGAGTCAACGGTTTGGAATTAATTAATGCGGGGCGACATCTTGTTTTATTATTGAAATGTGGAGGGATTAGTCGGATTAATATCGTTAGTGGTTATCTGTAGGTAGCTGTAGCGAATTTTGTGCAGGCTGTGCATTTGCATGACGTGGATTTATATGTAAGTTTTTTCATACACTTAATCATCTGGATATATAAATACATACAGCATTATTTTTTGTTTATACGAAACCCGAAACACGTGTCTAGTATTTTTATGTAAAGAATCTACATATGTACAAAATTTCAGAACTGTATCATGAAAAATCACAAAGTTATGAGATTGTTAAGTTACTTGTTTGTCCGTACAAAAACATGCGGAGATTGGATAACCTACTTAGTGTCGTTCGGTGTCCAACTTTTAACCTTTTTTAAATATTTTTGGGACAAAATATAACATGGGGTAAAAATTATTGGAATCGATTCAGTTACTTATTCTGAACAAACTGTATTCAGGTTTCGCATATACTAAAAATAATGTTGTAGATACCCATCACATCTGCGGAGTTTCGCTAGCTAACTTAATTTGACCCTGTAGATCTATTTCGAACTGTCCTGTTATTGAGATGACAAATTAGTACAATTTGTGTAGATAAGTACATACCTGTATCAAATTTATAGGTAGGGAAACGTCCTTTTTGTAACAAAAATCTTCAATAAGATACAGTAAGCTTAGCAAAGATTTTCGACCAAAAATACAAAACAAATGAGCTCAAGAAATATCGAGCTCGGTTTTCATATCTCTTGTTGTGGCTTACCTACTTAACTCGACACGGTTCACAGTATTTTATTTACACTACCTATACCAACATATACAGTACCTATACTTTGTTAGCGGTTTCAAGTTTATCAGCTTGGTTGAGCCTTGCAGGTTTAGGAGCTCAACTTTATACCCTGTTGGGTATTTGGGTAAAATATTTACAGTCACACATCTTTTTTTTTACAATCTCATTTCTTTTTGTGGATGTCTTAAAATATGACTATAATAGGTGATGTAGGCACACCTATTGATAGGTATTTTACTTTACTGTGACTCGCAAGGAATGCTAGATAATTTTCGATGTAGACCTCTCTAGTGGAAAATTACTCCACATAGTTCCAACATGCCAACATTATTTAGTGCCACAATGTATGGACTTTCAGAGTCACCTTGACCTCTTTGATTCAGTAGACCGATAAACTACAATAGATCTAGGTTTTTGGGAGAAAATAACGAAACAATGTGGTTGGCCAAAATATAATCTGATATTTTGGCAAACTGTATATTGTTTCATTATTTTCTTCTTTTTTGGAGGATATTCCGAATAATCGTTGAAAATATTAAAATTCTAGTTTAATATATTGTACAGTTATGGAATTTAATTAATTGCTTATTAAAATTACACACTACGTTATCTTGTCATGTTAGAACTATTAGATAGTTATTTCATAGAACTGTCAAAGAATGACAAATTGTGATTTGAATATACGGGCAAACAAAGTTGGATGTCATTTACAAAACAATAAATTTCCCTAACTTTACTAATACTAATATCCATAACCATAATCAGCCTATAAATTTTCCCAGTGCTGGGACACAGGCCTCCTCTCGGTGAGAGGGAGATACTCATCATCATCATTTCAGCCGAAAGACGTCCACTGCTGGACATAGGCCTCCCCCAAGCACTTCCACTTCGACCGGAGGACCGGAGGGAGATACTACTAAGATAATAATACTAATAAGATATGGTAAAATATACTCTACTTTAAATAAATAATGTTATTTTCATCACATATTTCCACTCATGAAAATCTAATAAATAACATAACTTAATTAAAAATACGTGCTGCGTTACTTCAACTTAAATCTATTAAATGGATAATTATAAAATCTTAAATGGAAAATTGTGGTTGAAAATTGCTTACTGAGTAAGCAGAATTTTGATTAAATTAAACGATATTAAGAAGGGGAGACGCGTTTGAGGGAAAATAATGAAAATATTGCCCGGGGTAATCGGCGTGCTTCGATTATAAGATCGGCTTGGCGGGTGTATCCTGTCTACGTACTTTATTATCTTCTCCTTTGTGAAACAATACAACCTTCTTGCTATAATTTAGGGAATGGTAATCATGAATACTGGCTGGATTATTAAATTTTTAATATCAGAGAAAAAGAATTCTTGGAGGTATTCATTGTCTGTGATAGTGATTATATGAGACTGGCAAACTAGATTTCATTTTAACATTGAAGTTTTATTTATTTACTAGTTGCTCCTGGTTGCTCCCAGCGGTTTCATCTGCAAAGTCTCGATGCCGTGGGAACATCAAGATAAAAAGTATCTTATGTCCTAACCCAGGTTATGGTCTCCCCATGTGGCAAATTTCACCCAAATCCGTTTTAACGTGAAAGCGTAACAAGAAAACTAACTCACTTTTGCATTTATAATATTAGTTAGGATTTTATTTGAGCTTACAGCTAACTGTTCTTAGCATGTTCTTAGACAATATGAAATTGGAGGCCATTTTCAAGTTTCCACTGATAAAGACTGGTATTTAATTAAATGTCCTTTTTTTTTTTTTGCGGATGGGAAATCATCAAATGACCCCTCCCGCTCTGGGTGGAGCGGAAGGGAGTGTCAGACTCTTACTGACTAAAACCCACCCGTGTTCCTTCCTTAGCCCTTTATGTTCCGGGCCAGCGGTAACCCTTTCGGACAATCCCGCTGACCCGGCAGGCTTCGGCCCTATGGGGCCCCTCCTCGATGCTGACATCTCTTTGAGGCGCGCGTGGAACACGTACGCGCCGTCCGGCACGGGCCTGGTCCTGATCGGACGGTGAGTTACCCATTACTCTCCGCCCGCAGGCCCGCGCCTACGGTGGCCGGGAGTCGTCACGCGGCTCCCGACGCCCGGAGCGTCTCCCGCGGCGGCTGGGACGGGAGGCTCTCTCCCTGAGCCGTCCCGCCACCTCCTTCGCTAGCATGACTGCTTCGCAGAAGGAGGTGACTGCCTCCCACTCCCTCTCGCCCCGGACCATGGCTTGCACCAGGGCCGGGCGCGAGAGGTCGCCGCCGCTGCCGATCGCCTCTACGTGTCCTCACACGGCGGTGCTCCGCCCAAGCGGGGCAGACCTCCACCGTGTGCTCCACCGTGTCCTCTGGGCGATCCTTAAATGTCCTTATTATTATTGTCGTCGTTGTTATGTCAGTTCTAAAGAATAAGCTTTAAAATAAGCTACGTCAGTGCTACAAAACGAATTTCTAGTGAAACATCAAAGCCTTCAGAGTTAGGTATCGACATTTTATATTGAAGATACATTAATGTTACTGAGAAATATTCTCAGTATTTCTTTTCCGTTTTTTCTTGTTTCGTTCTCATATTAATTAGGGTTTCTTCTTATAAAATGTCTAGTAGGAACTATCGAGTGTCGACATTTTAATCGAAGTCTGCCTTTAAATATATACAAATAGTAAAAAAGTATAAGGTAATAATAAACAGACTTTTATAAAAACTACTAAGTATGAAAAGATAAGTTGAGATTTTCGCAGAAAAGGAATTCACTTAACGCAATTATTGCACGTTGAGATGCATAGAAATATATCTCGTATATCTATGGGTATATGCAATATCTAATATCAAACATGTTTAGACTTATAATTTTATTAATCGCGTACAAACTTCGCATTAAAAAGGGTCACCAAATTACTCAATGTCCCTTAGCACTGTCACTGACGTTGATATGCGACTATGCAGCACAGAGTACAAGTAAGTTAGTACATAACTAAGCAATATGCAAATACTGGCCGGACCATCAATTCTCTCCGTCGGGCACAAGATAAATAGTGGTACTGACACTTGCACAGTGCAGTAGCCATGTCGAACAGGGTAGCGTTCACATTTTTAACTGCGTGTACCGAAATTGTGACGTCATTTGTCACGATCGGCGGTTAAATGGGCACGCATGTGTTTTGTTTCAACTGACAATTAATTGAACCTATTCGGACATTTATTTTTGTGGGTTATAAGTTTTATGCAGGTTTGTAAATTAATTTCATGACTTTTTAAACTAAAAAATCGTCTATTTCTACCGTTTAGTTAGGTAGAAACTCTGAATGTTTAGTGTTTCACTAACGAATTCAGTGTCTATTATATTTTTTTTATATGTATAATTTTTAGGAATAATTCAAAAACTGTGTCTTCACAAAGGACTACCTACAGAATCTTCTACAAAGAGAAATGTAGCAAAGCGGAACATTTTCTATCGTGAAAACGTAGTGTGACGTAACATAGCATGTTGAGTATATGCATACACTTTGTCCACAACTGCAGTGGCGGGTTACGGATGCAAAATATTGCTTATCTCAATAAAATGTTACTCTCGGCTCCCTTACGTAACTACCGTACCTACTATGTAGCTAGCTCTAAGTACACACTTTGTTTATGCCACCGCAGTTACTCTACTAGAGTGATAAAAACTGCTACAAAATCGCTGAATGCTGAGGTAAAACTGTTGGTTTTTTGAGACAATATAAAGTAAGAAAGAAAAGTTGCTTATCCTGCACAAACAAGACGCACATTACAAAAAAGACATAAATTACACACACTAATACAAAGTATGAACGTAAACGAGACAAAAGGAGTATTAAGGATCTTAGCAGGTGGCGTTCTGTAATTTCTACCTACCCCATTGGAAGTAGGCGTGAGTTTATGTATGTAAACTTATGTTTCAAATTGATGTTATATCAAGTTAAAAAAATATCAACTTTATTTTAATGGTATTTCAGAGTGACAGCACTATTGAAAAAGTTATAAAAATGTTTGAAGATGTAGCGTAAATTGAACTTTATTGTGTATATTCACTCATATTTGTTTACATTTTTAGCAAATCAGTCGCGAATGCAGATTAATACAGAGTAGCCAATTTGGCTACTCTGTATTAAAAAACACGTATTCAACACACAAAGTCTTCAATTGCTTGACGTCATGGCAGATCACAATTTAATGGTCACACCAAAATCAAAGACAGAATGATAGTTGCATCACTTCCAGCAGTTTCATTCAAATAGCAGTCTGCTTTCATTAATCAACCCTAAATGACCAAAATCAGTGCCTAAATCAGCAGTACCAACTAATATCATCCCTAAACTCAATTTTAATGGGCATTAACTTAATTTAATACCCCAATTATTGAGTGAAAATTCGGGCATCCGTGAAAGGTCAAACAAGGGGCAGGTATCGGTAAGCCAGGCGGTAACTCAACAGGTATTACCGTGATCCTGAATGACCGGTGTCCGGCCGCGAATTAACATGGCCTCCGGACTGTCCGGGTTGTCCGGCCGGACGATACGATTTATGGCACTGTTAATGACCCCACGCTATGATAACTGCTTATTTATGAACTGATACAGCAGGAGATTATGTTGGGTAGGGGTAGTTTTTGAAAAACGTTATGTTTGTTCTTTGGTATGGAAATATCAGCGTTGTTTATTTAGATGTTAATTTGACGGAAATTGTCCATGTTAGATTAGCAAAATAATTAACGTAGGTACCCATTGACTATAATTACAGGGTTATTTGTAAAACAACCTCGTAAGAGGTCATTGTACTCATCATTATGAACAACTTTTATCCCATAGTAAAAGTTGTTATAATCATTGTAGGTAACCAAATATTTTCTATGAACTTAAACCATTTGTAGTTTTGGGCTGTATAGCAAACAAAAACTATCTACAAAAACACATCCAGCCAAAATCAAAACGCTATCGAGGGGTTTCCCATAAAAAAAAAAAATTATTATATTCGACCTGTACGTCTCGCCATTGACAGTTATGGAACGCCATTTATCGAAGTCGCGGCGGACCTTTGGCAGATATCATATTCCATACGTAATGTAATTAAATGAATCCATACTCCATACGAATATTATAAATTCGAAAGTAACTCTGTCTGTCTGCCTGTCTGTCTACCTTTTTACGCCTAAAACACAGAACGGATTTCGATAAAATTTGGCAGAGAGATAGATTGCATCCCGGGGAAGGACATATGATATTTTTATCGACATACCTCGCGGGCGAAGCCGCGGGCGGAAGCTAGTATTCTATAAATAAATAAATAAACTATTTAATGATCTCTGATTAATGCAACTTGCATTATTTCAATTTAAAATTCTAGCGTCTACAAACGAAAGTCCTTTATTATAAGACCAATAAGAAAAGTGCACTTTGATTCACTCTTTTATTAGTTACATTGTTATTTCGTTACGACCACTACAATAGTATCTTTAGTTACCCCACAACCACTAACTCGGTGTTATTCAACGTACTCACAAGCAGTAAGTATCTCGCCTCAAGCGGAAACCTGAAACTTATCTGTGAAGACGTTATCGCTCGTTATATTGTTGTTCCGACAACGTACTTATGTAGGTACCTGCCGTCTTTCATGTTCCGAGTAAATTAATTTACAACACTACGGATTAGTGATGTAACTATGAAGTAATTAGAAGGTAATTATTTGTATTGCTTTATGCATTATTATGGTAGAGTTTTGTTGGTATTTGGGGTTCCTTAAAGGTTTGTAAACGAGCAATAGAAGTGAGAAGAAAATGAGATGGATCAAAACCAAAGAACACATGCTCCTGGAAAGGGAAGACAAATTTAAACTCAAACTTAAAGCATTTATTTCAGTTAAACCATTTACAGGCACTTTTGAATTATAAAGGAGTCGGTCAGTCAGAAATATAAAGCTAGTTGCTAGTTGCCGATGGCCCGTTCTTCTCCATAGTAGGTACCTATGGAGAAGAACGGGCAAGCCACTCTTTTAAATTGTATTATTACGAAAAATATGTGAGAACGATGTAAAAAAAAGTTAAAACAGAGATGAAAGAGATGAAAATAGGCAGCAGGAAAATAATGGAAAATACAAAAAAGTAATGGTTAAAGCTTGTTTTAGAACTAGTTATAAAAAAAATTAAGAAAAAGTACAGTTAGTTACAATGAAAGCGACCTTTCAGCAACCTTTCCATGAACGTAAACTTTGTATGCTTGTTACGAGTAGAAAGCCATGATCAGTTTATTTTCCACAATCCGCGTTATAAAATACATATAGATTCCTTGAACGTTGTAATTTTGTAATACAATATTACAGAGCACGGCCATAAGCATATAAATAGTTCAAACCAGCACAAGAGAAGAAAATATTTTAGATACGGAACAAAAGTTCAACATGAATCACCTTTCTCCCTAACCATTGTATTTATGTAAACAATTTAAATAGACCAATTAGGTTTTTATTCGTACGAATGTATAACATTTCTTAGAAGTTCGCATTATAAGTGCACGAAAGCGAGCAATTGCCGTAAGTGGAAAATTTTCAGTGCATTTCACTTTACTTCGGAAAATGCAAGTTTGCTTCAAGTGTTTTCCGCTCCAAGTCTCAATTGGCCACAATTAGAGATTACTTTAGTTACAACTAGCTTCAAGCTACTTTATGAATTGAATTGTAGAGTACCGTTTGTGGTTAAAGTATGACGAACACAGTGTATACAATATTACGATTTGTTTTGATTTGATTATAGGTAATGAAGCTCAGTTTGGTGAAAAAGTGATAGCGACATTATATTTTAAAAGAGTAAAGGTGGAGTTTCTTGCCAATTCTTCTCCATACGAAACTACCTCTTGGAAGGAGCTACTACAATCAATTATATTTTCCTGTTAATTTTTGACATTCAAAAGTGCCATAAATGCATGAACGTAATATTATCGTCCATACATAAATGTGACTATTTGAAATAAACGATTTGTCTTTGACTTTATTTAATTCTAAAGCTTGAATAAACAGAAACTGTTTAATATAATCCTTTTCAAATTACCTAATATTTTTGACGGACGGACGGAGCTGTTTCCGGAGCATCGCGATCTTTTACGCATAGTTAATTCAACTCCTTACTTATTGTGTCAATAGTTTACAAACTTGTTCCTCAACTCTGCTGTCTAAGGGTGAATTTCACCACTATCGCTGAACTCGATCGGCACAAATCTAAACTAGGTTCGAAAGCTGTCAGTGTCAAATAATCCACGACAATGATGACACTGACAGCTCTCGAATGCGGTTTAGATGTGCTAATCGCGATCACTTTAATGGGTGAAACCCTAAGATTGCTACTAATAGGTCCACACATTACTTGCTCCATCCATGCCACGCATAATAACCGAAAACAGGCGTGCGTGCGAAACACCAATTAAAGGTACTCGTAATTAAAACAAGATATATTTACGACCCTTGAGACAACATGGCGCGGGGTAAGCAGCGAACGATAATTTACGATCGTCCTTGATTTCAACCCCTAACTTCCGCAGTATTAGGGTTCAAACTGTTTGACCGAGTTTCTAAATTTATATGAACGTAACGTGTCTAATAAAAGGCCCTTCTCGCATTAGTGGAATATCTCTTGCCGCCATGATGGTTTTAGTTGTCCCAAATGTGTAATAGAGGAATTATGCAAACGGGTTTGTAGGTAGCGTTTGGACGGCAGCTGGTCAGCACTGGCAAATGGTTCACTGTACGAAGGGATAGATGAGAACATAATGGAAGAAACTGGAAAACTGAAAGTCTACTAAGTAGTTTGTGTTTTAAGCAGCTTGGTAACGCAAATATAGATATTTCTTTTCTTTTTCTTTTTTAAAAAAAAACGTTGCCCCACACTAGGAATTTATCCTGTATCGTGGGTGCGTTTACAAACATTTAAACTCACATACACAAACAGCCAGACCCGGAACAACTACTTGTAGGTCATACAAATATTTGTTCCGTGCGGGAATCGAACCCGCGACACGCAGCGCAGCAGTCAATCGCTTAACCACTGCGCCAACCGTGCCGTCAAATAGTCAATATTAATATGAATATGTGGTGTATGTTCGATTAAAATTGTAATACACTATCAGTATCAAAGGCTTTCATTTTGACATTTCAACAACGTTCATTGCGTTATTTACATTGTTGAGCAGACCAAATTTTCAAATTAGCAATATCCTTTAAAATTTAACAGATTGAGATTGATAGTGTTACGCAATTAGGGTGCTGTTCCGATAAGCTAATGACTTAGGTGAATCTTTTCGTTAGAAGACCGCTACTGAATTTAACCTCTTTTCGAACTATATTTGCCATCGACACGCTATGTCAGATAAACTATTCATGACATGATTACGACTTATGTCGTTTTGAAATGCAATGACAAGCACGATTTCAAACTTATTTATTTACTTACCAACTCCAATCGTAAAGACTCACGAAACAGGTGGACAATATGAAACATTAAGTAAACGACTTCCAAGTCCTCCCATTAGACACGTAGAGAGTATCGATTTGCCATCAGCAAGTCGAGCCGTTAATTTTTAACGAGCTCGACATAGCTCCCTAATTCATTGCGATTATATCGGCATTATTAAATCGATTTAAATTTTAAATCGATTACCATTTGTCATCGTAATGCAACACAACACTGTGCGATCTGAACAGAATCTTAATTAGATATTCCTCTTTAAGTACGGCAGGTACTTTCGTTTCGACTCGGTAAAATGACAGACTTTTGATTATAAGTGAATTAACCATGCAATTATTATTCAAGAGCTCGCTCGGTGGAGTTGGAGTAGCCAAATTACTTAAGTTTTAATTTGAAACAAAAACCTGAGATGAAAATTGGATAAATTGTAAGCTTTTGTTGCAGCAAGATTGCTCGTTATGCCCTTGTAAAAGTTTAATCAAAAGGTGAATAAAGTAGGACTCTGTATGTGATTGTACATGCATTTTCTGGTGGGTTTTTTAACGTATACGAGGTATAACATAATCAGCTGCTGGGACACAGGCCTCCTTTCGGTGAGAGGGAGTAAGGCCATAATCCACCACGCGGGCCCAATGCGGATTGGTAGATGTCACATGCCTTCAAATTTTTGGTTCTATTAGACATGCCGGTTTCCTCACGATGTTTTCCTTCACCGTTTTGCGAGCAGTGGTGATGAAATAATTGACACAAAGTAAAGCGCCTGTTTGGGTTCGAACCTACGACCTTACAACTCGTAAGATACACGGGTAGGTATACCATTGAATTATTCAAGGTAGATTGTAAATATTTTAACACGACTTCATTTAATTTAACAGCCCAAGATTTATTTAACGAAGTTACATTTTCTTTTAGGAAAAGCGCTAATAAACAAATACAAAAACAAAGAAATACAAAACTCAAGTAAAAATACGTGTATTTCTTAATTGTCACAAAATAGCCATATACCATTTTAATGGTATTTGCGTGTACGGGTTGGCGTAATGTGCCTTTGACAATGTTACGTTAAGGACGGCGAGCTCTGGAGTCAACCCTGCGCCTGCTGCGCTCCTCAATAAATAACACCAAAGGGTTTCTACACGCGTCTAATGCTATTTGCTCACGCGACAACAAGTTGACACAACTTTCTGCAGCGGATGATGTACAGTGCTGCTTTTAAGTATTTTATTATGATCTTTAGTCAAATAAGGTAGCTATCTATTACTGTTTTTCGTTTGTGATATTTGAATATCGTAGAAAAATCGAAACGTCATAATTTACTTGAGTAGGTATGCCTTAGAAAATCTATCTATACAAAGAAATAAAATTGTAATGTCTGTTTGTAAGGTGAAAATAACAACTTTTTACCTTTATGAAAGTATAATTACACGGTACATAAACCAAAAAGAAACTATTTTTATAATTTTGGTCTGTGTGTCTGTTTGCTCCGGCTAATCTCCGATGCGGCTGGACCGATTTTAACGGGACATTCACTGGCAGACAGCTTATGTTATAAGGTGTAACTTAGGTTACTTTTGTTTAGAAGAACATTATTGTATACCGACATGCACGCGAACGAAGTAGCGAACGAACTAGTACTGACTAAATTATTTCTAATAAAAAATGTGTTTGTATCTAGTTTTAATAAAAAATTTCACTAATATCTTGTTTTATATTCTATAATAAACTATGTAGGTATGATTTACGATCATATTGCAAGGATTTATCAAAGTCAGACATAACATCCATGGGGGCCGTCTTTCCTTGTTCTGTTTCCCTATTGTGTTGTGTTTGTACGACTTCTAAATAATTCGCGGTAATAATAGATGTATTTTGGGATCGAGTTATTCGTTTACCTTGTTATTGTTAGCTCTAACGAGATGATTGGCATATTAGTCTATTGTTTTATACAATTGTGTCATTGTAAATAATATCTGGTTAATTTACAGGACCTGTAGTTTGCGCGTACCTACTTCAATATCTGCATTTAGCATGCAGCCTTCGACTAACACCGTATAGGAGATCAAAAATTGAATACACTTATACCTACTTAACAAACTTTACAGTTTTATGTCAACACTTAAAATACCTAATGTTTTACTTAGTAATTTGTATGTTCGAGAACCTACTAGGTACTTCTAGTAAATTAACCTTGTTGCCATAACACAATCGGCTACCATACACAATTTGAATTTGGAATCTTGTTTGTCTATAGTACAAATACAAGCGATAAACAACATTGCCATTCCATCCTGCTTTCAAACAGAAAAATGCTGCCTTTGAACGAAACGAAATACTGGCCAAAAAGACATAAACTAGGCATCATTACCATTCTCAATTTAAACGATTGCCAAGAAAGCAACAATGGCCGATGTACGAGTACCTACGTACTAGTGGAGGATCGAGACTGGGCTTTGAATCGTTTTGGTACGCTTGTCAGGTGCAATAGCAATTTTACCGAGCTCAGTCGTCCCGGCCTACGTTCGGGCCAGACAGGCCTGTTTGAGAAACGGTTAGCTGAAACCTTTACTTTTATTGCTTTCTCTACTGAAACGGCCCTTTTCTATCTTCGGGTAATGTGTTTTTTACGTTTATTGGACATTTTTATTGATTAGGTAGGTAGGAGTAATGTGGATATTGGGGTCGAACTCTCGTTTTAGGGAAAGTGTTTCTTTCACTAAAAGAACCACTTTTTAATTAAAGTCTAATACGAATAGTTAGGTACTATATAAAACAGTTTCGTTCTCTGTAAACGCTAACGGATTTGGATATCTTGTAACAAAACATAGTACAATTTTATAACCTCTAGGGTAGCTATTGGTTCAGCGGGATTGTCCGAAAGGGTCACCGCTGCCTGGCCCGGAACATAAAGGGCTAAGGACGGAACACGGGTGTGTTTTAGTCAGTAAGAGTCTGACACTCCCTACCGCTCCACCCAGAGCGGGAGGGGTCATTTGATGATTTCCCATCCGCAAAAAAAAAGGGTAGCTATTGGTAGGTATATCGCGGAGTTCCTACCCACCTAGATAAGTTAAGAATGTACTGCACTAAAAGCGAAGTACAACATTCTGATGGTACTTGCTCGTACCAACACCAAGGAGGTGACAACAATATTCGCTATTAGTTTTCGACTATCGATTTTATGGATGCCGCCAAAATGTTTGCTACTCCTGGAAGCGTATTGTGCACACACCATTCACGTCATTATTATGAATATTTAGTTACATGATATAGTTATTTTGCGTAATCGCTTCAGTGCATCGTTTTCGCCGATCCGGTCGAGTTTATTGCATTTGTCGCCGGCTGCATACAAAATTCAGCCAATACCTGAGTTATAACGCACGTACGGAACGAGCTGGGATTGTGATTGTGATATTTCACTTGACAATGTTGTCTGAAAATTCTGTATAGTGAAACTATGCAGATAGATACAATAGTTCCACTATATTTTTTAGAGTTCCATACCTCAAAAGGAAAAACGGAACCTTTATAAGATCACTTCGTTGTCCGTCTGTCAAGACCCTCTTTCTCAGGAACGCGTGGAGTTATCACGTTGAATTTAATATCAAATACTCAAGGGTTGCAATCCCTTAAAGCAGTAAAAAAATCAAACTTCGAAGTCAATGCAATCAAAAGATACGGGCGTTTAGGCTCCGTTTACCTATGCCACATATTTTGACACTCGCAAGGGAATCAAAACCTATAGGGTACTTCCCGTTGACCTATAATTAAAAAAATAATAATTGGAAGCAATGTCATGTAGCACAGGTAAAGAAAAATATGAACTTACGAATTTGTACGGAACCCTAGCTCCGAACCTGCCCTGGTTATCTGAACAAGTATTATCCTTTCTCAACACAACACCTATTTTTCATGGAGCTTGTAAAAGGACATTGATTGCCTTTTCTAACAGTCTGTCTTTGATTACCTGTCCCAAATGTTGTCGCTCTATTAGGTGCAAAAACCCGATCGTAAAAAACATTTATTCGTATCAACCCTGCGAGAACCTTCCTCATACAGCAAAAGTCGCAACTAAGTACGGGAGATTGCGCGGGGGAGCAATAAACTGCGCGGACAATTTGTTTAATCAAAAACAAATGTAGCTACTCTCAGTACTCGTAGGCCTGCGGAACCCCCGGCGGCGGGTTGAGTAACGCGACACTCTTTTGTTTTTGTTTTGACATCTGCCACGCAGAGGCGAGGCAGATTTGTCATGTTAGATAATATTAGCATAAAAAATCTTTAATTATTTACTTTAATTTTGTTTTCTCCCCTCTTCCTTTTGAGCAAACGAGAAAACGCCAGTTTTTGAAAGCTCTGTTATGTTAGGTATTGTGATTGTTTGAGTAACGTAACTTGCTCGTTCTTCTCCTTAAGTACCTACGCTTTGGAATGGGCAACTAGCTTAATATTTTCTGACTGACCGACTTCTTGACAATTCAAAAGTGCCAGGAAATGGTTTAATTGAAATAAATGCTTTGAGTTTGAGTTTTGTAAAAGTTGACGTACGATTTGATAAATGAATTCACTAAATTAACTTTAAAAAATTAAGTTTTCTAAGTAGCTGAAAATGCGCTGCATCCTAATCCTATCTAATATTTTAAATGCGAAAGTGAGTTTGTTTGTTGGTTACGCTTTAACGCCAATACAGCTGAACGGATTTGGATGAAATTTGGCACATGTGTATACCATGACATGGGTTAGGACATATGATACTTTTTATCCCTATATTCCCACGAGATCGACACTTATGCGGGTGAAATCTCGGGAGCAGCTAGTTATTAATAAGTCGTTGGCTGTCTATTATTTTCATTATCTTATTTATTCGTATAAAACACCGTAATAGACCAAATTTGTACGTGTCCAACATCTTAAATAAGTCAACCTCAAGTTCAAACTTTCATCTGAAACGAAAACTAAGTTTCTCACCGCAATCGGAAAACCTGTGTCAGGTAATCGCATTTGCCAACCTTTCAGAAGTCGACTTCGATGGCATCGACTGAAATAATATTAAATACCTACTAGCTTCTGCCCGCGACTTCGTCCGCGTGAAATTTCACCCTCTCCCCATTCACCCCCATAAGTGTTGAAATCCTTCCTTATTCCTTCTGTGCAAAATTTCAGCTTTCTAGGTTTAAGGGTTTGGGCTGGGCGTTGATGAGTCAATCAGTCAGTCAGGACTTTTCTTTTTATTTATATAGATATATCTACTTGCTATAGGTAGCGTTAAACGTAGACTGTAAACCGGGTTTCTAGATTATTAAACTATCATAGTGTATCACACCCTAACTTGAAGACTGTTACTCTTTAGCTCTTTCGTAAAAAAATTGGAGAAATAAAGGAAAGTTACGGCGACGAGCGCTTTTTACAAACTGTTTGCAGTCGCGAGAATAGTGCGACAATTCTAGTAACTAATAAAGACCAAATTCGCCAAACACGTATAATGAAACTGACAAATGTCTCGAGGGCCGGACCGTAGATGATAGAGCAGCCCAACATTTTAGGCCTACAGCATTCTGTGATTTTAAGCAAAACAACAACATTCTATATAAGCTTACAAAAGATGTAACAAGTAAGTTTGCATAACTATCCCAAATAATATAATATCATCACAGCACCCTTTATACTATTCCTCGCACGAATTCACCATCTCATCTCCTCCGAAAATATAACTAAATACCTACCAGATAAGATAAATATTTAACTTTCTACGCAAACATTTGTCCATCAAAAACTACAGCACGACTTCATGACAACGTTCGGAAGAGTACGGAAACTGCCTGTAAATTTACCTAAGCTTACAGCCAGTTTCCCACACCGTACTTCCGACATTCGAAAGTTTGCTCTAGAACATTGGGTTCTGTGGATCACTAGTGATCCGCAAAAGGTTAGATAAGGAACCTTTCGTGGACCTTTCCACGAAAGGTTTAAAACTGACCCATATGGGTTATGTCAAGTTTGAAATTTTGCGTGATGCTATCATCACGCCTGTATTCCCCGGAGATATAGTCATAGATGTACAGACGCCAGCACATCAAGCTACTACAATCTGTCCAATTTCTTTAATAGATTTTCAACTTTATCGCTAAAGCGTAAGGTTCAAAGTTGATTGGGAAAATTTGACAGTTTCGAGTAGCTTAATGTGCTACGAACATTTACCAGCGGGCGAGCCTATTGCCATCTCAACTCTAATGCCTATGGACACAAATCCAGACTCCGGGCTGCTCCTGAGAATTTCCAAATGGAAAACCTCAATAACACTATGCGTACTAAAATATCAGTGATGCCAACCGAAAATTATTTTCTATTAGAAATTTTGTGTTTTCTATTTCATATGTACTACGTTTAACGTATATATGCTAAAAGTTTTGATTCAAGTTTATTTTTAGATGGACACGGTTAATTTTCTTCTGGTCCCTGCTAGGAATCAAAGTGGTTGCAGGTCAGAAAAACGGTTGGGAGTCACTGCTCTAGAAGAATAGTCGCGGCGTTAATTGCACAAAAGTAGAACATATGACGAGTTTTCATAACTTGCAAAAAATAAACACCCATAATTATATTCTATACACAAATATGCCAAAGCTTTACTACGATAATACGATAGAGATTAACCTTTTTCGGCCTTATTACAAAACAACGTTTATGTTTAGACCCAGGTTTAAACCATCGAGCCATTTTTTAATTTGGAACTTCATTCCGACAAAGCTAAAAGTTCGAATTACCTACAAAAATTGATGTTAAAACCGAGTTGAAGAAGTTGTCAGTTTTGTAATACAAACTTTGCTTTGCTCGGAATATAGTTTAAAATACAATAACAAGCTCTATGTTTTAAGCTTGGCTTACTAAAGTTAAAATTCATTCTGAAATAAGACACAACATTGCTTAACAATAACTATAGCTCGTATCGGATATCTATGGCTCGTATTCACCCGAACTTCTAACTTCGTACTCGACTTTTCCGAAACTTTCCTCTCTAAAAGAATAGTCACGGCGTTGATTGCACAAAAGCGGAGCATGTGACGAGTTTCCGTAACTTGCACAAATATTGTCGCGGCATAGACATTGTTATTCGGCGCACGGCGCGTGGGCACGTCTCGAGCCAATAATTTCATGTGACTCATCTCGCTACAGTTTTCGCTGAAGAATATCAAATAAGTACGAGGGAAATCCTCGGCCGGTATCGTTAGCCTATTGTTACGTGTTACGTGTGCCCATTATATACACTTATATTATACCTAACTACAGTAGTAGTTAGGTATAATATTATGCAATTAATTAGGTAGGTACTAGGTAGGTATTAGTAGATTACGTATATATACCTACCTAATATATGTAGATATTTCATGACTATGCGGTTGGCTGTTTTTGTACTTAACTGTTTTTTATGTATTGAAATGTGTGAATAGAGTTTTTTGGTACATTTAATTTGCATTAAAAAACGAATCCAATTAAAAAACTGAAGAATGTTCTACAGCTAACACCGTTTATTTCAACTCTTTAAATTTTCAATCCTTATCTAATTTGTCAGTTTGGAAAAGTAATTAGTTACAAGTTCAGAACAAATACCTGACTAATTATATCTTTTAACTCGTGGTAACACGTAATTAATCGTTTTCAGCAGGTGTTCAGTTCATTACCGCAGTATATATTACAAACTAATTAATTAATGAGCTCGTTTGATCAACTTCACATATGAAGCCGTTTGAATTTCCACGGTTCCTGAGCACCCGGTGAGTCACAAGCGAGGCCAGTCATCTATCATAATACGATTAAGTCCTAGTGACTTGCCACTTTAATACTCTATAACGAACTGCCCCATTCACTTTGATATCTTTCCCCTTTCCTCAAACAAAGTCACGACAGAAAGATATTACCTCTCCAACATATCTACGAAAATCCAATATCATAAAACAGAAAACTGCAAGCCCTAAAAAATATCCCTTCAGCCCATTTAAGCCGTAAAAGGGAATGGAAAAGTTTTTCTAAGGAAATATGACGTACATAAATATGAGCTCCGGACGATGCTCCGACATTACGGTGGAATCTTTTGAAAACTTTTTAATTTATACCCGATCCATGCGGCCGTTAATCCAAAGATCACGTGAACCCACGAGTCAACACAAACACAGTCAACACAGTTATTTTGTATGGGAGCTTTATCACTTTGACACGTATGTATGGTACACGTGCATTATGTTGTTGACACATTTACCGGTATATATAAACAAGTGAAGATCGCGGGGGGAGGTCGGCCGCGCGCAAGGCGTCTTGTTGGTCGGAGCGCGCGGGGCGCACTGCCGCCCTTCGCTCGCAGGAAAAACAAGTTTCCATGCAGCCTCCCCTTCCCCCCTTCCCCCACAGGATGCGCACTTGCACTGCCTTCGCCTTATCTTTCCGGGGAAAATATGTTTTGTTATACCAAGGTTACTCTCGCCTTTGTTTACGGAAATTGCATCAGTTTCAGTGTTATGAAGCAAACTAGGTGAGGAAGCAACCGGCTTCTTTGGGGTGCGACTTGCGAGATGAAAAGACGTTTATTTGGAAGTAGGTATATGCCTTCAAAGAACCTTATAAATGTGTAATGAATGGCATAGAGATGGGGAAAATATGTTTTGTTATACCAAGGTTACTCTCGCCTTTGTTTACGGAAATTGCATCAGTTTCAGTGTTATGAAGCAAACTAGGTGAGGAAGCAACCGGCTTCTTTGGGGTGCGACTTGCGAGATGAAAAGACGTTTATTTGGAAGTAGGTATATGCCTTCAAAGAACCTTATAAATGTGTAATGAATGGCATAGAGATTTTATATTATCTAAGTAAATAGGTTCGTTAATTAACTAGACCCAACTTTTACAACGACATGCAATGCATATTAAGTATAGTTAAGTCGTCTGAATTTGCTAAAATATTTTTCTTTGCATATCTTATCGCCTTTTAATTATTCCTTGTCATGGGAATATTAATCGCAAACACGTTAATAACACCTGCCCGTAAACCAGCAACATTAACGTCCTAAATTAAACTCTAAACACAATACAAACATAACTCACCTGTTTGCGTATCAGCAGTTATTTATGTGTTCAGGGACATCGCGATATGTGTTCGTCGAAGATTCTTGCGCAAAGGGTTGCTACGGCGTAGCTTCCTGCCTACGAAGCGCCTACGACATGTCATGTCGTAGACCGTCGCACTTACCTGTACGTAGATCACTTGTACTTTCCGGTTGCACGTCCAAGTACAGACGATAACTAAACTTGTGTACTTTTTTTGATCATGTTGATGAATGTATGTAAAGTGTCAGGTACACGATGGATGAGCTCGAAAGTTGAATGGACTCGTAGCGACTACGTGAATGTTGATAAAGGTGCTACTTTTGAGAGTACTTTTTGATGTTGATTGTAGAGTTACAAGTGAATGCACTTGCTAACTATGACGTTTAAAGACGTGCACTCGAGTCTCTTAGATCTTAGACGGAAAGTTGGGAAGCTGCTTGCAGCTAATACTGCTGCTAATTTACAATTTTGTTACAAAAGTGATTAGCCTTTTTCCCTGATTTAGTTTTAGTTATAATTCATAAATAAGGTTATTAATGGTTATTTATGATACTTATAAAAGTAACCCTTATAAGCTTCGGCATAATCAGCCTATAATGTTCCCACTGCTGGGGCACAGGCCTCTTCTCTGTGAGAGGGAACGGGCCGTAATCCACCACGCGGGCCCAGTGCGGCTTGGTAGATATCACAAGTCTTCGAATTTTTGGTTCTTGGACATGCTGGTTTCCTCACGATGTTTCCCTTCATCGTTTTGAGAGCAGTGGTGATGAAATAATGTATACAAAGTAAAGCGCCTGCCAGGGTTCGAACCTACGACCTACAACTCGTAAGTTGCAGCCGATACCACTGGGCCACCACTGCTCGCTATAAGCTGAAGATATATGTAATTATACTTATTTGATTAAAATGGTTCCTTGCAATCAATCAGCCACTTGCTACAACCGCTTTCTACCATTTTCCCTAAACCCTTCGATCATTGGACGTCGAGGGCATAAACCAAATTGCTGATATAACGCTAAACGTAATCTTATTATAGCTAAGTCGAATACAAAACAAAGAGAACGGAGCTATAAAATAAACTATTCCGAAGTCCGGGGTCCAGTCACGTACATCCCAATAACTTCAAGTGACATCTTAAAGTAGGAGAATGGCTTTTTGATCTTGTTCTAAACTTCTAAGGCACGAGATCAGCGCACAAAGGGATGTACTGACAGTAATGCGCAAAGGAATGGTTACGTTTTGCATTGTGTGCAATATTTTGTGGAAAGTTTTTGCATAGGATCGTGGTCTGGAAACGTATATAGGCTATAGCCAAGTATTGGGAAGTCCGGGAATTCATGAATGTGAAAGGTATTCCGTAAGCTGCCGATACATAAATATGTTTCGCCCAGCATAAGTTTTTCTTTTGACGTTTCAGCTGTAAGTTTATTATTTAAATTATTTTCTTTGAGTTTATCATGTCGGAGCAGCAATATGCAAAAGCCACTACTCAGTGGATCCCCAATGGCAGGAAACGACTGCGCGGCAGGCCCAGAAAGAGATGGCGGGATGAGCTGGACTCCTTCTTAAAGGATTGGCCGACAATCGCAGTAGACCGAGAAAAGTGGAAAGAGGGAAGGGAGGCCTTTGCCCTGCAGTGGGACAACACAGGCTCATAATAATAATAATTATCAAGATAAAAATAAATCGGGGTACTCTGGGACGGGGGCCTCAGGGATGGGGGCACTCAGGGAATAACCCTTATTTCTTTGTGTAAATGTAGCCAAGAGCTACATTTACATAATTATGGGCCTAGTAGAACTCTTATTAGATAAACTTCTAATACTAACAAACTATTGAAATAACAGGAAAATCCTAACCTTACTAAAACTATAAGAATCTTAAATATGGTGCCGAAAACTCCTCCGCATCGCTGTCGACCGGTAATGTACGACCCAAGAGACTTGCGGCATTGCCACGTTGTATGCAATACTTAGCCTCTGGCCAAGATAAAAGCCAGTCCTGGTCACGGAAAGTGTCAACCAGCCGTTTGGAGACTTAATTGACCAAACCATGAACACTCGGACCCCACGGCCCGACGGTTTCTCTTATTTGTATTCGGGGCATAAATGCACATGAAACATTTGAAAACGCTTACTGAATTTGATCCCCTAATCTTCGTAATAATTACCGTTTAATACAATTTTTATCTTATCCCACCATACTAAATTTACTCTAAAAATCCAACGTCACTTTAAAACATTCTTAAAAAGTGTCACCTTCACTACAAAAAAAAAACTCCACCCCTAATTGAAGTGATACCGCAACGCTCATCCATTTTTACGCATCGTCGCTTGTTTAAATTACAAGAGAACAGTGCACTCGGTCCTTCTTCACCCAAACCGATTGTATACAGAACAGAAGGTTAGCTCCGTACAACGAAACGCACGCACACATTAGCAGATATCAGATGCTTCACTTCTTGTTCACTTGTCTTTCATTCTGCATCTTTCACCCAAAGTGAAACGGCTGAAAACAAAATGAATTAAAAGTGCAAAATTTATTCATTAGTGAACCGATCCAACGATTTTGAATTTACATTTGACATCTTCTATAGACACACGTCGTGCAAGCACAATCGCGACTGGCATGCATTCGCTTGAGATCTCCGTACGTAGTTTCGCGTCTATATTGGCTTGTGGTATCGAGCTAGCCTTCTGTACCTATCTATTCCGTGCTCACTGGGCCCAGACCAAGCAGAACAAACCAACCCTCAGTGACTTGCACTTTGTATGCACATTTTAATGGGTTTGTTTTCAAAAAGGCCTGTACTTTAATTGCACTCAACTATTTCAAACATATTTAGGAAGCACGTGGTTTTAATAAGTAGTACGTTTGTTTAAGCATAGATAGTTTGTTTATTTTAGCGTTGTTAGTAGAATTATATATAATAATATTAGTTATTATCAAGCATAAATATTTAAAAAAGTATCCTATGGTCAATCAATGTAATCAATGTTATGGTAAAAAATTTCATCCAAATCCGTTCAGCCGTTTTAGCGTGAAAGCGTAATAAAATACCAAAAAAAAACAAATATTTTGTCTTTATAATTAGTTTAGATAAGTTGTTTTAAATATGATGCTTGCACAACAAAACGAAGGCGCGTCCTTTTTTGGTATTTTCCGGTGTTCCAGTTTTTCCAAGGAAATTCAATAACACACTCGATAACCCTGCTTGTTACTTTTGAAGTCAGATTAAAAATATGGCAACAGCATTTTAAGGAATATTGATTTCACCCGGATGGTGCAGTGGCGGCCCGTCTACCTACTGTGCGTAGAGTGTAACTGCTGGGTCCCTATTCCTGCACCGGGAATATTTTTATACGTATTTACTTCATTTTATGTGAATTAGTAATCCATCTCTAATTGGAAACAATGATCTTGTTTGGAAATGGACATCAAAAATGTAATTATTGTAGCTAGGCCCTTTGTACACGTCACGGCTTATAAACCGCGCCGTAGAAAAAAAAAAGTGTCCATCAACGAGCTTCCATAGTGATCGTACCTACTGCTGTCATGTCTGTCAACAATTCCATAATGATCCATACAAAACTGACAACCGCGCCTACACACGGCGAATAAACCGTAGTTTAACACGGCAAGAAAAGCATGTGTGTAGGGTTGAAGTACAAAGGGCTTATAAACATGCAGGAATAAAAGCATTTGATCACAAGAATTGAAAAATGTAGAATCCTGGTGTATTTTATATTATTTTATTTTGCCAATATCATCAATAGTATCGGGCAATAGTTATCAGTTACAAGCGTTCAGTTTTATTACGGGCCCACAATATCGGCGGCGGGTGTAAGTTCTAATGTAAGCACTTTGGATAGGGGCCCGGCCGGCCCCCGGCCCCGGCTCGAGATACAACACACGACTTATTGTATCAGCTGGTTATTCTGCAACACAAGTGGCTGGAATAAATGTCTTTTGAAATAAGAACATTAGATAAATGTAGCGACAAAAGATAAAGGAATAAAAATAGAAACGAAAGGTTTTTTTTCTCTATTGTAAACAAACATCGTTTTGCTTAGCAAGACTTTAACAAATTACAAAATAATGTTTTGTTTCCCTGGGCACCGGGAACACAATCAAGTAAAAGCTTCTCAAGGAAGAACCATTTCGCTTTGATTTTATTAACGAAAGAAATGCCACTGTTACGGGGATGACTGAATTTTCCTTCCATTTCAAATCTGTGTTACCCTGCATCATCCCACTGCTGGGCAAAGGATTCTCCACATGACTTCCAGCTCTTTCGATCCAGGGCTAATTTTTAAAATATGATTGACGTGTAAAAGGGTTTGTACAAATCTACTTACAGAAATAAAATCATGTTGGTTTAGCTAGCTACCTAAAGGTAAACAAAAAAGCACGTGATTCATAGGTGTTAAACCTTTTGTTACTTTTACAATCATTTTATTTATTGAACAGGGCTAATGATTCAATTATTAAGCATAGTTATCTAATTCGTTGTATTTTTTTAAAGGTTTAGAGAACCTGTCTTTTTGAGCTGTTTACAAAATATTATTTAATTATTATAAATCGGTGAAGGAAAACATCGTGAGGAATCCTAGAACCAAAGTTTAAGAATAAATGACAAGTTTAACACACTAATAAAAGAGGAAACTATTGTAAAAATCGAAAATAAATTTAATAAGGTTATAACTAGTTAGCTATAACGTATTTTTAAACAAAAAGTGTCATCAATAAAAAACTCTTTTTATGATTTTTTTACATGAAATGTACTATATATTTCTCATGAAATTTTGTACTCAACAGTTGTGTGTCGTTTCTCAATGCATTTACTGAGTGAACATAAATAATAAAATAAATATTATAATTTGTATGATAGACTCATCCCACACGTTCACAATGCAAAAAATTGCAGAATGTAGTTGTCGTGGCGGCCATCATAAATTGCTTGGGTTTGATTAAGGCGGCGCGGGCGCGATCTTGCAGCGGCAGCGCCCCTGCACTATGCACCGGTGCATCGTGATACAGGGTGTTCCAGAATAAAGCGTAAACGAATCTATAGAAAATTTTAGTAGTAGTGAGATAGATAGATGGATCTATATTATGTACCTACACCATAATAATTACAGATATACATGTAGATTTTTTACATGGGGTGACACATTGAGCGATCTTATCGATAAAGACAACCTTTGCATATATTAAGGGAGAAGGGGAGATAATACTGAAGGTAGTCTGTGGTGTACCATTTACATGTATACAATATATCCATACCTAAAACATATTATACATAACTTTAAAAATATAAAATAAATCATGTGGCATTCAAATAGCAGTATTTAAAAAGGAGAGAAACACGCAACTATCAGCAAAAAGGGATCATTTTATTTGTTAGGTACCAGGAACCATTTAAAAATGATGTACGCCCAATGATACTTAGTTTTATCTAGGGTGCCACATTAAACACATAACACAGTTTCTACATAACGCACATGCGTCTGTCCCATTTCCTTTAAAACGAAGCCTTGGTCGTTAGAAGCCGTAATTAAAAAAGACGTGCCACTGACATTTAGGCTAAATATCAAGAAAGTATATAGAACAAACTACATAATTAAAACAATAATTTAAATAGTAACCTTTACATGTAATAAATTAAACAGCAATTATAACTTTAGCAAATTATTATATTAACCAACTCAGTAACAAAATTCCGAATTGTAATTGGTTTCGGAGCCCGCTGTAGATAAATTTCGCCACATTGCCATCTACTTTTGGGATTACCGTTGTAAGAAGGGGATCGTTTATTTCCTTTCTATTCGAACGGTTCCAAAACTTTTGCTACGGCTTTCATTTTAAAGTTCAAACTTGTTATTAAATAGGTTAATTTTTATTGTTCAGAAAAGTAATTATTAATGCATACAATGTGGAGACGACAATAAATTAAAATACTGGCAATACTAGCACATAGGAGTAGGTACTTGAAACTACCAAATAAATCTTAACTTAGATTAGACCATTTTTAGGGTTCCGTACCCAAAGGGTAAAAACGGGACCCTATTACTAAGACTACACTGTGCGTCTGTCTGTCTGTCACCAGGCTGTATCTCATGAACGGTGATAGCTAGACAGTTGAAATTTTCACAGATGATGTATTACTGTTGCCGCTATAACAACAAATACTAAAAGCAGAATAAAATAAATATTTAAGGGGGCTCCCCCCATACAAGAAACGCATTTTTTTCGGCGTTTTTGCCTTGTGGTACGAAACCCTTTGTGTGCGAGTCCGACTAGCACTTGGGCAGTTTTTTATTTTATAAAGGACCTACCTACCTGGAACCTGTCTCATAGGCCTACGCTGTCCTCCCATATCAATTAATACTGTAATTTGAAAACATCGTAAAAGCCAATTATTTTTAAAAGAGTACCCGTGGAATTTCTTGCCGGCTCTTGTCTATAGAAAACGGCCAATTGGAACCATGCACCTAGCTTTGACGATTCATAAGTTCCCCACGTTTATGTGAAATTAAATATTTTGTTTGATTTGATTAGCTATAGTGACTAAGTTTAGTCACTATAGCTATTTATATTTCATATATTTGATTGAATTTTTGTATGCAGACTCGGAACGTCATCATAAGTTATACGAAGTTTAAATTATTGTTGTATTGTAGACTCCATCTTGTATATGAAACGTCTGACTTGATATCAGATAATTTAAAGTTATTTAGTCACAAGTTTAATGACTGATAAGTAATCAAAAACAGAGGA
Source organism: Oligia fasciuncula (assembly GCA_963082905.1). Taxonomy (NCBI): domain Eukaryota; kingdom Metazoa; phylum Arthropoda; class Insecta; order Lepidoptera; family Noctuidae; genus Oligia; species Oligia fasciuncula. Next base: position 14,422,130 of record OY720388.1, on the reverse strand, counting down.
GTAATTAACACGACTTTTTTAATGTAATTTCAGGTCCACTGAACTCTAGTAGCAACGCATTAGCTGTAAAACCCTTTGTCACACTGTAAATTTAATGTTGCCATATTCTCAAATTATTTTACGGCCCGTTTACAAACTATAAAATGTTTGCGTTGTAAACTGAAGGTTAAGCGCTTCGCAAAGACCTCGCTTGATGAGATGAATCAGCGAATACGAGTATGTAGAGAGATATTTAGAAATTACTACCATGAGAAAACACATTATTTCGCTACAGACATGAAAAATATAGTAGATACCTGATAAATAATGTATCTACTTGCTTAGAATCTAAGTAAGTAGACCTAAAATCATATACTAAGTATGTATGTCCTCCTATGACACAAACTTCATTAGGTAGTGTTTTTTTTTTGTAAGTGGAATCATGATTTTATTAATTTAAAACTAAATTAATAAAATCATGATTCCACTTACTAAACATTTAATAAAAACAACATAGATACAAAAAAAATAAAAATATTAACAGAACTACGACAGATGGCAATTTAATCCCTAAAAGTTTGAGCACCCCTGGAGTATCGTGTGAATAATCGCAAGGAGCAATGTTGGGATTTGATGAAAGAATCCGGGAAGTCCCGGGGGGCGAGATGACGTCACCGATAGCCACCTCCAGCGCCTTTCAAGATTATTTTGAGGGTGTATTAGCAGCGACGATCAACTCTTATCGTAAAGGAATCTGAATTTGGAAAGGAAATAGGAAATTCTATGTAAACTGCTTAATATTTCAAACTGTGGTTACAAAGTACCTATAGCCAACCTTATATAAGGTTGGCTATAGGTACTTTGTATATACTAAGCATTGGATTGTTATTTTAATTGATTGATTTTATTCTAACTGCTAACTTCTAAAATGAACAAATCACCTAGATACTACTTGACCAACTTATTATATCGTAATAGTATAGTATAAAACCGCTTATATAAATTACGTTCTGTCCTTTTTTCTAAAAGTTTTCTAAGGGCTGATTTTTCCAACGCCAGATAATTTTATCCGATGAATAATTTTGAATTTTTGACAGTTCTTCCATATAAAATCTGTCAGACGTCAATTTTTTTCCACGATTAAAATTTTTCTGTCGATTGAAAAATCAGCCCTTAGTTAAACATTCACAACGAGTTATTCTATAAATACGATATTTCAGAACATACGAACAATTTGCGAACTCAAGTGGCAAGTCAGTAAGAAAAGACATAAAAAAGGCAAAGTAATTGCTAAAGAACGATAAAATCACAATAGCGCATAAAATGGCCATTTCCTAGAAATACAATTTCATCCTTCGTATTTATTATTTTATGAATCTGCAACTTGGTGCATAATTGGATAACAGCCTAGAGTAAAAATAGAATGTTAAGATGTTCTATGTCTTGGAGACTGCCGAGATCGGAGTGGTCCGTGGGAAGTTTATTTTAGACGTCCCAGTTCTCACTAACCCCTTTCCGCTTCTAGGTACATTTACTTAGACCGGAGATAGCAATGAAGATAGTGAATACTTACCTAGCTGTCTTTACTGCTGAGATCTAAGTTCTAAGTAATGCTTTAAAAAATAAAGGAAAAGGTAGGAATACATTAGGATTATAATTGATTAGGAACCTTAGCATAATCGGCCTACAATGCTCCCACTGCTGGGACACAGGCCTCCGCTCTGTGAGAGGGAACGGGCCGAAATCCACCACGCGGCACAGTCCAATGCGAGTTAGTAGATGTCAATGGTGTTAAAATTTCTGGTTCTAGGCTATGCGGTATGCCGGTTTCCTCACGATGTTTTCATTAACAGTTTTGAGAGCAGTGGTCATGAAATAATTTACACAAAGTAAAGCACCTGTCTGGGTTCGGCCCTACGACCTACCACTCGTAGGTCGCGGCCGTTACTACTGGGCCACCACTGCTCCTTACGAACCTTACAAACTTTTAAATAAAATAGGTACCTATACTAGGTATAGGTATGCTACAAAAGCAACTTAAATAAACTTTGATCATTCGAATAAGACAAAGCAGAATGTCTGAAAATTAACCTTTCACGCATTCATCATCATCATTTCAGCCGAAAGTCGTCCACTGCTGCACATGGAACACCCCAAGCACCACCACTTTCATCGGTTCTGTGCTTCCCGCGTATTATATGCCTTCTTCTTCTTCGTATCGCTGGCACAACAGTTACTTACTGGCTGGCACAATACTTCGCCACTTCCACGGCGTTATCGGTGGCAGCGCGGAGGTAACTTTGTCTGCATGTTTTTGGGCATAAAGGGCAGGTTAGGAGGTGGAGCATAGTTGTTCATCGAGGTAGCCTAACTTTAAGAGGTTCGACTTACATCATCATTCAAGTAGGCGTTTATTAAAAAGCCACTAAAATCCCTAATACTTCAGCTCTGTAATGTCCTGAAACTACACACCAGTTCTTTCTTAATGCTCTCAGTAACTTTCACACCATAATGCAGTTAAAAAGCTAGTGACGGCAGGCCGCAGCAGGGTCTGGCAGTACCGTGATTTAGGGCGGCGCGACGCACTATAGGGGGGGGTGAAACGGTGGGTGGAGGTCCAGCGAGATTAACCATCGCCTGTTAATTACGACAAATGGTCATTGAACGACGAATAATGGTCCGGAGCCAGTTTTATCGGCCTGCATTGTAACTTTGCTGTAAATGTGACCATCGACCAATCAGTGCGACGCTGCGTGATGACAGCTGTCATGTAATTGGTGATAATAGTCTGCGTCTCGTAGTGTGGCTTAATTAAGTGTGGTTAAGCGGTAGGTTGGATTGATGGGCCGTAAATGAGTTGTTATTTCGTTAATTAAGTGCTTAAAATACAACTTTTCTTGACAGATGATGAGAAGAGTTACAAAAAAATATCAGATGGGTAGGTAACTAAATTCTCGACCTGTTTGAATGTTACAAGTTTATGGATAACTTAGTAACTTAGTATGAATCAGACAATCGGAATAATTTTGATTAAAGATAAAAATTGTTTGCAATGCATACAAGCGAACAAATGTAAAAACGCCATCGGCCTGTTTCTCCACTTCCGGTTAAGTTCCTACTATATATCTGGCAGTTTAACCGGTTGAATGCCGTAATTACAGAAACAATTAAAAACCATTGTGTCTCGCGTGGATCTACGTTCCCGGCATACTAAGGGTTAATATTAGTAATTATCTCGTAGAACAGTAGATAGTTTAAAGCTGTAACTGGCCAACTAAACCCTCTATATGATTAAACCAACACAACTATCAAACCAGCACACGCACTAACTCGGCAGTGAAGAATTCCGCCATCTAGTATCGAATAGCGGCAATAAAAATAGAAACCCGGACAATCACGAAGCAATAAATCGCTTCAACCCAGATAGAGGGCGCAGTCATTTGTTTTTCAGCATTGTGGATACCTATGTTATTTTGTATTCATTCCAAATCAAATCTATGTTTGTAACTTATGGCTAATATTACAATCTTGAGACATCTTTTATCTGAGGAATAAAAATTGTTATTTAAAATTCATCGAGCTGCAATGTCTATTCTTCAGATACCTACGTTATCTGACGGTTGACAAATCGGTCCTTATAACAATAACGTCCACCTGTGTATAATTCAGCTTGTTAATGATTGCCAAACATTTCATAAATAAGCATGATTAGTACATAATTTAACTGACCACATTTTTGATCACTCTGTGCATGCTCTTTATCTTATTCATGCCTTTCCTTTTTAATTAAGAATCAATATTGTGTTACAAATTATTTTTTTAGTATTTACTTGAGTAAAGCTATGTATTCGATAATTTATCGCAAGTGCGCACGTTAAGTGGCAACCTCACCACAGCAGCCTAACCTCAACTAACGTTGCTCACCACATTATTACCAATGGGAACCATAAGATACGACAAAAGGGATTAAATCAGGAAGTCCACCTGCAGTGCACTAATGACTGTACTGCCATTATTATCAATCGCCGAACGTGGCCACCTGCCATTATGGCTCTATTCCCCCAAATTCTCTGTAGCAGAATAGAGGGAAATAGATATCAGAGACACAAATTAAAGCCCGTTTTCATTAATTCTAGGAAACAGTTACTTAAATAAACGAATAAACATTATACCAACAATAATAAACATTATACCACAAAGAAAAAACAAAAAAAAAAGAATGTTGGACATTCATTTTTTTTTTCTGTTTCATAAAAGAGCACTGTTGGATTTTCAACTCATTTAGGTATTTATTAAGTTGTCACCTAGTGTAGGTGAAAACAGTCATTACACGGGCATAAATTAGGAGTGAACCCAAAAAAAACAGTTGAAAAACTCAACAGATCCTACCGTCAAACTGTGGTTGCGCTGAAAAGTCTATTCCTTGTGAACTATTTTCTAATAATAGGTAAGTAAACAAACAATACGCTGAACTGCTGATTAGACTGTAAATTGAAGCAGTTGGTAATCGAAAATTTGAGAATGTCTCGAAAGTAGTTAATGCTAAGCCCATGTTGAGTGCCACCATCTCTCGAAAGTACGTAGTCAATACGAACGGTCGGCAGCTCAGTTGCTAAGGCTTCGGAAAGCTCTCAGGGATCGTAAACCTTCTGTCCGCAGTTTAATCTTTCGGAAAATTTGAATCCAGATAAAGGCTCGTCGCGAGAGGCAAAAGCCTTTTAATTAACTTCGGACATAAATTTTCATTGAAATTCAGATGTTGATGTTGATATTCCACGTTCAGCTTTTAAAATTCCAATTGGATTTCGTTTGTGTTTTTAGGATTTGTTGTTTTTTAATTTTTTCGTTAAAAAATTGCTGATTTTTCTAATGTTTCTATTGTTGATTTTACAACCCAAACGCTTGGTTGATGATAGCTGCGAATACTGTATAATAATAATATTATGTAGGTACAGACGCCAAGCATATCCATCAAGCTACTACAATGTATTTTTTTTTTAATAGATTTTCAACTTTATCGCTAAAATATAAGGTTCAAAGTTGATTGGGAAGTTTCGGGTAGCTTGATGTGCTGCACATCATACCATATTGATTTATTTGCAACAACTTTGTTCAATACTACCATCATCAACCAAAGATTTAACACAAACGTTTAAAACTCATTTAAAAATATATGTATTTATCGAGCGTCGCTATCAAAATGAAACAGTTTACAAAATTGGGTAAAATAAATTGTTCACGGGCGATCGTTTTCCTCTAACGTCACCTACGTATAGAGATGGAGTGAAAGAAAATAGGGCGAGTGCTCCCGGGGCCCGTAAACATGCGCAGGTTTATCTCTCGGAAAATTTGTATTCGGATTAAGGACCGACCCCCTGGAATCTATGCCAACGCGTTAATTCAAGTGCCGAAAGAAGATAAAATGTCAACAGAAAGAACAATTAAAAAAAATAATTAAGATCTTATTACGTATGAAGATATATAATCAAATTACTTCCAAGTAATAATAAAGAACGGACGAAAAATATCCAAAAAATAAATAGAAAACATCGCAAGGGAGGATCGTGTGAAAGTTTGTTTATACGACACGGTCTGAAAACCCCGACAAAGGTATGTACGCGTATGCGGACCCACAAAAGCGGAAAATTCGATTTTCTGGCCCGCGCCTCTTAATGCGGCGTGGTCCACGCTTTAGGCCCAACCCTTGCCGCAACGGAAACAGTTCGTTAATCAAATTCACTAAACCAATCTCCGATACAGATAGCGAAATCACAATATATTGCTTCGGACCCTGATAAAACAACACGGTGAAGGAAATTGCTGGCCGGTATATTGACCGCCATTTCGAGGTGGTCGCCACAAAAAAGGTCAGAGAAAAACTATCAGACCCGAATTGTGGATATGTTTACTAGTATTTACTGAAAAGCTTGTTTTGATCAAAGTTTATAACCTAGATACCGAGTCTGGGAGCCTCAATTACATAGGTCTAAAATAAAAGCATTGGGGAGCCAAATCTTACGTAGGTATAATCTTAGCCACAACAAGAGTAATATAAAACTATACAGATTATTGTTATTGTTTTGGGTTCAACATCAGATATATAGGTATATATCAGATATATAAGATCAGATATATAGACAGATAGGTATTGCCTTCGTTCAGAAATATACCGATGACGAAATAGAAACAGCAAAAAAATATTGTTGCTTTGCTTTTCCCAATATATTTTCCAAATAACATATGGATAACCAAGTAAGAAACAATAAAGGCAATATGGGTGTGCTGAAACTACTTTCTCACAATAACGTCGAGGTAATCGCAGTCCGATATAAGCGAGGAGTCGGCGGCAGATGTTGGGGCAATGTGGGTCGGCTCCTGATAAATGTTCGCGAGCCCGGGGGAATGGCGGAGCGCCGCGGCTTCCACGCTGCGATAACGCGCGAATTAAACCACGCCGCTTTTAAAGCGCTAACGACTGGTGTTGTGCATTATCAGTCTCGTAAAGCAATGGGTCTGTTGTACTCAGTAGCATCGTCTGTTACTTTGGGATGTGTATTTTTGTACTTGCTGATGGTTTTACATACAAGGGTTTTGCTCCTTAGGTATTCATTAAGACACACAAAATATAGCATCAACCCTGCTGAGTGCTGATCATCGTCTTTTACCGTTTTACGTCATTTTCATTAGTTTTTCTATCTGCTACGATTTTCATGGATGTTAAAATCATCATCGCGGAAACAGTCACCCCAAACAGCGTAACAAAATCTGACACCAAGAAGAGATCAAGTGACTTTTCTCACGTAGAGGGCGTCGCACACATTCGGTTAAAGGGCTCTAATAGTTAGTTAAGTGTCGGCAGTACCCATTGACCCGCACAGCGCATTGAACAGCCGGATAAAGCGCTGAGCCCTGTACCGCATTAATAAAGGTAAGTGCGCCCGTGTTGCTTAATGTGTCGTTATGACCCGTCCTGAAAAACTTCTTCCATACCCTTGATACTTTCGTCAACATTCAAATTCCAACGCTATAACATTAGCAATAAGACACAAAATTGTAGCAAACTTATCTAAGCCACGTTTACGGGCAACCATGAAGGGCCTGCAATTTTAGCACTTTATTTTTGGCAACTCAAAATAAACTTTATCACCGGTGATGATAGTACACATTGGCCTGTAAGCAGTGTTTCGATCGCAGCGAAAGTCCGTTGTACAAAGCATTAGTCTGCGCTGAAAACTACGAGCGTCGGTGAAAGTGCTACCGACGCGAAATGTTAACACCCATGAATTTAGAAGGTTGAATTTGTTATTGTATTGTTTTCATTGTTACACGGAGTCTAGGCTGTTTTATAGCATAGGCTGCAGTGTGCATTAAGATATTATTAGAGATTATTTGTATTGTTTTCAGTCGTATTTTTCTGATTTGCAGAAGCAGCGCTTTCAATGTTATATTTCCATGACAGCTGAAGGCCTGTTTAGCACTGTCGGATATGGCAATCTAAAAAATGGAACAGAGTTCGTGTAACATTACGTGACAGAGATTCGGAGAAGGTGGTACAGGCCATGAAATAAGCTTTTTAGCAGGTAATAAAGATAATACTATACTACTACAAAGTAAAATCAGAGTAAGTAATAGACATTAATTGCCACACAACACAAAAAGTGTTTTCGTACAAACGGATTAGTCTGTCCCGACCTAGATTTTCTCTAACAGCAAAAAAGGAACGCGTCCCAGAGAGGCGACCAACCCTAGCCGAGTGACTAACGTTGGGACTAGACAACTTTGGCCTAAAAACCACGACTATGTTACGCTACGAGGTAAGATTATGTAGAGTATTGTAAAGGTAAGTAAATCTTTACAAATTTTTGTAGTATTTGGCAAGGCATGTTTAATTTTGTATTTTCTACAAAATTAAACATGCCTTTCAGGAGATTCTATATTAAGTAACTCTATTCCTCACCTACCCCCAGATAAATTTGTTGCCGGCACAAAATTATCTTAAAACGACACTCTATCAGTCATCATCGTTTGTCTAGCCTTTTCCCAATTATGTTGGGGTCAGCTTCTAGTCTAACCGGGTACACGATCAATGCCTAGTATACAAAAATTATTCAATAAGTTATATTTAAATAAAGTACCTGTATAGTCTCATCATAGGAGTAGTTGCGGCTGGAGGCCGCTGTGCTCATCTCACCGGCGGCGGCGCGCGCACGACTGCGGCGACATCTGTAACAACATGTTCAATATGACAACAGTTCTGTATGCCACACACAAACAGACCACTATAAAAATAAACATTGCCTTCAAAAGTTCAACTATGAAGAGATGTGGACCTAAATAAAAGTGGCGATGAAATCATTAAGACGACACCGACCGCGCAGGCCATTTAAAAGAAATAACCAAACAACGATGAGGGCGCCAGGCCTCATCGTTGTTTGGTTATTTCTTTTAAATTTTGTAATGAAAATGCAGAAAATAAATATTGTGCTCCACAAGATTATTTTAATATTAATATTAAAAGAAATAACCGATGAAAAACAAACGATGAGGGCGCCACTGCGCGGTGTCACCAGAAAATAATAAACGTAGTGTCCAATTTTCAGGCCCGTTATTGGTAGCTCAGGTTCGGGACTTCAGCTGTTTCAGGGTTGTTATCTGTGTTGGTTTCCTAGATTGAGAGTTCCAAGAAGATAACTACTTAAAAACGGGGCTTTTAAACCATGTAGTAGAAAGTAATTCCTATAAGTAGCTGAGCCAACATTCTGTACCAATACCAGCCACTTTTGTAAGTAACAGCGAGTAACTTTTTCGGTGTTGAACTCACCTTAATTCAATCTCGCGAAGAAGAGGTAAAGATAACAACCCGATATCTACATCCAAAATTAATATGCAAAACCGCACACGCAAAGTCTTAAAGAAGTGAGTGCAAATTATTTAATAGAAGCACGCCAGCTGTTGGTCTGAAGTTGGTGAAACTTGTCCGGGAAGCTCATGAATAATTAAAAGCGGGAATAGGGGCGATAACTCACAGCCCGCGCCCGGACGCGCTCACAAAATAACACTTCTGATGAGGAAACGCCGCTTTTTATGACTTAATTAGATACATCTCGGCCCAAGAGACGCGAGACGTGCTATGCGGAAGCGTGTGTACGCGTCGGAGCCGAAATTAACTTAACAAGGGTAAGTAATAAAAATGCTGCATCATTCCAAGTTGGATTATGGCGACGTCACGCCGTACGCACCGGCTTTTGTTCTCCAAGTGGGTCGCATATATTTGGTGGTACGATGGACCTTTAGGTAATATTACCTACAAACCCTGGAATATATAATATACTTACAATGACGGAAACGTGTCTACGCTTTGTTAAAATAACAACCTATATGCTGTCAATCCTGGACATAGGACTTCCCATTTAGAAGTATGGAAGGTCCAACACTAGATTCAGAAGGCGAAACAGTTCTCTGGATATATGAGATAGACCTGTCGGTCTATTCTGTAAACATCTCACCTTGATAACTTAGGTGAAGTGAGCTTAAAGTGAACTGACATTCAATCTGATGCTAGGGATCGACACTATTGATAGCTCACATAAAGCTCACTTCATCTATGATTTTATGGTGGGATTTTTGCAGAATAGCACTTTAGTTCCAAAATTGCTACAGCTAGGTCCTACAACATCGAAATACATAGCACATCATCTTTTAAATTAGTACCCAAGCCCATTTGTAAGTACACAATAATAAAGTTTTATTAACTACCTCCGACAATGGTAAAGTCCCATCGTCCAATAGAGTTATCTTTTTATCTCCAACATCTGCAAAAGGCTGACTATCGTCGAGCAAACGTTTTAGTTAACCATCTAATGGACCGAACAGACCACTATCTGGTTCAGACACATATTTATAAAGTCGTGATTATCTAAAGTGCAGCACCAGAGTTTCACCACAGACTGCTTATGGAATCTTGCTAACGAATTTTCCAGTTAACACTTTCAATTAATGTTTAATTTTGATTCTGGTGGCTTCAGGGTTTGAGAGCAGTTGGTAGTGCTTCCTGAGTTTGTCTAGAAAGTTTAACTGGAACTAGAATTGTTTTAGCAACTTTGGAAGGACCTCCCACTATGTCAATAAAGGAAGAAATTTTAAAAGGAAATGGTGTATATTTTGGAAGATGTGTCAATTATATGTCACGTAAAATGGAGAAGAGGTGTAGAATAATAAAGCCCTGAATTAACACTGGTGCAAACTTTTGTAACTAACATCCAAATATTTGTTTCTGATAAACTTGATCTTTGCTATTGGCACTCTATATCGTTATACTTATGGGTTTTACCTTGACATAACCGCTAAGATTTTTTGTGATTCCACGATAAACTATAAAAATTCTGTCGACAATAATCTGAAAATCTTTTATAATAAGTACCTACCTAAGAACCTCCACTGAAGCCTTATCGTAACTTCAATAGAATATTTCAACAAACTTTCAGGTTCCAAGCTCATTTCACATTCGCTAAGATATTTAAATAAGCCCAAGATAATATTAGAATTTGTGAATTGCGAATGTTCCTAATCTGCTTAATTTGCGGTTCCTGCTGTAGTCTAGACTTGAATAAATTAAATGAGGATCTTCAAAGTTTGACATCAAATCGTAAGCCTTTTACGAATATTTGAGAAAACAGGAAAATTGTATTTTATATTTTTTTTATTTGTAAAATGTACAGCTAGAGGCGTGAGTGTATTTGTTAATTACACGACTATGGCAAATTACAAGTTTTCACAAATAGGTTAACAAATAATTTGGGTATACGAGTAGGTAAATCGTTGCATTTGTATTCCTCTACATTTATAACAGTGAATCGAACCCGGTGGCCCACTAGCGCGGAAAGTCACTTGTTCAACTACTGCGGCCATCTGCCTACTTAGCGTCTTTAGAAGCAACGCAATGCACGTATTTCTATTGTTTTTTGCATTTTGTAGATTATAATTGGATTGCTATTGAATCATCCTTGTTCAAAGACACTGGTGGTGGTATCACAAACAGCGGTGCTATTCTGTACAAATCCCACCGTTACAACATAGGTAAAGTTACCTGTCAATAGTGTCAATTCTTAGCAAAAACAAACTCACTTCACCTAAGTTTTCACGGGGAGATTTTTACAAATTCGAACGGCTGTTTTGAGATTGGCTTAAAAGCTACCTTGACATTTGAGTTTTAATTATTCTACTACTTGCTTACCAGACCACAATGACAGATTTTGGTTAATTGAATTAGGATAATAGGTAATTTCCCGCGCATTCAACTAGATCCATTTCCATTCATCTATATAACGAATACCTACTTACTTTTAGCTCGTAAATTCACGAAAGTTAGTGGTGTAGGTACTATCCATAGTATGGGCTTCAATGTGAATTCTGTTTTGATTCAAACAGACTTAGAGTTGTTATTCCTGAAAGACGTAAATAAGCGTCTGACTCTGTCCTCCCATACCTACCTACCTATTAACAGTGTAATTTGATAATATTGTAAAAGCCAATTATTTTTAAAAGGGTAATCGTTGGAGTTTTTAGTCGGGTCTTCTCCTTAAGAAAGAGTAAAGGGCCCATTTATAGGTTTATATTGTGAAATAAAATATTTTGAATTTGAAACACAACAATCGACAACAATACGCTCCATTAAGGAGATGACTCAAAACTTGGGGCAAACTTTGTATTCGTCAACGCTTCTTATTTTATTTAAATGCTCATACATTTACATGAGTGCCATAAGACACCGTGTGTGCCAGCATCCCGAAGGTGATATGAAAAAAGTGTGTGCGGCATCGATCCAGAACGTTTGAGATTCGCGTCACGCGTGCAGGCCTACTGCGCCGTCGCCATGGCAACGAGCCCGCCTGTACATGCCGCACACCGCACACCTAAATACTATTTTGGACAGTTTTTTATTAGTATCACTAAAGTAATAAAAAATAATAACTAAAATAGCTAGATTGATTTCAAGAGCCGAGAAGCTAATTTAATATTCTATCCTACTGTCAAAATGATGTGATACTAACGACCACCTGAACTTCAAACAGCACCCTAATTGCGTAACACACTATCAATCCCAATTTAAACCGTTTTGAAGGATATTGCTAATCCATTGCTTCATATGGTCGAAAAATGTGTCTGCTCAACAACGTAAATAAGGCAATGAATGTTGTTGAACTGTCAAAATGAAATCCATTGCTACTGTTAGTGTTAAATCTACTATGAGCTTACAGAACCTTGCGTAGGTTCTGTAAGCTCATAGTAGATTTAAATCTACTCTACCGCTACGTCCTACTACTACCATTGTCGTGGAGGGCCAAAAGTTTACGCAGCGGCACGCAGAACACCTGCCAGATTGTCTGCAAAAACTAGGGTCTGTACAGTACGTATAGTATATCCACGCGACTTTTAATTAATAACTCATCTACCCACTAAGGGTCAGTTCACACCGAGACGCGAGGCGACGCGCAGTTTTCCAAATATAAATACAATTACAGACCTTATATCTACTACACTAAAAGGTACACAATGCAGGGTTTACTACGTCGAGCTACGCCGCGCAGCGCCGCCGCGCGGCGCCGAGTGGCGTAGCTCACTGAATCATGTACCTTTTTGTGTAGTAGATAAGGTCACAAAAAGGTACACAATGCAGTGAGGTAGGCCGCGCAGCGCCGCGCGGCGTATTTCGACGTAGTAGACACCACTTCACTGAACTGTGTATACCTTTTACTGTAGTAGATAAGGTCTATAATTATATTGCTATCTTGAAAACTGCGCGCCGCGTCGCGTCTCGGTGTGAACTGACCCTTAGGTATACAGGGTCAAATTAAATTAGCTAGAGAAACTGCTTCTTTTTTTTGGGTAGGCAACGATCGCTGTTAATGTTGTTACTTGAATTATGAGTTGAACAATCTCTTTTCTTTAGTTTTATTGTGTTTGAACATTGATACTTATCACGTCTGTGAAGTTTGCACAAAACAAACAAAAAAATTTATTAAACTAATATTTCAAGTGACAAATACACTACCTGTGGTCAACAGCAGGAAGTGTAGTCACTTGAAATAGAATTAATTTATTTTTGTTTTATTATATTTATACAGCGTTATTGGTAAAACATTAACAACCTCTTAAGAGAGTCATTGTACTCATAATTATGAACAACTTTTACTATGGGACCAAACCAAAAATCGCGAAAAAAAACAGCTGTTCTGTGCTGTGTTATTTATGTTTGTATAACTTGTCAAAATATAGGGAACAGCTGATTTTTTTTGCGATTTCAGGTTTGGTCCCGTAGTAAAAGTGGTGCATTATGATCAGAACATGACCTCGTAAGAGGTTGTTAATGTTTTACCAATAACCCTGTATATCGATATATCCCATCACAACCGCGGAGTTTCGCTAGCTAATTTAATTTGACCCTGTATATTTCAACATTTTACGAAAATCAACTCATAACGGTATTCTATGCCGATAATGGGAGTTTTCCAACCGGCTCTTTAAACTTCAACAAACGATTTCTTATAAAAAAGGTCCAAACCCGTAGCAGACGGCATGCAGACGATGCCGCAGACGGTATGCCGGAAAGAGGAGCCCAATGTCAAGTGTGAACTTATCGCCAGGGCCCCGGAATGCAGATGTACCGCCCCTACCTACCTACGTAAGTACTGGGGGTACGACCTCACCGCCACGTCTCGGAGTTTGGAAACTGGGCACGCGCTAGAATGTGATAATGATTTGAATTTGTAATCTAATTAGATACCTATGTACAGTCAACAAAAGAGATAAGTTTGCAGAACCGTCGGATATAGTTGAGGTTTAGTAAGAAACCGATGGATGTTGTCGACTGAAACTTAATTTTATAAATGAGCTGTTTGTTTTCTATTCATAAAATTAAATTTTATTCGAAAACATCCATCGGTCAAAAAAAGAGATAAGTATGCAGGATCGTCGGATCCTGCATACTTATCTCTTTTTTTTACTGTACCTACGAGTACTTACAGATACGCTTATGTTGGTTTTTATTTTGATTCTATTGATAAGAGAAAACTTGGTAGCTGCGAACGAAGTTGTATACAGGGTGTATAAAGACACATCATATTATTATAGCCGTTATCTACGCATTCTGAACATCAAACTTAATCAAATTGAGCAAAAATGATTTCTGGGAAACGAAGAAGCCGCGCCGACGTGAAAAAAAATCACTGTTTACAGCGCGCAATGTAACGCCTGCATAGTGCTTATGGGTGCATGCAACGGTGTTAAGTTATAACATTAAATCTTGCTTATTACACTGTTTAATAATTATATATTAATAAAGAATAATATTGTTTTTGTCTTTCATTTCATCATGATACTTACATAGGTACCTAGTTGTAGATAGGTATAATCAAAACGATCGATTTTAGTAAATAAATTATTAGATGCACGAAAGGAATGGTAAAAAAAAACAGTGGCACTCCGGGAGTGCCGACAGAAGTGAAAACTTGAACAATTACGTGTGTATTTTTTTAATCGTCTTTAAACCAAAAACACAAACAGAATACTTTGTCATCACTCACTGACATATTATCGGATATACATTAAAACCGAGTACATCCCGAGGACAGACAAACACATCCGAATGTGGCGCGGAGTCGGTTACGGTAACGGTGTCGCAAGTTCAATGATTTTTTCCATCTCAAAAAATGCTTATCGCGCCTAAAGAAGTTTTCACTTCAAAAAATACTACACATACAAACTCAAACTCAAACTCAAACTCAAAGCATTTATTTCAATTAAACCATTTTACAGGCACTTTTGAATTGTCAAGAAGTAGGTCAGTCAGAAAAATGTGAAGCTAGTTGCCCATTCCAAAGCGTAGGTACCTATGGAGAAGAACGGACAAGAAACTCCATGGACACTCTTTTTAAATTATATTTTACAAAAATATTAGTTACATCATTACTTTTGAATTTATAATTAAATAATGTGAGAACGATGTAAAAATAAACAAGACGTATGCGTTAAAAGCGTCCAGAGTACAACAAATAGTACTAAAACTACAATCCAAAAATAAAAATAAAATAATTAAAAATAAGCCGAGGCAGCTAAGTGATGACCAGCCCCAACTGACGGCGCCCGTTCACGAACATGACGCATAGATCAGCACCATTCAGCTCAACCATTTTGAAGGGAGCTAAATGATCCAACATACACGCCACCGTCAGCGAGACATTTGTGTGAGCATGACATACTATCAGCCGCCAGGGCACATTCGAGTCAATGAAAGACATATTACCCGGTAAATGGTAAAATAAGGTATAGTACTTACATAGAACTCACATCTGTGCTATGCAATTATACAATACAAATGAAATTGAGTTTATACAATGCAAAGATAGTCTTACAATCTTCAGCAGCTCCAACAGTATTTTCAGGTGTTAATCAATTAGTTGTGGTTGTGGAGCAGGACCAGCATTGAGCCAGGCATTTTTATCAGCTATGTAATCCCCTAACTTATAATATGCCTGACTGCATAGTGTGCGTTTTATACAAGACTTGAATTTTGTCTCATTCAGTTGAAGAATGTGGGGAGGTATTTTATTATAACATTTTAAACAGTACCCCATAAAAGATGAGTCTACTTTAGCCAGTCTGAAACCTGGTTGAACTAATAGGTCCCTATTTCTAGTACTATAATTATGTCTTTCACCTCTTTTACTAAAAAGATGTAAGTTTTTTCTTACATACATGATGTTTTCGTAGATATATTGACAAGGTACCGTCATGATGTTAATTTCCTTAAACAGTTCCCTCAGAGAATCGCGCCTGCGGAGGTTATATATGGCTCTGATGGCTCTTTTCTGCAGAATAAAAATAGAATCGATGTCTGCAGCCCGTCCCCAAAGTAAAATACCGTAAGACATGACACTATGAAAGTAACTAAAATAGACTAGTCTCGCGGTATCCACATCAGTAAATTGACGGATTTTTCTGACAGCATAAGCTGCTGAACTTAGCCGTCCTGCAAGAGATGTTAAATGAGGACCCCATTGTAGCCTTGAGTCGAGCGTGATCCCTAAGAAAACAGTTTTATCGACGAATTCTAGTTTCTCTTGATTCAATATTATCTCACAATCACTACCCTTGACATTTGGTAAAGAAAATCTTATGCACTTAGTTTTTTTTCCATTTAATACTAAATTATTAGCAGTGAACCAATTTTGGACCTGCAGTAGGGCGTTATTTACGTCGTCAAAATTTGTAGCACGTCTATTTACCTTAAAAATTAAGGAAGTGTCATCAGCAAATAACACCATTTGTGGTTGATTTTTTAATAAATGGAGTAGATCATTAACATACACTAAAAAGAGGAAAGGACCCAATATCGAGCCTTGTGGCACACCCATTTTTACTTTTAAACCATATGAATTGACACCATTTATTTGGACTTGCTGTTGTCTATCATTTAAATAAGAACTAACTAAACTGAGCGCAAGTTTTCCAAGTCCGTAATGCTCAAGTTTCAAAAGCAAGGTTTCGTGATCGACGCAATCAAATGCCTTAGAGAGGTCACAAAAGATTCCAATGGCGTCTTGGGCCTCTTCCCACGCGTTAAAAATGTGTTTTAATAAGGTTACACCAGCGTCAGTCGTACAACGTCCTTTGGTGAAACCAAATTGCTGATCGTGAAGGATTTTATTCATGTTAAAATGATTGAGCATCTGATTAAGCATTATCTTTTCGAACACCTTACTGAAAACCGGCAACACGGATACGGGTCTATAATTATTGGTGTCTTTACTGTCCCCAGATTTGAAAAGTGGTATTACCTTACTGTATTTCATTAAATCGGGGAAGATTCCTTGATCAACACACAAATTAAATACTAAGGCTAAGTAAGGTGCAATAGTCTCAATTATGGAGGCACAGACTTTAATGGACATTCCCCAAAGATCTTCGGTCAATTTGATCTTAATTTGCTTAAAAGCTTTTATTACTGAAGCGGGGTTTATATGTTTAAATTGAAATTCAACCGGGCAGGCTGGAACGTTCGCTCTTAATAAATCAATTGATACGTCGGATGAGGAATTTAAGGCTTCCGTCGTTTTTGATGGTATATTAGTAAAGAAATTTACAAATTCCTGAGCTACTTCTAAGTTAGAGCTTATGGCACCACGTGAAGTCTCCAATGTGTAATCAGTGTTTCGTTTTTTATTCCTACTAGTTTCGTTATTTATAATTTTCCAAACCGTTTTTATCTTATTTTCTGCTGATTTGATTTTATTGCTAACATAAAGCTACACATAAAGGTAGTACAATGGTGATCGATTCCATTAGATTAGTTCGTCACTTGTTAGTTGTCACCACTACGGTACTTAATAATCCATCAATCATGAGGCGTGTATGACGTAGAACGTGTCCTGCGAACCACATGGCGGGTAAATGTATAATACTGCTCACTTTAAAAAAAATAGATATACTTACTTACATGTTTGTTTTGCTAATGTTCAAATGGTTTCATAACAAATTCATTGTCTGAAACATGACCTTACGTGTGCCTCTTATACTACCATAATCAGCGGTGCTATTCTGTAAAAATCTCACCGTGAAAACATAGGTTGAGTGAGCTGTTAGTAGTGTCAATTCCTAGCAAAAACAAATTCACTTAAACTAAGTTTTCACGGGGAGATTTTTACAGAATGGACCGGCTGTCCCTTCAGGGGCCAATTTTACAATCTTCAAATACTTATAACTTCTTTATCTGAAGAATAATAAAAATTGCGGTTTGACAGCTTTTGTGTATGTACTTAGAACACGTCAAACGGCCATATTTGTTTTTCAGATAAAAGTTTGTTGGTGATTGAAAAATCGGCTCTAAGAAAAAGCGCTCCGCTACCAGCTTAGGCAGGTAGGTGCATGTCTACTATCTAGGTACTATAGAGGTCCGTGGAGACCTGCCTTTAGCTTTAGATAATGCAGGCTGGTCATAATTGTATGTGAGTTTAAATGTTTGTAAACGCACCCACAATACAGGAGAAATTCCTAGTGTGGGGCAACGTTTTGAAAAAAAAAATTGTATCGATGTTCCATTCGAATATTCAAACGAGTGTCAAATAATATAATATGGTGTTTTTGTTCTATAGAGTCAGTGCTAGAATTATCGTTGAATTGTTAAGTCGTCTTTTACATATATATTAGTTCATTCTAGAGATCCCGTCTGGACCTCTACATGACAGATACTCAGCATAAGTTGAAACCAGCTTTGCTAACGGGGCATAGCCTTTGCAAAGCGTGTTAAGTTGACACAATTGGTTCAGCTTATGCTTGAGCAGCCACAGTTTTAGCAGCATTGACTGTTGTTTTATAGAGTTAGGATTTGATGACAGATGATTCAGATTTTTCCTCTGGAGTATGGGCATATGATAGACTTTTTTAATGAACCCTGGTCTCTTAAGCTTTCCCTCCCTCTGGCTCAAAACCGTCCGATGGGGTAAAAGAGTTTGAAGTTAAGATCATTCAATTTTATTTAAGCCTCATCCAGACAGATGTGAACTTTCACATCATTTGTTCTCGTAGGACGCCATGTCGCATCTTTTACGCCAGTTTTGGCGCGACGAGGTTCAAACATGACGACGTTAGTTCGTGTTAGTGCACATGGGCACTTATAAATGCTAATTTACCTGACACTTATCGAAGTGACGGATACGCGATTCGTTCGTCCTGACTTAAGCCTTTCTCTTGGAGGAGATGGACCTCGCCATGTAAACTTCTGGCGTTAGGTAATTTTTCTTGTAGGGATAGGCAGGAAGCGCCTGGATGTTCGAATGGTGTGAATAAAAGTTTTGTTTGGTAATGGAGCTATGACAATACTTTTATTCAAAGGTGGGCGTAGCTCATGTAGAGGTCCGTGGAGACCTGCCTTTAGCTTTAGATAATGCAGGCTGGTCATAATTTTATCGATGTTCCATTCGAGCATTCAAACGAGTATCAAATAATTTTAATATGGTGTTTTTGTTTTATAGAGTCAGTGCTAGAATTATCGTTGAAATTGTTAAGTCGTCTTTTAAATATACTAGTTCCAAGTCAAAGGCTTTTCAATTGGATTCCACCTATAGACATTCTAGAGGTCCCGTCTGGACCTCTACAGTACCTACCTAGGATACGTTTGTTTTTCTAAACTTCTAAAGTAAGCATTAGAAAAACAATGAACCAAAACAAATATATAGCGGTATCTACAACGCGTCATACTAAGTCACGTAAATCCTACATCGCGCAAGCAGAGTTTACCGCGCAATTAGCATAGATACAACGGCCCGACATGAATCATCGGGCAGTTGCCCACCGGACACAACACGTTTTTTCCAAAAAAAACACCCGTCTGGTCGGAGGATCCTCCCTTTTCTATAGAGTATGAGTGAACTTTACACACTGTTCCTCATACCTCTATACTGGTGACCCCGAACATGAACGTCAGCGCAGCCTTCGTGCACCTACTCCAGCTTGACGTCATCATCACTCCCGCAAGCTTTAGCGGTGAGTCACCCAGCCAGCCAGCACCCACGGCTTCAACGGGTATCCTGACCATCAGCATGCAGCGACCGCGCATTCCTGGTCATCACCCTCAGCCTCATCAGCAACCTCGACACAGCATACTGCACTTTCGGCCGGTCCACAAGCAGAGCCATAGAAACCCTCTCCTGGTCGACGCCAGCAGTCAGCCTCAACCCGGCGCTGTACCACATCCGACGCACTGGAGCATAACGCAGCGCCACCCCGACTCACTGGGGACATCTTCGCAGACAGTTCCGACTCACCGTGAACTATGCGGCAACCGGTTCCGACTCACTGGAACCTCAGCTGGCCTGGCAAGCATCGCAAGATACAAGACTCAGCCCACTATCGACCTCCGGTCTCCGGGGGGGGAGTGATGTAGCGGTATCTACAACGCCACATGAGAACAACGCGTCATACTACGTCACGTAAATCCTACATCGCGCAAGCAGAGTTTACCGCGCAATTAGCATAGATACAACGGCCCGACATGAATCATCGGGCAGTTGCCAACCGGACACAACATCCGTCTGGTCGGAGGATCCTCCCTTTTCTATAGAGTATGAGTGATCTTTACACCCTGCTCCTCAATTCATTGGCAATACAATCATTGCCTAGACCAGACCAAAACGACTAATAGTTAAACTATCCTAAATAATTACAAAAATATTTTACACTATGCCTGCGTAACATCGATTAACGCGTGACACCATTTTTTATAAAATTGCGCGCACGCACCTCACCCCTACACAATCAGCCCTGTCGAAGCTATTGATCTATTAATAGCGACAGGACGCGCCCGCGCCGCCTTCCTGCTTCACCAATTAAAGTTTAGACACTTGTTTACCTTACTAGCGGTTTTGAACCGTGTACTCGGTAGCAAACGATCGGTCAATGACCCCCAACTATAAACTGCAGACGATGAAAGAAATGTTTGATGACGTGTTCTACGTCCTTACTAATTTGGTGGAGGAGTTGAAGTTTTGTGCGGTGGACTGCGGCAGGTAGGTAACGACGACTGTAGTAGCTTTAACCGGTCTAATCATAAAATTAGAATCTTTCTATATAACCCTTTATTAACAACTAAAACAATTGTATTGCAATCTACTGAATCTACTAAAAGTGGTCCTGTGGATATTCTATGGATCTTTAGTAATGTAAAGGATGATATACCTACAGATCTCCATCCAATATTCATGAAGAAGATTGAATTTTCTAAGACTAGCATTGAAAATAATAAAAGTAGGTACTTACCTACCTACCTACACTTAGATGCTTACCTACCCACTCAGTTTCATTCAAAATTTAATTTAATCCTGTCTTTTACCGACCGACATAAAAAAGATCTTGAGTTGGTAATATTCGCAAACCAGCAAAACTTGGGTAACTAGCATCATAAATTTAACGAATTCATTAAGTGGGTAATGTGCAGTGTGTAATCCAGACTATAGTTACATTGATATTTAATTAAAATCATTCTTCTTACTATTTTGTGTACCTACTACATACTTACTTACTTACGTATCTGTCGCAGAATACCCGCGAAAATCCAAGTTTATATTAGGTATCTATAGATTTCTAGAAACTATTAGTATGCTAGCTTATACCTAAAACCACTAGAAAAACCTAAGACGACCCACTGACCAAAAGCTGCATAAATATTCCCTTGTGGGAGTCCTGATCATGCCATATCCAACCATGTTTGGTTGGTACATGAATTGCCGCCAAAACTAAGTGCGTATGTATTACCTAAGTAGGTAGCTACCATATCCTTAGGTAGGATAAGATTTCTCGCGCGAAAATGGACAAATTAATAAAATACTTAGGTACGTTAATTTCAAAAGTGCTTACCCCTGTTGTCATCGCTTGAGAGAGCACCACATCTCTGATTTCACTAACACCTTGTCTAAACACGACATAAAACTGTGACACCGGTAGCATAAGAGTTATGTTTCACTAAACCCTAGGGATTATAAGATAACTGGAGCACGTTCGTCTGTCACAACAATGCACTCAATTATCAGACATTTATAAAACTACAACAATTCTAATATGCGTCTCAAACTAGTGTAGGCTCACTAGCATACAATGTTTATATTACCAGCTGGTTTTACGTAACGAACCAAACACCGCCCTACAGGCAGGGAACACCGAAAACTGATACCACTGAAAGATGTTGTAGGTATACACATTCTACCGCCTATTTATATGTATGAAAGTGGCATAAATATTTTATCACAGCGCTATCTATTGTGTAATAGCCAAACTTATTGTACCAACTCATTTAACGCCATCTATTAGTAAACTCCAGTATCAAGGTAACGCCAACCAATCAAGTTCCTGTCATTTGTTTTCACATTTTCTTCATTGCGTTACTAGATGGCTGCACAGTGGACCAGTTCTAATACTTTCAGAAAAAAACCCTAAAAATGATTTTCATACTTTGAAAATCATTTTTAGGGTTTTGTTCCTAAAGTATTATTATAATTATATTAAATATAGGTATTATAAAAATATAAATTACTTCATTTTAATTTCTTTATAATTATTTAGCAGTACTGGCCAACTCCAATACCACTGACGCAGTGTTGCCGGATGGCGGGTAAATTACCCGCAAAGGGGGATTTTAGACACTGGCGGGCAATTTGGGGGGTATTTTATTACTGGCGGGTATTTTCAGTGGATTACAACATCACACATGCAGTAAAACCAAAATAACGAGCATCGAATAAAAAGTAACTGGTAGAAGAATGAACAGATGAAAACTTTCCCGAATCTAAAATTAGTAATCCAGATACTGTTGGTTTTGCCCAGTTGAAAGACTTTTCAGTACCTCAAAAAATATAAAAACAAGCCATAGAAACAATAAAATTTGAAAACAGACACCATAAACTTCGGACGGTATTGAACAAGCAGGAGGATCAATAAAATTTAATTCATCTCGTGAAATGATAACAGCTAAATATTGTGGAATAAGTAAATGATGTTTCTTTCGCTAAACATCCGGTGCATTAGAACTTATATAAATTATTATTCCCTCTGTCTTTATCTAAGTATAAATAACTTTATTTTAAAAAATAAACTTACTTATTTCATTTATCTACAAAAAAAAAAAAACATTTTCTACTTACCTATTTTTACTATTTTCATGTGTTGCTTTAGTAATGATGCGGATATTTTTTTTCGATTGTTGACGGGTATTTTGTGCCAAAAGCGGGAAATGTTAGGGTTCTATGCGGGCAAAATGAAAAGGGGGATCCGGCAACACGTATCAAGCAGTCCAGTCAACTCCAGTCAATGTCACAATAATGTCATGTCACTGTCAAACTCCACAACACAACCTGTGAGTGATTTGTTTTTGTTTTTGGTAAAAAAAATAGAAAATATTAAAAAGCTCTGAAAAATATTAAAATAGCCAATTTTAAAATTACATTAAGGGTTCCATATCTCATTAATCATGGTAAAAGTATGGAAATTAGGTTTGATGAGTTACGACACGGCGCTTAAAATTCAAATGGCTCTGGCTCGGAAGCACTTGGATGGTATAATGAAGAATCAAGATAATAACTTCGACACTCTACTGATAGTAGAACACAAACCGGTATTCACTGTTGGTAAGTCGACCGACTATTCATACCATAACCTAAAAAGTCAGTTTTAAAATAGGTCATAATCATCGTCCTGCTCTTAAAAGTAATTCCCAATTTATTTGGGGTCGGCGCATGTGTTCTTTTTCCGTTTCAAAATAGAAACCTTTGACAAATGTTTTTTTTTTCTAATACTGGTATTCAGCTGCATCTGGTTAGACTGGAAGCCGACCACAACAGTTGGGAAAAGGCTAGGCAGATAATAATATGATAACAAATTCAACTCATCTGTGAACCTCGAAACAGTGTATAACTCACACAAAATGTGAAAACTATTATCAAGTTTATCTTAATACTAATTATTGCTTATTTTTCAAGGTATCAGAGATCATACATCACCCCAGGAAGTCACAAGATTAAGTGCTCTTGGAGCAGAATTTAAAAAGACTAACCGAGGTGGACTCATCACATTTCATGGCCCAGGCCAACTAGTTGCATACCCTGTTTTAAACTTGAAGCATTTCAAAACAAGTGTCAAATGGTATGTCCAAAGCTTGGAGGAGACTGTTCTCAATGTCTGTGATGAGTTAGGTGAGGAACCTTTAATTTTATTTAATAGATTTAACTGTCTTAACTGCTTACCTATGGAGGTATAAACAGGAAAGTCTTTATACATGTATTTATTTTGTAAGGAACAGCAATTAAGTACATTACACATACCTTAATTTTGCATATGTTTTGGGACTTCTAAACATCCTATTTAATTGTACTTGTGATAAACTCCAACAAATAAGATATGCTTTTCTAACATGATCTTTAGAAAATTAAGTACCTACCTACTTGATTTTATTTTCATCTTGCAGGAATAAAAGGCAACAGATCGCCATACACAGGAGTGTGGGTGGATGATAATAAAATAGCAGCCATAGGCATCCATGCATCCAGGTATGTGACTACTCATGGAATCTCGCTGAACTGTGACAATGATCTCTCATGGTTTGACAATATTGACCCTTGTGGCATAGAAGATAAGGGTGTCACCTCACTAACCAAAGAATCAGGAATGCAATGCACTGTAGAGAAAATTACACCAATATTTCTCAAATGCTTTAACAAAGTCTTTGATTGCAAATCTGAGGAAATTGATGTACAATCTCAACAAGAGATTTTGAACGGTGTTTACAATAATTTACTGATTCAAAATGTTGTTTCTTGAAATAATATGTCAAGATTATTATTGTTTTTTGTTTGAAATCGTTAGATATCTGAATTTGTTAGAATTTTTTTAGAAAAATTTATCTAGTGACATTGTTATTATTTATTATAAACTGTTTTGGATAGGAACATGGTGATCCAATAAAAAAAATGGTAAATTTGTACAGTTTATTTCATTTCTTATTTAAATGAAAGGTAAAATAAATAGATAAATTAAAAATTATTTTAAATAAATAAAGAGAAATCTCAAGTTGGGTTAAGAGAAACACAATTTTGTCAGTTTGTACCCATACATAGTTATACAAAGTGTGCATTACATATTTCTTCAAAACCCAACTGAAAGTTCCAAAAGTCATTCTAAGCATTTTAGCACAAAGTCAATAAGGTAACAGTATATTTACAAATTGTTTTAGTTTTGTTTTCATAAAATAAAATGTTTACCTCAAACTGTAGTAATAATATGAAATAATATGATTAACATAGTGTTACAAAAAATGCAAATAGTTGTGACTATTATTACTCTTATCAATAATGAATTGCCCTATAATCTAAAATTACCAATGTAGTCAGTTCAGAATAATCCCCTAAAATTAAATCATGATGAATAGCAACCTTAATCATTTTTCAGGGATTATTCCAAACATTATTTTGTAACTACTGATATGATGAGTAGGTACACAAAAATTGTACAAAAACTGGTCATCTAACTTAAACATTGTAATAAATGCATTGTCTTATACTGTTAAAATTATCTAATTAAATGCAATAATTACCCTTTAAACTGCAGTATTAAGGGAACATAAGTGATTTTATAAGATGATTTTATCTACTCATACACCTACTTAAAATTAATAAATGCTTCTAAATGCAATAAATTATTCCTAAATTAAATGCAAATCATGCGGTGGTTACAACAATCATACCAAACATTAGGCGTCATTCCCCGAATCTATACACCACGAAAATATTCACGGAACTAAAACTAAATGGACGGATAGTGTCTGAGAATACGTTGTTTACAGTTGTGTTCGTCAGTCATTTGTATCACATGTTCGTCAATACAAGACAAGCATTGGAACGATACTGTCCCCTACTAATGTCGAGACCAACTTGAACATAGCCTCTAATGTAACGTGTGTCTACGACATGTGCTTGGGCGGTGCCAGCCACTTGCGCATGTAGTAGCAGAAGATGGTCGCGATGTACAGCAGCACCAGCAGGGCACACGCCACTCCCAGCAGCAGCACAGACGCCTTGCTGGGGCACGGCTCCACGATCGTCACTGTTTTTTCTGGAGAAAAAATGCATTGGATTAATATTTAAGTGATAGACGAAAAATAAGAAAGCTAGATGAAAATCCTTATAACATGGACAGACGCGAATTCCACAGCATAATTACCTCCATAGTTGGCTTCAGACGCCACACCACCGGGAGTCTCGGAGCGTAGGAAGTCTGTGCTCTGCCGCTCATCACCGAAGTCAAGCACCAGGATCTCCTGCGAGATGTTCATATCCTCCTCTTGGCTGTGCGCTTCACTGGTCTCGTTGTGGGGCAACGAACGCTTCTTTCTGCCCCAAGACTCCAAAGAATCGCGACCCCATTCGCACACCGCCTAGAAACATTTAAATGTTAAACGACGTGTCATTTGCGTAATTTTAGCGTGACTAACTGAAATAACCGTTGTTAATAGTCATATGAAATGAAAAATGCGAACACCCATTCCATCAAAACTGTTGATTCATGTGTTACTCACCGGCTCACAAGGTCCGAGACAATACTTGACGTTACATTGGAAGATGACTCCGTAAGACTCGGTGAACCTGAAGGCCTCGTACACAGACTGGAGAGCATTGCCGTCTGGGGTAAAGGCAGGGAAGATCGACGGGTCCAAGGGACATCTAAACAATAAAGACTGGTTACAAAAGCCTCCTCAAAAATCAAATAATTTCTGCAAGAATATAAAAAAATCCACAAACCCTTCATCATCAATGATCGGGAAGGTGCTCTTAGAATCCTTTGCCATAGCGACACAGCTGCGGGCGAAGATGCCATAAGGAGCTGAAAGAATAAAAAAAACAACGTTAGAAACCGCATAGAATTTCCTAAAACTACCTATGTAGGTAATGTCTATAATATTGGTATGCTTACTGTCTTCTGGGATCTCGATGCGGAAGGTAAGCCTGTCTCCAATGCGGACGGTCTCCACCTCGCGTTGGCGCGCGTCCAAGATGCGGATGCGTGGAGGCGGTGCCTCCGGCGCGGCAGTGATGGAAATCATCTCCGGGTCTCTGCCATACAAATCAAAATTAAAAACCTTGTTGCTACACAAATCACGTATACCGAATAGGTAAGTACCCACTTTTTCTACTTTAATATGCGTTTTAAAATTGTTTATGGCTTTGAACTGCAACAGCCATAACGCACGGGTATCATCATGTATGCAACAGTGCCATAATGCTGCCCTATTCACGGTGATCGAGATGCTATCAGGCTTTTCTAAATTCATTAAGAATACGTATGAACAGATGTTCGTGTTAAATTGCTCATCACGTCCAACAGCCGTATCTGGCTGATGTGAATCTAATTGTTACGTGTTTACAATGCAACAAACGATATTAAATTAGGTCGATGGAATTTCAAATCGTCTTGGCATGAAGGCATGTCGAAATAGCTCCCGTTTTTCATATTACTGTAACATATCACGTAACTTGTCTCTTGACGCGCACGAATAAATTATACGGTAAATTCTCGAACTTTGCATTTTTGCGATACCTTGCCTACTTCATGAATGAATTGTATTCAAAAACCAGCTCACGATAAATTATAGCGATACGATGTTAACGTCCTACTAACCTGATTGGTACCATTCCAAATGTGATGTTCTTCGAACTCATGTCGTATGTGCACTTGACTTTGTAGATCTTGTCCGCTTTCGTCATCACTACGCTGTGGTGTTGCAGGACAACCGTGTTTGAATACACTCCGGTCTAAATAAAAAAGAAATTATTCGTGAGAATTTAGACAGACCCTCAGCTAAAGCAGTTTTCAATACACTTTGATAACAAGGCAAGAATACTTACGACACTCTGAGTGTTGCAGTCCTGGCCGGCCATGGTGAGGTCGAGTCGGAACAGGTCGCTGTTGACGACGTCGATGTTGCAGGTCTCCGAACGTCCCAAAGCATAAATACGTCCGTTGAACGGCTTGTTTGTACGCACTTGGACTGCAATCCTCGTATCCTTGCAAAGCACTGATACTGAAACAATGAAGTCAATGTAGAACACCTCACTTCAAAGACATTTGTAAAACAATAGAAATCTTATATCGAGACTTACCATCGTAGCAAGTTCCAGTTTTGTCGCAGTTGGCATCGTTCCTCGTTAAGTTGCTTGTCATGTTCGGGTCTTGTTGGTGCTCAATCGTTACCGGGAGCTCCCCGGGAGGATTCGAGTTGCTAGGCGGCTCTGCAATAAAGAGCAAAAGGTTAGACACATGCAGATAATTCTACGACTAAACAGAAAACCAAGAATGCAGGAAAGTACAGAGTCGTTGGTTAATAAAGCCTAATAAATGCATGAATCCCGGGTGTAGGTACGTCTGTACGCATGGCGAACCCCTGATTAGGCAGAGGCAACCGTACGTGCGCTGCGTGTATTATAATAATCGAATCAAGATTGCTACAAGGTACTGCGGCGTACGCGGTGATTCTAAATGCAACCTACCCGTGCATCGTAGGTATCTAGTTGGTGCAATTACCGCCCCCTAGGTACGCCGAGCGCGCTCCCTGTGTTTAGCTGTTCTGGGTTTTCGCACGCAATCAGTAAAGACGGGCAGTTGAAAGTCCTAGAATCTTTTGATCGCTTTTAATACGTCGTCGTCAATATGAATGATGTTACAGTGTGCAGTTTAAGTACGGCTCGTAAATTATGACCTTATTTTCATTTAGATTAGCAATGATAGTTATCGAGCTATTCGATCGCTTGTAAAACTGCTAAGTGTTCCAGCATATTACTATGAATAGTTGAGAAACATACTCCTGACTAAGTATATAGGTACCTATTAGACAAGAGATTTCGCTGAAACAGTGTTCATGAAACAATAAACGTGCTTTCCATTCACAGTTTCAGCAGAAGCGGAAGGCACCTCAGATTGGTTTCAAGAACACAAGACAACAGTATAGAAATCGCAATGGCTCTCGGCGTCTTAACCGTTCCGAATCGATTCGTTAGCCAGTGCCAATGTCTGGATACATTCACGACCGCCGCCCGGCCAATAATAAGGTGACGTAAACAAGATTTGGGCCGTTGACCGCTAAGTGTTGGACAAAGGAGAATCTTATTCGCCCACGGCTTATCCGTCGCAAAACGCCAAGCCATTGGCCGTTTATGGCGCTATGGACAATAGATGTTCGGAAAGGTGAATGAAAATATTGTGGAGCAGAACTTGGGGAAACGGATAAGTATTGTGCAAGTTTTCTGCCTTATTTAACATACCATAGCACTGAATTCGGAAATGATAGGTACTTAGCTCTAGAATCCAATATTGAAACTAACGGCAAACTATATCATATTATGGCATAGACAGAATGTTATCGGTATTCTGTAGAGAAAAGCCTTTACAAAAGCAAGATAGAGCCATAAATAATCATGCAGTTAAGATAACAATCTTCTAAGAAATTGCAGTCGAAGCAAAATGTGATTGAAATGAATGTCGTTCTAGCCGATAATGGCACATGGAAACACTATAAATTAATTTCATAGCTATTTTATGTCTCGCTAACACCTATTAAGCTAAATAACTTAGTGCTGCGAAGAACTTGCTAAAATGTACCTAAGTTCTTGAATAAAATGCCATCTTCAGCAGAACTTTGCGTCGATTTCAACTGTCTATCATAATTTACATGTTGATGCCAAAGCCATCATTACGTTAATGACACCCCATAGAGTCTATGAATAGATGTGGGCCTACAATATTCCTGTTTTGAACACATGAAGATGATTTATGAGATGCGACGAGACAATCGAGCAGACGTGTCGCGGCTTAAAAATATAAAGTTACTTAGTTGTTTTTGTCATTTTGATTTAGTGCTGCGTAAATCATTGATTATCTTCGCGAGTGATATATCCTTTAGGCATTCCTAATGGTAATTTCATAAGCTGCAAAAAATATCGAGTTTTTATTTATTATCTGACTATTCCTCGGATCGTGCCTGTTTCCGAGTCGCCGGAGTCGATGACACTGCTGCAACAACCGCCAGCATATTTGCAACGCTTCAACGACTTGTAAAAAACTTATCAACAACTTCCCACGCTCGCCTTAACTAATGTTCAGCTTCAACAATGAGTTGATGCAAGCTTACGTGTTTAGTATGCGATTATGTACGAATATGGAATAATAAAATCTTACCAGCATAGGGTAATCTTTGTAATTGGTTGAGAATATCAAAGAAATCATCAAGTTAAGACAAGTCTCTTTTGCCGACCATATTGGATCTCGATTCTCGTGTGATACAATCCGATCACTTTGACCGAATTTTATCAGCTTCATGATAAATGATGTTTAATTCTGTTTATACAAACACTTTTACGCGTCAATATATAAAAATCAATTACCGTTTGTAAGTCTCGCAAAAACTCGAGCCTCGCAAAAACTGTGTGCGAGCCGGAGAAGGTTCCTAACAAAACAAAATAAAGAAAAGGCATTGAAAAGCATGCCGGGCTGCCGCGCATTAGCTAGTATTTAATAATAATAAAAACTAGATTAGGTCGTCGGTGTTTCTTGTCTGACTAATTCGGCGGATTATTTGAAATTATCGAAAGTGCTTACAGAATAATAGGTAGGTAGGTAAGTACCGGATCGCAAAGCTTCAATTGTGTACAGGCTATATTATCTTCAAAGAAATTACCGAATATGAACAATAATAATTTCTCCGACTTACCTACATTTCGTAAGTAGGCTTCGCCTCGTTTTTTTATAGGAACTCGGTTTTACAAAAAAAGATGAGATCCGAAGTCGTTTTCCTTTTTTCGTTTTTGGCTAAATTTGTTCACAGCTTGTCGCTAGATTAGGTTGAGATTAGACGTGGCCGCGTTCAATGAGAGACTTTAGTCGTTTTATAAGAACAAAACAACTTTGATAGTAATCTCTGAACACCTTGTGGAAGCTGATAACAAATCAGACGTAACAAAGTGCATTCAATTATTTTCTCGTTTAGGTCTTTAGGAATTTCTAGCAAAATACATTTGATTTCCCTTCAAAGCAACGTAAATATTTATAAGTACCTCTAGAAGCGTCATTTCATTCATGTAAAAACGCCATACAATATCATACCCAAGGCTAGAAAAAGTGTGGTATTGACGGAGTCTGAAGCGGTCGCGTGTTCGGAAGTGTCCGCTTAAGGATATAACGGTCCCACTGGATATCAAGACAGGGTTCCGTATGCAATCTTGTTACTGAGAAGCAATGCCGTTATCTTGCCACTAGATTGTCGATGCCAGTAATAAACTTGTTTACCCATTTATTTACTCATAACTTCACGGTCTACATGGCGAGACAACCTGCCGAACTTAATAAATAGGTAAGTAAATCGATAGAAAGTGCACATGTAGGTACAGCAAAATAATATACTTACATATTCATGTATTTATTAAGTGGCTACATTCATCTTCAGTACTACAGAGTGCCAATTTTCTAAACGGCATTTACCGGATTAAACCAGCAAGCAAGATTTCAAAGCTAGAAGTATTCATTGAACGTTTAAAAATTAATAAATTTCCATGAACGAGCATTTTTGACAGTAACGCCGCATTTTCAATTTATCTAAATCGTTGCATAAATTCAATTAAGTATTCGATTAGAAGCATGCGGTGCGCGGGCGCTGACCTGCGCAGCCGCATGTATCCGCGCGCGGGCAAGGCCGCCCAAGGCCGTTATACCCGTACTATACTGCTGTTATAAACGAATCGCTTCAAATTAATAACCGACATTTTAATTAGTATTTACTTTGACTGATCAAAGTTATCCAAACTATGAATGGCTGTAAAAAAGTCCGCGGAGAAGAAAAATACAGAAACAATTTTAACAAGCCCGGATCCTATCCATGGACCATGCACTTACACAAATGGAAATTCTAATGAATTTCTACATAATGATAGGTATACATACCTACAATGGGTGTACCTGGCACCTAAAACTAATTGACAATTCCATTAGCCATTAAAATCTCGGTGTGTGGTTTGGCTTTCTAGTGGTTGTGCCATTTCCTCGTTATACGACCTATGGTCTTGATTTTCTTAATGGTTAACGCATTAATTTATGTAATTTCGTAAAAGGAAACATTAAAATTTCAGATGCAATATAATTTAATTAAAGTTCTCATAGGTTTTCTACTGGTTCGTAGTAGAGCAATATTTCCCGTGTTCTATATCCGTCACGTCCATTATCTCAGATTTAGGGCTGCACGAACCGGAGCCGAGTTCACGGGCGCCACAAAAAATCCTATTCAATTTGTGTATGACCACCGTTATGAGAGCACGCACGAACGCCGCCGCCTGCGCCGCCTCCGCTCCCGCATACAATACCACTCTCTTTGTTACTTTTTGCACCAAAATGCAGCGACTGTTATCATGACTCGGCACATTCTGTCATTGTAAACATAACTAACGAAATTATGCTAACGTATCATCGACGGTACGGCTATTCACCATCAATACACCAATTACAATGCTAAATAGATACCGTCGAACAAGGTTCCGCTTGATCAGTTCTGTAATGAATATCACTTTTATCGAATATATTAGTGAAGCTGCGTGCATCCGACGCGAGGAGTTTTTATTGCAGTGAATCAGTTTATTGATAGGTATCGTGATGTAACGACAATAGACTTTATACGTTTTTATTTTCTACAAGCCGGCGATTCATAAAATTTCTGACAGCTTTGATCCGGTATAAGCCTTTCAGAAACGTACTTATTTATAATATGTACTTCCCGTAATTTCCTCGGTATTATTACAGTTCCTTATTTCGATCATCAGATAACCTCGGATCTGTGTAATTATGTTTAGTGTATTACAGAGGAGGAAATGCAAGGGATCGAGTTTCATGTAACGGTATCAGTGCGGGAAAATACCTCGAGTTGCTGATTATATTATGTGTGTTTTGCCCTATACAATGAAAAGCCGGCAGCTGATACCAATCTTAAAGCCATAACACGGTTTTACGTAATCGAGTAGCAAGCATCCCGGTCGCTTATAGCGGAACACCAGGTATGCCTTGGAATTATCCCTAACAAGGTACTTGCAGTTAACTATTAGTTACCAACTAAAGGTATCGCCCAAACACTTTTTACAACAGCCGCCGCGATGAGTTTATTATAGTACGTCAATAAAAGTAATTACCTGTCTACTGTCTTCAGTGTCTTCATCCGAAAGTTACAAGCATGTAGTCACGATCTATTCCTTATAACAACATGGCAGAGCATTATTTTCTCTTAACAGCCAGCATCATCTCCCTTACTCGTAGTTGCAAATCGATTGTATCGGTTCGATCGAGGCGAGTCAACTCGATTAAAGTACATCGAACGCTTTTGACCCTGACCCTGCAGCATGCGGCGTGGCGTGAGATATGGATTCGCCTATAGATGTTTACGTCTTGTTAGGAGCGCAGACTGGGGAGTATTGCAAGATTCATGCTCTTAACTTGTCGAGAGCTACAGACTAACGCTTTTAGGAAATGCAGTTACGTTTCCCTCATAGAAAATGCATCAGCACATTTATCTAAACTTGTTTAACAGTATAAATTTGTAGATGTCAATAGAGTTGGTATTGATGTGCCTATCAATGCTGGGTTTATGAGAGGACGCTCGCGCTTTGGATTACCTACTTTTTCTTTTAATGCTAATAAAATCTCTAACAGTTAAATACTTCGCAGTACTGCAGTACGGTTGCGGGTTAATTCACGACGTTCGCTCACACCATTCTGTTTCAATGTTTAATCAGATAAAATGGCAAAAACAATCTGTATTGTGTTTTTAATCATTTCTCACGACTACCGTAGGTGAGAATTTATTCATCATTCCACCGGAGCGGCTGAGCAACGTCTGACAATTAACTTCCGTTGCTTTAGCGTACCTTTATGGCGGCAAGTACCGAGATTTGCATCGCTTTATTGTTTAAAAAAATATTGATAATTAGTCCCTTGTATAACGTTTAAGCTGTCACTAAAGCTTATCACCTCGCCTAGTGGTAAATCTTAAAGGTAGAAACCATATTTATCTAACCAAATGAGTTATATTAATGAAGCAACGTCGTTATCTAGTAGATAGATAGTATGCAGCATCAATCTGGCGCGTCGTCGTAAAACATGATCATGACGTTAGCAAATACGTATCCCGTTGCCCACTAACGAGCCCCAGTAATAGCATATATTCTGAATAAAAACTCCTCAGAGTTATTAGGGGCTAAACTGATCGGGCAGTTTTCCTTCGACGGAAACTCGAGCCGTTACAAACGGACCACACGCCGGTTGTGAAAGTGCAAAACGAGTCTTTGATTCCTCTATTGCCCAACTCGATTAAACGCGCTATGTTTTAAAGAGTCATAAAACACAAACCTCTTATTTTATGCCAAATCCGAGTAACAATCTCGAAGCACTAAGTCGGTCACCGCAAATCACCGCTACATAATGTCGCACTACATTTCCTAAACAATAACAGATCTCGAAAATAAAAAAGGAATTACATGCTTTTGGTGGAAAGTAATACTTTTTTATCCGATTTTGTAGTAAAACGACATAAAAATAAGGCAAAAATCGCTGATAATTTCCAGCTTTCTACGAAAGCGCGATAATACCGGCGGACGCGTAACTGTATCGGACGTTACACGTTGCGCTGATTACGTTCTTCACAAAAATCGTTCGCATGCCTTGCAGTGTGTTATTATTGAGCTGTAGGTATGCATACGCGTTTTATCGACCTACTGGCCATTTTGTATTACTATGCCACACTTGGTAATATTGTCAAGGCGTTGACACTATTTCTTTTACTTTATTATTCGAAATACAGACTTCACTTTTTCATTTAAAAAGTACACATACAATGAAACCATAGATCAAGATGTAGATTCAGCGCTAGAGCAACTTAATTGCAACTTATTCTCAACACAAACCCAATACGTCATTTTGCGCGTGTCTTCCGCTTCCTGGGCTTTCAGAATAAAAAGCTCGCTCGTAAATTAACATGATTTACGTTATTCGGCCAGTCAAACGCTAATTGTAACTGATAGTTTCTCCTATATTTATAAGATCGTTTTTGCTTAAAATTACTCAACAAATGATAGCATGCTCGCTGCACACGTAAAATATAAATTAAAGTTCTAAAATAGAACTAAGAAACGAAGACTTATCTCAAAACGTTTTTCAATTATTTAAAAACCTCTACTTTGGCTTTTATGCGAATGAAGTTAATGGTAATTGTTAACCATTCCCGTTAACATTAGTTAAGAGAGAAAAAAGACCATATTAAATTGGCAGAGAGTAGGAATGAAGTAATTATTGAGTTAATGACGTTAACGTTTACGCCAATCACTTTGCTGACTACTTACAATAGTTTCTCACATCATTATCGCGAAATACTTGGTCACAAACAGCACTGGTAACCATATACAGGGACAGTTTATCCAGTTTATTCGTTCTAAGAAAAATATAGTGACATACAAATTGCTTTCACGTACTTAACGTATGCTTGTAGGGACTACCCGAAGGTAACGCGTGAGAAATATTAATTACATCCTCTGTGCGAATTTAATAGCGTATTAACGTCAACGTACATCACAGTTTTATATTTTACGATGATACTTTGACAGCACAATGGAGTCAGATTCCATGAAGACTATCTACTGTTAGTAGTGTGTTGAGTGTTTAAATAATGCAGAAGCTCGTATCGCGCGTTCGTTGAGTAACGCAACCATGTAGGTAACGAAGTGGTAACCTGTGTTATTTACATTTGACCGCGTCGCTGCCCGCGAGGGTGAACGCACGTATAGCCGGCCAGTGTACCAGCACTACCAGCAACTAATTATGGGCGATTATTGCAAGGTGTCATTAACAAGGCCGACATTCGCACTCCACTTTCTTATCTAAGACATATTCCATTTATACAAACTGCCGTTCTATGATTTACATTCCTGCGAATATTAACATGATGCATTACATCTTGTAACGAAGTTACTTTAATAATATTAAACTTGCGCCTTTGAAGCTATCTGTATCGTGTTCGCAATCTAAACTAAGTAGTTTATGTAAATACATAGATAAGCTTTGAGATGTTGAGTAAAATATAACGATGTTCGATAGTATCGAGAGCTCTCCGTCATAGCGGTGACTGAGCTCCTCCCACAGAAAATATGGCGCTATCAACAGAAAGTTCTAACAATAAATACGTCGGCAAAACACACCGGCCGCGATCTCTTCCGTAATTCAGTTCTAGATGGCCGGCTTCCACTAAATGTACGACCAAATAATAAGCTATATTCTCCGTAGTGACTGTAAATAACATATTGTATGTGTTCCCGTCAAGTTAAGTATATGCATCGGCGCACAGTTCCACATTCTACGTAAATTGCATTCTTTATGAAACTTTGGCCGGTGAAATGTAACGAAAATAGTATATACTTTTGGTAATACTTACTGCTTTACTGCTTAGATGGGTACAGAGATAATTTGAGTCCCAAGAAAGGACATAGGATACATTTTTTATCCCGATATTCCCTCGGGATCGAAACTTATGCCGGTGAAACCGCGGGGCGCTGCTAGTTTATAATATTAGTATGGATGCGCGATAAAAAAAAGAAACTCTGTCAGACTAATTTTTCAATTAGTACAACACTACTTCAGCAACTGAATAATACCAAGTAGGTAGGTATATAATTTTAAATTAATATCAAATTGTTGGCTACAAAAATGTATGTGAGATGTTACATTCATTATTACTCCATCTTTTAAGATGATTGAGGCGCAGACCAGATAGAGCGCCGCCATCATGTTATTATGCATTGCCCATATGAAGTCATTACAAGATTTTAATTTAAACCTAGTATTATTTTCCCATTATCAATGAGCGACCGACAATAATAATAAGCTAAAAATATAAATAGAACATTAATATCACCGTGTTCTATAGTTTTTTGAGCCGTCGAAGTGGTTGATTCAGTTTTTAGATGGCTACAATTTACTCCGGCGTGTACCTGATGTATCTCGGCGCCTGCGCAGCTAGGAGCGACTTTAAATAAAACAATGTTGTTATCGTTATAGCTTCGGCCCAGGCTTCGAACTGGGTTAGTGTTGCAAAATACATGCTAAAGATTTATGTATTTCCATTTACCTTCTTGAAAATAGGACCATAAGAAAGTTAACGATACTGGTAAAATAGTACGCTCTATCGATGCAATTACAATAATACGGCAGCACCCTACATTCATTTCTTTAAGCACCATACTTAAGTAAAGAAAAACAAGAGAAGATCGATCTCTGCCAGTACCAAAAAACTAAAAAGCTACTCACTCTCACAGAAGTTTTCGAAGTATTTCCCGATGGGTTCTCCGTCATCTATCAATGGCCTCTCTGCGTTCAGGTAGGCTGAGGGTCCGTCAGGCAAAGTGTGGTGATCCAGGTGGTACAGCCTACAGTTGTACGCGGCCGAGTGAGGTGGGCCCATGTACAGGTACGAACGGCACAGGAACTCGGATTCTATTTCGCATGCGAGCCGGCAAGCTGCTTCGGATGTCACCTAATCGAATACAAAATAGATGGCCATATTAAAGATAACATCGATGAGTGATTCATGATCGTTTAATCGTTGTAGCACCTATGCAATTAGTTGTAGATTTATTTAACACCTGTAGTTTGTAAAGGCGAAAGGAAATGCATACTGTTGACAGTAAGACAGCTTGACTATTATCAATACATGATCCAATGGAAAAAATAAACGACGTAATGACTACTATCTCCTAACTTGGATAATTTTATAAATCTTTAATCTGAAAACTGGAGTCTGTGCTCCACTCATATAATCATTTTTATCCTTAACATATATCACTGTCGTAACTTTAACTATTGCATACTAAAGTTAAGTTAATTGCAACGTCTTCCTTCTTGATTATATACAAGTGCACACGATTTAACCTCTGCCACTTCTCGTTAAACCAGTGGGACGCGGAAAAGGACGGACTTGAGGTCGAGACCTATTTAGGCGACAAGTTAAATTTATTAGCGGCTAACTTTAATGCTGGAGATTCTGCATTTGTATAAAGACAGCCGGGATAGAAATCATAAAGCCATCTCAAGATAACATCGCAGAAACCAATAAAAGTACAATAAAACACAATCCATATTTATCCGCTTATCCGACTCAAACGTTAATAGGTGGCTGTCAGCAGCGCGCCTTTTTCATCTTGCATATTATGTTACAAATAGGGCCTCGGAGTATTAATTGCAACGTCACAATTAATGTGACTTGGCGCAAAAGTGAATCTTGATACTAATGACATAGAGTTTCAATTGGGAGGGTAGTTCTATTTACCTGCAGCTCCTTGTCGGTGTAGTAGTGCAGGCCGGCGTACTGGGCCACCTTGTCCTCTGCGACGCCGACGCGCGGCGCCGTGAACACTCGCTGGCCCTTGCACGCCTGCGACGCCTTCAGGCACAGGTTCTGCACGACCACACACCGACCAAATCACGTCAAATAACACACAAC
Source organism: Oligia fasciuncula (assembly GCA_963082905.1). NCBI lineage: Eukaryota > Metazoa > Arthropoda > Insecta > Lepidoptera > Noctuidae > Oligia > Oligia fasciuncula. The sequence goes on along the minus strand of OY720388.1, from coordinate 14,384,044 downwards.
AATGGTAATAACGTTAACTGAATACATGTTTATTTTCACGAGCGTTCAAACGGACCGCATTACTATTTGTGATTGCTTTCTCTGAAGCCGGGCCGAAGCGCCACTTCGAGTCATTTAAAGCTGGTACGAAATAAATGAGCTACCTGGGTAAGTACTAGCTCGACTGTTTTCTTGTACCTATCGTGTATTGTAAAATATGAGAAACTGTGAGGAATGAGAATCTTATTTTATTGTCAGTTTAAATTGCTTTAATAATCTGGACGTTCCATTAAGCTGAAATATTGCAGCATATTATTTAAATATTGACTGACTCTGTTTAAAGCTTAGTACGGGCGTCAATTGTAGTTTATTTAGTAACAAAGTGGGAACTTGTTAGCTTTAAGTATTTTTCAACACACTTGCTCGTAAAGTGGCTCTTATTGAACCGATTTTAGGTCCACAATGGAGTGTATTACGAACGCGTGCTTTTTCTTTACTTTAATCCACATGTTCTGTAATACCACAGATAACTATTTACTAGTCGGAGACGCGCGCTTTTTTAATCTCATCAAACCCTGCGTTCCGAATTGGGAAATAATCGATGTGTTCCGAATTGGGAAATAACCGAATTAGCGTGAGCGCGATAACGATAACGATGTCGCGTGAATCGTCATAGATGACGTCATGACATTCACCATCTTGCGATAATGCCGACCATGCCCTAGAATAATATCACCGTGAGCGCTGTCAAAAATGACAGTGTGTGTATGAGGTTGTGTCAGTGTGTGTTTTGTTTTGAGTTGCATCATCTTTAAATTAAACTAACGTGGCATTTTTGAAATTGTGCTTCTGGCTGACAGTCGCCACCTAACCAAAGAAGAAGAACTGAAGAAGAAATGTGGTGTTTATACAAAGAAATACTGTAATAATATCTTTTTTACATTATGTAAGCACTGTCATGTGAGCGCGTTCACGAGTGTTCCGAATTGTTGCCAGCTCTCAGCAGTCATAATAGTAATATCTAAATCGGAACGCATGTGAGATGATGCATGGACGTAATATTACGTCCATGGAGATGATGTGAGCGCTGTGATGTGAGCGATTATAGCTAATTCGGAAAGCGCCCAAAGAGACTTCATGCCAAAAGAAAAAAACCGCGGGCTATATTTCAATCTTTTTTTTAAATAGTCTGTATTGTCCTTGGTCGCAAAATGAACTCGCAGGGGACCACAGACAATTTAAGGTGAATGCGCAGTGGTAGACCGCGAAATTCTTAGGTTTTTTGCAATTTTCAGGTTTGTGTTTATTATATTTTTTCTATAGGCTGTTTAGCAGTTTTGTCTGTGCCATAGATTAATATATTTAAAATGAGTCAATGTTGCGCGCGCATCGCTAGTGCTGGCTAGCACGGCGCGCGGGAAAACAAAACCAGCGCGCCATTTTCCATACAAGTTAATATTTAACAATACAAGTCTGTTTTTTTTTCCTCGCAAGTGTGTTGAAAAACGTCGTATGAAACGCGTGTGCATTAATCAATATACACTCGGCTTTCTTATCGCTCTCGCCTGCGGCTCGCGCGATAATATCGCCTCGTGCATAATGATCAACTTAGCACACATGTATCATAATGTACTATTGTGTAAAACAAATGAGTGTTGTGTGGTGTGTAATGTATTTTACCTCGAAATAGTCGGTGCCGGGCGTGTCCACGAGCTGCACAAAGTGTTGCGCTGTGCGGCGATCCGAGTCGCTGAGCGAACACCGCATGCTGCCGTACTCATACTCCGCAGAGCGACACGGGAACTTTTTCTAGATAAAACAAGTCTACTTTAGATAGGTAGATATGATTACATGCGTAAGACGGTAACCATTTAATTCTTCCGTAATAATTTATGATTGAATTGCAGCTCTACATATTCGAAGAATAATTAATCAGCCCATAATTTAACAATCTTCTAGTAAACTGCTTACCAGACCAATCAAACCCACTAACCAATTGCAGTGCTCTATAATCATATTTAATGTGCAGTTAAAAGAAAATAGGTACATCAACTAGGATCCACTATGTAAATTGTAATAACTGTTGAATATCACTTATCCGTAAATGAAAAGATTACAATGTACGGATTCCAGACTCATGTTTACGTAGATACCTCCTTATTGTATCAATTTATATAATAACAGCTTGTTTAAAACTATAACACAGTGTTAAATTACTACATTACATTGTATAAAGATTTTCAAAAACTTTGCTGTCCAGGCTAAGTATATTAAAGGAACCCCTATCATTTCTTCGGTAACTTGAGTGCCACTACAAGTAGGGCGAAACCATAAATATAAATTGAATAGATAAACACTAAATTGCAGCGTGGAGGCGATGTTTTCTTAAAGCCTCATAGATAACCGAGCAATGCGACACGCCCTAAAAGACATCTTACGGATACAGAATAATCTATGACTCTGAGATGCGTCCTCAAAATCCTAGTGCCCCAGAATTTAGATTATTAAAAACTGCATTTTCTGTATTTTTTATTTTTTAAGAGAGTTCGGACTGTCATACATACGACAATATCAGATGCTTGCATATCCGTTACAGTTTGAAAACAGTCACGATAGAAAGATAGGAACAGCTGGATTAGAATAAATAGAAAATATACGCTACCTCGTTAAGACACGCGGCGAGGCAGGCTTCTTTAGTGGAGGTGTAGATGACAGAGTTGTCGAGGCCACGGAGCGCCTTGCCGGGCACTCGCTCGAAGGCCCAGGGCCGTAGGCACACGCTCTCTGTGCGGACTTGCAGCTTCACCATGTAGTACGTGTTCACCGAGCGCTGCACCAACAAAGAACATTAATCTCACGTCGCACCTCAGCCTATCATTATCGATAATGCATTCAGATAAAATGTGCCCATTATGAATTGAGATATACCTACGGCTGGTTCGCGCACAAATGAATCGCTTCTAATAAAACTCACACAAACAGTACTTATTTGTTTGCAGCCGTTGGTTAGCAGCACATATTTTCACTTTAATTTCATTCATTCAAAATAAACAGAGAGCAGCCGATGCGAGCCGCATCGTTTCACATCGTATATTTATTAGCGGCACCGTTCATTAGGCCTGAAAGCGATTAAACTGTCTAGCGTTTAGCTGAACAGTTACCTACAAAGTAGTGTGGCCGGCCAGTTAGCTTCCCTGGGACTCGTTGACCGATTTAATCTGAATTGTTAATCCAATCTCTGCATCGGTCGGCTAATTGGCAGTACTGAGGGAATACCGTAGATAACCGAGATAAATTTATTTGGCTATTAAATACGTAAACTGTTATCTATTACACCGTACGGTCCAGACAAAGCATGTCTTGAGATTATGAAGATTGTAAATAAGACTAGCTGTAAACATAGGTTTAGAATGAGAAGCGCTTTAAACGTTGGTTAGACAAGTACTTCAATTAAATCGAGAAATAGGAGATTCCATTGGAACCAATTCTACTCGCTAGTTCTTATTGTCAGTCGTATCTATGCTGAATGGACTATATTGGCGTATCTATAGCAGAATTTAAAATTTAATCGTCGACGAGTAGGTACAGTACATACCTGCGGAGTGGCCATAGGGTTGTTGGCCTGTGTGTCGTTCTGCAGCAGGCATCGCGTCTCTTGCACCGGTGTCAGCGGGTTCAGCACAAAGCTGTAACAAATGTTTGAATTAAACACTTGTGCTAATGACATGTCGTGTATTATTCACAAAAAAGGAGTCGCAATTTCATGGGATTAGCTACAGAAAACATTTAACAAACGGTACATCTAAAAACGTATTAGAGATATCAATAGAAAACACACGTCAAAACACAGTGAAGTTTCGCAAAACGGCTTGTAATTTATCTTAACCGTTTTCCTTAATACATTCCCATTGTAAGCGGCACTAACTGTTGTTTTATTCCTGCCGTTTCAGTTAATCTCGCCAACATAGCGATACGGTCGTTTTCCAATAAGAGAGAGTCATTTAAACCCACGGAATAAAACGGCCCAAATTATTTCATTAGCTACGTCCTTTCGCCTATCTCTGCAGGATACGAATGGCACAAAGAAACAGTTGTACACCAAGCTGTAACGAAATATCCACCGGCTTGTTTATAAATGTGAAGTAATTTCGGTAACCACATCCCGGGTCGACGGCGCGTTGTGTTCCACGTGCGCCTCAAGGAGATGTCAGCACTAACTGACGGGGTCCACTAGGGCCGATGCCCGCCAAGGTCGCGGGTTGTTCGAAAGAGATACCATACCAACTGAAGGAACACGGGTGGGTTTTAGTCAGTAAGAGTCTGACACTCCCTTCCGCTCCGCCCAGAGCGGTAGGGGTCATTATATGATTTCCCACCGAAAAAAAAAAAAAGTTCGGTAACCACATTTTCGGCAATCAATTTACACATCAAGAATATATTCTTCATGCATCAACCTCTTTATTGGAATGACTTTTACGGTACGAATTGAGCGCTGTACCTTTTCGAATTTGAACGATTGATACTTATTGATAAAGATATGAATCGAATTATTCTGATAACTGTATCTAAAGTCGTTCTTTGTAAAATCCTCTGATATAGTGTAGTGTCGTTTGCGAGTGTCATGACGAATCGTTTCATATCTCATTCATCGAAATCCATTCAACCGTTTCGGCACAACGTGGGAATAAAAAAACATTAATACTAGTTTCTGAACGATTGTGATAAATAAGTAATATTATTGTTTTAGCGTGAACGTGTTAACTAACTATCGTGGTCTTGCTATACCGTTATTTATTTAGTAACAATTTACATAATAAAATAAATCGGGTTTGCCAACGGCTCTGTAGTAATTGAAGCATTTTATTTTAATTACTTAAAGGATTTTTTGTGTGAACTGTAAAAAGCGGCAATCGTCTGACGGCACGTACCTAGGCGGATAGATTTTTTAGTTGGACTTCAAGATAGACCATTGCACCAGGAAGTGCCAGCAGGCGACCAGCGGAGAGCAGAATGTACAGGCAGGTAACGATAGCGGGACCGCTTTGTATTTACCAAGCATTTTGGTGTACAAAGGTGTTCTCAAGAAAATCATAAATTTCATTCCTCAGTCAAACTGCGATTTTTTTTTATAAGTTCATATTCGCTTAGTAAACGTACCTGACATAATTACGTAATAAAGAGAGATTTGTGTTGATTAAACAGGAAACCACTCTAATATGAAAATATAAAAATACCCAGCGGACTTACTCATAGACTCTTTTTATCAGACTTCGTTACGTTAAGACAACGATATCTCTCTACATCTCAGTTTAATCTTCTTCAGGATGCAAATATTCAATAAAAACAGTAAAACATGGCATCCAGATTCCAGTGTATAATACTTTTATTTTAGTACTCGACTCGCACTATAGCGAGTAGAAAGGGTACTTTAACACTAATAATACCCTCCCCAGGCTAATGATATCCATACGCATTGTAGTAAAAATACTCGTACCAGATCGCACGTCAACCGTCAAACCACTTTTTAACCGACTTCAAAAAAAAGAAGAGGTTCTGTTCTAAAATTAGATGTGAGAAACCCTTTTAATGAGTTTAAATGGAGTTTCTATATTATCTCAATCGCAGATGCGTCATGATAGAATCTGCATTACTTGTCTAGTCCGTAATTATTTAAATTATGTACGGAATCCAATTAATTTTCTTAAAGAAGTAGCTACTGGCGTAGAAGTGTCAAGATATGAGAAAATAATTGTACCTATCTTTTAATAAAATTATGACGCGCTGCATGGCCTAATCGTGCATAAAAATAACTAGGTACCTAAGTACTAAATATGTATTTTTCTTATGATATCCTAATTAGAACTAAATCTCCCAAGATAACTTGCTTATTGACTTGACAGGCCACCTCCACTCCAATATAATTATGTTTAATTATTTATTTGAGAGCAGTGGTGGCCAAGTGGTAACGGCCGCGACTTACGAGTTGTAGGTCGTAGGTTCGAACCCAGACAGGCGCTTTACTTTGTGTAAATTATTTCATCACCACTGCTCTCAAAACGGTGAAGGAAAACATCGTGAGGAAACCGGCATGTCCTAGAACCAAAAATTCGAAGACATGTAACATCTGCCAACCCGCACTGGGCCCGCGTGGTGGATTACGGCCCACTCCTTCTCACTGAGAGGAGGCCAGTGTCCCAGCAGTGGGAACATTATAGGCTGATTATGGTATTTATTTGATATTGAGAGATGCTGATATTATTTTAATATTAATTAATCGGTATGCATTTAAGCGGAAATTGCAGAGTTATTTTCAAAATAAATAGCGTAGAGTAATCTCAACACCTCTCTCCCTTGAATTTGTATGTATATATATATATATTATAAGTATATATTATATTAAATAGTATGTATGTGTATATAACCTATTTATGTATTTGTGTAAGTACCTAGTTTTATTAGCTTTTTTAATTTTTATCATTGTTCTTCTCAACCAAAGCACCTGCCATCCAATCTCTTCACCACCCTTGGTTGACTGGTAGAGAATGCCTAAGGCATTAAGTCCGCCTTTGTACCTTTTTTGTGCGAAAAGTTTAAATAAATAAATAATAAATAAATAAATAGGGGCGTCGAAGTAGAAACTCTAGCAGGTAAAGCAATATTGTATTATAAATTCAGTATTTAATATGAGATTATAAATGGCTATGCCAGATTAGGGACAATCTACACATTCCAATTTAATCGATTCAAAATCTCGTTAATATGCGAATAGAAGCTCCACCGCGTATCCGATTTTAATAAACCATTTCTTAATAACTATAATTAACGTAGACACAATTTATTTGATGTCGTGCTGAATTTAGAGTTCTATACATTTCCGTTTCCCGCTGACAATGAGAAACCTCTCTAATACCGATGTCGTGATGATTTCGAAATACATATGTGGGATATAGCCAAATAGACAAATTATTATTGCCTACTATTAATTTCTTTTAATTTATGTCTGAGAATGTAATTAATAATATACATATGTAGGCAGAAATACCTATAAAACATTTCATTCAAAATCCAATCATTTATTTCAATTAGGCCATTAAAAGGCACTTTTGCGAAAAAATAGAATTGATTCTAGTTGTCCCTGTAAAAGGTAGTTTCGTATGGAGAAGAATGCTCAAGAAACTCCATAGTAACTCTTTTAAAATATTTGACAATAATTTGTATACATTAATAATATAATTTTAGGTGACTTTAGGTGTACCTGGAATAAAATTTCTATAGTACAATAGATACTAAGTATTAAAAATTAAACAATGACAGATAAATTACTTATGTTGATAGACACCTACATGTTGCTCATATTTTCAAATATTGTAATCGTAAACGATTTTCCTTAACATTTTAACAAATAATTAATCAGTGTGTGAGTTAATTTAATCGCAGAAACATTATTTTACAGAAATATTTACAAGAAAAGGGTGTTGAGTACAATTGAGTTTATTACGCGCAACCATTCCAATAAAAGTGACACCAAGACTCAACGTTACACTTCCTTGCAGAATAACGGAACTTACCGTTCCACGCAATATTTCGTGCTATAATAACCCGAGCTAGTTTACGAGATTGCTCGCCTTATTAATGCGCGTGCACCTACCTACACGCTATGATGGGCCGTTACAAAATAGCTCTAATTTCTTAGATTAATCCCGAGGTATCCAGACTTATCTTGCATAGCTATCTGGTTATCGAGTTAGCTCAGTGTTATTAAAAATCACCGTTCAGTTGATGGCTAAAAATTTAGAATTTCATTAGACATTTTTTGCACATACGATTAACTCTACTAAGAAGTAAAAGCAATTAATAAAATTCACAAACTTTAACCTTTTATACGTTGAATACGAGGCGTTTGGCTACTTCGTATGTGTAATATTTATGTCTATTTTATAATGTTCGTTTCGTGTGTGCAGAATAAATTATTTTTCTTTCTTTTTCTTCATTTTACTGAACTTTCGCTTTATATTCTCCTTATATTCAAGTTTAATTGATGCAAGAATAAACAAATTACTCGATCATCTGTTCGCGCCTTTGATTTTTATCCAAACACAATTCCTAATCCTAATCATTCAATCCACAGCCGAAAACAGTATAATAATAAGCATTTGAAAGCTCGACTCTGACAAATTGCTGCGCTTTACTTTACTGTTAAAGCACCTTTAAGTGCCTACCTGTAAACAAAGAATTCATATAAAAAACGTTATGATTAATGCGTCGATAGAGCCCTTAAACTAATGACATTGCATTTCGCTTCGGTTCCAAAACAGACGTAATAAATCTTCGGGCGGACTGCTAAAGCAGTAATTAAACAGTGGATAGACTGGCCTTCAGACTGTGAACTGATTTAGAATTCATCAGAGTAAAGTGCAGATGTGCTTACGTCTGTAAATATGTATGAGTGTGTGCCCAGGTTTGACAATTAATCATTGAGTATCGCACGGGAAATCAGGGTAAAGTTGCACTTACAATACAGACGATACAGTACTTTGCCTAGTCTACGTTACGTGTGCATTAGTATGCAAGTATCGCTTACGCTTTTCCTAAGCTGCGTGGAAAATTACACGTGATATCAACATGAGATATGCAGATGTAAACTTATGTGAAAGTTGGTGGTTTTTGATTTAAAGATTGCAGTAGCGCATAATTAGTGACAGATCGTATCTCTTCGACATTTTTCATTTTAATGCTGTCCCAATTAACCTCAGGTGTGTAATCATATTCTTTAATTAAGTAATACATTGATCGTTATAAAAAAAAAAAATAAGGTTTCAAAAATAAATCTTACTGAATTTACATCGAGCATATTTTCAGAATATTTTCCTACCAATAACGAAGATCAGCAAACAGGTTCCAAGTCTCCCCGCTCTTTCGTTGCCTAACGTAATGACGAGTTATACATTTGTGCCAAGGGCTTACAAGGGCGTCAATCAAGCCGACTGAAGTAATGGCAGAGAGAAGTATGAGCGTTATTTTTAGAAGCAAAGACTAATGTGCATCATGTCACAGTGATTATTTAATTTTAGAGCTGCATTCACTCATATATTATCGATATCGATAGCTGGTGCTTGCCGCGAGGGACGGAGACGGTCGATTATCTACGTGACAGCAGGTTGTATACACTTATGAGCATGAGCATCGCAGATCGCGGTAATGCGTTTGATTACAATGCTAGTCAAATTGACTATTTATTTCAATTCAAAGGAAAATTCGCTTAACTACATAAATACATATAGTGATCTTCAAATACATCTGGTAAATCCAAGGGTGCCTCATCTAGTTTGATAAAAATCACACGGTTCATCTTTATACCGAAATAATAAAATAATACAGCATAGCAAAATAGCAAAGGTGGTACAAACTGTACTATCAATTACATTGGCGTATAATCCAAACCGCAGCGACTACAAATTGCGCATATTACAACGTATTTATAGAGATTACAAACGTCCTAACATCATTACGCCGTCGAGATTATTATATGGACGCACTAGTATCAAGTAGTATTTACGTTTATTACACAAATTGGTCGGATCCGACCGATCATCAGATCGGTGCAGTCTGTAGTCCGTTAGTCGGTGCTGGCGAACACGCACCCAGAGCGCATCAATCACGCGCCGACCAGCGCAGGCGCGACTGGTAGAAACTGTGAGGCATCCCGCGAAACATATCGATGCATTTCATTGCTATGCAGCACTACAGCCTTCAAATGTTGTGATGGGTAAATTAATGACGGGTTATCTCGGATAACTAATGTGCTGTTTGTAAAGACGCTGCTTCGACAAATCTTTTTGAACTCTGAAATGATCTTTCACTGCCGTTATATTTTAACGGAGATCAATTGATGCTACCGTGTAAACTGGGTAACAAGTAGTTGTACTTGATTATATCTCTCTACAGCAGCCAGCTAATTAATGGATTCAATTAAGTTAAGTTGATAGTCAATATATGTCATTGAAGTTTCTTTTGGGGAACCCAAATACATACATATAGAGAAATCACATCTGCTTTTACTTTTATAAATGGTACCTAATGTAGGCTCATCAACAAACAATTAATCATCCAAGTTAAGCACAGCCCCAAAAGCTACAGAGAAAGCTTTCCAGTAGGTATACGAAAATATTTGAAATATTCGTCACAACTAACTCTTAAAGATTTTATCAAAATTTGACAACATCAGATAGTGGAGGTCGTAACCTGATAATTTCAGATATTTAATCCATGATTTAACTTCAAGTTAGAGTTTCGGTTAGACAGAATGGTCGCCCACTGAGTGGTTCGCTCCCGAATACCGTAAAACGTTTCCGAGTAGAGTCAGTGGCACCACCGCACTGCGGTAAACAGTTACCGATTGTTAAAATCGCATTCGTCCCATTCTTTTGTCTGATCGCTGGATCGCTATTTCTTTGGACGGATTGATGCAAGATACGTACACACTAACTTACAATGGTAGATTAGATGCGCGGGAAAGTTCCGTCTCGTTTAATTGAATACCGAATTGATTTTCGATCGATCCCGTTCAAATTGATTTCGAGGAATCTAACTAGCGTTTTAATACAGTTACGTGTTTCAATACAGTCTAATACAATTAGAGTTTTTGCAGTTCAGTGCACGCAAACAGCTATGATAATGAACGCTCGGCGACACAGTGGCGACAACGCGTGCCGCGGGAAAAATAGACAATAAATAATTTTTCCAACACTTTCCTATACTGTCAACTATTGAATCGTCTTTTGTTCAACTAGAGGAATGCGCATACCAGATTAGAAATTGCTCCATAAGTGCTTCATTGCCTATACATTATGAGAGAGAATGGAATGCATACAAATGTACTTATGGTGTTTGCTCCAAATCCTAGGTCAGGCGATTGCCACAGAGTGTGAATCAGAACAGGCAGACAATAACAATAAATTAATATAATGCGTTCAAAACCGCCAATAGTCATGAAAACTATCGGGCGTGCTTGTGTTGCTGGCAATAATACCCATTGAAGACGTATGCGATCACTTTTACTGTTATCCAATTTGGAACGCGGCGAGATCGGTTTCCGCTTTTACACGGTTTGTGGCTATGCCCGAGACACATTGTTACTAGTCGGCAGCATGTCGCCGGGCCGAGCCAGGACGTGTGGCAGACTGACACACATCCCCACTCGCCGTGAACTCACTATATCATGTAAATTACGTGAACTGACGCTGACCTCACGAATCCAGGAGTTTAACTGTTACCGCGCAGATTTAGGATTCTGATTATGCACGTAGCCTTAGCCTTCTGTAATGTGTGTCGTGCCCTACCTTTCGTTTTTGGCATTCAAAAGGAAAAAGTTAGAGATGTGACTGACAACTTGAGATTTTATATCTTATTCTGTACCTCCAACACTACCTATTCGGAGCAGCTGGCCAGGCCAAACAAAACATAAACAACATCAGAAAGTAAGCTACAATCTGTTTTCGGATTACTTTCTGCAGCAACTAACTTTTCAATACAGTCATTGGCATGCGTCGTGCGTTGAAGCGACCGCGGAGGTCGACACGGTACACTTCCACCAGATTTCTCCACCCCACAGAATCAGAATCACCGCTGGATTAGTGAATTTTTACGTCAATCAGATCTTTATCTGTATCAGTAGAACATTCGGGTCAGGAGCATCCAGATCTAAGATAACGCAGACACATTGATTTTTATTTGTTTCGTGATCACTCGGACTGACGAGTCACGTCGTTTGCCGTCGTTAAATGCGAAATTCTCTTTACTAGGTCAGATTCACAGATTGATTTTATTGACATTATCTTGTCGGTAGTAATTGATATATAATTAATATTAATAGGTAGATAAAGGCGATGCTGCTGCGGTTTTAATAAGCGTCCATATACGGGTGATCGTATTCTGCCCATATTAGGTTGGAACTAGGAAACATGGTGCGGTAATTAATAAGCTATGATGTGTGTACCTGAATGAGGCTGCCTGGCAGTCAGGTTCCTCGCGACACCAGCCCTGGCACTCGTAGAGGGACAGGTTGCGTACTGTGTAGTACGCTGTGCCTGCGAAGTCCACATCCGTTAGCTTTTCGAATGCGGTTCGACCTGAAACAAGCACGGTTAATATTCAGTAAATTATTACATTTTCTGCTGTTTCTCCTGGTTCTCAAAACACATTAAATGATAAATGATAAATGATTTTTATTTCTGTAAGTAGGTTTGTACAAACACTTTTACACGTCAATCATATTTTTTTTTTAAACTAGATGAGGTCGGCGTTTCCTAACTGACTATTCTGAGAAGAAAGGCCGAAACAAACTCAGAAGTCACAGTCTCTTTTAAAGTCCAGACAAAATCTTGGTCAGATCGTGTGAAGACCATGTAGATTGGTGTCTGAAATGGTCTTTTGAGGAAAGAACCACACAGATTGAGCGGACCTGTCCAATCAGTGCACGCATTTGTCAAAAATCGTGCAGCTCAACTCAGAACTTGAGGAGCTCAACGATTCGACGAACAATACCAAAGACAGGACATTTGGGTAGGCCGCATAAACTACTCAAACTGCCAGATCATGATTAAAACTAAGAAGGAGAAAAAAAAAAAGAAGAAATGACCCACATAGTCCTCACATTCACAATAATTAAATAAAAAAAAAAAATAAAAAAAAAAAATTACTTACAAAGTAAATATTCATGTCATTGTCTAAATAAAATTCGTCAATGTGTATATAAAAAATCCGGACATAATCTTTGAGGACCATGTAGATTAGTGTCTGAAATGGTCTTTTGAGGAAAGAACCACACAGATTGAGCGGACCTGTCCAGTCAGTGCACGCATTTGTCAGTAACCGTGCAGCTCAACTCAGAACTTAAGGAGCTCAACGATTCGACGAACAATACCAAAGACAGGACATTTGGGTAGGCCGCATAAACTACTCAAACTGCCAGATCATGATTAAAACGAAGAGAGAAAAAACAAAAAATTACCCACATAGTCCTCACATTCACAATAATTAAAATCATATAATACTTTATACAGTAAATGTACATGTCATTATTTAAGTAAATAGATACTTAAAAAAAAAAAATTTTTAAGTATCATTATTGTTGTACAGACGCCAGCACATCAAATTTCTTTAATAGATTTTCAATGTTATCGCTAAAGCATAAGGTTCAAAGTTCATTGGGATAATTTGACAGTTAATACTCAATACTCAATTCTTTATTGCATTCCGTAGGTAGTTTCGGGTAGCTTGACGTGCTGGCGTCTGTACATTGACAGAAGCAATATGATGTTTTTCTTATGTAGCTAATGACGTAACCTCTACGTTGATTATTTAGGAGCATACAGATACGTCGTAAGATTTGAAACTTTTAAATCAACATAGCCTAGCTTTTTCCCAACTATGTTGGGGTCGGCTTCCAGTCTAACTGGATGCAGCTGAGTACCAGTATTTTACATGGAGCGACTGCCTATCTGACCTCCACAACCCAGTGACTGGGTAATACGATACCCCTTGGTAAGACTGGTTGTCAGACTTTCGGGCTTGTGGCGACCGGTAACGACTGTCAAAGATCCACGAATGACAGCCGGTACCACCGGCTTAACGCGTTTACCGAAAATTATGTAAAGTTGGTCACCCATCCAGGGACCAACCGCGACAAGCGTAACTTGAAACTTTTAAATATGATCCCAAAATTATTTCAGCAGATTTGTATAGTTTACACATATAATCATGATTACAATAGTTTATTTCAATCCACAGCTAGTCATCTTTCAAAAACACTATAATAAGAATAAAAATATCGTAATACTTACTTATTACAAATGTGGCCTGTAATAACAGTAGCGCCAGCCGCGCTAAGCGCAGCCCGTCACCCTTCATGCCGATAGAACCACCTGAAACAAACGAAAATTATTAGAAGAAAAAATTTAAAACAAAAGAAATCTATGAATAAGCTATACATTTATTTATTTTATTTTATTTTGCATTATAAAATATTATATTATTTTTTTTTACATAATGTGCTTTTCTCCTTGCATGTCATAATCAAATATGGTACAACAAAAGTCACGAATATATTGCATTAGTATTAATCATACCTAAACCTTAAATTAGGTATGAACGTCTTGCATAAAGAAATAAATAGCAAAGGTATGAATGAAGTCCTGCATAATACCAATTTATTTTCTCAAATTCGATATCTCAGTACGCCTTGTTTACCAAATAAGAAAAAAAATCCAAACCATTCATACTGCGCAGACCATAACATGCATGATATCTGCAATAGCATTCTATGTGCATTCCATTGAAAATCCGTGACTGTATTTCTATAGAATCTCTCGTTAGTGTCTTAATATATTGTGGCATAAAATTCCCTTAATGCCCTTGCATGTCGGATCTATATCCCGGAGCAAGGCTTTCAAACAATCCGCTTTCTACGAGTGCTACGCAGTTTGCATAAAAAGTGCTACGGCGTAGCACTTATAGAACTAACAAAAGACTGAGACGCGAAGTAAATATATTTGTGTCGGGTTTTATATTATTATTGTATATTTTCTAAACACATGAGTAGATAATATTGACATCAATACAATACATAAATAAAATCGAAAGTTGGTCAAAATTAGAACTGTAATAACATACCAATGATTGGCAGATGTAGGTATTCGTTCTTTATAAAGGAAGCGCAATCATATGAGAAAGAATTGACTAATTTAGCAACCTACTGTACCGAGTAACTCGTAACAGATATATCATTTTAAATACGTGCGTTTCGTCTCTATTACATTTGATATTTCACCTACATTTCAGATACCAAATAGACTTATTATAGTGAAATTTATTGCCGACAGGATGTAATAGAATCTGATTGATTAAAAATGAAAGTAGAAAAGTAATGTGGTTTTCGGCGTTCATAGACTCATATCTATGATGTGTGTGTGTGTGTGTGTATGTAAATACAAAGACTATTGTATGGCTGCGCCTGCGCCCGCGCTGAACGTTTGATTGTTTAGCTCGCGCTTTGTGATTGTCGATGCGCCGAATGCAGGTCAAGATCAGCACTGCATGGACCCATGAAAGCTAACAGGAAAGTCAGTGACACGAATTTTCATTTACGTTTTTGCATCGCAATATCGCTTTCACTAGACTTTTTATCAAGTAGGTACAATGAATGGTCATTTGTACACGAGAAAGTACAAACTATTGTTGTATAGGTACTCTCTAGTCTCTGCGACGGCTAAAATAATTTCTTATACATCGTAAATGAAAGAAATAGCTTTCAATCAATTCACAATGTCTCTGCTCGGTTAAATGTGTTCAATATTATTTAAATTGAAAGTTATAAAGCACTTGTGTTTTTACGTTTGCAATTGAAGCAATCAAGGAACGGAAACCCACGCAGCGCAGTGTCATAAAATTCGTATTATAAATTGCACTTTAACAAGTGCCGCTATTTTAATTAAGTTTTCTCGAACGACACATGCATGCGTGAACTTGGTTATGAAATGCGGTTATGTAACAGTTTGGTTAAGTTAATCAGATAAACGTTGATTAAAAGTTAATTGAACGAGACAGTCATCGATTGCGTGTTCCCATATTGCGAATACTTAAAAAGATTTATGAAAACATTTAAAACAGATATGGAACAAGCCAATGAAAACATTGAGCTGTCAAAAACGAAAACTCATCGCCATTATATTATTATTTGCTGTATGAATGTGAATACCAGCACACGGCAGACATGTGTAAATGGCGCTCACTGTTCAATATGTACAAGTAATTGCACTTAGATACCGTTTGTCTAAGTACTCTTACAGCGAAACCATTATGTGGAGTGATACTCAAAACTCACCGGAAGAGGTGAGTTCGCGGTACTGATTTTTAAACTTTAACGAACCACAAACAATTCAACGGTATTGCGGTAATGACAATTTGAGACAATTTGTCCTCTTGGTACAGTGAGCGTGAAGCAACAAAGTGCACGCATTCCGCACACTCCGGCGCAGATGAGAAGCGCGCCTAACGTTTACACGCATTACGGGTATTACACACATTGCGCTGCATTAACGTTCCCAGCAATCTTTTTAATGTATTCGGACTCAAAATGAGCTTAATGCGACATATTACGTTGGTGAACATGACGAATGACGGCACGTTATTAAACCTTAATGAGTGTTTATTCTTAAATACCGTATTAAACATGGTAATACAAACTCACGACCTACTTGCTATTTTATTATCACCATAAATTCATTTTAATTAACATGCAGAGAGACCTTACACATGCATAAATATTGAGACCACTTGACTGAATAAAGTAAGAAAGTTAATAAAGCCTTTCCGTCCGTATTCATATACGGCCCGGTCATAATTAATCTGTACAATTTCAAGGAAGTTTTCAGCTTACTGTACGAATATCTAGTATTCGTTGGAGGAGCCGAGGTCATAAAACTCTGCTTCATTATTAACACTAACTAAACCCAACAGTACTCAGAACGTGACTAATGCGTCGAGGAATTTACGACACTAAGTTAAACCAAAATTTTGCATGCAGATTTAGAAGCACGAAAACCAGGAACATTTCTCCTTAGATAGTGGAAAAGCCGCACTGAACAACAAAGCTCCTTTTCATAACCCATTCAAATCGCATAACGCCAGTCAAAGGTCCTTAGTCTATAACATAAAGAAGTGAAACAATGCACACGCTGACATTTATGGCGGTCATATATGGTGGAACAACGGAGGGAGCCTGCGTTACAGTTAGTTCACCTATAACACTATGGGTATAGCCGAGATGCCCCGAGAGCGGAACATTGCTCCAATCTTGGTCACTCGGCACCATAAACAGTATATATGTATAGTTCACGATTGTGTAGGTGTGAGATTTCGGCGGTTCTGTTTATGTTACGCGCGATAATGGAGGCGCCAGACTTGGTTTTTTGCTTTTTTTTTAGTTCACGCTGCGGTGAGTCAGTTTGGTAAATATAGTGTTCTTAACGGTTAATGTATGAAAGTGTAAGATTTTTGGTGATCATTAACTATGAGACGAACTTGTTTGGTTTATTTTATTGTCCTTGTCTCTAGCTCCATTTTATTTTCCATAAAAAAGGTGTGAAACTAAATTGTAACTAATTTTTTCAAGCTATCCATCATTAATTTTGATTACAGAATGGACATTAATGTCTTCTTATGACATTGTATTGAAAGATGCAACTAATTAGCAACGGAAGCAGTAAAAGACGCACCTACGACAACACTCGACACGAACAGTTACCACTCGACGCTTAGCCCCGTAACACTAGAGTGCACTCGTTTTACGAGGTGGTTACGAAGATCATGCATGAGACAACATGGTGCCGTTAAGCGTGCACTACAAACAATTATTACGCACAGGTGACGCGATCACGTGATCCATATGTCACATAATGAACGTAACAGTTATATCACGAGGGGCGCAAGTCCCAGCAAGCGGCGCGGGCTCAGCCACCGTGCTGTGCGCGCACAAATTGCCCAATTTAACGGTGAACTCAGCTCCGCGATCTTCACGTATTTCTCAACATTTCTATCATCGCTCACTGAGCTTCAGAACGCTAACTAGAAACACTTAGAACAATAACGCTGTAATCTGCCCGCTGCTTAGAGCGACAGATCAACGAACAGTACTCTTAATTGCAGTCTTGTAGTTTTATTACCTGAGATATTTCTATAATAGGCTCCTAAGCTGTTTCTTGTATGTATGAAAAATTACCTTGAAAACACCTGTTCACAGAACTGCAATTTAAGGACAAGTAGTCATAAGTAGAAATTGATTTGCCATATTTCAACACTAAGGCCCGCGCAGACAGGCGCGACGCGATTTTGAGAGAAAAATTTCCATGAAGTTTTCATAGTAGGTACCTAATTGTTCTACTAGAATCGCATCGCGCTGTCACGTCTTGCCTATCTGCGGGAGCCTTCAGGCTTTACAAAGTCACTTTTAAGATCAGAAATATACACTATGTAATAAACCAACTACTGGCACAGACTTTGTTGCCTGATTATAATTAGTTTATGATTCTTGGTCGATAGCTACATAGTTTTAATGGATAGTAAATGGCTTGAAAATCTGCATTCATCATAGGCTGTAAACATCTCGAAGGCTTTTATATCTGTTCAATATCGTCTCTCAAGAAATCTATTCTTACTTTATTGATCTCAGACACTTTAAAGGACCCATAAACTTAAAATGTATTACTGGCATGTGCTCATTCTTGAACATAGTTAAATAAAGTTCCCAGTGTTATAAAACCTTCTTATTTCTGACCTGGCAATGTAATAGCTCAAATAGTTTACCCATTGTCGAGAGCTATGTACTGTAATCGAATGATAGAAAAGCCCATGTTTTTCCTTCAGCACCCTAATTACAAAGTAATGAACCGTGATTCGCCTGGAAGGATTTTTAATTAAACATACAATAGCATTGTGTTCCCACACCGTGGGCTCCGATCAGTAGCTGCCAATCTCCGATACGACAGCATACAATCATTCTCATTGATGCCTTATACAATGAAATTACAGTTTATATTTCCTGTTATTTCTGCACTTATTAACACTGGATTTACATTTGTAGAATCAATGTAAAGCTCATTATGACATTGGAGCCAGATTCTCACGATTGAAGCGAGGAATAAATGTTTAAGAAGTCATCAGAAAATGTATAATCTAGTTTTAATTGAGGAAAATTACGATAGTTAAGATCGTCCGGCTGTAAGTGTATTATATAATGGCCTGAACAATGGGTATGTTTATTTTTACTCAAATACATACCTATGTAATATGATTGCTAAAGCTTAACTTTTAAAAGTAAAAGATTGCAAGTACCTAAGTATCTGCGTTAATTTGATAAGGTTTGATTTCACCTTTTATATTGGTGAAACGGCACATTGACACCTACTAATTTAGATGAAGGACATTAATCAACTGCTCAAATCAAATATTTGTGTTGTTGGTGGAGTCCGTGGCTAAATAATAACAGCCGCACAGGTCGATCGATCAGGTTAAGCTACGCTTGCATCGGTTGGTCTGTGGATGGGTGACCATCTTTACATACCGAGACCCCTCCGTGCCTCGGAAAGCACGTGAGCCGTTGGTCCCGGCTGTCATTCGTGGATCTTTGACAGTCGTTACGGGTAGTCAGAAGCCCGACAGTCTGACAACCAGTCTTACCAAGGGGTATCGTATTACCCAGAAACTAGGTTGTGGAGGTCAGATAGGCAGGCGCTCCATGTAAAATACTGGTATTCAGCTGCAACCGGTTAGACTGGAAGCCGACCCCAACATGGTTGGGAAAAGGCTAGGCAGATGATGATTATAATATCTAATTAAACAGAATACACCGGTTGACCCAATGCCCACAATTGTCAAATCATGTTCCTAATAGGCAGGCGTGCTCATAAAAACTTGGTAAGTGGTTGTAGAGAACAATCAGTGGCTTAGTGTAAGATACTGAGTCATGATGCATACGCATATTCGGAGTGAGAAATAAACTGTTACTTAATTATATATCATGATTATGGGCACATATTAAAATTTTGAGGACCTACTAACCTCATAAGTATTGCGGGCAGATAAATGCAAGTCAATGCGAATTAGTATTAATACAATAATATGAAGAAAAGCGAAATTTCGAGGGGTATAACATACTTGTATAGTTGTCTACGTAGTCTCATACGCGTATAGTTGTCTAGTACGGTTAACCGGATATTGTCGTTGCATAAACGTATAAACCTCTTTAACCCCATCTTTAGCATCTAATAAATTAAACTAGGCACTTTTATGAGAACGGAACAACATATTCCTTTAATTGACCGAGATAACTGACGTTTCACAGCCATTAAGGCGTAAATACATTTGTTCTGTAATTGCCTATATTCAATTAGTATGTCGGTCTTTGTATACTTTTGTTAAATAAATGGTCGTAGAACTGTTACCGACACAATCTCGTATGTCCGCGCAGAGGTCACTGGTAATCCAATCTTTGTGAAGCACGAACAAAAAGGCCAGTCACACAAGTCTAGCATTAAGATCTTTTGATGTTCGGCGGCGGGGTCAGAGGCGCACGTGCCTACCCGCCTACTTTCAGCATCAGATAAGCTCACGTAAATAATAAGTGTATATCTTGCAATCACCGCTTATTATTATAATAAAAAAAACTATTTTCTAGCGGTCCGAATTGTGACGATCGCGCCCATTCTCGCGCGGCTTCAAAGATAACAAGATCCGAAAAAAGTTTTTTGTTAAGCATACGAATTGAATGTTTTTTGGGAATTTCATTTCAGTTTTCTAGAAAACAGTAAATTCCTCTACGTGCAGTTTTTTAGGGACATAAAAACAATTTTTAAATTGAAATCATAAAGAAGGCAGTTCTTAGAACTACTTACGTGTCTATCGGAAGAAAACACGGAAAACGGGGCCGAACAATTGTTTTATCTCCGTCGTCGCGTACGATTACTTCGGGGCGGACCGAATCGGACAGTATAAATCCGTATGTCACTAGTAGCAGTCACGTCACAATAGGCCGAACTTGACCGAGCGCTAACGGTACTGCGCCGGCGCACCGAGACGCGAGACAATGCGTGTGAGCACACCGACAGGTTGCTCGCCTGACCCAATTATCTGCACCAACTGGGCCATCTGTTTTCGAATGCGTGTGAAATTCTTATACTTCTGTACTTTCACGCATGTATAAATGTTTCGGTCGGTAATTACGGGAAAGGAAATTAAGGATTTCTGAGGCTGTATTGGGCTACTTTTCTTTTCCTTTCGTATTTTATTAATGAAATAAAGAGCTATATCATCATCTGTCTAGCCTTTTCCCAACTATGTTGGGGTCGACTTCCAGTCTCACCAGATGCAGCTGAATACCAGTATTTTACATGGAACGACTGCCTATCTGACCTCCACAACCCAGTTACTGGGTAATACGATACCACTTGGTAAGACTGGTTGTCAGACTTTCGGGCTTCTGAACGAATGACAGCAGAGACCAACGGCTTAACGTGCTTTCCGAGGCACGGAGGGGTCACGGTATGTAAAGATGGTCACCCATCCACAGACCAACCGCGGCAAGCGTAGCTTAACCTGATCGATCGACCTGTGCGGCTGTTATTATTTAGCCACGGGCCCCTCTCTAATAAAGAGCTATATAAAACCAACAAAATATACTAAAAAAAATATATTGAACACATAACTTTTAAAGCATGTCGGTCGAAAAGATGTGTCTAAAGTCATAATTCTTCTCTCGCCAACAAATATTTGTACTCGTAGCCCAGTAACAAGATAACCCATTATAATGGTATTCATAGAAACAAACTTGTTTAGCTAGTTATTCTGCTGGCGATTAAATATTTCATGGCTAACAAATGGTCCGGATCGAGGCAGGACGTGTACCTACCTATACTAAACCTATTTGCGAAGAAATAGCGCATTCAGTTGCTGGTGTTTCTTAAACGTGCTTTCTGTATTTAGCTCGTTTGCATCGCACCTCCATAATTTGAGAATTCCTTTTATTCGAGCTAGCGACCGGGGCAGGGTTGGCAAATGTCTGGAATATTATAGGATTTGCGCCCACACTAATCCTGAAACATTTTCTTTACATAATATGTAAACGAAGTACTCATTTGATATTCTCAACCAAGATCGTGCTCACAAACATCATTTATGTATATTTTATTCTTGCATGCGATACAAGTACAATCATTAATCATGCTCTACGGCCATTCTATGAATAATCAACTGTCAGCATAATTTAACCCTTTTATCACTTTCTCCTCTATTTTTCCTTCATCATTCTCCTTATCTAACAATTCCATTACAGTCAAACCTTCCATAGAACACTGTTCTAACAAATATCAGGAGCAGCCCTACAAGTGTCCAGGGATCGCGTGTTTATCTAAGCGAGCAGGCGGCATGCGCCTGCGCTGTGTCGCTGTCGACCCGACGACTTGTACAAGCCACGCTGTCCTATCTGTGGACCACGCGGCAAGCGACAGCGGTAAGATAATAGCAATAGCCCTCATCTGCATACAATGAGGTTTTAATTAGGAATTCACTTTAAAATAAGTTGCTGGTTGGTGCGAAAGTAAGTTGAATTTCGAATGGATTTTAAATATCAATAAAAAAAACAATTGTTGAGTCGCGTTTACAACCAAACGCGTGATGATGATGAGGTTATAAATTGTGTTTTTTACTTCCTAAAGAAAGAGAAATCTTACAATTTAGTGTCTGTATAAATTGTATCGTGTTGAATGAAATAGAAGCGCGTAAAAAAGCACCATTAACATTGTAATGCGGGGTCAGAGATTCTTAATCGATTGTCAATCATCGTGCTCAACACTTTACGATCAAAACATAAACAAATACTGTAATGAACATCAATCTGCCTTTCAAATAAACTTATCGAGTGTCATTAATTAATTGAAGATAAAAATCTCTTAGATTTAATATAATCGATCGCAACATACTTTCGAGCCGTAATATAATTTTAATTAACTTTTACTCGGAGCTTATCTTGAGCTTAAAACTGAGCTCTTAAGGCAAGCAGTAATAAATGCACGATGTCGTTAAGAGGCGCCGCGACTGGCCGGTCTGGTCGTGAAACTACAACGTATACAGGCTGATGTCAAAAAGATCGCGATGTGCGGTGAAAAGCTGCGTTCGACGGACCCACAGAGGAAAGCGCCCGCGCAGAGTCCGTGCGGTTTCATAAACATTCGCGTTTATCGGCGAACATATGGGTTAGAGAAAAGGTTTTGCGTTTAATTAATTTTATGAAGGAAATTACATTTCTGATATGTCATGTTTACCGATAAAATATATAGCGAATAGCTGTGGTTACTTATATCTAAAAGGAATGGAAGTAGTTAAGTAAGTAGTTATAAGTTGTGTACTGTGTGCTTGGCTAGGGACGGTAGTGGACCCATAAGCTATCGCGTGCTTAAACTTGAGAGCTAAAGTACGCGGAGTGAAGTAGCAGGAAGTATCTTAGGCTTAAGACCATAGATAACAAAGCTACTACCTACCTACTTTTAGTTCTCTATCAATGGGAAAATTCGTGACTGTGCAAGTGTTTTATACGATACTTGTAATTATAATTGTATTCTGTATTTGCTTAGCAAATCCAATTATTACAAGCACATGATATCACGATCAGAATCCAACATTAATGATCACGATGCGAAATATGCCAATCGATTTAATGGCATCGCATGCGCAAGCAAACGATCTTATCTAAATCATAATAGTGCGCATTCACACGGCAATCATTTCTCGTAAAGCTAAACATTCGGATACACAACAATTATCGCTATCAATAATAAAACATTCTCCTCAATTTATTTCGAATTAGAAAGTTTGAGAGCTAAGTAAAAGTTTTCAAACATAAGCTAGCCAGAGAAGCAACACCAAAAATATCTTTTATTTGTTGCTGTGGAGAGAATTGTATTGACAAAACGACCGTAACGAAATGTAAATTTATGTTCCGACAACGCTTACTGGCATTCAAAGCTACAGCCTTCCGCCGCAATAGCTAACAGGGTAGCGGAGAGTAATGACTGGAATCCATGCAAACCTCACCGCAGACCCTCTGCGTACGCGCACGTGAACCTCTACTTATTAGATCAGCTGAAAGAAACTTAATTACCGCTCTTACTTAATTGTCCTATCCGCGTTCTAACATCATACTGAAGTTCCTTACGAGGAAATAAATAGACCAGCTTTCCCACACGATATAGTTGACTACTCCTGAGAAATGTCAAAGCACGTTAATACGACACCGACTTACAATGAAGCTAATAGACAGTCATTTAAATGGTGGCTCCACCTCCACTAACTGTACCGAGCGGTAATATCGACCGCATTATCACAAATGCGGCATGTTTACAGACATTGTGTGTGTCAATTATGATATTGCCCATTATATGGTATTACCGGACCATTTCATGGAAACACTTTAAAGGAATCGATCGTTAAGTGCAGAATTTCACCGACCTCGGGCCAACTGCGTGTAGCAAAGCGCTGCCTGTCACTCATGCTTACAGAAGTTAGCGTGTTACAACTCAATAGCCACTTATTTGCATACAGAGGAACCCTATTAGCTGTCGACTTCTCCACTGCGGTTTATACATGTTTCTAAAATCTATAAACATACATAAGTATGCCTATCTCAGAGTTACCTACTTTTAACTACACTCCCACAAATAGTCGTATGAAAACAAAACTCTCATCCGGTGAAAGATATCCCACGTACCAATTGTATCTTGTAGACGAATGTAATTGAAATTCAAAACCGTTCTTTTTCAGAATAGTTTATTTGCTACCTTTCGCTTTCACTCGAATGCTTTTCGAACTAAATGATGTCTTACATCTGTCGATGTCCATTTTATTTTCTTTCAATCACAATAACAAAGGAATCACCTGTGCAAATTCAATATCGATAAATCATGCAATCAATGGGAGCCGTGTTTCGCCGCCCACGCCGCGCACGCTCTAAACGTCCAGCCTAACAATAACCGCGATATGTAATTTACTGTCCCCTTATTCATTGTACAGGGACGTGGGCAAGGAGTCAGGGCAGTTCTTATTACGATGGCCAGACATAAGTTCCTAGGAAATATGCATTCTTGTCTCGTTCAGAACGAGTCGAACACTTGATGTGGCAAAAACAGTCGGGCGGAGTTCACAGACGTCTCACGGGCCGCCCATTGTCGCTACCATGTGTATCACCGTGTCAACACTACTCTCTAATCATGACTAATTGAGATTTGTGTCTACAGCTGTCACGTCAAATAGATAAGCTTTAGTAAAACTAAAAAATACGTTAACAAAACGTCTTACCTGTTCTGTGTAGTATGGGATTAGTTTCCTCCGAGTCAGGACAGAAATCCTTTAACAAATGAGTATTTATGTTAACAATCGGATTGCGTGACCCACTACTACTAAGTCCAGCCGGTCGTCCAAGTGACAACCACGTTATAAACAAACATCTCATTAATATGCGAGGCCTAGCTCTATATTCGCATAACCATATTAAGAGTAACTACCGTTACATACACAGAAAACGTATGTAGATATAGTCAAGGCTGTGCAATATTTATTTTGCCTCACGATATTTGACGTGTAATTGGTGCAAAATCAACATGAACACTTTCTACGTTCCAAATCCCAAATTGAGCTGTCAGTGATTACGAATCATGTGTAAACGATATAATCAAACAAATGGACCGTAAAGTCGTGCACACGCATTAATATTCATATTAAGAAGCGGGTAGCGGCCGCGGAATAAAAGAGTTATTTATACTGTGGCGACTAGAGAGGTGGCGCAATCCTGCGCGGACGCAGGCAAGGATGGCGCCTGCGTGTGAGTAATGATGTGACATCCGCTCCGACTGCCCGCGGCCCGCAATCTGGCACGCGGATTTTAACACCCCATTAATCTTGCACAAAGTGAAACTACCACATTTCCTCTAAAAGCACATTAAAAAATATATTAACCACAACTTGTGCCATCGGAAACTGGTTTAATAATTTAATATTATTTATCTAAATTTTAATCTGCTCCCACAAAATGTTTAACTAATCTTAATTTGTTGAACGATCATATTTGCATATCCAAATAACTTATTAAGAAGCACATGACTTATTAAGAAGTTATTCAACTTGTCAGTAACGGGAATTTTTTTGTATAATTCTTTCACTTTTATGTTATAAATGTTTGAAATGTAGATTTTATCGTTTCATCTTGCCACCAGATAGGCCTTTAATTCACACTTTAAAGGAAATAGCACCGGTTAGGAGTGAAAGTAGCTCGAATGTTGTCTGTTTATGTTAATATTTTATAGTTATTTATTTGAAGACTACAAATTGTGCCTTTAATGACTCCATTTGATAAACATATAACTCGTTGATATCATGCTTTAATCTAATGTTGCCGCAAGTATTACTTTTCATAGATAGCCCGGTATCGTCCAGTTAATAGGCTTACAGCAATTTCTTAGCAGCCTTAGGACAATAGATACGGCCAAGGATAAATGCTAGCCAATGTAAGCATCGTAAATAAACCACGACACGGCACGAAGTAGTCTTTTTCTCTGTAGGAGCTTAGAAAAGAGCGTTAGAACGAAGCACATCGCTGGGGGCGTTCGTGCTGTGCTTCGCGCCCGCAAAATGGAAAAATAAATTCGCATTGAAATGGTTTCTATCGATTGTCGGTCCAGTTGGTTCCCCTTTATCCGCAGCTGATCGCACTAGACAATGTGGTGGTGGGTGCGGATGAGATGCGGGGTGCGGGGCGGAGGGGCACGCGGAGCGGGCAGGGGCGCAAGCGCATGACCGCGCAGGGCGCAATGACCTTGTGCGCGCATTCCGCCCGCTCTTTCGAAGGCTCCCGCGGCCCTCCAGGC
Source organism: Oligia fasciuncula (assembly GCA_963082905.1). Taxonomy (NCBI): domain Eukaryota; kingdom Metazoa; phylum Arthropoda; class Insecta; order Lepidoptera; family Noctuidae; genus Oligia; species Oligia fasciuncula. The sequence goes on along the minus strand of OY720388.1, from coordinate 14,357,600 downwards.
TCTCCCGGCTCTATTCTAGTCTCCCATAAACTACCTTAACACGGAGTAGTACAAAACGCTCGGTTGTTATCTACATTGTCTGAATTGAATGGAGTTAAAAAGATAAAGACAATTGCGCAACATGAAGAATCGTTAAAGAGAATTTACATTCTATTTCATCTCGAGAATCCGCAAGTAAAACACAAGTTTGTATGCTGACAAAGTAATACTGACATACTAGTAACAGATCTTCCACAGTTGTACATGAACGAAACTAGGTTAATAACCTTTGAGAAAACATTCAAGACGAACATAGCAGAAGCAAACAGGCTAAGCAAACATGGAAAAAATGTTCCCATCAATACGCATATAGACGCGACGCGGATAGCTTGGCGTTATTAGAAAAATAGTTTACTACGAACGAGTGGTTGTAAAAAATAATAGTAATCTCGGAGGATGCTGCAGAAAATAATTTAAGCAATATCCTGCATTTGAACGTAATGTTCGGACCGTTTAAAAATTGTATGACTTCCGTTTTTTTGCAAAATATTCAATATGCATAAATATGCAGTAAGCGTGTGTTTTATGGGACTTTTTTATTTTTGCTTGCAGTTTATGTGGGAAGCAAAATCACTGGAAACAAGAGTTAGGTACCGGATAGGATCGGATATATAGCTGAGTTACCAGACAGTTCAAATTACACGGCTCTCAAAATTGCTTGATTTGGAATTGGTATAACTGAGAATTAATGATGGATGACACGCTCTATAATTCAATTAAATGGTTCAAAATTCTTACAAGCTTTTTCAGTTATTTTTAACGAGTTAGACACAGGATGCAACGGTCTGTTAATTGATCTAGTACACTAGATCACTAGATTTGAGTAGTTGTGCTTAGACGGAAAATAACGGGTTTGGTGCCAAATAATCAGAAAACAGCGAGTTAACGTCACAGAAACCGTTTAGTTCATTCGGAATAGGCTGACGATGGACGAAATGTCCACAAAACGTGACAAACACATATACAGTGTGAGTCTTCATAATGTGCACATATCGAAATGAGGGAAACTAAGCTTAATTTTATCGACGGAAAAAATATTTAAAAAAATCAAAAAAATTATAATTTTGTAGCATTTTTAAAGTTCTCGTTCGCTGCTGTGACCCCTGTGTAAACAATCGCCCTCAATTGAGAATTATGGTTTTTTTTTCCACAAAAATCTGATATTTTCTTATAAATTTTTACAATAATTGTAAAATTACTCAATAAAAGCCCCGATTACCTACCATTTTTTATTACTTTAAATTATTCTCCATCGTATCAGATTTCTAAACGTAAAAATGCCATGTTTATAACTGAATCACAACATTTCCTATCAACTGTTAAAGAAAGGCCTTGCAATCACTATACTTTAGCAGGTAAAGATCCTTTTAAATATTTTTTTATTTTTTCAAATATTATTTCCGTCGATAAAATTAAGCTATGTTTCCCTCATTTCGTTATGTGCACATTATGAAGACTCACACTGTATATACGTAATGAGAACACCTCTGTGTACTTAATCCTAAAACATACTACCCAAATGTTTGTTTTAAATGGTCAAACACAGAGTTATTCAAAATTATATGCATAAGAAAGTGTCATGAAATATTTTCTTCTGAAAAAAATTGCGGCTATAATTCCATGTCAAAATACCATAATGTCTCAACTCTTTTATTATTAATACTTTTTTTTTTCTTGTATATTTGTCAAGCTACCTTTTAATAATTATAACGTATCCCATTTTTGTCTATCGCACATCTTTATCATATACCCTGTAAGTTGAGAGGTCTGGTCTGGTCTACGTATTCCACATAAGGCACCCGCTTAAATGGCACCTGAGTGAATGCACCTGACACAGAGCGGCACATTCACTCAGGTGCCATTTAAGCGGGTGCCCAATGTGGAATACGTCGTCTGATCTGGTCTTGGTCTCTTGTGATACAGGAACTCCAGGAGCAGGAGTTCACTAACAAGTGCCAGGGCTAGACTGATGTTTGTGTCTTGAAGTGAAAATAAATAAAATTAAAGTCCTTTTCCTAACATGAAGAAAAAGAGCAACTCACAAAATCTATACATTTTTCAAATACCAATAAACTATTCAGCAAGATAACCTCTGAAACATCCTTCATTCGGAACATATATTACACATCCAGCCCACATATGCTCATAGATCGTCACACAGCCACGTAAATATCTCGGTGTGTAGTATAATTCTACATTTTTATGACACACAACCGGCGCTATTAATAAGCCGCCGGCGACCGGTCTACGTTACGTCAATTACGCATCATGTATAATTGCTAGACGAAACCGGGCCCGCCTTATATAGCACATACAACATAGGGCATTGCATAAGTTATGACGCCATTTTATTTTACTTGTGGCTTGCACCCGTGTTTTTGCCATTGAATGCTGTAATGTATAATGTTTATTAATATATAATGTCATAATCTTTTAATGAGATTATATTGTTTACGTGGAGAGTAGTTCAATTAGTTTGAAGAGGTAGTTTTATAAAGAAAATATTATAGCCTTTCTTAAATTTTTCTTGTGATAAAACAGTAAATATTAACATTAACATTGCTATGTGCCTTTTAGTGAAATCAATGAGAAACTATGCCAGGTAGCAAATAAAATGAAAATTAATATGAAGTCGTAAATAAAATAGCTGCTTTATTCATGATTATTATAATACAAGATTTATGCGAGTAGGTTTTAGATAAAAATACATATGCAAAAATCTCTCATTTTATTCACCTGCTCATCTGAGTGATTTATCTGCAGATATCACACTGAAAATATTATTATATGAGAGACATACTGAAGCTGTCATAGTACTTAATAACGAAGGTAATGTTTGATGAAGACCATTCGTTCGCATATTAATTTCTGATATTAACATCTGACATTGTTACGTACCTACTATCTGTTGCCCGAGACTTCATCTGCGATACAGGATGACAAGAAACCTATGTCCTTCTCCAGACCATAGTCTCCCATGTGCCAAATTTTCATCCAAATCTTGAAAGCGTAACAAACAAGCTAACTTTCGCACTTATAATATTAGTTAGGATATATCTGGTGAAATTTTTCTGCTGCCAAAGTTGTCCTAATGGAAATCTTTAAATAAGGAAATCTTATTAAAATATAAGTAGTCGCATACAATACGCAGACTAACTTGGATACAATAAGTAGACTGTTTGGGCTTGCACTTACCTTCTTGCAGATTGATTTTGTCTTTAACTTAATTGCAATATGGCAATTTAATTTTGTAAATCATGAAACGTTTATTTTCTCTTGACTGTACTTATCTGTCAAAAAGAGTAACCTAGATAAAGTGGATAAGACAGAGATTAAAACAGAAGACGAACTAGCAGGGGACCAAGGAGGGGGGGTGGAGGGGGGATTCAGGGGATCAGACTGGAATAAATCAAATAAAACAAGAACTAAAAACAAGAGCTAAGATTGCAAAACGGCACTTCATTTTCAATCCCAAAATAGCTTTCATCCAATTAATGCCGTTGACGAAATGTCAACCCTATGTTATCTGAACAACAACGGTTGTTTCATAAACTTTTTTGTGTTTTCTGACAATAAAAAGGCCTGCGATTCTATCCGCTAACTGTATTTACTTGTTTCCGCACTTAGAAGACACTGCAAGCTCATCATTGCGACGCTAATCCATGGGAAATTCGCCCATAAACCGGTGTAAATGTACGTAAATACCGTACAATTACACATCATTCAAACTGAATAATAAAGCAACATTAGTTAAAGATAATTAGCTATGGTAAGAGGTTGCCTACTTAAAGTTATGGTCATTGTTCTATCTTGAGAGCTCTATTGCATTTTACTTTTTTATTTTACCTATTACTGTACGCTGGGAACATTATAATCTTGGACTTAGGTCGTTAATTTTAAGGTATTCCGTAAATTGTTAATTAGAAGTGCAATATAGAGCTAGTGTGGCCGGAGTTCCGTCCGTTGTCATAGGTAACTGACTATAAACATAATCTATAGAATACTCTCCCGTACATTGCCGCAACAAATGATCCTTAGTAATTGCAGAATAATGCTAATTGCGCTTCTAATTTTAGCCCATTCCATTGCCTCTCAACACCCACATAGTCGGCCGTTTCAAGGGAAGTTAATGGCAAGGATAATATGGTAAACAATAGCTTCATAACTTGCTGCTATGCTAATACAACATATCCGCCAAGAGACGCTAAGTTATGTACATGAAGAAGCTTTTTAATCTTGAAAACTATCAACACATTGTATGCAAAAGAATAAAAGTACATTCCAACGCAGGTGTGAAGAAGATTGCTTGATTACGGAATGTATTATAATAGAACGCGCAAATGGAAAAACATAACTGTATCGATGTGGTTGCGATAGAATCTGTGAATAAACCACATTTATATGACATTATGAACAGTTACGTCGCTCTCAGTATGCTAATGTCACTGCTTTATGTTACCACTAGAAGCGCCCCGCGGTTTCACCCGCATAAATGTCGATCCCTTGAGAATATCGGGATAAAAACTATCCTACGTCCTTTCCCGGGATGCAATCTATCTCTCTAGCAAATTTTATTGAAATCCGTTCAGTGGTTTAGGCGTGAAAAGGTAACATACAGACAGACAGAGTTACTTTCGAATTTATAATATTAGTATGGATTTGTGACTATTACGTGATTCTGTTTATGTCATAAAAAAACATAATGTCTGTTTTATTAGTAGACATTTTGTCCATTAACTAATTCTTGACATAGTTTTAAATAGGTACGAATAGATTTGTTAATTTATTTGTAAAATATTGATTTATTCTAACCTCCGGGAACTAAAAATATCCTGATTGAGAAATATATTTTTATACGCGATAAAGTTTCGTTAGTGTAGTTCTGCGGTAATGCTTGAAATCTAACAAGTACCTAGCTATGTTATTTCTGACGCGTCATGTACATAACTACATAGTTAATCATAAATAGTAACAGTAAGTCAGTACATGTCGGAACATTCAAAAGGAAAGAAGCAATAAAAAGCGAGCAAGTGTCATAACATTTATCTACATGTCATCGGTCATCTGTCCCACCGAGGAACGTATTGCATAAATGTATGTAGGAACGCGGACTGTTACCGACTGTCCGCACTATCTTTGTATCAGTATAATGTAATGCGATCACATCGCTTGGTCACTCTTTGTGGCGCTATCTCGCATCTTCGCCGCCGCACCGCGTCTTGTCGCCTAGGACGCACGGACGTACTGTCAACAGGATGTACATGTCAATAATCTGACATTGACAGGGTCTTTATTTCTTAGCAGCCAGGGCGGTTTTCGTTGTTCAGGTGTCACTACTAACTGCGGTTGACCGTACCTCCGACATGGAAGCCAAGCAGACCCGTTAACATTCTTTTCGCAAACAAATGACGACCGAGACAGTCCGATACGCCATTATACCAAATTTTACGCCTATAATTACAAATTAGAGGCCAACGAGTACCGATATAACAAGTGTTTTCTTGTAGGTTAATACAATTATTTTCTTTTCCTTGTCTGTCTGTATCGCAATGCGATCGGTTAGTTATGTCATTATAAAAAGTGGTACTTTACCATTTAACCGACTTTTTTTACTATACATCTAAAATAACGGTTCTCCAATTGACCTTTACTTATTGTGTTTTGATTAAAATGGGCGTTCTTTTCCAATAATAGATTTTTAAATCGCTGGGAAAGTAATTTATATTGTTTCTGAGAAATATGAGATTAATCTAAATAGACATAGTAATGTAGATTCACAGGAAAATGATTTTTTAAATGTTCTTAGTAATCTGAACGCGTTGATGTCTTTTGTATTGACGCGAAGTCGTAGTGATTTTAGATTTCGTAGCACCGGTCTACGACCGTACTTTTATAAATTAGCTATGAATAATGATGTCAAGTAGAATAGTGTCATCTTTAGAATCCCTTATAAAGTATATTAACTAGATTCAACTAATGCGATACTAATCGACACATTTTCTCTTTTGGTTCATCATCAGTAATAGAACTTTCTTTTGATCATATCATTTTACTAACTGCGATTTCCTCTTATTAGAAGGTAGAAAGTGTCGTATCTGAGTTTATCATAGAGTTATAATGTCCGGTATAGAAATTATCAAACAATCGCGAGGCGACGTGACTTATTTGGTCGTTGACAGCGTGGATAATGTTATCGCATTGTTTTCTCAGCGAACCAGAAGCGGGAGCGGCGAGGCGATCCCGATCGGAGGCGTGCGGGGGAGAGGTATTGGGAACTGCGGGGCGCGGGGGCGGGAGTCACCGACCGACTAGAACGACGACGTCCTCACAATTATTATGTAATAAAAAATAATAAGTGCGGCTTCGAATACGACCGCATACCTACTGAGATTACGAGGAAGGAAACTTAACGATTCTATCCCTTGTGATGTGCACTTTGATTTATTTTCCTTTCCGAGAGATGCATTTTACTTCATATTTTACGAGAGCTGTATATCTATTTAGTTGTCCCAAACATGCAGTAACTCTATCGATTTATATCGTTATTTCCGCCTGTACATGTTCTCGCGATCATTCAACCCTGCGGAAAATTATGCGTCCGCCATCGTACGTGGGGCTCTAAGTTACTCGAGCAAGTTACGCATGTAATAAAATTACTATAAAAGGCAACCTGATAAAAATCCATATTGAATTATACAGCCTTTTAGAAAACAATATCTGAATTTTCTCTTCTGGTATTTATTGAACCTGTAGGTAATAAACCTGAACCAGCATCCATTACAGTTCAGTTGCTTAGATTTTTTTTTAAGTCTAATTCCCTCACAGTTGCGTTATATGATGTACCTACTAATAATAAAGAGTATTGAAGAGAGTTCTTATTCTGTTTTATGCGAAACGAGCATTATTTTTGGCTCTGCTTAACTAAGCACATTTAACTGTGTTTGTGGTGTTTTGTTCCCTTCCACGTATAGCCTGTCCCCTTTCAAAGCAAGATTGAATGGGCATATTCTGGGTTTGCTTGTTCCATCATAGACATCCATCGCTTTCTACCTCGCCTGCTATGGCCTGGTGGATCGAGGTCAAGAACATGCCCATTTTGCATTTTTTTATCCCAGACTTTTCAGTCTGGAATAAAAAAAACAGGAAAAAATGCGGAAATTAAAAAAAAAAGGTTAGCGGGATCCGAAAGGGTTACTGCTGGCCCGGAACATAAAGGGCTAAGGAAGGAACACGGGTGGGTTTTAGTCAGTAAGAGTCTGACACTCCCTTCCGCTCAGAGCAGGGTCATTTGATATTTCACATCCGCAAAAAAAAAAAAAAAAGACTCTTCAGTCCACATTCCCTCACCATCAGAGGACAGTCCTATTAAAAGTCAATAAACCACCATCGAGACTCTTTACATTCGATACGAATCAAAACAATCACAGTTATCTACGATCGTATCACGTCTACGCGTCGGTCGATCACAGACCCAACCGATCGGAGTCGCTGGAGCGTTCCACTTCATTTGCATCACAAACAGAATCAACACGGCTATGATCTGTTGCGTCATCAGCTGATTATGATGTTATAATCATAACTTAACATCACCATAACGTAACATCGTGCCGGTATTCAATTATGGGGAATCACGGGAAAAACTAAGGCATAATAAATAAATAAATAATTGGGTATAATTGTATAGTTCATCTACATAATATTTCTGTAGGTATGTTAAGGTCTCATTTAATGGGTTGTTAGCTTATTGCCGTATACCTTAATTTTCCCACTGCCGGGATTCAGACCTCTTCGTTGTGAGTGGTAGTGGAGCGTGATCCTCCACGCGAGCCGAGTGTAGGCCTTTAAACGTTCAAATGTCCAGCCAGACTCAAGACTGCTACTGAGAATCCAGTAACAGTTTGTACGACTTAGGAATCGAAACCAGAACCTTTTACTTTTACTCAGAAGTCGCAATTGCAACCGCTAAACCAACAAGCCAGTCATGATGCCAGTAAGTGATAAAGATATTATAAATGCCCATAATCCGACACAATGCTTCGTGCCGCCTTCCGTGCGTTGTCACTTAATTATCATAATGTAATGTGACGGGCATAACGACTACTGTTTCGTTGAATAAATGTTTTGGGCATTCATTTTGTGGGCAGATTTGGAAGAAGATATGCTGGAAATTTTAGGTAGGTACTCGTGGTAGAAATTGGGGCTTATGGCTAAGTAATAACAGCCGCACGGGTCGATCGATCAGGTTAAGCTACGATGATGGGTGACCGTCTTTACAGATGAAGACCCCTCCGTGCCTCGGAAAGCACGGTTAGCGGTTGGTCATCTTTGGTAGTTGTTACGGGTCATCAGAAGCCCGAAAGTCTGACAGCCAGTCTTACCAAGGGGTATCGTATTACCCAGTAACTGTTTTTTTATTATTTAATAGGTCGCTTCATGTAAAATACTGGTATTCAGCTGCATCCAGTTTGACTGGAAGTCGACCTCGACATACTTATGAACAGGCTAGGCAGATGACGACTCATGGAAGAAATTGCTTTAACTAGCTTACCTAAGGGTAAAATAGAATTTACCGCAGTTATGTTTTGGTTGAGTGAACATGCAGCACATTGAGCTATGAGCTATCACTTGGAGTCGTAGTACGCCGGTGGTTAAAGACCTGCTTCCTAAATACAAAGTTGCTAGCTCCAAACTTGGCAAGTACCTGCTAATTTCAAATTGAGTGTTAGATACATATCTTCTGTTCTATGAATGTGTCTACAATAGACTCCAAAGTTTAGACATTTTCTCGGAGCTCAATACCCTTTAAATATAAGAGGTTTTCAAGAATAGTCTTTACTACTAACACTGTTAGTCCGTTCTGAGTTGAAGACCTACAAATATCAAAGGCACCAAAGTTTTGGAACTTTCTCTACGCTTAATAGATCTTAGATATATACCTACCAATGGAAATAGCTTTTCTAGTGCCCATGTGCACTGTATTATGCTTATAGAAAACATCATAGGGAAATGTGGACCCAATAATCTGAAATTACTAGCATGAAGCTTGACGATCCAAGTATTTTCTACATGAGGTCACACGACAGGTATCTGATATTAATATCCACATGGATCTAATTACACTTGCACCCTAACACGGCTAAGAAAAGACTAGATCGGTCATGATCTGAAGCTAGATAACAATACACGTTTATACCTTAACTTGACCACTTTATTATAAAATTTTCATAATGATCTCGTTAAGGGAGCTCGATATTATCACTCAACATCTCTATTTAGAGGTAATTAGTTATTCAGTGTGATATTTGCGGCGGCCCTTATTAAGTACGAACTGATAGCGCAGCACAATAATTTATATCGGTGTTGAAACTCGAGCAAGCTTCGGAATTTACGTTATCTTTAGGATTTATGGGATTTCTCACTGCATATATAGAAATAATAATACAGATTTATTATATATCTTCAAGTGATTCAATTCAATTCTCTTTTTCTACATTCCTAGGTCATAAATTGCGTTTGCGGGGAATACATTTGAGCATTATCGTTCATAATTTGAATAAGTAAATCTCTTACAAAATCAGAGGGGCAATTCTCGTAATTTTAAGAACATTTACAGTCTGATCTCAGTCTCAATCTGTCAAAAATTACTCTAATTTCCCTTCATTTTTGACAAGTTTTTGACATTGATTTTATCGCTGAGATGAGATTGCGACTAGATTTTGAACGTTTTTAATTACAGAAATTGGCCTTCTGACGTTTGCTGATGATAAACGATCGCAAATGGTAGAGTTGAGCACATCGGCCCCTTTGTAAGCATAATTCCCCTTAGATTGTAACTATGAATTCCTAGACAGAAAAACCCCACACTTCATCCCGGGGACAAACCCAAGACCATCGCGCTTGTCCACTAGACCGGTGAACGCTGAGAGTTTCTTGAAAATATGCAGTAGCAATTTGTTCTAGTCATGTGTTGGTGAGTAACGAGTGACCAGTGGTCACGGTCGAGCGCCGGCTGTTGTCGTGTGCCGTCTTGGAAGCAGGCCGCCACCGCACCGGACTCCGCCGGGCGGAGCCGCCGGCATGTTTCCCAAGATGACACGCACCACTAACCACCACCGGCAGCCGGCCACCGTGTGACCGTCACACTACCCCACTTAGCAGAGAAAATACACAAGCCATATAATCCACCCAACACAAATCTAGCTTTATGTATCACCAGTCAACTGTGCCTTTAGCATTTCTCTTGCTATCAAAAACCGATTAATCTGCTACCTCTTGTGCATAAATACATTGAGGTCAAGAAATCGAATAGGTTAATAAAATTTATTAGTTCAAGCAACCGGGCGTAAACGCATATTCGCGGCGTGTGCACTTTCTCGCTTATTCATCAGTTTAGTGGGTCGCGGTTCAGCGCGACGTGTGCCCGCGACGCACGGCACGCGCATATTACCGCCCGGGACGTGTCATAGCCTGAGCCATTATACCTTTTAAAAATACGACACATCAGTTATGTTTGGAGATACCAGCGGAACATAAGTATAAATTTTTTTACCCGTGCAGCTTTTCAAATGGACCTTCTCCAGTCGAAAGTGAACAGAAAATGTCTGAATACTTAAATTGTTTTTCATTAACAAACCCGTCTACAGCAAAAATGCGCTTTGTTAAAGTTAGCCGTAGATAAATAAACCAGCAGCGACTTTCCTCATTACATTTCTCAGTGCTGCCAACGCCCATAGCATTATCCATTCAGGACAGTTTATTGAGTTCGGAACGCAGCGAACTACTTACATAAATGAACTGACTGCATTAGTTGGAACTAGACCGTGTTTCGAGTACCTCAAGCTATATGCGCAAGGAATTAAGTACGTGAATCCACTGAAGGTATCATTTCAATTCACGATTCAACCTAAAACATAAAATTCGTATTAGGTACCTGATGTTCCATTAAAAACAACACACCCACTCTTGCTAAACAGTCGTGTCATTCGACAAACGAATAGTGTGGAATGTGAAAAATTTCGTCTAACTGTTCCGTGGTGGCCGCGCATGGAATGAGATGCATACGATAATGTCCCCGTGTCGCTCTTGCCACACGTGTTGATAGCAAGCCACAGAAATAAACTCCACCATGCATACGTCAGCATTATCAAAGTAATCTCGTTTCAAGTTTTTTAATCGGACTTACCGGTACCGGCACACTTACAGATGCATTTATCATTAGACACCATATACATTTAATCAAATGAGAGATCGCCCCGTCTGCCCTATTCTGTTTTTTTTTTTATTTTATAAAAATAAAGTAGATTGCGGCGTGGAACTAAAAGAAACTCTTGACATTTAATCAACTCGATTTTCTCCACCTGCTGTTCCATACAATACGTCGAAGGTATTAGACGTAGCCTGTAATTCTAAAACATTTCTCAATTTAAAAATTCAGATAGACTATGACTTTAAATTATAGTGCAATTTGGCGTAACATTGCAATTTCAATAAAAATATTTTTAGCATTTCTTTCTCATTTTATGGTAGCAAGATAATAATGTTCGGTACTTTTGTGGAAACGGATAAATAAATTGCTGCAGACAAAGTTACAGGCTCTCAGCAATCACGAACGGCGATTACCTACGAGGTTTTTTTGAGTGGTAGGAATAATTTTCTTTTTCATATGCGATCATAAGGCGCGATTGAATTACACGGGTGTTAGAGAACATTCGGCGCGGATGCGCGCACGTGAGGTGTCGTGCGCCGATGTTCTGCACGAACACCGCGCACAGATTGATGAACCGCACTTTTTTGGACTTATTAAACAATAAATCTTTTTGACTCATCTATAAAATATTCGCAACATTTTACCACAAAAGTCAAAACCGTTCTGATACTGATTTATGAATGATGGATTGTTACTCTCCACGTATCAAGTGCCTAATCAATCAATCTCGAATTTTTGTTAAGATGACAGATCATGAGTCTTGGTATTTTTTTAGTTTCTCTCAATCCTTTTACAGAATCGTGACATACGCGATCACACAACGTTACTTTAATATCAATTACAATTACATTAATTAATCGGTATGTGCGTCAGACTGGACAATCGTAGAATACTGCTGTTATTATAACTGTAAAAGTGACGTGTAATGAGCCACAGCAAATCTCAAATAAAATGTGAAACATTACGGAATTGTAAGATTGTGGGTCGGCTGGGCCGCAGGAGGGCACTAGGTCGGGGGAAAGTATACTGGGCCTTATGTACGCCTGCGCGGTGCATGCCGACGCAATTACATCCACGGAATCCATGTTCAAGTTGCGTTCCAGGCGAAATTGACACCTGAATAACCACTACAACTACGTGTTACCAAAAGAACATGTTGAAAATTCAAGATGTTTAAAGTAAAAACTGAAACTACAAAACTTTCTTCAAGAACAGAAGCGATATATGCGCATGTATTTCAAAACCCTTTCCTTATAATGCATGCTTTTTGTTCTGCCGTCACCATCATGCAAATATGAGTCGTTGTTCCACGAAGCGTCGCTACCTAACATGCATAATACATAATGCCTATAATTTACACCTTACATCAGCTCGGAACGCCAATTTAGAAATCGCATGTGACACCAATAGCCTACCTTGACAATAAACTTGTATATACATACAACGACATTACTCCCTTGGGGGGGAAATGGCTGACCTCTGCGCAGGTACGTCTGGAGATTATGCACGTACTGCTTTATACCAACCGCCATCGATTTATTGAACAGACATTATACTTTGCTTTTACCATCGTATCTAACAGCATCAGAATCGCTTTGCACTATGCAGTTTATGAGTAACGGTGACCCACGCTTTTCTTGTATGGTTTTATGTAGAGAGTTTTAAGCATTACTTCTTTTACCGTTTGAAACCATTTGTCACAGAAATGCGTAAAACAGTAAGAACTTACCGTATTACACGTTACATTGCCTTTTCTGGATTTTTTCATTTAATATTCTCCTAGGTATTTACTTTTTCATAAGAATCACAGACTATTCAGAAAGCTTTTTTGGAGTGTATGCTGTTACGCTAATAAATATAATAAGAAATGAGTATATAATAGGAAGTCTTAAAGTGGTACCGAAAACTGAAAAGTTGTGAGGAAATCAGTTTTCAGGCAGGTATACGAAGGACGGTACGCGGCATGTGATACGAAAGAATGAGGAAATAGCCGTGAGGAAAGTTTTGAGGATGAATGTGGGTCCAGGCGACGACCAAAGAAACGATTGATGGACTCTGTAAGATAATTATGAATAGAAAGGGGCTGACTACTGAGATGGTGACTAATAGAGAAGTATACAACTCTCGCCCTTATAATATCCCAAATAAATTGGAATAAGGGCAAGAAAATGATGATAATATGTTAACAGAAGCATTTTTATCAAGCTTTGGATTCAAACATGTGGAATTGTGGAAGTTACATTTTTTTTATACAACTCAACTTTACACAGTTCAACTTTATGGATATTTTGCATACATGTATGAGTATATCCAAAACCACTAAACTCATTGACCATTGACCATTATAGTCGATCGATCAATCAACAATGATATAAACAAAACAACCAAGTGATTAATCTTGTGAGAAGACTAGTAATTGGTACGGAAAAAACAGCGGACATAGACCTTGCCAAACCAATGGTGACTCCATACGGTCAGGAGTTTTCAATAGGATACAATGAATGAATCCATATAGGTAAGTGAAAAATGAATTATTTGATCTACTTTTGAATGTAAACAGTGTTTGAATTAATATTAATGGATATACCTATGAAACACTACACTAAAAAGATATATGAAAGAGAAACTTTCTTTGCCTACATATATAATTCGACAGCGAAAATTTGCCTAAAAAACGCTACAATTTCAATTGGAAACTCATTTTCACGCCTACGCTCTCAGTCACTATACTTAAAACACTATTAAGCTAAACCAACAAATTGGTATAATTTTAGTAACATCTAATATGTAATGAGCATAATGTATGGTCTTAAGTGGGCCGATCGGCGTTTTGGGCGTCGCGGGCGCACCCGGTCAAGGCCGCTTGCACTTGCTCGCAAAAAACCGACCAACTGGTTGTGCCCACGCATGCGGTTATCATACTCGCGTTTTTTTGCGAGCTTATTCATATCTACGTCACTATGAGCTCGGGCCGTTGCTCGCTTACAAGTTTTTGTTAACAGTATGGTTTATTTTATTCGACCTGTCAAGTTAAGCCTCTTAAGTTTTCTTATAACCAAATTGACTTCTGAATACTGATTCTAATACGCGCAATTTGTTTTTTTTAATGACTTTACAGAACCTCGCTGGCGATAAACATCTCTGCAATTTTCTTTATTTATTCTACTGTAGTTCTGTTCTATTCGTATGGCAGACATTTGCGTAATGACCAGACCACCTACGTTAGTCACCGAGTACACTTTGCGACCACGACAAATAAAACACAGCCATCAGCATTAAGTGGTGTGTCGAACGCTCCGAGTCCACGATTTAATGTGAACGGTACGTCTATTGCGATGAGCAATGTCAATGTCAGGGGTCAAGAACACTATACCTAAGAGGTAGGCTTTTTTGTAAGCATCTAATTCCACTTTATCGCTAAAACTAAAAAGGTGGGTAAATCATATTTTTTCATTATCGCCATTTACCCAGACGGTGTTATTAAATTTTAATAACGAGCATCCTGTGCCAGACGAGGTGTAACCTGTTTATGAACAAGTCTTAGAACAAGCAGATGTAGTTGCAACTTAGTTTTTTGTTGGTCCCAAATGATTTACCTATAATTTTGAAATGTACAGTCAACAAAAGAGATAAGTATGCAGGATCGTCGGATATAGTTGATGTTTACTAAGAAATCGATGGATGTTCTCGAATAAAATTTAATTTAATGAATACAAAACAAACAGCTCATTTATCAAATTAAATTTCAGTCGACAACATCCATCGGTTTCTTACTAAACTTCGACTATATCCGACGATCCTGCATACTTATCTCTTTTGTTGACTGTACATAAAGTGCCAGGACTTTTTTGTTTTAATTAAGTGTTAACGCTTCAGCTAAGTGCTTCCGGAGTCAAGGAAACGTCCTTGAAGCTTTACTAGAGTTAATTGAATCTCTAGCGTCCATTACTTCTAATTGTTGTATCAAAATAACTTCAGAAACTACAAATGTTTTATGGAAACATTTAATATAAGTTTAGTTACTTGTTAGTTTAATCTAGTGATTAAATATTCTTTTTAGGATTGTTAAAACATATTATTATTTTCAGAAGGTATTATAGCTTCAGGTAAGTTTTTTTTAAGAAGTATTTTACTTTATATCGATAGCGTTCATAAACTTGAGGCTATTTTGCAAAAATGACTTCCGAGTTTGGATCTTTTGCATATAGTTCGCAATATGTACCTCTTCTTATTTTCAAGTCAATAACTTCTAGTGTCACAAGCTAACGTTTCACTTGATTGATGATCCCGGTTTGGATCAGAATGCTCGTAGTCCACAAAAGATAACTTGGTCGTCAGATACCAACTTTAAGTTTTTGCAACTAAGTATTAGTTTTTCCAGTTTTTCATCACTTTTACCAGTTTTTACTTCACTGTCGTGTCTTTATTCTTTTTACCTTTGCTATGACAAAAAGTTAGATTAATAAAATATTGTGTTCCATTATTTTATTAATCCAACTTTTTTTCTACAGATAAGTGATGAAGATTTGAGATTAACTTTTACTTTAGGACTTTTACTTTTTATCCTGTATGTCAGAGGCGGAATCCAATCCGAAGTCCATTTTGTTCTTAGCAAAAAGTAATTTAAAAAAATTAAACCGACTTCAAAAAGAAATTAACTCAAAATTATGAAATAACTTTATTTTCGGAAGTCGGTGTCTTGGTATCTGTATTACAGTTTTAGTTTTTTGCCACCGACTTCCGAAAATAAAGTTATTTCATAATTTTGAGTTAATTTCTTTTTGAAGTCGGTTTAATTTTTTTAAATTACTTTTTATTTCGTAATTTTTGGTTTTTGCACTAGAATTTGACCAAGGTTTTGAGATGTTTTCCCTTTGACACTACACCCGTAGCTCGTATCAATAAGCCAGGCCATCACACTTACACGTACTAGTCCATATCTTGAAAATTACTGAATCGATTTTGATGAAACTTGCACTGTTCCCTAAGTTGAAGTAAATGTAAGGCAATAAAAAAAATGGTCACGATCCGATCAATAGTTGCTGAGAAATGCGTGGACATACATACATACATACGTCTATGAAATTTTGTATATTTGTTTGGAAGCCTTAGTAGATTGTCATATGTGAATATAATGCAATTCCAATAATATTACATACATACGTGTCGAATTGATAACCTCCTTTTTTTTGAAGTCGGTAAAAAAATAGTAAAACAATGGTGGACCGAGGCGGGGCCGGTATCTCACGCAAGTGCACATAATGGTGCAAGGGACCGACGCCGACGTCTCCAACTCGTAATTCTCCAATAATGACGGTAATCATTTTATCATCTTCGTACCAATAACGTGCGTTTACCTAGTGCAATGGGGTTACGTCGCCGAGTCGGCAGGAGCGTGCGAATAAAATGATAGATGACAGTCCGTATGTAATTTAGTTATTACGAATAACTTGCCGGTATTATTTCACAATATTGCTGGACTCGCTCGGTACTTTGCCGTGGTTGTGCGTGAAATGTCGAAATAAGGTATGATCGATATGATGAGGAGTTGAGGACCTGTTGTACTTCCGCGTGCATTTTCTTTTAGAAAAACAATCCGGACAACAGCCATTTTGTTATAACTATCTCAACTATGACTTATTTAGGCTTGATATAAGTTTTTTTATGGTCAACTTCACAGCCCTATAGTTGAGTAATGTAATGCTTTTCTATCGTGCAATAAATTGCGGAAGGAGTGTGTTTTTGTATTTTATGATGGCCTTCCATGTTACGGTCGGTGTTCTCGACATAACAATTATGTTTTATGGATTTATCGGTTTTGTTAAGCAGCTTTACAAGCTCTCACCAAGTTTTTTTTCGAATCTTTCGGCTATAAAATTTAGAAATAAAGAAACAAACAGTTCACTTTGACAGCTCTGATTGCGCGTGCGCTGGGCTCGTAGTTACCTTGAGCGAGTGTTTTAGCTGTCATATTTAGAGCGATAACTTATTACTTTTTTAATTCCCTTTTTCTTTAACTTGTTTATAATTACTAATCTTGCGTGTAGCCATGGCAGAGATTTTAAACGTTTTTGGATAAGTATTAGACGAATGATGCTGGTTTTCAAGCGGTACAAATAGACGTCACGAAAACTATCCTTTTGCACGCTCATGTGAAAGTGAGTTCAAATAATATATGATTTTTGTATATTCACTGTGGTTAAACAATAATTCGTAATTTATTCAGTTTAATTTTGCTCTCCTTTACTTACCGTTTACGATTGAACAACTGACAACATTTCCAGCCCACTTTTCCACTTCTGATTCCGTCATTGCAAGTTATTTGTGTTACAACTTACTTATTTTCTCTTACTAACTAAAATTAAATAAAAGTCATAAATAAAATACCTGAGTACAGCCGCACGCTTCACTTTCTTCAACTGAGTCACGTGATTAATGTTCAAGTGTTCACAAAACTGAACTGTGTCCGGGAACTATGCGATCACTCGACCTGAACGGACGCACCGGCTAATGAATGAGAACTAGAGGGACCGACGCGGTTGCGGACCGGAGACGGGGCGCGTCAGACAACACAGTCACGCAGCCGACCAAGCGTCTCAAACGGAATGAAATGGTGAAGAAGACGCCACGGTCTTATATAGACGTGGCCGTAACCTGACGCCGGATAACGGACTCCCGCCGACAGACGTGCCACTCGACTATAGATCGTTCTGCGCACACGCAAGAGACACATTCGAACTCTAATCACAACCCTTCCCAATGTAACAGATAGATCGAATTTTCAATAAAGCGCCCCGAGCTTAACACTGCAATTTGCCAGCGTTGGCGCTCGAACCTAGGTACCCGCACCCGAACGAGACGACAGGACAACGGAACTCTAAATGGCATCAGGGTGTGGCATCGGTGCCAATCTATCTGGATGACTTCCTTGTAAAAACATTATTTAGGTTTTATCACTATGGTTTCACTTCAACTTTATTCTTGTAACTCAGAAACTGATCCACAGTGAGTCGTCTCTGTTGTTAAGGTTTTTTTAATGAAAAAACAAGAAAATTAAATTGTAACAAATAAAATTAATTGTAAGAAAATAAAACGAACAAGAAGAAAAAGAAAAAACACGAAAGTAAAATGTGTCAAGACTCGAATTCAAAGCTTCAGGAAGAAAATCGAGAGACAGGTCAAGAAAAAAAATACAAAACCTATCATCATCTGCGTAGCCTTTTCCCAAAGTATTTTACATGGAGCGACTGCCTATCTGACCTCCACAACCCAATTACTAGGTAATACGATACCCCTTGGTAAGACTGGTTGTCGACTTTCGGGCTTCTGACTACCCGTAACGACTGTCAAAGATCCACGAATGACAGCCGGGACCAACGGCTTAACGTGCTTTCCGAGGCACGGAGAGGTCTTGATATGTAAAAATGGTCACCCATTCACGGACCTACCACGGCAAGCGTAGCTTAACCTGATCAATCGACCCGTGCGGCTGTTATTACTTAGCCACAAGCCTCTCAAGCAAGAAAACCTATATCCTCTCGATTTTCTATGTAAATATCTATTTATAAAAAATATGAAATGTAACTAAATTGTATAGGTTAATGTTTAGATGCTGGATGTTACTCAAACACACAAAAGCCAGACTAAAAACTTGTCACTGTGATAATCTCATGCAGCATTTAATAAGCATAAACAGCCTATAATATTGGGAAAAGGCTGGGCAAATGATGATGAAACAGCCTATAATATTGGGAAAAGGCTGGGCAAATGATGATGAAACAGCCTATAATATTCCTACTACTGGGACACAGGCCTCCCCTCTATGAAAGGGAGTAGGTCATAAGGCGGGCCAGTGAGGGTTGATGGATGTCACATGTCCTAGGACATGCCGGTTTTCTCACGATGTTTTTCTTTACCGTTTTGAGAGCAGTGGTGATGAAATTAAATAGGTACACAAAGTAAACTGCCTGGATACCTGGGTTCGAATTCAAGACCCAATCACACGATCACGATTCAACTCGTGAGTCGGGGCCGATATCACTGGGAGCCAGAAATCTCATGCAGGTTCACTAGCAATATGCACGAAACAATAATACCTTAATATTTCAAATTCTACCTCTGATATTGTCTTATAACTTTATTGATTACTAACTTTATTGATTTTAATTCTGATATTGTCATACAACTTTATTGATTACTATAGACTATCCTATTTAGAGTCCGCGTATCACTGGTCAATTTCCCTCAGTCGTTTAGTGTCTGCATTGTTTTGAGAAAAGCTTAATTTATATAAGGTATAAATTTGTTTTACATTGTAATAATTATAATTGTAGGTCGTAAGTTCGCAGACACTTTACTTTGTGGAAATTATGTCATCAAAACGGTGAAGGACAACATCGAGAAGAAACCGACACGTTCTAGAACAAAAATGTTGAAGATAAGCTCCATCCACGCGCACGGATTACACCCCACTCCCTCTCAGGGAGAGGAGGCCTGTAATCTAGAAGTGGGAAAATTATTCGCTGATTATACAGTAAAATATGCCCAACTCAACTTGGTTTTTCTTATAGGTAAAAACAAAAGAATCGTCCTAAATCTTAAAGCAAAGGTATTGCTGAAAATCAGTTATTTTACTCGAAAACAGTACCAGCTGCCGTTTGTAACCTTATTACTGGAGATGGATAAAGATTTTAGGCATAACAGACTATATTACCGTCGAAATATCTCCGAGTCACATTATTTGGAAGTTGGTACATTTAACTTGGACTTGGTTTCCAGAAAGCATACAAGCTAACACTATACTATATATTTTATGTACAAGTATATATTAAAAAATAATAAAAAGGGAGGATCATTGGGCATCAAAAAATTCCACGTCGCTGTCAATCGAATGAGTACCCAAAAGGGTGGCAGCATTACCACGTTAAATGGCAATGCCGTTTCTTTGGGTTAAAAAAATAGACCAGCCTCTGGTCAGGTAGGGAGTCGACCAACCGCTTGGCGATGTCCCGAAATACTCGATAATAGTTTCCAAAAATAGGTTTTTATTCCAATACAACCACCACAACATTTAACTATAAGACTGGTCCTTCAAGGACTCATTCAAATAGAACCATATAAAATCGTAGTCTCCATTGCAAATAAAGCTAACTCTGGGTCATTAGTATCACTATATGGTATTACATCAGCGAGATGGGCACCTGAGCATTAATAATGCCATGGCCAATCACTAATCTGGATACTAAACGTGTTTTTTATGGCATTTTCGCTCCAGGCCCTTTGTTGTCTACGCAGAATACTGATTCCGAGCTTTGTAATAGAAATTCTCCGACAAAAATAAAAATGATTCTATTAAAGCAGGTTTCTCGTGAGAAAAATGAGTTATTAAGCTAGGCTATAACTTCAGGTAATTAAATTTGTAATCAAATCCACATTTTTATATGACCAAACGATTTATCATATTTCATTGGACACTGCGAAAATACTTGAAATAACTACATATTTCATTAACAATACATGTTGTACATTATATATTTCATGTAACTTCATTCACAGGGTTTTAAGTAATAAACATTGAATAATAAAAAGTACAAGCATCCACTAAGAACTGAATCAAAGCAATTTTTTTTTTTAAGTGCATAAGGAATGTCAACGTTAACATTTACCTACATCATCATCAGTTCAGCCGAAAAACGGCCACTGCTGGACATAAGCCTCCCCATAAGCACCGCCACTTCGACCGGCTCTGTGCCTCTCAGAACAGTATCATACCGAAATTTCATTTGACTAAGGGCTGATTTTTCAATCGACCGATAATTTTTATTCGTAGAATAAATTGACGTGTGACAGTTTTTGTATGGAAGAACTGTCAAAAATTCAAAATTATTCTTCCGATAAAGTTATCTGGCGTTGGAAAAATCAGCCCATAAACACATAAACAGATGTTTTTATAGCTAGCAATTTCTGAAAATTACGATTTTAAATTACAAAATACATAGACTCGCGCCTTTTCACATGGCGGTAGGCCGAAAATAAAAAAAGTCATCAGCAACGATCCTTAACTCCTTTAGTTTCTCAGTTCATACATCATACACCCAAGCCGGTTGCCGGTTAGCTTTTAATTAATAAATTATAAATAACGTAGGTAACACATAGTATGGCGCCTGATCCCCGAAGAGTATGGTAATTCACACCAACATTTCGCCAGTTATATTAAGATTATACTAAGAAATTGGTAGCGAGCTTATTGCCATCCACCAGGCACAAATCCAGACACGGGTCTGCTACTGAGAAATTCCAGTTAGAAATATTCAATACAACTTTGCCCGACCAGGAAATTGAACCCAGGAACCACAAGTGCATATACTTGTGGTTTTTAGGGATGACACTATGTGTGCATACACACGGCGACACACATTTACGGCAGAAGTAACTGCAGCCGTCGACACCTGTCTTATTGCAGCCGTCGACACCCGTCTTATTGCAGCCGTCGACACCAGTCTTATTGCAGCCGTCGACACCCGTCGGCGGCTGCCGTCGACGGGAGTTGACTGCTGCAGTTTCCCCTGCCGTTGACGCGTGCCGCTACTGTGTATGCACACATAAAGAGTCTCTGGAACCCATAACATATTTTCAACGAATTTTCACTAGTTTTACATTTTCCCACACAAAGCAACGTGTCAAGCTTAAGATCATATTTGTACATACATAAAAGTAAATTGAAGCAATAACACTGAGCATATAATCGACGAAGTTACTCACGAGTTAAATTTTTCTAAAGAAGTCTTTTTTAAAGCGTGCGACCTGTGAAATAATGCGTTGTATCTTTGAAGATACCGAATATTTTGATAAAATTTTACTTTTATGATGATATACCACCTTGCAAAAAATATAAAGCCCGAGTACCTGCATGCACTACATAAAATGATAGGTATTAAACTATTGATAGATATTACTGTTTCTTAAATTACAAACGGTTGGCCGTAATCGCGGCTATCTTTGCAGATGGACAGATAAACCTACCGCTGCGTAGGCATTGTAATAACTTAAGATTACGATAAATCAAATAATACATCACTGAAATTATTACATGCATTTCAAACAACTACCATCCGACATCAGACAACAAATTGTAAAGAACTTTCATTTTTCGATCAAAATTTCGAATCAATAACAAGTCTATTATTAAAAATCGAGGTCTTCTACAATATGCACGTACAAAATTGGATGCAATAAAAACATACAAATGGTAGCGTCTTTTAACGCATAGTTATCACTTAATAGCTTTGTTGCAAATAAAAACAAATGTTATTGCGCATCAGGCGCCGTTTTTAATCTCACTTCCTGCGGTTTCCCAAAGGAGGATTTAAGGCCAGCGCTGAAGTTGGTACAGCAGTGAAAGTTAATCATTGGCTCGCTCATTATCTGCGCGATGAAAATCTTAAATTACACTGCACATGCCATGTTTTGATCTATTTTTATTTGTGTAAGATTCAATTACTCGACTCCTAATGACGTACAGCGCCGTAGGCTTTAGATAAGAAAATAACATCTTGTCTCTGCTGCCGCCCGTGTAATGAGTGCGCTCCCCGGCAAAAGAAAACAATTATCTACATGATGAGAACTTGTAATAATTTAATATTTTATTGCTTTATTCATTTAAGTCCGTATTGCATGTCAAAACTTAAGAAGTAGGTAAATTGCATGTCAAAACTTACGAAGTAGGTAAATAGAAAAGTAAAAGAGGAACATATCAACTACAAATCACTCGGAGGCTGACATGACGAGCGCATTTATTAACTTTTTGTGCAGATCAGAATATCAGATTATTGGATAGTATTTAAATAATAGCCCATTCAACGATCTATGGTTAGTTAAATTATATTGATAGATGCGCATAAAGCGAAGGTAATTGATTTAAGAGATAGATAGTTCGAACGAAACAGACTCTAAGCAATGGGGTAGAATAGTTGACCTAGAATTTGAGTCCAAAGTAATACAACGGGTATCCATCATCTTGATAAACTAAAGAGATTTTCTCTCCAGTCCTGGCTCAAGAAGCGATGTAGTTATTCAAGACTAGCTTTGCACTGTGGTTTCACCCGCATAAGTCTCGATCCCATGGGAATATCAGGATAAAAAGTATCCTATGTGTTAAACCTGGTTATAAAATATCCGTGTGCCAAATTTCATCCAAATCCGTTCAGCTGTTTGTGCGTGAAGAAAGTAACAAACACACTCGCAAACTTTCGCCTTTATAATATTAGTGTGATAGTGTGATTATATAGTTTAGATAACTAACGTACCTAGTTCTTCAGAAAAATCGTATACGGATTGACTTAGCTGCATTGTGTTCTTTAATTGTTATGTCCAATATAATATGCTTCTGCCAAATGATTACTAAAAACAAAATTATTCGAGTTCATTTTTGTTGAAACAAAAAACTATCAAATCCTAATTTAAACCAATAATGATATTGATATTACGCACATACTGCACATCCATTATCGCTATACGCGTAATCACAATATCGTCCAAAATTACAATAGTAGAATAGAGTAGTCCCATTAAACACAGTATCAGTATGAATGGTGTCATGGGAGCAATTTTCCGAATGATTTTAATGCACATGATGTGGGTTATTGTGCTAATGCGAGCACTTAATCCATTACGACACGATCTCGCATTAGAGGCTAGAGCGAATGTCAGGGCAGCCATGATCGTGGCCGGTGCACGCGGTGGTGCGCCTGGCAAGTGCTTCTTACACGCGATTTTCACTTACATAGGTACAGTCAATAAAAGAGATAAGTATGCAGGATCGTCGGATATAGTTGAAGTTTAGTAAGAAACCGATGGATGTTCTCGAATAAAATTTTATTTTATTAATAGAAAATAAACAGCTCATTTATCAAATTAAATTTCAGTCGACAACATCCATCGGTTTCTTACTAAACTTCAACTATATCCGACAATCCAGCATACTTATCTCTTTTGTTGACTGTACATACTACATATGTATCCTAGTGCAAAGTGATATTCTAGATCTATTACATAGGTACCTACTATTCATATGGGAGGTATAAAGTGCCTTATAGCTTAAGGCAGCCTTGCATCATTTCATAACTCATCATGAATGATCATTTAAATCAAAGGATGAATTATCGTAATAAATAATTACGATAATTAGATTTTACAGTTTAGATTTAATTTAATATACATTAAAATGGTTATATTAAAGGACACAGGCGTCGAGTACTCGTTCGTATCGCTTTCATCCGACAAATATGAATTAGTATCAATGCATCATGTTGTAATTTATATGTATGAACCACCTACTCACAAAATCTCTATGTTCTATGTAAAAAGGTAGTTTTTTGTAATACTTATCAGCAAACAGCATCCATCCATCATTTTATCGTTAAGTTCAAACTGCATCAACAATTCTGCTTCGTAGAAGTAAAATTAACGAAATTACTGAAAAAGGGTAGATTTGCTATTTTTTTAGAAATATGTCTAATATAAACCAACACAACAGCATAGAAAGCAACGAATAGGTAACATACTAAAAAAAACTGCAAAAAACAATTTGAGATGCGGAAGTAAATGGATTTTCCAAGTAACATACTCGTAAAGCGCATAATCACCTACAATTTTCAGATTTACAATCTAAACATTCTCCGTTCTGACCTAGTGTCCACGAATTCAAAACTTATCAATGAAATTAAAAACTAATAAATTAAATTGCCAAAAAAAACAAAAAACTGTTCGACATTATTTTTTAAATCGTCATACAAAGCAATCTCGAACAATTGTCGATAAAATTTATATCCTAATTAAAAACTGTCTGCTCAGTAACCTTCATTCGATTATTTCACTTCGTTTTCGCAGCTTTTATTTGGAGTTCGACAGATGGAGAGAAGTTTTTGTCGACGATCAACTCGTCAATAGATCTGGGTCGTTCGTTCAAACTTCTATAATACATAGCACTTTTACTCGCAAACAGATCTGTATTCATTATTATTTATGAATAACACTCCAGTTATGATTTTATTTTTATTTCCAGAATGTAAACTCTGGAAATATTGAATTCTCGAAGTTGCTAGAGCTCTGAAAAAACCTGTAAGTCGATAATATAATTGATATATCTTTCTCTAAAATAAAGGAAGCATAGTAAATCTGTGATGGAAAATGGGGTTCCCACCATTGTAGGTTTACCATACATCTTTTTTGAAGATTAGTACAACGATTTTGAATGTTTATAAGCACAATCTTGTTTATTAACCGACGAAAAATACTCGTCGCCTTGAGAACCTCCACCAGGTTCTCAAGTCGACGAGTATATGTATTTTTTTTATGTATGACCAATGACCACGCATAACTTTTTATAGTTTATGTATCTTACGTCTATGTAACTACTACGTACACATTTGTATCTTTTAATGTTCGTAGCTTTAGTTTTGGAAAGCCAAATACTCTACGTATCTTTCTTATAAAAATCATGTTATATTTCGCAATAAGTAATAATACTCATACATTACGACGTACGATGACAAGTGCACCGTGGTCGTCGTCGCAGGCGCTCAGGGAAGGCGCGCCATGCGCCGACGCAGCCTAATCGTCGCGTAACGGTGGCGAACTGTAAAGCTCGCCACGGACCGCGGGCCGCGTGCTAAATTTGCCGAAACACCGCGATCTCTAGCGGGAAAATCTTAAATCACTCTAAATTCGTGTCGATGCCCGCCCACAAACGTAAAACGACAATATACGGAATTTCTTACCCATGACACTATCAAAAACGTCGTGCTTGAGGAGCTTCTCTCTTAGGCAACACGTCCATTACTAAAACCAATATGTTGAGCTCACTGAAACCTTATACGTCGCTTATAATTTCACTTGTTAATGGTCAATGTCCTCTTAACCTTAATCATGAAAAGCTTTATATAGAGTTTTAAATGACTTTTGGTACCATTTACAGACTACAGAATCAAGAATTTAAGGAGTATTGTGAGAAATCCTACCAGCTAATTATAATACCCTTGAAGTCAGAAAAAGTCAGTCATTTGTTTTCATTTTAGGACAAATAATGAAAATATTGTTAGTGGACACACTGCTGAATAAACTTTCAGCAGTCGCGTGATGGGTTAAAGATCAATGCTTGATGAGTGACAAATTGCTATTGTTTTCAATAAAACTACATTTCTATTAGCATTTCTCTAACCAAGCGGAACACAGGCGAAGAATTGATTTGGAGAAATTATGAATGCAAGCGATGGATAGTGTCGAACCTCTTACATCCTGCATCGTATGACGATATGACAGGTAGTATAGACAGCTGTCTACCCATGGTATGAAAATCTGAATATATCAATAAAAAACGTTTTATGTTAATAAATAACTTGAAGAAAATAAATGTATATATGTTCCAGGTTGAAGCTGTTACAAAAAGGTCTAAAAAAGACATAAATCTCTTGATAAATGGGTGAAACATGGTTGTCTAAATCGAAGCTATAAAGCTTTCAAGTTCGCAAGCTATGACGAAAGCGGCCATTGCAGTGTGAAGCAATTTACATATCAATATTCCTTACAATAAGCAATAAAATTCTTATGCGGAGTTCATCATCCTAATCCTGCCATTAGCAAGAACATATCCGATATTAATTACGACAAGCTCGCGTGTCAGTAACGCCGCATTCTGTTACCGCAAGAATGAAGAATTGTTACTTCAATCCAATCATGTCACGCCAACAAACTATGAGATTTATCCCATTACGGTACTAGTTGATAGATTTTCTATTCTTCACACCATTTGTACTTTAATCGAACACATTAACATTTTCATAAAGACAATGAAGTCTCAGCAGCTTCATTAAAATTTAATAATACGCATCGTCGATATTTAATACCGTTTCGAAGAAAATGCTAGGTCACAGTTGACCGACGTACAAAGTTGTACAAACTTTCGTTTAACTGTCAGACTCACTTCCAACTGTTCGTATACGCCCAACAATCAACACTTTAAAATAATAAACTATTTATCAGCTTCACACTCTACTTAAGGCCGCCCAGTTTTATTCGAACCAAAGTATCCGTGACTCTTCCACAGACAAAGGGTCATTAGCGAAAATGTCCGAGTCAACAATAGAACAAGCGAAACGGGAAATTGATGAATCCCTGGTTCTGAGCGCGTTCTGCATGCGGCGCATCGGCCTGTCGTTCCAGGATCCCAAAAGCGGATCGGGTTACTTACGTCAGAAGCTGATGCTCATAGCTTCCGTCTGCGGCATTTGCTATCACGTGTTTAGTGAAATCGCCTTCATAGGTCTCACGTTGGCGAATTCGCCACGAGTTGAGGATGTCGTTCCACTTTTCCATACTTTTGGCTACGGTGCTTTAAGTAAGTAACTAAGAGTTTATATTGAGGCAGTCTGGCTATCTGTTTGTGTTCGAACTACTTTTAAGAACTGTTACACAGGATGCGGTTTTCGCTATTTAATGAAGTGTAATCTTGAGTCAAAGATATTATTAGACACATTTGAATGAAGCGTGAAGTTAAGTCTATTCATAATACGATACGCAAAGGCGTCTGTCTACAGAAGCGTCTGGCTGTTGTATGTTTCTTTTCTTTTATTTCATCTAATTTCTGTCCCAATAATGTAAGTTTACATTTCTTAGGTATTGCAAAAGTATTTGTATTGTGGTACAAAAAAGACGTGTTCCGTCAGTTACTTAATGAGCTGGCAGGCATATGGCCGATGCCTCCGCTGGAAGAGGAAGCACAACTCATTAAGAGCAAGAGTCTCGCCGCTCTCCGTATCACGCATCGATGTAAGTGTGTTTACATTAAAACATAACATTCTCTACCTTGCTATGTGAAGTGCGAACACATGGAAACCTGGTCCGCTTTGCGTGACATGTAGCTACAAGATTGTTTCAAGTGAGTGTAACTTTACGATCTGCATCCAACTGTTATCAGAGAACGGAATAAGGCCTGGGTGGCTTTCTCAATATGAGTCATGTTTAGTAAATGTAAGTCAGTTATAAAAACAGGTTTAATAAAATCCACATTTTAAAAAGCCCTAAGAACACCGAGCTTTCCGAATTAACATCATAACCGGTGAAATATCAATTAAGCCCGGTTACATTTCTATTACATTGATGCATTTTTATGGCAACTGCACAAAGTCTTCATCGTGTCTTCTCAGGGTATTTCTTCATGAACGTATCCGGGGTCTGGTTCTACAACTTGACGCCGATCGTCATCTATCTGTTTGGCCTGATTCAAGGCAAGGACGATAACATTGGCTACGTCTGGTCGTCGTGGTACCCGTTTGATAAACACCAGACGCTTGCGCACGTCGCCGTTTATCTCTTTGAAATATTCGCAGGTGAGATTAGCTACTGTATACATAAATAATGAATTTATTTTTAGTCTTATTTACATTTAATTAAGTCATTTCTAGGTCTTCTGGCTTCCGTGAAGGACTGGTTATTATAATACAGGATGACATTTAATTCATTGGCAATATTTTAACCACGTATTCCAACCATGATACTGGTTCATTTAAGCCAACAATATCGAATATTAATATGGTCAAATTATTAATTTAAAAAACGTAATATAACTTGATATTTACTTACATAAAGACCGAAATTAATAAACAAGATTAAAAAAAAGAAATAAAAAAAATGATAATTAAACATAAATAAATTTAATTATCAAGATTCTTTCGACACGTGTAGTAAAACTAGCGTACGAGCTCTCATTCAGTAGATATGTCCTTCAAAAGAAATACCGCCAATACGGCAAAAGAACAAACTACAAGCGCGCGCGTCGCACCCCCGCCCACCCCCGCCCCCACATGCGCCTGAGCGCCGGCCGCCGCGCTGCTCCAGTCACGAGTTTATTTGGTCAAGTGAATTACGTGTAATTGGCGAAAAAAATATTGGATTGCAGTGAACCACAGGGCTAACATGCCTCGACCACGTAGTGCAGTGTACACGAACCAGCAATACCTGGATATGGTTTTATTCTACGATAGAACACACAGTTTGCCGCGCACTCGTCTCATGTTTCACCGCCGCTACCCCGATGCACCGATTCCATCGCGAGACCGAATCTTGAGATCAACGCAAAACCTGCTGGATTTTGCATCGTTCCACGTACCACCGCATGCTCAAGCGCGTGGTAGAGCGCCGGTGTACCCAAGAACCCTGCATCGGCAAATAAAGCGGTACTTCCAGAGGAATCCACAGGCCAGCACTAGACAGGCAGCGCGACACTTTCACGTCAGCCAGTTTTTTGTCTGGAAGCTGTTAAACGCCTCTGGAATGCACCCTTACCATTTCCAAAAAGTGCAGGAGTTGGCGTTGGCTGACTACACGCCCAGGGTCCGATTTTGTAATTGGCTATTACAAAATCTGGATAAAAATATCCTGTGGACAGACGAGGCCACGTTCACCCGACTCGGGCTGTTTAATGTCCACAACGAGCATTGGTGGGCTCAGCGTGGGCAGAACCCGCACGTAAGCCGAAGACACGCTTTTCAAAATCGTTTCTCGGTGAACGTGTGGGCAGGCATAATTAACAGTTGTATCATAGGTCCCTTCTTTATTGAAGAGAGACTGACCGGGGAGCGCTATCTCCGGTTGTTAGAGACCTCCGTAGAAGAACAGCTGCAGAACGTGCCTGAGAGCTATCAGTCCGAGCTGTACTATCAGCATGACGGAGCACCGGCTCACTACCAGCGTGACGTTCGCGCCTTCCTCGATCGTAAATTCGGTGAACGTTGGATTGGTCGCGGCGGACCTGTAGCTTGGCCAGCGCGGTCGCCTGACCTGACGCCCTTGGACTTTTTTTTGTGGGGTGAGGTTAAAAGACTAGTTTACGAGCAAGAGAGTGAAAGCCGGGAACAGTTAAAAGAAAAGATTATCACGGCGTTTGATACGGTTAAATCGCGTACTTTTGTGTTGCAAAATGTGAAGGTGAACCATAGGCGCCGTGCTGAGCTGTGTGTACAAAGAGGAGGTGAACATTTCGAGCACCTCTTAAAGTACACGTAGGTAAGTACCTACCTACCTACTAAGTTTAATTTAAACGTTGCTATACTAGGTTTCAAACACAAATCTCACACACACAAACCGCCAGACTCAACAATTAATTAACATCACAACATTTATTTATTTTATTCAACAACATTTCATTATTCAACATTTAACAACAACAACAAACAAGATTTAATTATTTTATTGTGCCGTAGTAACGATTTTAAATTAATGTGATTAAAATTTAAAACTACATACTAAGTAATACTGCTATGTAAATTCAATTTAAAAGTGCACCCAAGTCCCAATCAGCTGTTTCGTCAAAGGTCGCGCGCGGCTATCGCAGTGTTAGGTACTTTACTAAACATCTGCACACAAACGCGCGCCCCGCCCGCGCCGCGCTCCGCCGCGCCAGCGCCGAGCCAGCAGGGCACAAGCACAACAGGCGCGTCATTTATTAGGTATTTTAAAAGTCAAAGTTTTACTAGCGAATTCAATTGAGATATTATTGGGATAATAATTTTTGCACACTTTAACCGACTTTAATGCAGACAAAAAACTAAGTAATTTTTAACGATCATTACATTTTGTAGCCTTGTAGGTATGTAATTTGAAACTTTTATTAACAGTAACTTTTGTTTTGACATTTCACCAAAGTTTAAATCACTTTCAATTTTCCAATCCTTCTTCATTCTTTTTTAAACCATTCCCTACGCTAGTATTGTTGGTATAATAATTGAAATAATTCAAATCACACTTCATCTTTCTGTGCGGGAATCGAATTTGCGACACGTAACGCAGTAGCCTGTCGCTCAGTCACTGCGCCAACGGTACCGACTATTACAACTTATTATTATGTGAGTTTTGCTTTCTGCATTTTAATGATTTATGCGCCAAAGCGGCGCGGCCCCCCATTTTAAACTTGTTTTCTTATGGGTGATAATGTGATTTTCAGTCAAGTTTTTAGTTATTTTCGGAGCTTCTTAGTGTGTGTATGTGGGTTAAGTGTTTTAAACTGCGTCAAGGACCTAACATAAACAATTTAATTTAAGTACGCGTTACACTTCAGTTCCGTAGAAAAGTCGAAGCTGCTAGCCTGCTGAGCTGCTAGTGCCTGCTACATGCAAATCGGGGGGCGCCGCGCCGCCCGCCGCCGCCGCCGCCACCGCGCGCCCGCAAATAATTGAATGGCGCGCGTGCGACGGTGATGGTGTGCGGCGGAGGGGGGGACGAGGCAATCACCTATTATTGATTTTATAGCGCGCTATCACCATTTGATACTTTTATTTTATTTGTTCATTTTGAGAAATCTCTTGGTTATTATTTTTGAACACTTTACTAGTATTAGTTATTATTCGTTCCTCAATTAGATTCTTGGACTAAAATATTGCCAATGAATTCAAAGTCTTCCTGTATAGTGCAGCTATCAAACTCCTAAGATAGTTAATTAAAGCCTAGTTGACGGCACGGTTTGCGCAGTGGTTAAGCGATTGACTGCTGCGCTGCGTGTCGCGGGTTCGATTCCCGCACGGAACAAATATTTATATGACCTACAAGTAGTTGTTCCGGGTCTGGCTGTTTGTGTATGTGAGTTTAAATGTTTGTAAACGCACCCACAATACAGGAGAAGTTCCTAGTGTGGGGCAATGTTTTAAAAAAACAAAAAAAAATACTTTATACTGGCGGGGGCGAGCGCCTTGTTCAACATCAAACAATTTTGATGCTACATGATCATGGTTCCAATATTTTTCGCCTTACATTGAAAGGGGAAACTTCGGTCAATAAAAAAAAACAAAAAAGTTTTTACCTAAACAATCGTCTGTAATTTATATGGTGTAAGTACGTAGGTAATACAGAGTATTCCATTGTATTATATTCCAAAAACTCTTTGATTTGTACAGTCAAGGGATGAAAATGTTAAGCACCTTACGGTGGTTAGTTTTGTCTTGCACCTACTTGGTTATTTCAGATTATATGAAAATGACTGACATTTAATTATATGAAAATGGCTGACATTACTCTGATAAAAAAGTGTGTGGTCGGGGGACCCCAATCAGAAACTAAGTTCCTTACGCGATACATGCATGAACACACACACTCGTATAATAACAGAAAGAGACAAACAGAAAAAAGTCGTATTGAGGGAGCTTAACGCTAAATTAATGATAAATGATTTATTTTCTGTAAGTAGGTCTGTACAAACACTTATAGATACACGTCAATTATATTTTTTTAAACTAGGTGAGGTCGGCGTTTCCTATCTGACTATTCTGAGAAGAAAGGCCGAAACAAACTCAGAGGTCACAGTCTCTTTTAAAGTCCAGACAAAATCTTGGTCAGATCGTGTGAAGACCATGTAGATTGGGGTCTGAAATGGTCTTTTGAGGAAAGAACCACACAGATTGAGCGGATCTGTCCAATCAGTGCACGAATTTGTCAAAACTCGTGCAGTTCCACTAAGAACTTGAGGAGCTCAACGATTGGACGAACCAAAGAAAGGACATTTGGGTAGGCCGCATAAATTACTGAAACTGCCAGATCATGATTACAACTAACTAAGAAGAAAAACAGAAATAAGGAAATGACCCACATAGTCCTCACATTCACAATTTTTTTTTTTTTTTTAAAAGACACTTTTTTCCTTTTTTTTTCTACCAGTCAACTCTTACCGGACATTGCCTTCTATTTACTTTTCTCAATATAAAGTGAACTAAATCAAGTTGAAACACCATAATTGTTACCATTGTGTCCATTCTCGATCAAGCTTTTGCCACATGCTTTTGACACTTACAAAGAGCACTTTTCCTTCTAAGATGGCGACCTAAACCACCATTTTAATAGCACTTAATAACTTAATCGAATCTTCATTCTTGGAGCAAAAAAACACCCAAATAATAGTGCCCATAACTATAATATACAAAATGTTATAAAAACTCACCGTTCTATGGGACAGATCAGTGACTGAGTCGTGCCGGTGCTCGAGGCTGCCGAGGCTACAGCAGGAGGCTGATGACGCTAGACTCACGGAATCTGCGCGCGCGCGGTGCGGGGAATCTGCGCGCGCGCGGTGCGGCGAAAACGTTTCTGTTATTGACATAGAGAGAGTGAAAGTCCTGATGATATAGAATCATATTTAGGCCCCTATTATCACATTGAGAGCTTCATCTTTGGACGTAGTAATGTAGAAATTAATTCAGGTTAAACATTTGATTGCACACTTTGGGCTCCTAAGAATGAAGCCGTAAACGCGATCGCATGATGAACTCAAAACAAATATCGTTTAGCTGTCAGTGGTAAAAATTATATGTTATTTTGTTTTCAGAGTGTTATTATACTTGAGTTAAGTTATGCTCTAGTTATAGTTCATGCATTTGAGCTTTATGTTAATAGGTTCTACAAATAATATTTTGTTGGAGGCCACTTCTTCCTAGGTTAAACTCTGGCCAGTGATAAAGGTTGGCCGGTTGGCTATACCTAATTATTATTATAAGTAGTCTATACCTAATTATTTTTGAGTATTTTTTTAAATAAGTTTTTTATTTCCGATTTATAGTAAGTGTCAGTTTATTCACATAAGGTTGTTTTCTTTTTTTAGGGTTCCGTACCTCAAAAGGAAAAACGGAACCCATAAAGGATCACTTTGTTGTCCGTCTGTCTGTCGAGATCCTTTATCACGGGAACGCGTGGAGGTATCGAGTTGAAATTAAAACCGTATACTCAGGTCTACAGTCCCTTGAAGATGTGCAAAATCAAACTTCTAAGTTAACGTATAAAAAAGATACGGCCATTTATGCCGCAAAAAACGTACCTATATTTCGACACTCTCAAGGGAATCAAAATTTATAGGGACCGTTGACCTAGAATCGTGAAAGAAGACGGGTCACACCCCATAAAAAATTTACCTAGGCCAAAAAAAAATTAACTCACATTTCAGTACATTTTCGGTATAATTATTAATGGGTCACCATTACCCACAATCGTGGCTATTATTGTAATATTGCTATATTTTTTTTTTTCAGGAAAAATATTAAAAATTTATTTATTTCATTAGAAAATTTATAGAATTTGCACACAAGTGTTTATTATTTGTGAAACTGATTAAAACAGCCTCTATTCTATCTTCTATTATCGTAGCTGTCATTGAATATTGCTAAGCAACATATTAAAAATGTAGTGATTTCAGTAAAGGTGATAAAAAACAATCACACAAACAATTGTTTATCAAACCTAAGAGCGATTTATGTCTCATTTACCGATTATACTACAACCAATAATAAAATATAAAGGATACGACCATAATGGCGCCGCATATTTTGTGGTTTTTGTTTTTTTTTTTATTTAATTAAATAAATCTAAATATATAAAACTCAAAGGTGACTGACTGACTGACTGACATAGTGATCTATCAACGCACAGCCCAAACCACTGGAGGGATCGGGCTGAAATTTGGCATGCAGGTAGATGTTATAACGTAGGCATCCGCTAAGAAAGGATTTTTCGAAATTCCACCCCTAAGAGGGTGAATGGGGGGAGGGTGAAATTTCACGCGGACGAAGTCGCGGGCGGAAGCTAGTATTTAGATAAAAGTGAAACGTGTTTTCCTGGTCTAAAATGCGTAGCAATATGCCAATATCACATTTATTCACTAACAGCTAAATCTAAAATTAAAAGTGTTAGTGTTATTGTGGTATTATTGTTTTCGTAGTAGTATTTGCAACTTTAAACTAACAAAATAATGGACACTTAAAAAAATAAATAGCAATATTTACATGATAGCCATCGAAATTAAATAAACGGAGATACATTTCTTGAGCGCAGGGCATTATGAAAATTTTGTGTCAATTTTGACCAGTCTTCTCTGTCAAGAAGCAAGGTCATATAGCACAAGTAAAGGGAAAAATCCGAATACCGTTTTGTAGTTACATTAAAAAAAACCCGTGATAAACTATTTACATACCTTCAAATTTGTACGGAACCCTTGGTGCGCGGAATCCGACTTGCACTTGACCGGTTTTTTTGTGACTATTATAAATTATAAAATAAATTCAACAAATTTTTATTCAGCCTTTTATTACTAAGCTCTAACTTCTAAGCTCATTTTAACATAACAAAGCTTATTTACTAGGTCAAACCTGCGTCTGGATTATGGTCAGCACCGACCTCCTTTTCTCTGCAATGGCGAGTCATATAAGTATACTGTTACGACTATTAAAGCGCCGGCTGGAGTCTGTGGGGACAACAGACAACGATCACTATCAGGAGGTACTGGGAGACATCAAGCTGCATCAGCGACTAATAACGTGAGCTAATCCAACCATCATCAATTCATCATACTCCTGCCTTGAGTCGTTGTTCCTCAATACTAACATACACGTATCCGTTACAACAAGATTTACGAACTTATGTATTTCAATAAACCCTGTACTTATTTTTGTTGGTGACGATCCTTCAGGATCAAAAACAAAAGAAAAAGCTGATCAAACCGGAATGAGAAAGTTTACAGTGGATAAGACAGAGATTAAAACAGAAGACGAACAAGCAGGGGATCGAGGAGGGGGGTGGAGGGGGGTTCAGGGGATCAGAACGGAATAACTCGGCGCAACATAATTATCTTCTCCCATCATACTTCTCTATTAGTCGTCATCTCAGTAGTCACGCCCTTTCTAGTCATATCACCTTTCACACTCATCTTTCTTTCTTTCCATTCATCGTTTCTTTAGTCATTCCCTGCTCTTATGGCCGTGAGCTATACTATAAACCGAATTACCCATCCGAATATAATTTATAACCTGGCAGTTCAGTATATAGGTACCTACTTCAAAGTTAATTTACTACAGTAACACGTTTAAATACTCATCACGTTCTTGGGTCAAAGAATCCAAACATTCAAAACACATTATGAATTTCTTCCGTTTTACCGTAGCACGTAGATTTTCTTGCGTAAGTATCTTTTTTAGAGTTTTTAAGACGTGATTGATATAAAAAAGTATATTCCATAGCTTCAAAAGACTATTTAGGGCATTGTACTAAGTTTTTTTCGGTATTCCAGATACTGCAACGATTTAGAAAACGCTTTCTCCTTGTCGAACTTCGTGAATATTATGTTGAGTTCGGTCAATATCTGCTGCGTAGTGTTCGTCATTGTGGTCAGTATTCCAGCACGCATTTTATTAACAGTGTACCTAGAAATAGTAAATTGTAACCAACCGTGGTAAAGCATTTGCACGTTCTGCGAAAAAAAACTTTTGGCAGACGCTCAGCATAGTGTTGTGCCAAATGGCAAAGGGGTATTAACGCCGTGCTCTAAAAGGATAATGCCACCAATATTTTCTCTTCCTTAAATTTACGTTTTTCTGTATACATTTTCACAAGCTGTGTCTACGTCTCTTAGCCAACACTTCTATCGCAGCCGGTCTATTCTGTAAAAATCTCACCGTGGAAAGGTAGGTGAAGTGAGCTATCATTGCACCTGATTTATAGGGATTGACACTTTTGACAGCTCTGATCACCTAAGTTTTCACGGTGAATTTTTTACAGAATAGATCAGTTCTCATTGCACCTGATGCTAGCGATTGACAGCTCACTTCAACTAAGTTTTCACGGTGAATTTTTTACATAATAGATCAGCTGGCATTCCACCTGATACTAGCTATTGATACTATTGACAGCTCACTTCACCTAAGTTTTCACGGTGACATTTTTACAGAATAGATCATCTGGCATTGCACCTGATGCTAGCGATTGACAGCTCACTTTACCTAAGTTTTCACGGTGAGATTTGTATAGAATAGCACCGCGTGAAAGAAAAGAAATTTCTAATGAATTAAGCAGTAGGTACCTTTGTGCTCTTCTTGTGTATTGTGTTTTGTGTGTACATAAACAAATAAAATTAAGAAATTTCATGATAAATAAATTATGCCTAAGTATTGTATGCCTTTTCAGCTCCTAGAACCGCTTTTGGCAATCAGTAACAAATTATTTTTGGGTTCAGCTCTAATTCAAATCGGAATGCTGTGTTGGTACGCGGACGACATTTTCCATGCGGTTAGTGATCTTTTTATTATTTTATTTTTGAAACAAACTTTTGGTCGGTCTTCGTTCCATTTCTTTTTGTTGTTATTAATATTATGACCGAGATAGATGTTTTGAAATGTTTAATACAAACTTGAAAAAAAACTTTACTGCAAAGAATTATCTGAAGATGAATTCATAAGATTGGTTCTTTGAATTTGTGAGATTAAATTTTAAATTCTTTGAATTCTGCAAACCTTCTATATTTGGAGATGAATGAAGTACTTATGTTAATCTTCCTCTGTGATAATATTACCTACTGAAGGACTAACGACATGACGTTTATAGAAATTTAGTCTAGGTAACAAAAAAATTTTATAGGCTTTCATTTAAATCACATTCTGAAGGGTAAAAGTACCTACTCGTGACTATGAATACATTGGAACCAACTCTATAAACGATAAAACCATCACTTTCATGCATTTTAATTTTGTTTAAGGCATCTCATTTTTGTATGAAACAGCAGTTTTTTTTTAATATATTTTATAATAGTTTGGTAGAGGGGCCCGTGGCTAAATAATAACGGCCGCACAGGTCGATCGATTAGGTTAAGCTACGCTTGCCGCGGTAGGTCTGTGGATGGGTGACCATCTTTACACGAGACCCCTCCGTGCCTCGGAAAGCACGTTAAGCCGTTGCCGTTGGTCCCGGCTGTCATTCGTGGATCTTTGACAGTCGTTACGGGTTAGTCAGAAACCCGTAAGTCTGACAATCACTCTTACTGGTATCGTATTAACCCACTAACCAGGGTTGTCGAGGTCAGATCGGCAGTCGCTCCATGTAAAATACTGGTATTCAGCTGCATCCGGTTAGACTGGAAGCCAACCCCAACATAGTTGGGAAAAGGCTAGGCAGATGATGATATTTTATAGTTGTTTCCATTCGAGTAGGTTCAACTGCATTTCCCTCATCCTCAATCATGTATAAGGGTCATATTCAAAATAATTGTATATTTACTACTGTCTTAATGTCCAACCCAATTATTTTCATAACGAGATGCAACTGACTAGAATTTCATAAACAAACAGATAAAATATTTATTTGAGCTTAATAAAAAACAACGAAACATTTGGTAAACCTAAACAATTCATTAAAAAAAATTAAACCAGACATTGCGTAGGATCCGTTTCATACAAGTATTCTATGTCCACGTCTTTAACGGTAAACTAAAAAAAATAATTTAATTATGAACCATTCTACAAAAGTTAAAAAAAAAAATATATTCGGAGAATATTGTTTAAACTTTCAACACTTTACTAAACAAAATATAAAATACTATTTAGTGTACTCCAAATTTAATTTATTAATGAGTGTCCTGATTTTGCACATATCTGTTATTCTTCTCTGTTATGCTATTTTAACATTATTTCCATGGCAATAAAGAAATTTGAAATACTGGCAAAATTAGTTCACTAGCTGTTACTACACGACGCGTAAGAATAAACGCTTTGCCATTTTGTTCAATATAGTTTTTCAGCTCGTTTCGTTGTCGAAGAAAATTAGACTTTTAAAAGTAAATATTCAATGTGAGTCGTTTACAGTAGCGGTAAGTACTTACTGTTTTATTACTCATACTAGGAAAGGGCTGTATTGTGATATTTGTTATAACTATAAAATATTCGTATAATCATGTGAATTGGTGTGGAAATAAATAGATTTGTAGGATAGACACGTGCAATTAATTCATATACGTTATTTTATCTGTCACTTTTTTCCGTTACGTAACAGATATGAATGATTAGGCGTTATTCACATTGTCTCATGTATGAATTAATGAAAATAAAATATTAATAGGTACTTAGTGCACCGCAGGTTAGCCAAAACATTTTTTTTACTTACTTAAATTTATTTGAAGTATGTAAAGTTTGCGTATATTGTGCCATGTATTGCATTGCTGTGCCATGTATTGTGTGTGTGTGTGCATGTTTTACTGCGTATCCTCAGTCCTCACTGCTTGAGCCTTTTATACTAACCGCGCAGCCTCGCCGAGGCGTACCCAGCCTCTCGTCGGCCGTCTCAGTACCTATCAGTTAAGGGGGATGCGCCAAGGTAGCTCGCGAAATTCAAATTGACTCAGGTTTTTTGCAATTTACAGGTCAGTGTAAAGTTGTATGTTGATTAAAATATGATTCACGACCGTAACAAATATTTACATAATTCTAATCATTAGAATCCTTTTGCCTTAATATTAATATCAAAATTTTAGGCTCGGTAGTTTCGGAGATAAGGCATTATGGCAATGATGATGATGAATTTATGGCAATTATACCAACTAAAATACGATCACCAAAATGTTATTTCATTATGTACCCACCTAGCGACCCACACCGACTTCGCACTCGTAGCCTGTTATAAACGTGTGCTATTTAAACTTGCCCTAATAATTCCTTTCTGTTATTTTTCTGTTACAATCAAATAATATTCATATCTGTTTCCTATCCGTAACTTACAATTATTTTGAATATGACCCATAATAAACAATGTTAATAAGCACGATTAACACGACGTATTTCCTGTAGAACGCCGACGTGGCTGCAGCGGCGTACAATAGTGGTTGGTACCGTACTAATCCGCGGTGTCGCCGCGCCCTGCTTTTCCTTATTCAGAGGTCAGTTGCATTCAATACAATTAAAACTTAGTTCGACATCAAATTATGAGGGCGCCGACCAAACGCCGACCGCGCAGTGGCGCCCTCATCGTTTGTTTGGCTATTTCTTTTATTTTAGAATGAAAATGCAGAAAATATGCACGTTAAGTTGTGCTCCACAAGATTATACGTTAATATTATTATAAACGGTAGTTTTACATTGTTTAGTTTTATTATAATTACTAAAACGGAAAAAAACTGACCACTATTATCCGTTTAAAATAAAAAGAAATAACCAAACATTCGATGAGGGCGCCACTAGGCGGTCGGCGTAGCCTAAAGCATTGAAATAATGAAAAGGTATTTTAGTAACGAGCAAAATGAAACAAAACATACGTAGGTACTTATCACTACCACTACCTACTTGCTATGTTTTCTGCTAGAAATAGGAAGAGTCGTTTTGAGCTTTTTTGTAACTTTTGAAATTCAATACACGTACCGATTTTCAACCCGATTTTTTTATTCGATTTTTTGTTATCTCTTATCAAAAATGTTCGAACAATTGTTTCAGAGCACAAAAACCAATTGCGTTCACAGCAATGGGTTTTACTAATATAAGTCTCGTAACATATTCAGCGGTAAGTGTTCACTGTTTTATAGCCTAAGATGGTACCCTGGCATGTCATGTCTATGAAATAAGTAAATGAAATTCTCTCAGAAGCTGTAATCTACGATTTTAAACCCTATTTACAAAAAAAACATGCCTAACGTATAAAAATGGTGCTAGGAATGGAACCTTATAAAGATTATTTTTAGGTTCCATCCATCCATTCCTCGAATCTAAGCGTTTTACATGCACCTGCGAAAGGCTATATATAAGCACTTAAAGTAGCTTATGACAGCGACCAAGTTACAACTTAATTTCCATGTTAGACCGGCAACTTATAAACTTGCTGCCAGCAACACTTCCTCGGTTTGTGTTGCCAGTACAATGTGTCTAGCCGGAAATAAGTTGAAACAATGTTGCTATATAACTGATTACCATGTATGGCTTTTTAAAGATAGGTCTTTATAATACCCACTGAACGTACGATTATGGTCATCATACTGGCACCTGGCACTAGCCTGTTCTACGGTGATATCATCGTGCTAAAAAAACATCCGATAGAGAATGTCAAACAGATAAAAGTCGTTTCAAAGTAAAAGTTTAACGAAATATAATCCTATCAAACATATTGTTTACAATTTATTAATAGGTATTATTTTGCTTACGGAAACATACGAACAAAGCTTAACAGTTATTGACTAATCCGTCGGCCACTTTAAAAACATATTCTAAAAAAGAAATAATAATATTGAAATTATAATTATTACGTTCATAATTAAATGGTTTTCTTTTCAGATTCTTACGAGATCTTACTCGTACTTCGCGTTACTATACACGATGTACAGCGAAAATTAGACGCTGTTTAATACAGCTAACATTTAAATTAGCCACATAATGTAGATAAAGCTGTAGATGTGTAGATAAGAACAATATCAATACATGTCGTTTCCCGTATTAATGTATAGAGTTATCGTAGAGATATTACTATAACCTCCTTGGAAATACATACAATTAAACATAGACAAGATAAATAAGTTGGCTTTGTATCAAGAAGGTATCATATTAGTTATGTATTAGATAGACTGTTTATGGTTGACCTCAGAGGAAAACAAAACGACCATAAAACGACAGAAGAATAATTGTCGATTTTTCCGATATTCTATGGGGATAGGAGACTTCAAAAATAAAAATGATAACGAATGAATAACTGATGGAATAAGATGTTAGATGATGCAATAAGTAGCTACTGCAAAGATTAGTACTTAAGTAGAGTATAAAAGTGTAAATCTGCACACAGAAATAATAAGGTAATAAAATAAGGTCCTGATGTCAGAAAACAGTAAGACCATGCAATTTATTTATTCAAGACATACAGATCAATAGTTTGTACGCACGTAGCCTGCGTTAACACGATGTAAGATGGCTTCCGCTACACTGCACTGCTCTGATAAAATGCCTTCAAAAGAGAAACGACTTAAGTCTCAGACATCATTGCAAACTAATTCTATTGAAAATCAATCACTACCAAACATACCAGGATTCGAGAATAAGGCCACATCAAGTAGACATCCTAGAACAATGCATAAATCTGATCATGGTTATCATAAGAACAAAGACCAAAGTCCATCAAAGGCTTCAGTCCAAGATACTTACAAATACCACTCTCAAAGAAAGGCGTACTCGGTACCAAAATTTAGCTACCATAGACCATTTGCTACCCGAACAATGAGTTACAATGTGGTAAACAATAAATCGTCACTTCAAGTTTGCAAATCGAAATACCAAATGGATTGTTTTTCTAACCAAACTTGTGATAAGCCTTCAAAATGTTCATCTAAGATGTAT
The DNA here is from genome assembly GCA_963082905.1 of Oligia fasciuncula. Classification (NCBI taxonomy): domain Eukaryota; kingdom Metazoa; phylum Arthropoda; class Insecta; order Lepidoptera; family Noctuidae; genus Oligia; species Oligia fasciuncula. The sequence continues at coordinate 14,315,204 of OY720388.1, read as the reverse complement.
GCGAAGCTGGAATCGGTAAAAACTTATACCTCTATAATCCGTTTTGTACAAAATCCTACTTTATTAGAACCGGTCCATAAAAAAGTTACTTTTGAGTAATATTAAAGAGTCAGCTCTAATAAAGAAGGACCAATACCTTACACGAATAATTATAATGTTATTTGGGATAAAAAAAATCTGCATAATATGAACTTTACCACTTTTAGACCAGCAGAAATGACATTAATGTCAACGCTGAAGAACGCATACATTTACCAAAACTCCAACCAAGTGAAGCAGATTTCTTACGCCTCGTATCAAAAGATGACGTCAACGAACTACAAACATTAATAGAAGGGAACCCAAACCTGAATGTAAACTGCACGAATTTTCAGGTTAAAGACCCAATTACTTTTATTCAAGTTCATTTATGTGTGAATATTCAATAAAGATAACACCTTTTTACTTCGCAGGGAGTGTCGGCGCTCCAAATAGCTGTGCAAAACAGATCTCAAGCGATGGTGGAATTTCTCTTGAAGCTTCCAAATCTGGAAGTTGGTGACTGCGTGTTGCAGGCTGTCCGATATAACAATATTAAAATATTGGGTGAAGATAACCTCGATCTTGCTTTCACTTGCCTTTTATAAGCTTAAGGTATTTTAAAGTAGGTTGAATATGTTTACAGAGATGTTGTTGGTGGCGCAGTGTAAGATCTCGCCAGGGTTGGAGTTCGCCGGGGCGACGCACTCGGCCGACTTCCCCGCACATGTGAATCCGCTAGTTCTGGCAGCTCAGATGGGACACTATGAGATTGTTTCACTCCTGATAGATAGGGGGCACACCATCACCCGTCCTCATTTAGCTAACTGTTTGTGTGTTTGTTGCAGGTGAGATCTTTTGAAACAGTTATACGCGTGATCCACATTATGACTTATATTAGGTTCAATTTTATTATTCATTAAAACGTAAATATATGAAGGTTTGAATAACTCCACAAAAATGTTCATGTTTTTCTCCGATGTTTCAAATCAATAAAATTGATATTAAATTTTAAACCAATAAAATTGTGATCCTTTTCCGATCGCTTGTAATATTTGCACAGCCATAGAATTTTAATAACATAATAATGAGAATAATAAACCAATCTAAACTCGATTTCAAGTACCTAAGACTGTAAGATACGAGCCTGATTAATATATTTATTTATGTCAGAAACATCGTGAGGAAACCGGCATGTCCTAGAACCAAAAATTCGAAGACATGTGACATCTTCCAACCCGCACTGGGCCCGCGTGGTGGATTACGGCCCACTCCTTCTCACCGAGAGGAGGCCTGTGTCCCAGCAGTGGGAACATTATAGGCTGATTATGGTGGTATGTCAGAAAAAATATTGACAGTTTATTTTTAGATTGCACAAATAAATTATTGTTTCCAATAAATACACGATTAAATTTGAATAGTGCTAAGATACAAGACGACATTTACAATGCCCACGCGCAGCCGGCCTATTCTTCTTCTAATGTTGTTTTAATGTTTTAACAGTGTTACATTTATTTAAATGCATTCTTTTTTAAAGAAATTGTTATATGAACAATGACCCACTGCACGAGGGCAGCTTCCGGCTGTCGGTGTATCGAGCCATCGCCTCCCCAGCATACATAGTGCACGTCACTTCGGACCCTATCCTCACCGCGTTCTGCCTGGCTGCAGAACTGGCAGACAATGCTGCCGCCTGCAGGCATTTAGCCGCAGCTTATCTGCAGGTTGCTGATGACGTCAGCGCATTCGCCGTTGACCTCCTAGGTGGGGAGCTTTTACTGAATAAAACCTTTAAAATTATCTTTTAGAAAACAAGCATTCACGTTTTCATATCCGATCTCATCAATCATCGTGCAAATGAAAAGGGGTTAGGTTCCCTTTTGGGGTGACGCTATTGATTACAGCATTAAGTCATTCTTGCGCTACCAAATAAAAGAAGGTATTGCAATTGAAACGGAACGAGTATGCAATTTGAAAGGCCAACAGGAAGTTGTCCAAATTTAGCTTGAATGAAAGTCGAGAAAGTCACAATGATCTATACTCTAATAGTAACCATTCTGAATAGGATGCTGTCGTACCTCAGAAGAAGTGGAATTTGTGCTGAAGCAGACGTCGGGTGGCAAAGGACGTCGACACTTCGTGTTGCCGAGGTTGCTTATGGCTGTCGACTACAGGCAGAAGGAATTTGTCGCTCATCCCAACACTCAAACGGTACACAGGGTGGCAGGGCTATCCCGCCAAATTGTAACCATGAATTCAGCACATGATTCTAGACGGGGGTCTAGGATCATAATTTTTTTTCGTTACATATAAAAGTGCAATACCTTCGCGACTACAGCAGTTTTTTTTTTTAATAACTGAAGAAATGATTAAATGCAGGGGAATTCAGAATCATGTATTGAACCCATGGTAACAGTACAATACCAAATATTTAGTTTCATCGACTTCTCTCAAAACCATAATGAATTAGAAAGACTTTCCTTTCACCAGCTAACAGATTCAGTACAGGAAGTTATATTCATTAATTTTGAAATTAATTAAGGGACATAATCGACCTCCCACAAGGTAGACCGATGACCTTATGAAGGTTGTTGAAATCCGCTGGCAGCGAGGGGTGCAGGGCCGGTCCTTAGGGCGACGCTTAGGGGAGGTCTATGTCCAGCAATGGACGTCTTTCAACTAAACCCACGAACAGTGATAACACGGATGATCTAACATTGATATATAATCCTCAGGTACTGGAGTCATACTGGCTTGGCAATTGGCACAGTTGGAGAACCAAACCAGTAGTCTTTAAAGCTTTCACGGTTCTGAGCCGAGTGCTAATAACACCATTTATTCTCATTGTTTGCATGGTGAGCATGATCATTCAATTTAGTTTTTATTCATAGTCACTTTCTGAATGTAGGTCTACGTAACATCGCACTTGTATTTCGTGAAATCATTGTTAGTTATCGCCAGTTACCTATGGTATAACTTCCATGTAATAGGGAGCGAGTCTATAACCATTTTGTAACCGAACACAAATACAGACTTATGGCTGCTACTTACTGACAATTTCGAAATGGAAACTCTCAAGCCAGGACCAGACGCTCGGCAATCGAAGCCGTTCTAGCGACCATTAGGTAAACCAACGAGACAGTCTCAATCTCAACAGCATTTAATGAGAGTCCTTGTTTAATGAGTGTGTTTGCAGCTAGCGCCACGTCATCACCTCGTAGCGCACTGGCAGATCCCGTTGAACAAACTGATCACACACGTCTCCGCATACTTCGTGTTCCTTGCCCTGATCTTTTTTATATCTAATCAAGATAAATTAAGTCAGCAGCGAGGACCTCCAAACACAGGTTCGCGATTTACTTTCTAATGACGCTGCATGAGATGCTTTGTCAAGATTATCTCAATTAATTGCACACGATATCCCAGTGAGCTTGATAACGTGTCATTATAATCTGCTGCACAGTTAAGTTGCTGTGTAGCACATTATATATGCCTTTATTTGTTAGTCAACTTGTTAGATACCAGCTTGCATTTGTATTAAAATAGAAAACTGCACAGTCATCTACTTCGCCTATACTTAGACCTTCCATAAAAAGCTTTAACTGAAACGGTTTATTTTAAATAGTAACATTTAAAATAAACCGTTTCAGTGAAGGCTTTTTATGGGAACTCTATAGGCGAAGTAGATTACTACATGGATCTCAAATAATGCACTTGAAGAACTAACATGAAATATACTGGATTGGTCATCAACCAATCAATTATTCGTTAAATGTATTGTGTAAACAATTGTTGGATAACCTAAAAAAATAAATAAACCTTTACAAGCGGCCCCCCTCCACGTTCATTTAGATCAATGTCTACCTCATCTTTGTAATCCTTTTGGATCGGGTTAGGTGCGGAAGCGCCCCTGATACTGTATGTCTGTGGCTACGCCTGGTCGGCTCTACGGATGTGCCTGATGCAAGGTCCACATCGATACTTCAGCAAGATGTGGAACTGGACCGAGATCATTATGCTCACGCTGTTTGGATTTACTTTCATGTTCTGGATCCTAGCTGCCATTGATGTTGCTATAAATAATGAGGAGTTTACAGGTATATGTGTGCCTAGCCTACCTTACCTATAAACTATGAGCAGAGTATCTAAAAGTATCTTCAGAAGAACAGATGCAAGCTACTTACCTGCATATTTTGATAGAAAACATACCCAAGAGCATTAAACTACTGAGTCTACTGCTTTAGCGACTACTTAGCGTAATTACATACTTTAACCACTAGATGGCAGAACACCGCAAAGTACGCGTAGATATCGTTGGCACTTCTGCTCTAGCCTTAAGTAGCAAATAGTTACGTGAGATTAGATAAACCAAACATAATTCAGTACCTACATACACATGAACTTACCTACTGGAATTCGCATAGCCTATAGTGTGTGGCATTGTATGTAACATCTAATTTGCAATATAATATTGAATGTGACCTTTAAAATGTACAGAACGCAAATATTGGAGCCAGCACGACCCAACTCTATTAGCCGAGGGCACGTTCTGCCTGGCGACTATATTCGCTTTCTTCCGACTTATGTTCCTATGCCAGTTGAACTACCATCTAGGGCCGCTGCAGGTATGCTGATTTTACATTTAAATGCCGCATTGATTCTATGTAAGAATGCCCTCGTTAGAAAATGTTGCAAACATATATTTATTCAAATTAGATCTCCTTCTTCGGCTTTACTGTTTCAAGAGCCTTCTCTATGCAAACTTGTAACATTGTACAAGTTATATTGGTTCTATATCGACCGGCATCGCTACATGGAAGTTATCGATGCGCACTTGAGCTGCTCGCTAGTGATGGGTCGTTGACGGTTTTTCCGTTAACGTAACGTCAACGTTGATTTACGTTCGTCAACTAGTTTATCAACTAGTTAAATTCGTCAACGAGTTAACGTGCAACTGTTGTCAACTTACAACGTAAACCGTTTATTCATTGAACGGTTTTTATTCAACGCTGCGATGTTCAACGAGTCTCTGCATCTACCAACCAATGTATGTATTATTGACCGTCGCTCGTAATCTATGATGTTATTTTCATCGTAAGTTTTTTAATTTGCTCAGTTCGTTACGTTTGCGTTCTCGAATTTAGTTTAGTGGATTATTAAACGAGCTTTACGTCGAATTCAACTAGTTGATTCAATAAACAGTTAACGAATACGTTGAACGGAGATCAACGATTGATTCAACTAGTTCGTTGATTCATCGCCCATCACTACTGCTCACCACATAGTTATTTTACAGGTGTCGTTAGGGAAAATGACTATCGACATTTACAAGTACATCTTAATATTTGCAATCATTATAAGCGCTTTCACCGCCGGACTCGCGCGATTTTACCAATACTATGACGGAATGGTGTACGAAGACGAATTCGGAATGAAGACAGTACAGGTAAACAATCAAAGCTAATTGACCTTAAATCCCTAGCACAATGGACAGAGTAGGTACACAATTTGACTTTAAAATATTCATAATCATCATAATCAGCCTATTATGTTCCCACTGCTGGGACACAGGCCTCCTCTCGTTGAGAGGGAGTGGGCCGTAATCCACCACGCAGGCCCAGTGCGGGTTGGTAGATCTTGCATGTCTTCGAATTTTTGGTTCTAGGATATGTCGGTTTCCTCACGATGATTTCCTTCACCGTTTTGAGAGCAGTGGTGATGAAATAACTTACACAAAGTAAAGCGCCTGTCTGGGTTCGAACCCTAACCTACAACTCGAGTCGCGGCCAATACCACTGGGCCACCACTGCTCTCTTTATAATATTGTTACTGTCAAATTAATCTTTAACCCGCAGAGACAATAGGTAACGTCGGGTTTAATAGTCGTTCCAGTCTTCCACACATGTCATTTTGTAACAGAAGTTAACAGAGTAGGTTACTACCGAATTAAAATGTTCATAGCATAAGTAACTACTTCTAAACAAGCGAGACAGTTAAACTTTACGGGATTTTTAATTTAAATTGTTGATGTTTGAACGTTCATGCATTTTATTCGTATTCCTAAGGTTGAGGTCAGATTTGTATGTATCTCTGGCCTGACTAAAACCGTAGTAAAATAAGGCGTTGGCGTTATAGCGGATCTTACGACCTCTTTACTGCATCGTAGATTCAAGTTTAAAGTTCATCCGATTTACTACTTAGACTGCACAGTGGAGCCCCTGTCTCCCATTTTACATTTGTGAGCTGTAAACTACGTATAGTGACCCGGCCATAAACCCAGTAGGTACCTAAGTATCCTCTATGGTAGGAGCTTTCGCGCTCGATCATTAGTCCACATTGTCTGAAGCTTATTTCACGGATCATTGCAACTTACAAAGAAACGTTTACTGTTACTTTACATTAGTTGTTGAACAAAAACCGGATGATCTGCCTATATAAAACATTGACTTTGGTTCCCATGATTCATGAGGTGCTTTTGTTATCAAAATAAACTGTTTTGCATCAAATTATAGAATAATTATGTTGCATTGAACCTAACGCTGAAATATTGCCACGTTGGCGTGGGTTCCTGGGGTATTCCCGAGCCAAGTGTCACTGAGGTTCATCATTCGGAATTTCCAGTAGCAACTAACAACCTAATATCCGAATTTGCCACCACCACTTCCAACCCCTTGAAGGAGCGTAATTTTTACCGACTTCAAAAAAAAGGAGGTTATCAATTCGATACGTATGTATGTAATATTATTGGAATTGCATTATATTCACATATGACAATCTACTAAGGCTTCCAAACAAATATACAAAATTTCATAGACGTATGTATGTATGTATGTATGTATGTTTGTCCACGCATTTCTCAGCAACTATTAATCGGATCGTGACCATTTTTTTTGTATTAGCTTACATTTACTTCAACTTAGGGAACAGTGCAAGTTTCATCAAAATCGGTTCAGTAATTTTCAAGATATGGACTAATACGTGTAAGTGTGACGGCCTGGCGTATTGATACGAGCTACGGGTGTAGTGTCAAAGGGAAAACATCTCAAAACCTTGGTCAAATTCTAGTGCAAAAACTAAAAATTACGAAATAAAAAGTAATTTAAAAAAATTAAACCGACTTCAAAAGAAATCAACTCAAAATTATGAAATAACTTTAATTTCGGAAGTCGGTGGCAAAAAACTAAAATACAGATCCCAAGACACCGACTTCCGAAATTAAAGTTATTTCATAATTTTGAGTTGATTTCTTTTTGAAGTCGGTTTAATTTTTTTAAATTACTTTTTGTTGTTATATCCTTTCAGGTGTCGTCATTCACAAGCTTTACCGACACTCTAAACACTTTATTCTGGGCGTTATTCTGTATGGCGCCTCTTGAAAGTGCTGATGTAGTGCTGGAGAACACGCGTGACCCAAGGAGCTTGGACAAGTTTCATGAGAATAGACACGCGTATACCGAACGTATTGGATACTTCTGTTTTGGTTGTAAGTCATATCATATCATCTCTCATATCTAAGGGAAGATAGTTTCAAAATCATATTGAATTAGGACATAGAATTGTTTGATTCAAACCAAGACTAACGTCTTAATGCATATGGGCTTTGTAGATTCACCTCTGAATTTTTACTACCTCGTCAAACAAGTTAGGCTACTATTTAGGCATAGTCATTGAATCTGCCTAAGCCTATCCCTAAGCCTATCTGATTTCTCACAGCTCAGTACCTTCTTTATGTTGTTGGTTCCTCATGTTCTGACCATTCTAGTTTACGTTACTTTTACGTGGTCTCCCTTCCAACATGCTACCAGGTCAATTAAAGGAACCAACATTCCTTACTTTATATAAATAGTACCTAATTACCTAAATAGTCATTACCATTACAAATACCTATAGATATGGTATCGATCTCTGATTTCAAATAAAGATTTCTACAAACTAATGATCATACCTAGAATTCAATAACTTTAATTTAATTACAGGCTTCGAAGTAATATCCGTAATAGTTGTACTAAACATGCTCATAGCAACTATGTCTAACACTTTTCAAAGGGTCAACGACAACGTGGACATAGAGTGGACATTCGGTAAGACTGAGGTAAGCTTACATTATTCCAAGCATTATGTATTACATAGTAGCCCCTTTACAAACACGTCGATTTCACTGTTTTCCGTGATTTAATAGTAGTACCTATTTCTGTTTTTGTAAATGGCGCCATTTTGAACAAGATTCCACTAAGTTATAAAGAAATTATAAATGCAGACGCAATGCTATACAAAAGGGAAAATGGTACGTACGCAAAATACGCGCATTGACGTGGAGTTGCGGATACCAGCCCGTAGTACCTACCTATTACCTATTAAGGGAAAATGCTATCGTTAAATTCACTCTACCTAATAAACGTACCGCAAGTGTTTGTAAATATTATTTAAGTAAATGTAAACAGGGTGAGTGCGCATGCACAGCCCCTCATCATCATCTCGGGCATTACCTATAAATGAGGATACCTGCAGTGCAGTGGTGGCTGTGGTAACGACCGCAACTTACGAGAGTAGGTCGTAGGTTCGAAACCTGACAGGCGCTTTACTTTGTGTACATTATTTCACCACCACTGCTCTCAAAACGCTCAAGGAAAACATCGTGAGGAAACCAGCATGTCCTAGAATCAAAAATTCGAAGACATGTGACTTCTACCAACCCGCACTGGGCCCGCGTGGTGGATTATGGCCCACTCCCTCTCACAGAGAGGAGGTTTGTGTCCCAGCAGTAGACATTATAGGCTGATTATAAGGATACCTGCTTGTAGATATAATTTTATTGACCTCGTAATTGCTTGATCATAAAGCTGAATGTTACTTGCACGTCATAAAACGTCTACGTCTATATTTTCTTTGAAACTGTTTGATAGTTCCAACCTTAGACAAAAAGCTCAGTAAATTGAAACTTCACTAAGGGCTAATTTCACCATTGGAACTGAACGGGATCAGCTGTGCTATTCTGTAAACATCTCACCGTGAAAACTTAGGTGAAGTGAGCTTAACGTGAGCTGTCATTCCACCTGATGCTAGAGATTGACACTATTGACAGCTCACTTTAAGCTCACTTCACCTATGTTTTCACGGTGAGATTTTTACAGAATAGAGCGGCAGGACCTCTAAACTGAACGCGATCAGGACCTCTAAACTGAACGCGATCAGGACCTCTAAACTGAACGCGATCAGGACCTCTAAACCGCCCGCCAAAATTAGCCCTTAGTAAGGTCGACTACTTATACCTTATCGAGATCTCAGCATTGCCATCAATGAGGAAGAGGAGCAAACATGCTTACCTACCTACTTGTCGTGCAAACGCTAATGTTAACATTCCTTCTAAAATGCACGACCCTTAGGGTCCCGATGTTGGTTGGGTTTTACGAGGCCGTTTTAATGGGTCTTAGGTACTATAAAATAGAATTTCCTGGCCTGGCAACATTGCAATGAGATAATTTTAGCTAGGTCGGTTTACAAACACACTTTAATTAAACAAACATCTACTTGTTTGGTGGTCATCAATCCATACTAGTAATATTATAAATCCGAAAGTAACTCTCCTGTCTGTCTGTATGTTACCTTTTCATGCCTAAACCACTGAACGGATTTCGATAAAATTTGGAAGAGAAGCAATCCTCTCTGATTGCTTCTCGGGGAAGGACATAGGATAGTTTTTATCCCGATATTCCCACGGGATCGACACTTATCCGGGTGAAACCGCGGGGCGCTGGTAGTTCATTATATAACAGTGTAAGGTATCAAAGACTAGCTTCTGCCCGCGAATTCGTCCGGGTGAAATTTCTTGTTCCTCATCCACCCCATCGCATCGCATCGCCTGCCCGCGCTATTACTTCGTTTCGCATAGTGTTCTTTTTTACTGGTTTTTCTTTTTGGTCGGCTCCTCGCGAGTCCAAGCGTGATACCTATAGCTTTCCTCAAGAGTTGGACTATCAAATGCAAAAAGAATGTTTCAAATCCGACTTGTACCTCCTTCCAGAGATTATAGCGTTCAGACAACTAAACTTTACAACTTTAAAATAACCAAACTCTTCAACTTTATTATTTGTAGATACATACATTATAGATCGTCCACCATTCAGCCTGCCTCGTAACCTTTCTTTTAAGCGTTCCATCTGTGATGGGACCCTAGCCTTACTGAATCACCATTTGCCTATAACCCTATCAAGATTGCAGCTACATATAGCAAACCTCAAAAATTTTATCAATTGCCTTACAGAGCCTATGTGCTGATACAATGTACTAAGTATCTAATAGGTAGGTACTCATAAAAAGTCCAGGTTAACAAACTCGTTGCTGACCACCCGTCAGCAATAAAACTTTATAGTTACTTAACTTGTCCAAGTACTGCATGGTACCTACAGGTTATCATCCAAGTGTTGACTATAGGTATTGTAGGTACACGTACACTAATATACCAATAAGGAAATCGTAGTTGCGCCCGTTGCAATCGAGGTCCCTAAAAAAAGTTAAAATGGTCAAATTTACACAATCAACATGATCTTTAACTTGCAGATTAGTGCATGGAATTATACAGGAAGCATCCTTTATAATATTTTCAGTAGAGGTAGTAAACCTCTACATTATTACGCTTAATCACCCATTAGTCGTACGTATACCTACCTATAACTTCTAAAGAACCCCTAATAGACCTAATGAAGTTATAAAAACTGCAATCTAATTAAAGTCTCTATAATAGGTAACTATTTAATGAAAATTTCTTGCATAAACTCGAGAATTGCCGCGGGAAAGTTTTAGATGGTTGCTGTTAAACGAATCGCATTTTATAGCCAACGTATCTATAACTTTTCGAAATAGGTCTGAATATTGCTCGCTAAAGGCCGTTAGATTTATGCGATATCGCAAATCAAAAGGTCTTACTTAATACAGCCACAGCAAAATAAATGTCAGTCTGATCTTGCATCTTCCTTTTTTCGTACTGTGGCCTTAGTGTGAGTTTTTTCGACACACGTTCGATTGCGAGCACGTTAGAATTTTGTATGGGAAATCAGGTTTCTCCTAGTGACCACCAGGTGGCGCTATAACTTTTTTCCTAAAACTCCTAAAGCGCTCGCAATCGAACATGAGTGAAAAAACTCACACTAAGGCCACAGGTCAGTCGCACTCGCAGCTGTGCGAAATGTTTGACAGCACAGTTATGATCATTAGTCAAGCCTCAGCGGGATTGTCCGAAAGGGTTACCGCTGCCCCGGAACATAAAGGGCTAGGGAAGAAACACGGGTGGGTTTTAGTTAGTAAGAGTTGAAAGACCGCGCGCTTTAGGTCATGTAGTCGCCTTAATTCGTTTTAGAGGCTTATGTCGGAGTCCTACCGCTTATTGCTACCATGAGTTGGGGCCCGGGAAATACCTACTTCTATATACCTACATTAAGTTCGCGGGGTGCTCGTCTGGTAGTGGCCCGCCATGCAATAGAACTGCTAGCAGGCGCTAGCACCACGAGCGATGCGGCCTTACTAAATGACTCTGATAAAAAGCATACCTACCTTTAACTCTTTTCAGGTTTACATAGACTACATGCTGCAGACAACGCTACCGTCGCCGTTCAACCTGATCCCCACAGCTTCAGGCATGGGTAATGTCATCGAATGGTTCCGTGGCAGATGCAATCGTCTACCGGGGGTGTACGCTCGATGGTCTCCTCAATACTGTTGTTACATTGTAAGTGTATCTCTATGCTAACGGAGACCTACACTTATGACCTTTTTACACGTTCTAGCTGCAGGGAAGTCGGCGCCAGGGCAGTGGCGGAAGTGTATGCATGAGCTGGATAAAGTGTGTAAACATTTATACCTAGCTAACTTACCAATTAACTCCGCCACTGGTATGGTATCCGGCGTCGACTATCCAACAGCCTGAGCGTGTGAAAAGGTAGGTACTAAAGATATAATTTTTGTTTCCGCAAGTCGTATCCAGCCTCAATAAAAGTCAACTGCAGGGAAAGACCTAGCTAAATGAGATGTTACCGTTCGACCATGGTTCCCATATAACGTAACGCAACTAGCAATAAATACCCGTATCAATGAATCGATGAACGATTTTACTTTAATTCATAAAACAGACAATGGGACATTAATATCCAGTGCCCCGTTTCTGGATAATTTAAACATAACTCATTTTTTTCTATCTCATTAGAGTTATGATCGCAAGTGTGACTGCGAGTGTGAGGTTCTGGGTTCAGTTACCTACCAGGAAATTTATAAATTATTTGCAGAAAATATAGGTTTTACTAGTAGTACTCTTTAGTCCATTGTGTGGGATCTTGGGGTTACCTTACCTACCCAATACCCATATAGTAGTCAGCTTGCCAACTGTTTAACCCATAGATCAATATAAATCAACACTTGAGTAATAGCTACTTTTTCTTTTTTTTCCGTGAGATTCCTCATGGAACCCTCCGTCTGGGGAGAACGGAGGGCTATGTCGGACTCCTAACGACTAAAACCCCACTTTTCCTTCTACTACCATAAGTCGGGCCGCGCCCCCGACCGATATCAGCCCACTATACCTAGCGGGCCCCGTCACCAAGTGCGGCCGATCCCAAGACCCCCACGCTCCCCCATAAAGCACCCAAGCAACACTTCGTGCCACTTCTTTGGACCTAACTTGACGCGCCCCAGGACCCCTAGTGCCCCTTGTACAGCCCAACAGTTTTGCCGCCCGCGGGCCCCTCCTTATACCTTGGTAGGAAATTATTAACCGCCCTACGACGACGTCCGGCTGCTCTGCAAGTGCGGGTGAAGTGAGAAGTATGCTCTCTATCTCTCTCCGCTGCCTCCTTTGCATGTATCACATCCTCGCAAAAAGAGGCGACAGCATCCCACGCGTTTTCGCTTCCGACCATGGACTCAACCACGGCCGGAAGCTTCAATAGATACCTCTCATGCAACTCTCAACTTTGCCTACAGACAGCATGTTTAAAAAAAACAATAGTTAATCATTTGAAGTGAATGGTAAGCAATTAGTATCACTTCCGTTCGTTATCTCTTGTGCAAGTAGTTATTTGCGTGTGAACAAAACGGAACATTTATCGATAATTATTTATGCATTAGGAGCGAGATGTCGAAGCGTCTGTGCGGAGAGAGTACCCGGCGCTGATGTCGGTGCTGGTGCAGCGATACTTTAGAGATAAAGACAGTTCGCAAATGAACGCGCACAGGCTGGAAACCGAACTTGCGGCTATACGTAAGAACCTCGCCGGAATTAAGATCCCACGTAATGTGTCCTAAACTATTTCGTTTTTTTTTTTTTTCTGTATGGTCGTGTCATCGTGTGCACACTTCCTTAATTAGGCATTTTCTTGCAAGTTGGAACTGATATTACGTGTCTAATGTTAATTAATACAGGTGGCAGACTTGATGATCGACTTGGTTACTGAATCCATGGTAATAGCTTGCGCGTCGGTGTCCCTGCCAGCCTGTATTGGGTGTTTCGACTATTAAAATATAAGGATGTGGAAATGAAAATATTATCTACTATTTGCAATTTGACTTTCGAAAGAGGAAGACAAAGCGTTGTGTAACTATACTCGCGCTATACAACGTTTATTAGTAAGGGGGTTTAAAATATAAGAATGTGGGAATGAAAATATTACTCAGGCAAAATTAAACCCCTGAGTCCCTGAATAATAAACGTATTATATCAGATGAATAGTTACACAACGATTTCTCTCTTTCAGTCTTCAGTAATTTGACTTTCGAAAGAAGAAGACAAAGTGTTGTGTAACTATACAGACGATATATAACGTTTATTAGTAAGGGGGTTTAAAATAATTATAAGGATGTGGAAATGAAAATATTACTCAGGCAAAATTACCCTTGAACCCCTTACTAATAAACGTATTATATCAGATGAATAGTTACACACCGATTTCTCTCTTTCAGTCTTCAGTAATTTGACTTTCGAAAGAAGAAGACTAAGTGTTGTGTAACTATACAGACGCTACACAACGTTTCATAGTAAGGTTATAATTATGTATAACATTACATGACATCACGCCTGTACCTATTCCTCGAAAGGATTGGGCAGAGTTATGTATTTTGTAGTTAAGTACTTATTTGTTTAAGTACATTTATAGAAAATGTATTATAATTTTCCTATTCTATTGTATTATAATTTTCTGGTTAAGAAGTATCATTTTGTTATTAACTTAGCCTCTAAAAAGAATTATGTTAATTTATGTTTGCTTAATAAAAGTCATGAATGCTGCATAATAATGTTTTAATACAAGTATTTATAACGTTGAATAGAATATATTTTTACAACTTATATAATAACTAACTTATTTGACATGGATACACTGATATATATTATGTATTTTCATGGGTTCACTTACATTGACAATAAACGATAGATATTATAATAACTGAGGTACTTACTACCCAGCGATAATATCCTTATCTTTTTTTCTAACTTTCCATTCTAGACTCCATTTTGCACAATAAGACATGACGTTTCTATATGTGTGAGTGAGCGCCGAAAGTAGTATATTGGACGGGCAGCGAATGCCGCGCTTGCGTATACGCACTTACAAAAACACAAACCTCGAAGTTTTTTTTGTTGAAAGAAGTTTCATTAACACGGTTTACGGTAGGGGTTAACTGGTAGAAATCGTCACGTAAGGAAAAAACCTCTATGCGACTCTCTTCTCCCTCTGTCTCTTTATTTTATATACGAGTATATAATATGTGCGTGCGGAACTTCGTTCCTGACGGGAGTGCCCGACCGCACACGTTTTTGTCGAAAAAGACCACAGATATATCCGCCAAACAGTAACCCCATACTAAAAAAAAAAACATTTGGTCCTTCTTTACAGACCATCATTCAGTGACACTGGCATCACTGTACATGACTTCCACTCATAGACAGTCCCAAGCACATCCACGGTTCGGGCTGGTCGGCCTCCGATCACATGCGCACATGGAACTTGCCCGCTTTAGTTACGTATTTGACGCCCTTGAAGGGCTTGTACTTGGCTCCGTACATGTCGAGGCGGCTGACTCTGAGCCCGCTGACTGCTAGCTGAGGTATCGTGAAGTGCACGTTGATGCTTGGGTTCGCGCCTGATATGTCGGCACCTGATGCTACTGACACCTGTAGGAAATAATTTCGAGTTAAATAAAGTGTGACCAGAAGATGAGGAAGAAGTTGCGCATGCGCCGGATCCATACTAATATTATAAATTCGAAAGTAACTCTGTCTGTCTGTATGTTACCTTTTCACGCCGAAACCACTGAACGGATTTCGATAAAATTTGGCAGAGAGATAGATTGCATCCCGGGGAAAGACATAGGATAGCTTTTGTCGACATACCTCGCGGACGAAGCGGCGGGCGGAAGCTAGTATTGCCATAAAAACAACGTCAGAACAGAACAGTTATTTAGGCGAGTATGAATAAATGAATGAAATAGTTGAAATACACCAAGACGAAGACCACAAATGCGGTCGAGAGATAATTTTCTACCAATATGGAATGGCCAAAGCCCAGCCAGCCTGCTGTCCATCCAATATGATTGCAGGCACAAAGATCTAACCGGTATTAACTGGTGTCATTACAACATAACAGAATGAACTGTTTTCTAGAATTCAAAAATGGCAAAATGTAGTGAGATTTTTTTTTTGGCAACACTACCCTAAAAACGACTGAATAAAATCACAATATAACTTACAGTTCCTCTTATATTGGGCAGTTTTGGCAACTCGATGCGTCCTATATCCCATAACAGCACCTTACTAACTGGATCATACGAGTATTTGCCTTGGTTTGCAGTGAGAGAGCAGTTCAACACACACTTAGGCATACAGATCTCTAATGCCACGTCTGGAAAGAAAATTAACATAGTTTAATACTGAAGTGGAAATGTAGGATATAGTGTGCCATATGGTATGTGCATGGTAATGATGACAATGTGGTGTGAAATTGTATGGTCCTACCCTGCCTACTTACAATCCATATACTTTTATTACCCAACTATAACTAGGATTTTAATTTTCAAAACCTCTGTGTCCCAAAACATGCAGTCAAAGTGACCTCTGCGCTGCCACCGACAACGCCGTGGAAGTGGCAAAGTTTCGGGAAAACAAGAACTACATAAGATATAAGAAAAAAAAAGAAGAAGATTTTCAAAATATACAGGGTGTCAGTGACGACAACGCGCAAACTAGACCAAATTTCTATGCTATCATACTGAATGCAAATGATAGCGTAGAAATACTTAGTCGGCTAACAAAAAAAAACAGATGTTTCAGAGACAAGTGCGATACCTACACGGTCAAAATGTATGGAACAGCGAGTTTTTTTTTTAATAACCGACGAATTTCAACGTATGTGGTTCAGAATCATGTACTTCAATCCACGGTAACAAATTGCGCGTTGATGTCCTTGCCACTCTGTATATTGTACTCCATTCTACATAATGTCTTTTGGGTATTTCGATTTCGAATCGAACTAGATCGATATGTTGGAACGTTTTCTCAGAATCTGAGAATAATTAATAAAAGTAAAACATACAGGCTCTTACGAAAAATCCATCCTTACTTTCTAAAGTCCGCCCCATAGTTTGCTTGGGGCCAACAGTGAGGTCTAACCGTCCCTGGTCGCCATTCGACCGGAGCGTGAGGCTGTGTCGCACATACATCGGAATCGCCACGACGCTCTGGGATCCGATGTGGTACGACATAAGGCGGAAGTTACCGTCTGGTGGAATGAATGATAGTATTCTTTCAGACTGCAAGAGATAAGAGAGTCATTAGTTTTTATTAACAGTAGGCAACCTCAAAATAGTATGACACAAAGTTGTTTGTTAGCATATTCACTTACTACTTCTAAACTATTTGAGGGATTCTGATGTGGTTCAATAGTATAGTAGATACGTTAAGTAGTCCATTATTGCACGGCGCTAAACGCTGTGCGTCAATAGACTACTTAAGACAAACGTATTGTATACTATTTTATAGCTCGTGTGACCTAAGTCACGCTTTTGACCTAAGTCACGTGTAAAAATGGACTACTTATGTCACAGATAATCGTGACTTAAGTGCGGGTTTAGGTCACCCAGTGTTATAAAAAATAATTATTATAGTTCTATAAATAGATACTTATTAGTTACTGCCGCTTTTTATTATCAAAAAAAATAAAGCAAGTTTAAGTTTAGAATACACTCATATTTTGTTATACATAGGTATTAAAGTTTCAGTAATTAACTTACCTCCCATCTTTTAAATCTCACACAAGGATGGAATGAAACATCGTCGAATAGGCGTGGATTTACAAAAGTAAGGGTCAAATCTGGCATTCCACTTAATTTTATACAGCAATCAATCTGAAACCATAATAAAACATTGGATTAAATAGACTTATAAGATGGATTCATTGTATTTGCAGTCAATTCATAGAAAAAGCATATTATGTGAAAAGTGCCCACTTCTCACATGTTGAAACAGACTCAACTTTCTACTTTAGTCTATACTAATATTATAAAGAGGTATTTTTTTTTGTTTGTATGGGGTAATCTCTGAAATAGTCGGATTTCAAAAAATATTTTTGCATTTGATAGCCCAATTCTTGAGGAAGGATATAGGCTATTTATCATCACGCTTTGACCCCTAGGAGCAGATCAAAAATAAAAAAAGTCAGAAAGAACGTTAAGCAAAAACGAAGTAGGTACTGGCGCGGACAGGCGATGCTATGCGACGGAATGGGTCGGGAAAACAAGAAATTTCACGCGAATGAAGTCGCAGACAGAAGATAATGTATTATTAAAAATAAAAGATTGTCTACAGATAATTTCTATGAAGATGCAATTTTAGTGAAGGTATGACACTCGCTGCGCCCCGCGGTTTCACCCGCATAAGTGTCGATCCCGTGGGAATATCGGGATAAAAAGTAGCCTATATGTTAATCCAGGGAGTCAGCTACCTCCATACGAAATTTAATCAAAATTGGTCCAGCCGTTTGAGCGTGAAGAAGTAACGAACATATATAAACACACACACTCACAAACTTTCGCCTTTATAATATTAGTGTGATAGTGTGATTATTTTTTTCTTGTTACACTTTCTTTCTTGTTACTTACATAACCCTGTATCTCCGCAGACACGGTAGCACCACTCTTATCAATAATGGCGTCGACTTCCTCTACAACGTCGAAGTAAGCCTCATTGTTCGCGTATTTGACTCCCGAGCGACGCCACGGCACGTTCGACAGCTGCCCAGATGGCAGTATTGAAGAAACACTAGAAATATAATGTTTATTGGTTATTTTGGAGACATTAATGGCTTCAGAGTTATTTATTTATTTAATACTTCAAGCACATAAATGTATAGAGGCGGACTTAATGCCATAGGCATTTTCTACCTGTCAACCTTAGTTATTTTGGCGCAATACCACTAGAACTCCTGTGTGACTATAGATGTAGTGTTAAGGCCGACGCAGATTAGGACGAGCAGCGTCGCAACGCAACGCATTGGAAAAATCCTCATACATAACTTTCATACATTTTATGAACCATCGCACATTACATGCGGGAGGCACCGCGCTTTTTTGCTTAATGTGCGTTTAGCTTTAGGCATCTGATCACCATTAACACTCATTCTTAGGACTTTCACCAGGTCATTGGCACACCTTGTGGGAAGCCTGCCGACCGACGCTACGATGAAGGTACTTTCTACCTTCATCGTAGCGTCGGTCGGCTACAGATTGATTTAAAACTCTTAGCTAGAAACACTCATATTTTTAACCGACTTCAAAAAAAGGAGGAGATTCTCAATTCGGTTGTATTTTTTTTTTATGACCCAATAGTGCTATGATTCAGCCATTAGACAGTTGTTACTTACTTAGATTTCCCAGTAACAGTATTAGCAATAGTCCTTAAAATATTTGGCGGTTTTATCAATTCCTTTAGAATATTGCTCTCTGTAGCCAGAGGGAAGCCATTGTCAAGCATCTCATCTAACAACTGTAAAATAAAATTTATATTTTATAAATGGTGGAAAATACATTACTTAGGTACAGACGTCAGCACATCAAGCTACTACAATCTGTCAAATTTCTTTAATAGATTTTTAACTTTATTGCTGAAGCATAAGGCTCAAAGTCGATTGGGAAAAATAAGAATAATGTGTTTCCGTATTTTAGTGTGTTAAGATCGAGGTGCCTCTGGACAAGGATGCCTGCAAGAATTTAGGGGAGGTCTTTGCTCAGTGGTGGGATAGTATAAGCTAATAAAAATATAAAAAAGTGTCTTATGAAAAGAATCATACCTCATAAACCACTACATAATTTTCTTTAATTATAGTCTCTGTACAGTCTGAAAAGTAGTCCTGAAAAGAAAATTAAAACATCATAAATGCATAGTCATTCTTTTAAAAAGTTATTAACTATAATATTTAAACAGATGAGCAAATACAGTATTTTTTCCACATCAATAGTTCTAAATAATAGACTGATGAAACCGTGACTAATAATTGTCACAGTGGTGTTCAAGTACCTCTTGTCGTCATTTCTTAGAACTCGATTCTTCTGTTATATTTTCACATATTACTGATAAGTAGTGAGAGCAGTGTTAGCAAAGTGGTGACGGCCGCGACTTACGAGCTGTAGGTCGTAGGTTCGAACCCAGACAGGCGCTTTACTTTGTGTAAATTATATCATCACCACTGCTCTCAAAACGGTGAAGGAAAACATCGTGAGGAAACCGGCACGTCCTAGAACCAAAAATTCGAAGACATGTGACATCTACCAATCCGCACTGGGCCCGCGTGGTGGATTACGGCCCACTCCCTCTCACAGAGAGGAGGCCCGTGTCCCAACAGTGGGAACATTATAGGCTGATTATGTACTGATAAGTATTAGGAATAGTAATTAACATCAATCAATCAACTACTCATATTTTATATCTACATAAGCATGATCCAGTTTTTCTACCTCATTTCATTTCTCTCGCATAACTCATAGTGTGATTGAAATACAGTTAGCCAATTAGGAACATTGTGGCAGAACTGACTTGACAACACATTGTAGTCAGCTCTGATACAATATGTTGCATCTGCTGGACAATGCTTCTCATGGACCTTGGGTGGGTTGGGTGCATTAGCAGTACATTAAAGTATTGCCAGTAAAAAAGGCTATATTAAAGCTTACTTACTTGGAATGTATCAACAACTCGGTGCAGGAACTCAATCACAAACAGTGGAGCAACTTCTTGCATGCACACGGCCACCAGAGCCACACCACCTCTCTGGATTGATATCAAGTAGTGGTGGGGGGCTGCCAAAACTGGAGGAACGTCCTAGAAACACAATATTATTTCTTAAACATTTTCTTAGTTCTGCCCACTGTCTCAAACCGGGCAAGTTCCAGAGTGACTTTTAATTCTAAGCATAGTGAGGAAACATAAGACTTCTATAGATCTGAAATTACCAACACAATGCAAGCAAGATTAGTGATCTATGCCCGTGCCTTCTTTGTTTCTTCGTTCTTTCTTTGACTATTACAGTGAGACTTACAGGCTGATCATGTTTCTCATTATACTATTAATTCATCATTTAAACCTTACTTACATTGGGAGATGCCCGCTGTGCCTCCAAATAGTAGTCACATACTGATCTCGGAACCACACTTCGCCAATGCTTTTCGAGAAATACATCCCTGTAATTTAAATAGCATTTACAGTTGGGACATAGACAAGGCGGTTTTTAGGGTTTTTTAGTCGCCCAAGATCAATGATTCCGAAAATTTCTACTTGGTACATTATTAATCCACTAAACAAGATACTAAAATTAAAAATTGGCACTGGAGTTATCCTTTTAGATATAGAGAACATTATCCTCTCTGGAATAACTGATACAAGTTACCAAATAAAATTTTAATTTCCGATTTGATTTTATGACAACCGTTGCACGAAGAGATTGGCTCAAAATAAACATAAGGATTTCTGGGTCCAGTCTGTGGCAGTATATGTAATAGACTATTAGTTGAACGAAGCTTTAGCTCAATCTATAAAGGCACTACTGCTCTGCTTGCTAAATACCTACCCAGATGGGTTTATTATAAACAAACTGTGAATCATTGTAGCCTATTTATTAACTACGACTGTGTTTGTAATATTGTTTTATTGAAATTCCACTGTTTGCAATATAGTAAATAGGAGAATATGTTGTGTTTTCACTTCAGTTTTTCGACATTTCCCCTGTTTCTCCCTTTGAAGCTAAACTAAACTTCACAATTAATGACAATTGACAGTTCGCTTGCTTGACATTTTGACTAAATGACAAGTCGTCGAGTTGTCTTCTAGTGTTGCGTGTAGGATACTTTTGTGAGAGAAATCGATACTATGTAGTACAGAGTTGATTGATTTGACACAGACAAGATTTTAAACACAAGATATTAGTGATAGATTTTTAAATTGGGTAGTATTTTTTGGAGAATTTGTTCATTTTATTAATCTTATCAAATCATTCTAGTGGCAATTTATTTGGGGCCGGCGCAAAATGTTGTTCTTCCTTACTTCTCTATTAGTCGTCATCTCGGTGGTCACCCTCTTTCTAGCAACATCATCTTTCACACAGTCTATCCATAGTTTCTCTGGTCTGGTCTTCCTCTACTCTTAAAGCCAAAACTTTCTTCACATTTCCCTCATTCCTCCGCATCACATGCCCATAACATGACCACCGGTTTCCACACAACTTTTAAGCCACCGCCACCGGTGCCATTTTCAGACTTCTTCCCAGTGGCGTAGCTAGCATAGATGTCATCCGGTGCGGACGTCATGGTGTCACCCCGACACAGAAAGCAGTCTATGAACGTTAGACGCGTTGAAGAAGCGACGGAGGCCGAGTAGTAAGAGCGTCCGACTTCCGAGCTGGAAGTTCGGGGTTCGATCATCAGCCCTTGAGATTCGTATTTTTTCATGTGCTGATTAATGTAATTAATCACCTTTTGCGGTCCGGGCTTCGGAAAGCACGTTATGCCGTTGGACCTGGGTACTAACCTAACCATCCTAGATAGTAGTAGTTTGAGATACCTAACAGTAAGGGGCCGCCTCAACGAGCGAGAGAATCGCGACGATATTATCGTCATGCCACGTATTTCTGTACACTCTCTTAGAACGTGTCTCCACACGGCGATGTCATCGCCGCGAAAATTTTATGGCACGGCGAGACTATCGCCGCGATTCTCTCGCTCATGGAGGCGGCCCATAATAGTCGGAACATTTTTTTTTTCTACGGTTATCCTACTCATTCTGTATAGTTATTTAGGTATCGTTGTTTGTGAGTGAGTCTACTATGATGGAAATTAGAGTTGATCTTTGGATATCTGAAATAGGATATCAGAAAATGTGAATTACTACAATCATAATCGATATTATAATAGGACTGCACTGCACTAGCGCTCCTTGACTGCAGGAGACAGGATGGACATAATAATGAATGACATATTGTTTTTAATGTGACATTAGGATAATGACATATTGTTTTTAATGCCATGACACGTGGTTTTGATTATTACTGTGGCCATCAAGTTTTGATGTCCACAGTAATTCCACATTGTACAGTAGAGTTCAATAGTAGTGGCCCTAGGCTTCAAAAATATATGAACGTCAAAAAAGTTCTTGTGACAACTTTATGCATGTACAGACGCCAGCACATCAAGCTAATACAATCTGACAATTTTCTTCAATAGATTTTCAACTTTATAGCTACAGCATAAGGTTCAAAGTTGATTGGGAAAATTTAAGTTTCAGGTAGCACAAGAATTGATGTGCTGGTGTCTGTACATGCAGTACAAGCTGGTTAGTTTTAGGTAACTTACCATTGCCTTATATTTTTGATTCATGAACATGCCTGTTCATGAATCAAATGATTAATGATTTTATTTTGAGTACAGTCGAGTTCTTCAATATTCAGATATTAAAGAACTCGACTGTATACAAAATAATATAAAAATCGTAAATAGCACTTTATCTGTTCATCAATTCTAAAACTCCAAACACGGGATACAACACCTATTTCTGAAATACAACTCTTGTCCAAAACTAGCAATGACTGAATCACAGATACAATAATGAATGATCTATTCTTCAGGTTTTGATTGACATATTTTTTTATTTACATAATTACAGGACTTGATTGGTGATTACTGATTACTCCAAATCCGTCCAGAACTTGAAACAGAAAAAATGTTTTCTCATGATGGCATAATGCCAAGCAGTTGGTTCAGCATAGTAGCTATTCTACAAGATGGTTGGTAAAGAAAACCATAAACCATTGGTCACAGCAAATAACCATAAGACATTCATGAAATTTCTACAAAGATACTAAAGAAATAAAACAAAGCTTTCTGACTTTTTTTTTATTGAGACATCTTAAAATATAAGTTTTAACGGTTGGATTTAGCAACGCGCTCCAACTCATCCTTCTTCTTGATGGCATAAGAGTTTGAGGATCCCTTCGCTGCATTTATGAGCTCATCAGCTACACACTCAGCGATTGTCTTAATGTTTCTGAATGCAGCCTCACGTGCACCAGTGCACAACAACCAGATGGCCTGGTTCACACGGCGCAGGGGCGAAACGTCCACAGCTTGACGACGCACGGTACCAGCACGACCGATCCTAGTAGAGTCTTCTCGGGGACCTGAGTTGATGATAGCTGTCACAAGCACTTGCAGAGGGTTCTCGCCAGTTAGCAGGTGAATGATTTCGAAGGCGTGCTTCACAATTCGGACGGCCATAAGTTTCTTGCCGTTGTTGCGGCCGTGCATCATAAGGGAGTTAGTCAAACGCTCAACGATGGGGCACTGGGCCTTACGGAATCTTTTGTGTGCATACCTGCCAGCAGAGTGGGGCAAGTATTTCGCGTACTTCTCTTTGACGGAGATGTAATCCTGCAGGGACATGTCAGACACCTGGACATCATAGCAACTCCATCTTCCGAATAGCTTAATTTCGGGAATGTCAGCGGCCAGCGGCAGCGGCGCGTTGTCAACAGCCATGCTGCCGCCTTCGACAGTTTCATCATTCCAGTTTTCCTCAGCCATTATGATTGCCTACAAATAAACGAACTAATTAGAATCTATCACAAATCACAAACTAAGTAAAAGTTTACTTTATTTTAATAAATACATACTTTTTCAAGCTAAATAGCGATTATAACCTCGCGTTGTCAAAAGAACACGAGAAAAAGGAAGTTGGCTTAGGTTTGAAGGTTGGCATTACGACTTTGGTGTTACTATATTTAAAAAATCAGGTAACATTCGAAATAAGCATGATTTAAGCTTATTCCACACCAGCCGGTCGATTCTGTAAAAATCTCACCGTGAATACTTAGGTGAAGTGAGTTTGGTTTTGCTAGGAATTGACATTATTGACAGCTCACTCCACGCTCACTTCACCTAAGTTTTCACGGTGAGATTTTTACAGAATAGCACCGCAGTTCACACCACACAATTTGATTGACAATAAATTATTTAGTGTACTGTAGTGGTGATGTTTTAATAAATTGACTTTCTTCTTAGGCGTGATATTTGACTGATTTCCATTAAAATATATTTTTTATGGCTATCTTTTCATCATTGAAAGTCTGACAACCAGTCTTACCAAGGGGTTTCGTATTACCCAGTAACTGGGTTCTGGAGGTCAGTCGCTCCATGTAAAATACTGGTACTCAGCTGCATCCGGTGAGACTGGAAGCCGACCCCAACATAGTTGGGAAAAAGGCTAGGCAGATGATGATCTATCATCATTGTAAACTTAATTTGAAACTCAAACAAAATGATGTGTAGTAAAAAATAAAACCATTGATTATTTAGGTTTTTTTATTATGTCACAAAGAATCCCGTTGTTACCAATTATTTCAATTGTTAATTTGTTACTCCAAAGGTTTTAAAATCCCGCTTTGCCCGACAAAAAATCTGGCAACGCTGACATGCAGCAACATCAAAATCTGTACGTGCACGTAAGATTTACAAATTGTCAGCGAGACGCCGCGCCGCCGCCACTGGCGAATAAAATCGCTGCGTGGCCGAACTATACCATCAGTAATCAGGATAGGTAATTTTAGGCAACTTTGCCTGCCTATAAATGGCTAATTGTCGCTCATATATTATCATAATCATCATTACAGCCGAAAGACGTCCAGTGCTGGACATGGCCTCCCCAAGCACAGCCACCTCGATCGCTTCTGTGCTATGCACAGTTCACACATCTAGCGGATTCCCATCGGTGATATAGTATGTAATATATACTAATTATTCCGTATCGGTCTGTCAGTCATAGAGTAAAGTAATATATGCTGTCAGTCATCAACTGGCACGATGCTCGTATGACAGTGGCATTTTCATTCTTCTAACGTCAGTGATTTTATCTGACAAGTGACAACTGACTGACATCACTGACATGAAGTGACATGTATTTCTGTCATTTTCATTCGGTGAATTGAATCGGTGATTGCGCTGGCGCTTACATTTCACCGTTAAAAAAGCCGTATTAATTATTAATAAGTGGATCCACCTGTTAGAATTTCTATTCGATTCAAGGATTGCATGAATAAGCGCAGTGCACAACACATCTTCCATAAAGTCATCAGGTATTCATAGTAAAGGAGTGCTATCTATCTTTAGGTTACGATTTCTGTAACTGGACAAAGTTCGCTATGGCTGCGTTGAAAACAAAAAATCTGAAACTATTAACGAGGCTTATGCCTAGATATTGCCCACAAGTAACGGCAACAAGAAACCTAAATCTGCAAGAATTTCACAGTAAGGATTTGTTAAAGAAATATCATGTTTCAGTACAAGACTTCCGAGTTCTCGATTCTAAACTAGACACTAAAGCTCTAGCAGATTTTAAGGCTGATGAGTACGTTGTGAAAGCGCAGATCCTTGCTGGTGGTCGTGGTAAAGGTCACTTTGACAATGGTTTCAAAGGAGGTGTTCACCTTACCAAAAATCGTGATGAAGTTATGAAATTAGCAAAGAGTATGATTGGGCACAAGTTGATTACAAAACAAACTCCCAAAGATGGAATATTAGTTGACAAAGTAATGGTGGCAGAAAGTGTCAATATTAAACGGGAGACCTACTTCAGTATTGTGATGGAGAGGTCTTACAATGGGGCTGCAATAGTGGCTTCTCCTGCTGGAGGTATGGATATAGAGACAGTCGCAGAAAAGACTCCACACTTGCTGAAAACTGTGCCCGTTGATATATTTGATGGTATCACTGATGAGTTAGCCAACGAGATTGCAGAATTTTTGGAATTCAAAGGACCATTGAAGGCAAAATGTGCTGAAGAACTTAAAAGGCTTTGGCAACTATTCATAAAGGTATCTAATAATTTATTCAATTATGCAAACTTGCTAGTAACACTGTCCCATTGTCGGGCAAAGAGAAGACACCCAAAAACACACATATAAAAAATGCTTTTTTGTTCCTAGGTAGATGCCACACAGCTAGAGATTAATCCTCTTGTTGAAACTGATGATGGGAGAGTGATATCTGTAGATGCCAAGATCAACTTTGATGACAATGCTAACTTCAGACAACAGGAGATCTTTGCCCTGGATGATTTATCAGAGAGTGACCCCAAAGAAGTAAGTAATGAATAATTCTTCTTTCTTTTCATGGCAATGGTACTCTTATTCATTGTTTTTTTTTTTAATTAAAATCATTTAAGCCCAGTAGATGGGAAGATTTGACTATATGATTAACCGGTTGAATGCTGTTATTACAGAAACGATTAAAAAGTCGTGTATCATGTGGATTCGTCATTATTACAGTCCTTGGTTTGGAGTTTGTGGAGTTTGAGTCCATGTGCACAACAATTATTATTGTACAATCAGTGTTCAGTCTCACTATTGCTATTTGAGCTCTAGCCAGAAGAGGTTAATCAATCCTAATTTATATGAACTCTTTGGTATGATGTTACCTAACTTCAATAACCTACTCCACTAGCATAAAAATATACACAACTATGCATTAATGTTCTACTTATCATTGTCCAATGTAAATAATGGGTATATGTTTATCTCCTCCCTTATCTGAATAACCTCTGTTATCACTTATTTTTCTTTTTTGGTGCTACCAACTTGTGATAATATTTGGATGAAGATAATGTTGCTACTGCTTGTAATAGCAAGCTGACCTTGCTAAGGGGATAAGAAACACTCAAATTCAACTAATGAAGAAGAGCTATGGAGCCATATTATACTTTAAATATGATCGTCCTAGTTAAAGAAGGATCAGAAAAAGAAATCAACCATACTTTTTAGTCCCAGCCCTAATTTTTTTAAGCTAAGTTGTAAACTGGTCCAGCTTATTCATGGAATAATATTTTATTATATCATTCAATACGGTCAGTTCACATAAATAATCTGAATATTTGTACAAAATGGATTAGGTACACATACTTTTAACCAGGGACTTGAAAATGAAATTAATTTCGTTCTGTTACCACTAATATTATTGTATAACGTTCCAAATTTTTTAACAATACTAAAACCTAAAATTATCAATAATGTTACAAAAAACATTATAGAATATAATTTTCCTAGAACAATATTATAAGTAAAGTTATAGGTATCAGTAACATTAAGCTTATCCGCTTGTAATAACATTACAGATCCATTTGTAACGTTATTACAAGCTTCATACTTTTTCGTCATCTTATAAGCCATGAAGCTGGCAACGTTGGGTATCGAAATGAATACCGTTATTCGCATTGACGTGGAGTTGCGGAAACCAGCCCGTATTACCTATCGTTATACTAATAACGAAATATTGATAATATTGTTAGTGAACAGTTTAAGATTGCCTTCAGTTTGTCAGTAAAGGAAGGAATTAATTTTGTTACGATCCTGGTGGAACGGTACAAATTATTGGTACCGCAACTACGCGTAACGTTATTTTAAGTAACGTTTCAAGTACCTGCTTTTAAGTAACTTTTTCTAAGTAGGCTACAAAAGTACAAATTCTTATATCTTTTTCAGAGAGAGGCAGCTTTGCATAATCTTGTGTACATTGATATGGATGGCAGCATTGGATGTATGGTCAATGGTGCTGGCCTAGCTATGGCCACCATGGACATTATCACCTTGAATGGGGGACGAGCTGCAAACTTTTTGGATCTTGGAGGTGGTGTTGGACCAAAACAAGTATCAGCTGCTCTAAAGATATTGGAATCAGACCCAAAAGTAAAGAGTGTCTTCGTCAATGTGTTTGGTGGTAAGCTATCTTATGTCATCGTGTCATTTAAAGTCGTTATTTTAAAAGAGATTTTCAGACATTACATTTTATACATTGTTTGCAGGTATTGTCAACTGTGCTACAATCGCACAAGGTATTATCACAGCATGCAAGGAAAATCCTCCAAAACATCCAGTTGTTATCAGACTGCAAGGCAGTAACGCAGACTTGGCACAAAAACTACTGAGGGAATCTGGTCTACCACTTAAGATCATGGACGATGTTGACGAGGCAGCGAAAATGGCTGTTAAAATGGCACAGTAAAATGGAAATGTAGAAATGTTTGTTGAAAGAATTGTTTTGACGATTCATTGATTTACATTCAAATACAAATTACAAACACATGAATGGACTTTATCCGAATTATTTACTATGCCTGATATCTTGTGGGTGTAGTGTAATCCTGTTATTATAGTGTGCAATAGGAGCTCTCTTATTAATGTGTTCAAAGCTATAGAACCGTAATGTATTGCATATTTCATAATAAAATGTACTTATTTGTAAATACTAAAACTTAACCATAAGGATGGGGCAATTTTCGCCGCTCAAAATGAATACTGAGCAACGTAAATTGCCGGTTTATGCTGGTCAGGACTCATATTTGAAAAAAAACAGCATGATTTCAAATGTTCCAAACAAAAAAAAACTGTATATAGTTTCTCTGACTAAGAAATAAATTAAGACTGAATATTTGTTCTAACTTGCTAACAATAAAAATAAAATAAAAAATTGTAAAGTAGAACAAGTTGTATTTGTGTAAATCGAATGTCTTGCCATGAAATTATTGTTAATGTTTTGAATATAGTTTATAAATTTATAAATATAGAATAAATAATTATCTGGCTTTTCATTTTATATTTATCTAGAATCTGCTCGCAACTTCGTCTGCGTGAAACTTCTTGTTCCCAGATTACGACTCTTGTTGCCCTAAGCAATCCACGCCTGTAGCTCCTATCCACTAGTCGCCTCGTATTTTTCCAAAACATCGACAAGCGTTATGTGAAGTGCATTTTGGGTCTTGTAATATCTTGCTGATAAACAGCCTTGCCTTTAATGTGCTAGAGCAAATACTGTATCGGTGTTGTTTCTGCCTTATGGTGCCCCCCGAGACGTGATGCCCTAAGCAATTGCTTAATTTGCTTATGGGCTAATCCGGCACTGCTTGTACAATTTTGACGAATACGACTTTTGACCTAACACCCTTGACCGACCACCCCGACCCACCCCGTCGCATAGCATCACCAGCCCGCGCTTTCGCTTCGTTTTCACTTGAGACTTTTTCGTTATGATTGGCTCCTATGGGTCATAGCGTGATGTTAAATAGCAAATTTCTCAAGTTGGGCTACCAAATGCAAAAAGATTTTTTCAAATCTGACTGGTAGTTCCAGAGATAACCCTACATAATATGTACAACAAACTTATAAACAAATTTTACCACTTTATAATATTATAGTACAGACAAAATCAATAAATCTGCCTAGCCTTTTCCCGACTATGTTGGGGTCGGCTTCGTGTCACTGACTGGCAGAGCCACCATCAGGGATTTTAATTTTGATAACACAAGAAATTTGTCGAAAATTGTCGTCAAATATCAGAATTTGTCGGTCACTGGTTCAAAAGATTATGGGTGAAAAATTTAAGATAAGGCTTTATGGGTGGCCGATCTGGAGAGTCTCCCCAGCAGGGGCCACATTTATATCTCAAAAACTAGGGCACCTAGCGAAGATCTGTTTTCTCCCATATTTTGTCGCCAATTAGTCGAAATCAGTCGCCAAGTCACAGATTTAATCGGGTCTTAGTTTAGGAGATATAATGAGTTCAATTAGTAAGGTATAGTCCAAGAGCTAGATCGAAGAGTTTTCCGTGAACTCACTCTCAGTCACGTCGGCTTCCAATCTAACCGGATGCAGCTGAATACCAGTATTTTATCGGACCTCCACAACCCAGTTACTGGATAACACGATACGCCTTGGTAAGACTGATTGTCAGTATACTGTATAGACAAAATAAAAAAATGAATAGCTTTATTTTTTAACAATTTATGACTACAGTACAGTAAAATAATTCCAGACGGGTTCCTATATTATCTAAGCGCGAAACAGGTTAATTTTTCTCCCTTGGGATGACGAGTCACTTTTACTGATGGACATGTTGGCTTGGATTTCTTCGTAGAGGGGAAGGTTAGCCAGTTTGCCGCGGGCGGCTACTGATGGCTTTGTATTCAACATTCGTTTCGCAACGCGAATGATATCGTCAGATGTTATTTTTTCTGCAATAAGAAAAATCATAATGGAATATATCTCTATGATCGTCATTTTTTCTAGTCTAATGATGTGGCTTGAATGTTTATTTTATATTTAGGGGTAAGCAGGGCGTATTACTTACCAATTTCATTGATGAAGAATGAGGGTGGCTTCCTTTTGCCGGTCGCAAGAACTTGTCGGCCAACATCTTCAAATACAACTGGTCTTGCTTCTAAATTCATCAATAACATTGACTGCAACTGTGTCTTTGCTCTCTGCAAATAAAAGATCACCATTGTTTTATCTGGATAGGGCTATGCTCGGTGGCTCTGAAGGATCGAATTAGAAACTGGCAGAGAACCAAAGTTATTGAAAAAGCCCACATAATACGCAAAGCTAAACCTCCATCTACACGGTGCAAGTTTCAACGCTCAAGAGCAATAATCATATGCCACAAAAACGCTCAAGAATGGCATCCAAGTGATTCATGATAACACAGGCTGGTCAAGCCAAATAAAAATTAAATATCTTACCCGAAGTTCAGTTTCTCCAACTTTACCGGCCATGTTAGCGAATTCCCGAGCAATAACTAGTGTCGTATCATAAATGCGGTTAGGAGGTGCAGCGGCGTGTATGCAGAATAAGCCTGTGTCGCCGTACGCGTGGTTGTACGCTGTGGCGTTGAACATCCAGTGATATCTGAGAACATAATAGGCTTGTGTAAATAGTAATACCATGAAAAATAAACTGAATTTGAACGCGTTCTGGACGAGAATGTTGTTTCTATGGCCCGATCCTACGATCCGCTACCACAACACATCGCAGCGACAAAATGTGTGCAAGCAGTGGTTACGTGTGAATGGTGTCGCTGCAGCTTCTTGCAGTTGCGTTGTGGTAACTATAAAATCATATAGAATGGTCGACGCAACGTTGTGCTTGCGATGTGGCCGGCCGCTGGTGTGCGGTCTCGCTGGTGGTTGCATTGTGGCCTTGATTTGGTCGGTATCACCCCACGGTTGATTTTGACAACGAAATGTGGTCCGTGTGAATAAACTATTCATTTTCATACAAATTAGCGCTCGTCCACGTGCTGTCGCGGTAGTTGTGGTACATTTGATCGGACCCATACTTCTATTAACGCAGTAATACTTTTGCTGAAATCCCTGGCTGTGAGCCAAGAAAAAGCAGGCCGACTTGTGCTGCTAACCTAGCTTTAAATTAAATAAATACTGAGTACTAGGTAGCCGATTTCTAAGCTGCTCCTCATCATGCAAGACTAAAGGCAGCAACACACTTGTAACACCCGACGCCATCCCACGCTTACTCATTGGCCACATTTTTGTCTTGTTGAGCTATTTTCGTCATTTGGCCAATAAGTAAGCGTGGGATGGCGTCGCGTTTTAATAATGTGTTTCCGCCTTAATAGTTACCTGTTCAGGACATTAGTATAAAGCCGTGTGTACATTCCCTTGCCAGGCCCGCCGGCAGAGAACGAGCCGCCGCCACCCATCATCATGTTCAACACACATGTCGGTACAAAGTCGGGGTCACTGTGAGAACAACCTAGAAAAAGCGAAAATATGATGGAATAAAGAACTTGGAATGGCGAATTACTTCAAATAAATATGCATTAAAAACCTAATAACAAAGCTGCGAAGAGTTTGTTTGTTCGAACGCGCTAATCTCTTAAACTACTGGTCGGATTTGAAAAAATATTTTTGCTTTTGATAGCCCAATGCTTGAGGAAGGATAATAGGCTGTTTAACATCACGCTATGAGGAGGTTAGGAGCCAAGCAAAAATAAAAAAGTCAGGTATAACGCTAAGCGAAAATGAAGCGATGCGACGGGGTGTGTCGGGGGAACAAGAAATTTCACGCGGACGAAGCCGCGGGCAGAAGCTAGTAGATACTAAAATAGAAAGATTTGTTAGCCTTTGAACTGACTAAATGATATGATACTTACTTTCCAACCCAATAACAACATGAGACAGTTCAGGGAGGTCAGATCCTGGATACAGGGGGATTTCGCAATCATCCTGAAATATTATTCATTCATTAGTAATCATGGAAGTAGTAGCTAGAAGTATTTTTTTTTTTAATATGGTTCTGTAGTGTATTGTGTAATTACCTGTTGCATTCCACCAGTGTATTGTGAAATTGAAGCGTCAACGTTCGGTTTGAATGTTTTAAGATGATCCACATGCCAAGTAGGCTTCATTTCCACGAAATATTTATACACGAACTCCACAAATGGTTCATGTTCGACCTATGGATTGAGAAGATCATGAAAATGTACAGCAATCAAAAGACAAAAAAAAGAACAGTGAACGAAACTGAACCGTCACTCCAGTCGTAAGTTTTCACTTCATTCACATCACTTTCACTCATTGTATGGTCCTATGACCACATGATAGAAGGCAACATAATAACTATGAAAAAAAGAAAAAAAATATGGTGTGTATTAGCAGACCCTCTTTTTAGGGTTCCGTACCCAAAGGGTAAAAACGGGACCCTATTACTAAGACTTCGCTGTCTGTCCGTCCGTCCGTCTGTCTGTCACCAGGCTGTATCTCAAGAACCGCGATAGCTAGACAGTTGAAATTTTCACAAATTATGTATTTCTGTTGCAGCTATAACATCAAATACTAAAAACAAAATAAAATAAATATATATTACAGATATATTTTACAGATACATGACGCACAGTTTGGGTTTAGGCTCAAGCTTTCCACTGAAAGCGCAATTCTTGGTCTCAAGCAAACTGTCCGATATTACACGGATAGAATAACGGATAAAATATTTATGCCTGCTTCCTTGACCTTTCCAAGGCGTTTGACCTTGTGGCCTATGATGTCTTGAATTGTCTTGTGGGAGAGGTTGAGGGAAGCGGGAATATCAATCGAACTCCTGGAGATCTTTAAATATTGGTACACTAATCATCTTAATTGTGTTCGATGGGGAGGGTCTCTGTCCGAAATGTACAGGTTGGAGTGCGGGGTGAGACAGGGTGGTTTGACCTCGCCAAAGCTCTTCAACCTGCACATAAACGGGCTCATCGCTGAGCTCAGCAGTATGCGTGTCGGATGCTGGATAGACAACGTTTGTGTAAACAACTTAAGTTATGCAGACGACATGGTACTGCTGGGCCCAACGGCCGGCTCGATCAGGGAGCTGTTACACGTGTGTGAGCGATATGTCACGAGTCATGGGCTTGTATACAATGTTAACAAAAGTGTATACATGGTTTTTGAGGCCTCCGGTAGACGTGTACATAGCGACCCAGTAGTAAAGCTGAACGGGCTGCCACTCAAAAGAGTTGACAAATTTAAATACCTGGGACACTTTCTAACCGGAGACCTCAAAGACGATGTAGATATAGATCGAGAGCGCAGGGCGCTAGCGGTCAGGGCCAACATGTTGATACACAGGTTCGCTCGTTGTAGTATTGAGGTAAAGATTACGCTGTTTAAAGCGTATTGCCAATCGTTCTACACGAGCGGCCTGTGGTTAAGGCATACTAAGAGATCGCTAGATGCCCTGCGTGTTCAATATAATAACTGCTTCAGGATGCTGTTGGGACTGCCGCGCTGTTGTAGTGCGTCCGGTATGTTCGCGTTTGCGCATACCGATGATTTTCCATAATGCGCAAGAAGACAAATTCCATCTTGTCAAGAGCGCGGTCTAGTTCTAATGGCATCCTAAGTATGTTGATGGATAAGTACGACGCACCCTGGTTGTCGCACGCTGTGGAGGTGCTGGTCAGAAAACCCCACAGCTAGTTTTATGTTGCCTTTTTGTTTTTGTTTCTGTGTTGGTTTACTAACAATAGTTTTTAAGAATAATGTTACTAACAATTGGGCCTAGTTGCCATTAATAAACAAAATATTTATTTATTATTATTATAAATATTTAAGGGGGACTCCCATACAACAAACGTGTTTTTTTCGGCGCTTTTTCCTTGTGGTACGGAACCCTTCGTGTGCGAGTCCGACTCGCAAAGTTTTTGTACTAATTTCGTTTTTTTTGTTGAATTTTTCATAGTTATTTTGTTAGCTGGAAAAAGTGTAGTATTTATTTATGATAATCTTACCCCAACAGCTGCAACAACCATTCTATCAGGTGTATAATGATTTTTGAGGTAGTTCAGGATTATGCCACGGTCTATTTTATTGACATTTTCATTTGGACAAATCTTAGGAAGTCCAAGAGTGTTTCCTCTGTAGGCAGCCTGTAAAGAAAATGATAACAACAGTCAATAATATGATTTCATCCCTAAACAAGAACGTCAGGGACTGTATGATGATGTGGTTGAGCTCCTCTGAAGTTCTGAGTTGAGCTACACAATAGGGCTATTTGACTGGTTTCTGATAAACATCTCAGATTATTTAATGGTGTCTAACGAGCCCACAAAAACCTATTACTTCAAATTGCATAATGTATTTCTTTTAAAAAATAGTAAATAAAAATGTACTGTTTAAATAAGCCGCCAAAACGCTATCTTTAACAATATGGCGTCGTGACGTCACGATTCACGTAAACAAATGTTGAAACGGTCGAGATACTAGACAAAAGTCATGTCAACGATAGACAGAAATTTACTAAATCATGACGTCATCTTAAGTTCAGCCAATCCAGACCGTTTTCGATTACGTGGCGCCAGATTTAAAAAGATGAAGTTTTTTCGGGTTTTTTTTTATAAATAATACATTGTTTTGTAGTAAAATTAATGCAAATCGATTTTAAAAGCGATAATCTATACGAGTGTCAATAATTATGACCTTATTTTTTACATTGTCAAATAGCCTATTACTGACAAAGATTGCACTGACAGGACAGGTCCACTCAAATCTGTTTTTTTCTGTTTCGTTGTATTCTGTTGTGACACTAATCTACACGGCCCTCACATGATCTGACCAAGATTATGTCTGGACCTTAAAAGTGACTGAGTTTGTTTCGCCATTTCTTCTCAGGGGTAGTTGAATAGGAAATGTCAACTCCATCTAGCTTTTTCTTTATATGACGTGAAAAAGTGATTCTGTATCCTATTTACAGAATAAACAATTTCATCATTGTTTATATGTGAGAAAGAGAGATGAAGCTATACCACACAAATAGCACCATCCCTTACTGTAAGCAAACAATGAACTTAACACTTCTTGATAATTATGGCCTCTTGACAGGCTGTTACATGTCTTATACATAAAGATATTGTGATATTGTGATTAGTGCCACTAAATTGTAGTCTATAGAGGTATGAGGAACAGGGAGTAAAGTTCACACATACTCTATAGAAAAGGGAGGATCCTCCGACCAGACGGGTGTTGTGTCTGGCGGGCAACTGTCCGATGATTCATGTCGGGCCGTTGTATCTATGCTAGTTGCGCGGTAAACTCTGTAGGTAAAGTTTGTAGATGCCGCTACAAGTCTGATGTAATATTTTGCAAACATACCATATGGATCATGTCCATCAGTATAGTCTCCTGCTCAGGCCTCATGGAGAGGGTCTCCAATTCAAATGCAACAGCCTGTCTCGCTGATTCAATCTCATCTATACTCAGCTGTGGTCTCAATGTCACTTCTGCTAGAACCTGGAACATACAAATTAAAATGAAGTAAACTGACATTTTGAGCAACATAACTGTCTTTTGAGTCTATAAAATTGATGTGAAAGGGCTTTAAAGGTCCGTGGCACAAGTGGGAAGATGTAAGTCCAACCTAGTAAAATGGGGCTACCTTGACGCAACGGCAGAAGGGTGTGATTGCGGAGCTATGTCACAAACCATGATCCACCTCCTATCCTGCCCTCTGTGTCCCAAAACATGCAGTCAAAGTGACCTCTGCGCTGCCACCGACAACGCCGTGGAAGTGGCAAAGTTTTGGGAAAACAAGATTTAAAATACAGTCGTGCCAGCAACACGAAGAAGAAGAAGGGTATGGTGAGGGGTAGAACACCACGCGGATGAAGTAGCGCCGGGCAGCTAGTATCCATACAAAAACCTTCAACCCCCTTAGCGTGTGAATTTCTATGAAAATGTTTTTCTCCACTCAATATATAATTTTATTTTGATTATTTTGCTGCCTGATTTTGTAGATTTTTTTTTGCTTACAATAGAGTGAAGAAATCATCCATGGTATTCAAACTCAAACTCAAACTCAAAGCATTTATTTCAATTAAACCATTTTACAGGCACTTTTGAATTGTCAAGAAGTAGGTCAGTCAGAAAAATGTGATTATGAATAAGTTAGACACAGTACTGTAAAAACAAAATATTTAAAAAAAAAATATGTAAGTTGTAGGTATGCTGGAAGAGATTTCTTTAGAAATAAGCATCAGCTTTGTAGCTATTTTTCTTTCTTTCTTGTCTGTTTATATATGTGTCTGTACATAAATGGTTAAATAAATAAATAAGTCATATTAAGTATAACCCTTTAATTGGCAGAATAATCTTAATAAAAATTTTTGTTTTTGCCACCATGAGTCAATTTTCAGTATACTCGCTTACAAGTTAAGTTAATTTTAAGACCACACTATCGCATTAGGTTACCTGTAATGATAGTGGTAAGGAGATTTTAATTAATAAATTTAGTTTTTATCAACGTCCAGCCGGCTTCACTCTGCCAATTTAAGGGATAAAAAAAGTAATTTAAAAAAATTAAACCCACTTCAAAAAGAAATGAACTCAAAATTATGAAATAACTTTAATTTCGGAAGTCGGTGTCTTGGGATCTGTATTTTAGTTTTAGTTTTTTGCCACCGACTTCCGAAATTAAAGTTATTTCATAATTTTGAGTTCATTTCTTTTTGAAGTCAGTTTAATTTTTTTAAATTACTTTTTATTTGGTAATTTTTAGTTGTTGCACTAGAATTTGACCAAGGTTTTGAGATGTTTTCGCTTTGACACTACACCCGTAGCTCGTATCAATAAGCCAGGCCGTCACACTTTCACGTCTTAGTCCATATCTTGAAAATTCCTGAATTGATTTTGATGAAACTTGCACTGTTCCCTAAGTTGAAGTAAATGTAAGCCAATAAAAAAAGAATGGTCACGATCCGATTAATAGTTACGGAGATATGCGTGTACAAACATACATACGTCTATAAAATTTTGTATATTTGTTTGGAAGCCCTAATAGATTGTCATATGTGAATATAATGCAATTCCAATAATATTACATACATACGTATCGAATTGATAACCTCCTTTTTTTTGAAGTCGGTAAAAACTATTTCATTGTTTTTACCTGAGTAACAGCATCTAAGCCTCTAGAATCAGCGCTGGTGGCATATACAGTGGTGTCCCGAGAACCTTGACAATCACAAATGCCTCCATGTCTCTCAAGCTCTCTGTGCATGACATCGCGAGTAGCATACTTATGTGTGGCCTGAAATGTAACATTTATTATTTTGTCAATAACATTATTTTTGTAGAAATACTTAATATTAACCTGTTAAACCAAACCAAATAATTAAGAGAAATACTTACACCAAAGCTCAGTTTTTCAAGGAAATGGCAAATGCCATTGGGATAAGCAACTTCATATCTTGGACCCGAGTCAATGACCACTGAAAAAAGGAAGCATTATTAGTGCGTCTTACCTGCGTCTGCGTGATGGTTAAAAATAAACCATATGTACCTAACCTCATTAATAATACGACAACTATAAAATAAATAAAACTTGTTTGAGTAAGCTTTTAAAAATTATGCTACTTACCACCAGCAGTGCAAAATTGTCCAAACTTTTTTTCTGACGCCACTCGCAGTCCATTGCTGAGTACAGTGACTTCTGTTAGAGCATCCTCAGTCTCAGCTGCAGAGTAAATCACTGGGGGCAGGCTCATTGGTTCAGACAGCGGTGGCAAAGGCGTTACATTGCCCCTGTTTACCACTGGTGCGGTTATGTTGATTTCCTGACTGTAGTTTTTTATAGTCCATCTATTTGTATTGAACCTGTAAAGCCTATTATGTTAATGATGCAATAAAGCCAAGTATTAGACGTACTGCACCAACCTCAAATATAATGGGATACGTGCCGATCTGTTAAATTAAGTGTGGTTATTATTGAGAAGTAGCCGTAGATTTAACACAAGAAAGCCGTCTTGACAAACAAAAACTATCAAACTTACCCATTTTTCAAAGAAAATAACCTAGTGATGAGATGTTTCATATCCATAGCATGCGCCATCCTCGCTGGGATTTAACACAAAATTTTTGAAACAGGAGTTTTATAAGTTTCTTGGATTTTAGTTAAAGAAAAACCAAGTTTTTTTTCTATAACTTGGGTGGAAATTGTGTGGTAGATGGACGATGGACGAAGCTCATGACACTGACAGCAGACAGACAGACAGTTGTGCAGACAGTCAATGTAAGACGGAGGTTATACGTTCATTCTGATGTCAGTTCAGTCTGTGATTTACGTCAGAATGACGGGAAACTGATTGTGTAACACGTAGAATGATGGAATGATGGTCCAGAATGATGATTATTTAAATATTTTAATAATTTTTGTCAGTCTGGTCAGACTGATGCCAGAATGAACGTGTGTTTATTAGCTATCAGTCTGATGTCAGTCACTGCTTAGACAGCGATGGAGTCGCACGACATGTCGCCGCCTGCGCCGACTCCCTCGCCGCTCCCGACGTCCCCATCTCTACCATTAGCCCCGGAGAAAGAATTTATTCTTACATTAGAAATGTTACCTATTCTTTGGAATAAAAAAAAATTAAATTAAATTCTTTAATTCGATAATAATCAGCATAGTCATCTTCTTCTCCTGTGTCTAAATATTCGGAAACAATATAAATATGACATTAATTTACCAGTTATTAACAATATGATGTAATATAAAAGTACCTATGTTACTGCTATTCGGGTGTACGGACGCCAGCAGGTCAACCTACCCGAAACTGTCAGATTTTCCCAATCAACCTTGAACCTTATGTTTTAGCAATAAAGTCGAAAATCTATTAAAGAAATCTGACAGATTGTAGTAACTTGATGTGCTGGCGTCTGTACAATCAGTTACCGCCAGCAATTAAAGAATTAAATGGAAATATGTTTAAAAATAAATTGAAGAAAATGTTAATTGATAAGGTATTTTATAATCTGCATGAGGGATGTGACAGTATACATAAAAAATCGATTATTAATTAATCGATTATTTTGCCTAGTAATAAAATCGATTAAAAAATAATCGATTTTTTCCTTTTTTTTTATAGATTAAATTAAACGCCTGAAATAACGATAATCACTATCACAGCACTCAGTTTTATTAACCCGTCGCATGAAATTCTATTGTTATCTGTACATACCCTGTACACGCGACATGCGAAGGGTTAATAATAATAATATCAACAAGCGAAACATTAATTTTACACAAAAAAGGTTTTTTTTTTAATTTCTCCTTTCGCAGGAAGAAATTTCTTAGGGTGAATGGATAGTAGTAGACCGCGAAATTAAAATTTTCTTAAGTTTTTTGCAATTTGCAGGTCAGTGGTGTCAGGTTGTATCTTGATCAAAATATTATTCGCGACAATAACAGGTACATATTTAGAGAATTTTAATCCTAAGAATCATTAATACATCTTTCTAAGTTAAAGTTTTGCGCGCCCGTAACAAATATGTATTTACAGAATAAAATTATTATAATCATTAAAGTCATCAACACAACTCTCTAAGACCATGTAATCCCCAAGAATGACTATTTCATGAAATCTTGACATTTGGGGATTATACTAACTTAACAAGTTGTATTACTGATTGTAATGATTATAATTCTGTAAATACATATTAGTTACGACCGCGAATCATATTTTAATCAGCGTACAACTTAATACCGATACCGACCAGCAAATTGTAAAAAACGTAAGAAAATTTGAATTTCGCGGGCCACCTTAGCGCTTCCCCCTTAAGATACAATAACATACGACGAAGATAATATTATTTATTTCATATTTATGGGGATTACAAAAGGATTACAAAGATAAAATATTATAGTATCTTAGCCGTGTGGAGCGCCCTTTAGCGTCATTCATTTATTAGTTAGTGGTAAACTTCGCGGTACTTTGCGGCTTCGCGCTCCTGACTAAAAAGCTGTGTTGCGCGGCCGTTCTAAATTCTAGGTGAAAAAAATCGGCAGTGAATAAGAAATCGATTTTTTATTAATCGATTTTTTGTAATATGTACATCGATTATAAAAATCGATTTTTATAGAAAAAATATCAATTATTAATCGATTTTTTCTATAATCGATTATTTTTTCACATCCCTAATCTGCATGAGTTTTTTGATAAAAAATAGAATTTGTAAGTACCCAATTTCTTATTACTATTGCATATCCGACTCGGGTAGACTGTTGAAACAAACAAAAAAATATGTATATGAACTTTATGTACACAGTTATGCAATAAATATATCTTTATCTTTATCTGTCTCATATCTCATTCAGTAAATTTAAGTGAATTTATGGTCTTTTCATTAGCCACTTTTTATACCACCGCTTTCTTTTTCTACTAATATATATATTATAATATTAGCCCTGTCAACGAAGGCAACGGGAGCATATTATTTTTCTTGTTAAAATCCATACCAAATGCATGCGTGTTATCGCGTAGAAGTTTTCGGTTAGACTGATCGTCAGTCTGACTTACCGTGTAATACCGCGCGTCATTCCATCATTCTGCCATCATTCTAGACGTGATCAAGGTCACAGACTGAACTGACATCAGAATGAACGTGTAACCTCCGTCTTATGAATGACAGATAAAAATAATAATTGTTTCATTTCATTCCGTAAAGTGGTTGCCAGTAATAAACCAAATATAATATAATATAATATTATAAAGCTGCAGAGTTTGTTTGTTTGTTTGTTTGTTTGTTTGAACGCGCTAATCTCTGGAACTACTGGTCCGATTTGAATGATTATTTTAGTGTTGGGTAGTCCATTTATCGAGGAAGGCTATAGGCTATATTTTTTTTCTTCAAAATTAGGGATCCGTAATAAAATTGCTATTTTGTAACACAAGGTGTAAAATCGAAAACCTATTTTTGCGTGCGCTGCAAAAACTATTGACAATAGAACAAAATAATGTACAGTCAGCGTCAGAGAAATGGAACCCCCCCAAGACTTAAAGACTATCGCCCGAGCACGCTCGGGCCCGCCGTCGCTCGTCGCTCGAGCGACGCGGCGGGCGGGCGGCGGCGCGGCGGCGCTGGCGCGTCACGTGAGCCTTGAGCAGCTCCCTCCCCCGCCGCCGCACCAATCTCTGCCCGAGCGCATCCAACGGTCCGCCTCAGATATTATTTGCAAGTTTCATTCAAGTTTTTAATAATTCTATAAGGTATTTTTTCGGCTTCCTTCTGGCCGAACCGTATACCAAGAATAACTTACAAAAAGACACTTTGCGTGCGATTAAGATACGAACCCGCATCACCAGGCGCCAGCCGATCATCGAGACCGTGTCTTATACTACTAGGCTATTGGCTCAGTTGTCAACCTCAACGAAAATTGGAATAGTATTACTCCTTATAACGAACAAGGTTATTAACGGTCTAATCTTCTAGATAATAAGGTTTAAATTTCAACTTTCGTTTTATATTTAATACCTTAGTTTTACAAAATGCAATACGCATTAACTCCTCAATTAACTAAAAGATAAGGTTGAAATTAGCATAGATTTCTTGTTTGGTTGAATATAATGTGTTGATTCCGATTGTTGCACTACCGTCATTTTACTTCAGAAACTTAACTGCTGTATGAACTGCGAGTTAAGGTTGAATTTAGAATACTTCTTCGCTTTATTTAGTAAACTGTGATTGAGGGTATAATTATTTTTTAAATGGTTTCGTTTTCGTGCCGATTCACTTGTGTGTAATTATCTTCGTCGTAATATTATCAAATTTATTAAGTTTTTGACAGTTGATTCTATTAACCGATGGTATGGTTTGATAAACAACTTTTTTGAAGGCTAAAATTGTTGTTATCTGGGAACAGGAACAAAGCATAAAGAAAATAGCACGAGTTATGGGCATAACGGTAAGATTTATGTTATACTTCCACATATTACCTATTTATTGTTGCAATAATGTTGCATTATTACTTACTAGTTGGATGTTTTTATGTATTTCTAATATTATTATTTTCATTGCAGAGAAAAACAGTTCGTAGATGGATACAAAGGTATCAAGCGACGGGTGATGTGAAATGTGATCGCCAAGGCCAGAGAAAATACAAATGGAGCGACAACGTAATATTGTGAAAGTTCATTTAGTGGCACCCT
Organism: Oligia fasciuncula; assembly: GCA_963082905.1. Lineage (NCBI taxonomy): Eukaryota > Metazoa > Arthropoda > Insecta > Lepidoptera > Noctuidae > Oligia > Oligia fasciuncula. The sequence goes on along the minus strand of OY720388.1, from coordinate 14,272,364 downwards.
TCAAAACTTCAAGAAGTGATAGACTGTGACATCCTCTCCGTTATTATAAGGCAATTTACTCGGCAGATTGATTGTGTAACGTATCTGATAAAATTGCGTTGGAACATAATATATGAGCAAGTGTTAATAATTCCCAAAATTTGTGGGATCATTATCTCGTAGTTAATCAAAAACAAACAACCTTTATAATTATTATCAATCCAGATAATCTGGTTTACAAGTAGTCTTGTAATGTATTAATAACGATGCACCATTTGACCTCACATATTTTTCTAATGTTGTGTTAAATAAGGGTTATTAGAAAATGTGATAAAAGAGAAAGATGTATATTGCTATACTATTATAGTTTAGCATGTTGATTCTTCCTCTGTAATTCACAGACACAAAGACAAAATTTCTTTTTTTTTAAAGGTTTTTTTCCGATAAGTAAGTATAAAAAAAAATCTGTTTTCACAACTTTAAATAAAAAAATGGTTGCCTGTAAAGTCGGTTTTACGGGCGAAGATTTTACGTGACAACGACCGATCATCCGATCATAGTTGAGTGGGAGAGAGACGCAAGGCATTCGGCGGGCCTCTCTCTCGTTCGGTGACTCATCGTAACGTTACCGCGCGTTACACTTTTTCATAAGTGACTCCCAGTCGCAACCTAATTTAAGACGTTGTCACGTCAATAAATATTATTGTCGTTATGTTTCTATAAATATATATATAAACGAACCTTTATCTAATGTTAAACGTTCTAAACCTCATCCAGGGTATCTATTTTGTGTTTAGTTAATATTCTAAGTAAATAACCCCAATTTAACACAGATAGAAAACTGTATACTCAACCTGGAAGTGGATTCCATGAAGTCCTAGAAATGTAATTAGAAAAATAAATGAATATTGTTTATCAAAATGCCTAGCTTTTATTACAAACCTCCATTTGATTTCTTAAATAATAATTAACGAAAATCACCTAATAAAGAAACTAAAAAAAAGGGTAAATAAATAAATAAATAAAATAAAGGAAAAAGAAATCTTCTCATCCGCGGATTTGAACTCGTGACCACCGCATCGCCAAGCCGCAGTGTTAACCATTAGACCAACACGCCACTTACGTTACAATACGAAAAACTTAAATAGGTTTGATGTCAATACCAAGGGGGGGACCTTATTTGTGAAGCGAACTGTACTACGGGTTTGTAGAGCCCATTAAGACCTACAAAAAAGTCCGCGAGAACATATATCTAGCTATCATGTTTTAATCACAATAACCGATTTTGTGTTCAAAATAATTATTAAATCGTCTGAAGAAAAAAAAACTACGTTAAATATGTATCGTAATATTAATCTTTATCGAAATTAAGCATTATGTTATCAAGAGTATCTTTATGAAGAAGTAAAATACTTTTTGTTTCATCTCAATCGGATATTTCGTTTAAAAGTTATCACGTGTGTAAGATGTTAAGAGTTGGTACATACCTATTAAGGAGTTAAGGGCCATAGAGTTTTTTATCTATACTAATAATAAAGCTGAAGAGTTTGTTTGTTTGAACGCGATAATCTCTTTAACTATCGGTCAGATTTGAAAACTTTTTGCATTTGATAACCCAATTCTTGAGGAAGGCTATAGGCTATTTAACATCACGCTATGACCCTTAGGAGCCGAGCAAAAAGAAAAAAACTCAGAGTGAACGGTAAGCGAATACGAAGTGTTGCGACGCGACGGGGTGGGGGTACAAGAAATTTCACGCGGACGAAGTCGCGGGCAGAAGCTAGTAAACCAAATAAAGGCTCTTACACAACGGCGCGACTTGTCGCGCGACGTGTCGCCTGGCGATTCTGCGATATTATCGCGCCGCAACACCTTTCACACAAGCGCTACACCGTGTAGCCGCGATATCGCCGCGACACCATACAAAATGAACATTTAGTATGGTGTCGCGGCGATATCGCGGCTACACGGTGTCGCGCTACTCGTCGCGCCGCGACACCGTCGCGGCGCGACAAGTCGCCCCTGTGTGAAGTGTCGCGCGCGTTTCCATAGAAATTGTTCTATGGATATATATCGCAGAATCGCGTCGCACTGTCGCGTCGCGCCTGTGTGTACAAGCCTTCAGTCTCTGGAATAATAATTCATTTGCCAGCACCAGCATCATATTGTAGTCTTTGGCCAGCACTGACCTTTACTTGTATGATAGGTCCGTGAATGAAGGGTTTATATTCGTTCAAGACAGATCACAGAGTACTCTTTGCCCGCGTGCAATGCGTGCACTTTTTAGGATTCCGTAGCCAAATGGCAAAAACGGAACCCTTATGGATTCGTCATGTCTGTCTGTCTGTCCGTCCGTATGTCACAGCCACTTTTTTCCGAAACTATAAGAACTACACTGTTGAAACTTGGTAAGTAGATGTATTCTGTGAACCGCATTAAGATTTTCACAAAAAAAATAATAAATTATGGGGGTTCCCCTTAATTAGAACTGAAACTCAAATTTTTTTTTATATACATACGTTTGGGGTATCATGGATAGGTCTTCAAAAATGATATTGAGGTTTTTAATATAATTTTTTTCTAAACTGAATAGTTTGCGCGAGAGACACTTCCAAAGTGGTAAAATGGGGGGGCCCTGTAACTTCTAAAATAAGAGAATGATAAAACTAAAAAAATATATTATGTGCGCCGATCTACGACTTCTAACTTCTAACCTGTTAATATTTGCTAATTACCTTTTTGAAAATGTTGATAGGCGATTGCAAATAGATGCGGTCTATACTGACTGATCATGAAATTCTCCTGAGTAAAATTGAATACAATGGAATACGCGGAAATTTATTGCGTTGGTTCGTGTCATACCTCGAAAACCGGTCACAGAGGGTGGTGGTTAATGGTCATCAGCCTGTCTCTGTTAATATTACTTCCGGAGTTCCACAGGGCTCTATTCTGGGACCGCTATTATTCATTAAATTATTTATATCAACGATATTAAGAAATGTTTTCGAAAGTCGAAATTCTTGATGTATGCTGATGACCTGAAGGCGTTTCAAGTGATACGTACTATGGACGACTGCCAGTCATTTCAGGAGGACCTAGATAGACTAACTGCCTACTGTATTGACAATAAGCTGCATCTTAGTATCCCCAAGTGTAACTATATACACTTTACTAAGAATAATTCAAATCTTCAATTTCAATTACACTTTGACGGCAAGCTGTCCTTAAACCAGCATATCGAAGCCATAGTCAATAGTGCTTTTAAAATGTACGGATTTGTGATGAGATCTTCAACAGAATTTAAGCGTGCCTCAACCTATCTCTATCTGTATAAGACGCTCATTCGCTCCCAGCTAGAATATGCGGTCCCTATCTGGAACCCCTTATACCAAAAATACGTAGTTGAAATAGAAAGGGTCCAGCGCAAGTACCTCCGTGCTATGTACAGTCACGAGCAAAAGTATGTATACACTTGGCTTTATTCAAAGGCGATTTTCTCCTTTATTTTTTAATGTTTTATATTATTAGGAACATAGTATTTTCGAACCAATAGGTTTATGTAAAGTGTTGTATTTTTTTCAAATTCAAATTTATTTATTTGTACACATAGGTGAAATGTAGTTACATGATGGATAAAATAATAAGATATGTTGTGTCACTATGTGCTGCCTTGCAAGGCGTACAAATATTGCTTACACAGTAGGTAATGGATGTAAAGGTAGGCCTATATAATTATAGATTACTGCTGAGTAACAATCTTCGTAACAAGTCTTATAAAATTATAGATTACTGCTAAATAACAGTATTAAATCTCTAGCAATAACATAAACAAAGAAAATAGTACAAATTAAGGCTTATCAGATTATAGATTACTGCTAAATAACAGTATTAAATCTCTAGCAATAACATAAACAAAGAAAATAGTACAAATTAAGGTAATTTCAACGTTGCATTCGATAATTCATGAAAAAATCGCTATTGAAAGTTGCCAAGTGTTGACATATTAGTGCTCGTGACTGACAACAGATGTTAAGGGACACCTAATTACTTTACTCTTTGTATGGGACCAAGACTCATCTGTCATACTACCGACTTCTTGATAAGTACGTACGGACGCCAGCAGGTCAACCTACCCGAAACTGTCAGATTTTCCCAATCAACCTTGAACCTTATGATTTAGCAATAAAGTCGAAAATCTATTAAAGAAATCTGACAGATTGTAGTAACTTGATGTGCTGGCGTCTGTACAGTCACGAGCACTAATATGTCAACACTTGACAACTTTCAATTGCGATTTGTTCATGAAATATCGAATGCAACGTTGAAATACAACACTTTACACAAACCTATGGGTTCGAAAATACTTTGTTCGTAATGACATACAATTTCATTCAAAACTAAAGGAGAAAATCGTCTTTGAATAAAGCCAAGTGTATACATACTTATGCTCGTGACTGTACAAGCTTATCAGCTTGGAGAACCGGCGCAAATACCTGGAGGTCAACGTGCTTCATGATATAGTTCATAGTCATTTTGATGCCATTGATCTAACTAGTAAGCTGTGTTATTCTGTCCCCCGAACGGTTCATGTGCGTAAGGTTCGCACACTTACTCTGTTTGCACCACAGAACACTATTACAGATTACTCAATAGGGTTTGCACTAAATTCTTGTCGTACGAACTCTGGCTTACGCTGCCCTATTCATAGAATGTTGGAATCCTATAATTCTAATTTCATTGATATCGATTTATTTGCATGTTTGAAAAATAAATTTAAACCTAATATTATAAAAAAATTATTTATAATATTAGGTTGGTCAAATTTTTGTAATCTTGAATTAATATTATTATTTATTTATTGCATAATTTAAGTAAATGAAATTGTTTATAATCTGATTTAGTTTTGTATCTAAAGCTAGCATTATAGTAACTTATTTATTTGTTTTAAAATATTTCTTGTTAATTTTAATATTTCTTGTTAATTTTAGTGCTCGTCTATATGCAACCTTCACAGGTTGCATATAGACGAGCACTAAAATTAAAAGATCACTCTTTTAATATGTCCTATCTGCGGATAATGTAGTGGACTGCAACATTGCTTCCTATACTTTTGTTAACCTTATGTATTATAGTATATGTTGTAGTTGTTTATTATCCCTTAATAAATAAAATAAAATTATCATGTAAACTTCCACCGAAAATTGGTTTGAACGAGATCCAGTAAGTAGCTCGCCGGTGAAAATTTTAAAACATATGATGGTACGGAACCCTCGGTGCGCGAGTCCGACTCGTTCTTGCCCGGTTTTTTGTTATTATTTCTATCACTTTTTTATTTATTTATTTTATCTACGACCAACTCCTTGTCTGTCACTGCTGTCCTGTCACAGACTTTAAAATATCAAGGCCCGTGCTCCTTGTTAATAAGTTCAATATTATGAATATTTGTTTGGATAATAAATATTGTTGATTTTTTGTAAAGAAATGAGTTTATTTTATGAAATAATTTTGTGGGGAATCAGGATTTTGCTCTCCCCAAATTCGGGGATTTTGCCCAATGATTTTGGGGAATCTGGAAAGTCGGCATTGGCAACGCTGACTCCATCAGACAGACTGTCAGTGTCAGTGTCACTTCCAAAGTTCAACTCAGTTCAACTTTTGGATTGGAGTTGAGTTCATTTGAGTTTTACCGAAGTTATGTTTTGAGTTGTTTGTTTTACTTGAATAAAAAAACTGAGTTTGTTGTAAAATATCAATAGTAATTAGATTCAAGCATGCATATTGTTGAGCAGCAACTTCGACAGAATAAAATTTCGATATTAGCCCCGTGGTAATCCCGTAAAAAATGTTTTTTTGGCTTTCTACTTACTATGTATTTATTGTAATTTATCTTATCTGACAGTACATTTAAATCTTAAAACAGTGTAACTGTGTGTGTACCCTTGGTCTTAGGCGTGGCAGCTAAAACGCAAAATGACTTACAAATTATTGAGAAGGGTTTTTAGTTCCTCTTCAAAATCATACAACAAACGACCTCAAATATGTATTGTTGGTGCTGGACCTGCAGGGTTTTATGCAGCGATGCATCTTAATAAGAAGCTGGACTCTGTAAATATTGATATATTGGAAAAACTTCCTGTACCTTTTGGACTGATTAGGTATGTTTCATTTCAATACATTCCTACTTAATAATATTACCTATACATAATTCGCTTTATTAAAGTATTCTATTATTTGGGGAAAGAAGTATATGAGCAGCTGAGTAAACATACAAGAACTTGTGTAAGAATAAATTTAAAACTTATGTATCTAATACCATAAATAATACAAACAATTTTGTTACCGTCCAGGTATGGAGTGGCCCCAGATCATCCAGAAGTGAAAAATGTTATAAATCAGTTTACTAAGGTAGCCCAACAACCCAATGTTAATTTCTATGGAAACATAACTTTGGGAAAAGATGTAAATCTTCAACAGTTGAGACAACATTATGATGCAGTGCTTTTGGTAAATATCCTTTAATGCTTTTTTATTAAATTAGCCTGCAGTGGGCCACTGCTGAGCAAAGGCCTGCCCCAAATCCTTTTAGGCATCCTTTTCTAGAGGCACCTTGCCTCCTCCTCTATGATGTCTCGGCACCTTTTCCTGGGGTGGCCTCGGCGGTGCCGCACACCCTCAGGCAGCTGCTTCAATACTTAAATCAAAATGTTTTTTTTAGTTCTTTCTATGCTTTTAAGTACCTAGGCGGTGCCGCACACCCTCAGGCAGTTGCTTCAATACTTTAATCAAACAATTTTTTTTTATTTCTTTTAATTACCTTATATTTCAGACTTACGGTGCTGAAGAAGACAAAACACTTGGCATAGAAAATGAAGATGCAACTAATGTGATAGCTGCTCGCAACTTTGTAGGATGGTATAATGGACTTCCATGTGACAAAGATTTAAAAGTAAATTGATTTTTAGATTTGTAAAACTGCATCAGATAGACATGTATTAAGGGGCTTACAGGACCTAAACATTAAAAACGCAAGTTTTAGGAACAATAAAAGTATATGATCGACTACAGTAAACAAAATCAGAAAAATATATGATTTTCTTCAGGATATATGCTAGGTAGATAGTGTGTTGAAAACATAATACAACTAATTTGTTACAGTAGAAAAAAATCATGAAGATACCTCTAAAAACTTTCTTTTTACAATAAAAACCATACTAATATACATACAATTATTCTGATTTTTTGTCAGATTATTCCACAAGCAACATACTAAAATACTAGTGTTTTAATTTTTTTGTCCAAACAATAGATTTTTTGTAATTAAATAATTGCTTCATATTTTGCAATAAATTATTTAATTACAAAAAATCTTTTGTTTGCTGCATCCGGTTAGATTGGAAGCCGACCCCAACATAGTTGGGAAAAGGCTAGGCAGATGATGATTTTGCAATAAATTACCAGCGTTGTGTCACCGGCCACCGCACTTCTCTTTCTTTTCTATGCAATCCAACAGTGACCGCGCTTTAGGTCATGTAAGCCCCTTAAACATTTAAATATGTATTTGAAGTTCTTAATCAGTTTACTTTTTATAAGAATTCTAAAAGCCACTTTTCTTACAGATTGACTTGTCCTGCAGAACTGCAGCCATCCTTGGGCAGGGAAATGTTGCATTGGATGTTGCAAGAATTTTACTTACTCCTATTGATGAACTGAAAAAAACTGACATTACAGAACATGCTTTGAGTACTTTATCTGAATCTAAAGTAAAAGAAATATATTTAGTTGGTAGAAGAGGACCTTTACAAGTTGCTTTTACTATAAAAGAACTCAGAGAACAACTTAAACTGAAAAATTGTAGAACAATATGGAATGAGAATGACTTTGCTGATGTGCACAAAGTAGTTCCTGATCTACCTCGCCCTAGAAAGAGATTGACTGAACTTATGTTAAAATCTTTAAATGAGAAGCTAACAATGACTGATGATAGCAATATTAAATATTTCAAACCAGTGTTCTTTAGAAGCCCAAATAAATTTTTAGTTGATGATAAGAAGCAATTAACAGGAATTGAATTAATCTGTAACAAACTTGTTGGTGAGAGTTTGGAAGATCAAAAATGTGTGCCTACTGAAAAGAAAGAAATACTGAATTGCAATTTAGCATTCAGAAGTATAGGTTACAAGAGTGTTCAAGCAGACAAAGGCTTAGTACTAAAATATGGCTTTGTAACCAATGAAAAGGGGATTGTTGAAGATGCATCTTCAAACTTAGCCAAGCTTTATGTGGCAGGATGGCTGGGCACTGGACCTGTTGGTGTAATATTACACACAATGGGAAATGCATTCCAAGTGGCTAAAGTAATACATGAAAATTTAAATAATGTTGATGACCAAAATAAAGGTGGCTTTGAAGAAATCAAGAAAATCATAAACAAGAACAACAGCAATGTTATAGATTGGAATGGTTGGGAGAAAATTGATAAATATGAAAAAGAACAAGGTAAAATCCTAGGCAAGCCACGTGAAAAAATTTGTAGTGTAGAAAAAATGGTAGAAATTGCCAAAATATAAGGCAAAATATAGGTACTTCTTACTTAAATATTATTTTTATTTTAATAGTTAATTTTATTTAGTATTTGTAAGAATAGTTTTATATAAATCGGAAAAGGACATTTAAAACCAATGAATTATTTATATTTTTGTTCATGTATATACAATAAAAAAATGTTTTAAATAAAATACAGGTGTTTTATAAAAACGATTTTCATAAATTCACCACTAGCGAAAGAATACTGAACGGCTCAAACGCACACTAATCGGAATCGTAACGTAATCACCTCGCCTCGGGACAAGCGCGAACCGCGGTGCAGTTCGTTACGGCTCGTCGTCCCCGCGCTTATGGCTCGTCGTCCCCACGCTTGCGTCTCTCCGTACCCGAGCTTACGTCTCTTCGTCCATCCTTGCCCCTCTCACCCCTCCGGTCTGCCTGCTGCACCATCAACCAGCGGTCGCCTAGCCGTAGCCGAGTCGACGTATCGGAGCTTCTGATCCGCTTTGGTTACGTGCTTACGTTAGGTTGACGCCTGTTTGACGGAAAGACGAAAGGCGATACGGTGCCGATCCCTTTCCAATCCGATACGTGTGTTATGACCAGCAGCGAGCAGCGTCCGCTCTCCTCAAAGTGACTGGCGACGTGACATTAGAAGAGCGATAGACGATACCAAAGTTACCGTTTCGGTTTTAATTGATTTCTCCAATGCCTTTAACGCCGTCAGCCACGATAGTCTCCTTTCTATCCTCTCTCACCTTATGGTTTCGTCCAAGGCTCTGCAATGGTTCTCTTCTTATCTTCGAGGACGTTAGCAGTCGGTTCGCGTCGATCAGAGTTCGTCGAGTTGGCTTGACCTGGATGCTGGTGTTCCACAAGGTGGTATTCTTTCTCCATTGTTATTCTCTATTTTCATTAATTTTATAACTCACTGTTTTCGATGTTCGTATCATGTATATACTTATGATCTGATGTATACAGCTGAGCGGGTAGGTTTGTCGGAGTCTGTGTTAAAATTGGTCCATCTATTTTAATGGGACCCTGTATATTATAGTAAATAGTATCTAAGTGTATATAACCAATTTATGTATTTGTGGACCTAGTTTTAATAGTTTTTTTTATCATTGTTCGTCTCAATCAAAGCACCTGCCATCCAATCTCTTCATCACCCTTGGTTGACTTGACTGGTAGAGAATGCCTAAGGCATTAAGTCCGCCTTTGTACCTTGTTGTGCGAAAATTTTAAATAAATAAATAAGTAAAAACCAACGTTGGCCTAAAAGTATGGACGTAATATAATTTTATTACGTCCATGCCTAAAAGACATTGATCGCTGTCCCAAGCTGGATGTCATTTACTTTTTTTTCTATTTGTCAAAGTCAATGTCAACGACCCGGCTGTCAAATCACAGACTAAATTAATAGACTATATTTTATTTAGTAAATGTCAAATAATCAAATTGTTGTGTTGGTTGACGACTTGACGAACGAAACACGCACGAAAGTATGGTTTGTATTATTTATCAATTATTACCACAGACCTCAGTTAATTAGTACTTCACAAATAAAATATAAATTAGATGCGAAAGGTGAGGAACCCTTCAAATAACCAATTATTAAAATATTGTGACCTAACCTCTAAAAACTTGTTTTGGTCAGAATGTCCAACGAAGTTAAAATAGGTGATTACATTATCATCCAGAAACAAAACTTTAAAAAACTGATCAAATTTAATAAGTCTGATTCGACTATTAGCTTGGGAAGAGACACTATCAATTTGAAAGGGTTAGAGGGCTCCCAATATTTCTCTGTATTTAAAATGATACCGAAAGTGAATAAGAAAAAAAAAGAATTCACTGTAGAACTAGCAGACGAAGCCGTAAATTTGAAAGATGAAATTGATATAAAAGTATCTGGAAATGACAACAGAAATATACTTGATGATGGACGCTCACAAAAATTGTCAGCGGCTGATATAGAGACACTGAAAAGTGATTCTAACAAAGCATCTGATATTGTTGAAACATTAATCAGTAATTCAAACACATTTCATAATAAAACGGAATTTTCACAAGACAAGTATTTGAGGAAAAAAGAGAAGAAATATTTTGAATACTTTCAAGTAGTAAAACCAAATCTTCGAATCATTAGTGAAATAATGTACAAACTTGAACCGAATAAAATTCAAAACTTACGAATTGATACACTGTCACAAATCATAACAATGGTTAATATTCATTGTGAAGGGAACCATTTGTTGTATGATTCTGGGTCCAATGGCTTAGTGGCTGCTGCGTTATTGAGTGTCATTGGGCAAAATACAAATGGTAAATTAGTACACATGCATCCTGGTAACATGTCACAGAAACAAGCACTGTTAGCTATGAATTTTCCTGAAGAACAGATGAACAGATGCGTTTCAGTCAATGTTTATTCTGCACTCAGACAATTTTATCAAGGATGTGACACTCATAACACAACAGAACCTGAAAAGGCTGCAAATGGCACTGAGGAAAACCCATTAAAGAGGAAAAATGACGACAACACAGAAGAGCAAGAATCTAAAAGAACTAAACTAGATGATATTGAGAATAAACCTAGTGAAAATGCTAATAGTAACATAGATTCTGAGCCCTCAAGGCAAAATAAAAAACCGAAATGGCACTTTGACAATATAGCTGCCTCAGAACTGCTGCATAATAAAATGGATTCATTAGTTATAGCATGTAAAGAAGACCCACAAAATATTTTCAATGAATTAGTATCGTTTGTGAAACCAGGCAGGCCGTTTGTGATTTACTACAATGTTGCTGAACCATTGCAGCAGTTGTATATGTCACTGAAGGCACAAAGTAATGTGGCTGCTCTGAAACTGTCATGTAACTGGATGAGAAATTATCAGGTCAGAATTATTTTTCTATTCCAAAAAATTGTTTTGTATGTGATGCTACTGGTACATTGTCGTGATAACGCGAATTACATTTCGTGATTTCGCGCGCTCTCGGCATTAAATCGTTAATTAAATTTTATACAGTGAACACATAGTTCGTTTTGGCAACAAACTATATTATTTTAATGTTATAATCCCTTTTAAAGTTTCGTCCCGTTTCACCCCATTTGACGATAGTTCGCGTTATCGCGATAATGTAGCCGTAACAGTTCAGGTCAGTTCACACCGAGATGCGACTCGACGCGCAGTTTTCAAGATAGAAATACAATTACAGACCTTATCTACTACACAAAAAGATACACGATTCAGTGAGCTACGCCGCGCGGCGTTGCTCGACGTAGTAGACACTACAAACTGCGCCCTTTCGTATGATACCCCACACATGCCCTAGTAGTCCCACTTCGAATATTTCACACTTCAAAAAAAAAAAACTTTCTTATTTGCAAAAAAGTTGGGCAAACGTCATCTAAAACTATACCAAAATTCAAGTTGATAGCATTAGTAGTTCTTGAGATATCCAGCTGTGACAGACAGACAGACAGTCTCACCATAAGAGTTCCATTTTAGTATGGAACCCTAAAAAGTTACATGCCATAGCTACCTACAGTGATCAAGTCATTTGTGTTACTGTTATGTTAGGTACATTAGTTTTTCTGAAATAAAGTTTTGCAGTAAAAAAAGCACCGCCTTTACAAGCAATTATTTTAGCAGTCATGAAACTGTTGTTGTTCAAAAAATTTTGAGCATTACAGATTTTATAAGCTTGTATGAAAAAAAGGTGGTTGGTTACCCATCAAGTGGGATACAATTACTTACTTTTCATTAATTTTTTACAGGTGCTGCCAGACAGAACACACCCAGAAGTCACGATGAATGCTTCAAGTGGCTTTTTGTTAAGTGGTTATGTTCTTAATAAATAAAAACGTACTTAGAAGTATTTTTATCATAAGGATTGTAAATGTAAATAAAATAAGCTACAACTTTTTATAAATTTATTTATTTCTCTCATTTACTCAATGAACATATCATGTCTAAATGCATTATAAAATTTTATGAATCACTATGACTGACATGCAATGAATTGAGACTGTATTTTAGTAGATACATTGTAATATCTTCTGTTAAATTTCCTTTGTATTTTTATTTGATACCTTTCATAATTTATATTCATACTTCTTAGTCCACATAAAAAATTGGGGTATCTATCTAGGCAAACCTGATCATGTATAAATCACAACAGTAAATTTCTTTATAAAATTTCATAAAATTGTGGAATACAAAACCACCAAATACAAAATGGAAACATACACAGAACAACCACTAAGTACTCAGTTATTATATCGTTCAATACACCGTGATGAAAGCTACAGTGTCACATACCATACTGTGGAGGAATGTATTTCAGTCTAATGTGGGTTGCATTTGGTGTTGCTCAGTGATATATTAACACTATTATTATATGAAAAATAACTTAAATAATTGATAGTAAAAAAAAATACATTATAAATATTCGAGAGGAACATTGATTGCTGCGACCTGCGTGAATTATGATACAATATATAAGCGCAATAATGAAATGAATTTGGCACTTATCTAATTATAAATAAATTAGGCTTCAGTTTCTAAGATGCTAAGCAATTAGTAACGCTATGAACTGCTTGTGTTGATACATGTTGTGCTGCAACAGGGACCAATCGTGTTTCATCAATTTAAAAACCATTTTCAAAAATAAGGACTAATTTATTTCACGCCACATCCTACTTTATACTCGACTATTAGGCTCATATCACTAATTCTCATTGCCAATTGTTTTTAAATCTGCCAATTGCAATGGCTAGATCTTTGTCAATTTCTTATAGAAACATCATTGATAAGATATAAATACCAAAAGGTGTGTCCACATTGAGCAATCAGTAGCTCGCTTGTTTTGTGTCATGGACATGTTCATTATAGACGTAACTACATTTATAAAAAATGTTATCGCTGTCACTAGCACCATTTTTGCAGTTTAATTTTTATTTTACCATTACATAGAAGATTACATTCATCTGTGTTACATGGCCACTGTTCGATTTCTTTCTACAAGAGGGGAATGTTTTAATCAAGAAATGAATGATATGATTATGATATGATAGAAGCATAGCATTGAATATACGCCTACAAGCAATTCATATTATACAAAAATCATTACAATTAACTTGCGCTCTACACTTGTAAATATGAATTCATTCAAATAATTAAATAAGATATATTACTCGTATATTACAGAATGTTATCGTTAAATAAAAATATCAGTTTTAAATATTATAATTTCTTTAAATCTAAAGTTCAATCTAAAACTGAATAGCTAATAAAGCGGTAAGAGAAATCTAGAGATCTTTCGAATTGTCAGTTTGATTCAACAAGCGAAATATAACATTAAAGTACTCACTGCCTGACAAAGACTCGAAAAACTAAATAGTAAAGCAATAGAGCAGCCACATTTAAGTTTTTTAAGGGTTGTATATACTCCGCTAATGTATTGCTACATTAAAATATTGGCAAGCTATATGCTAACACTATACAATAACGACCGATAAACATGCCGCTGATTGTCCTAATGCAAATATAGACGCAGATATCCCATCCATATTATATTTCGCTGAATGGAAATCATTTTAAGAATTTGTCTTATAATATAAGATAACACAATAATTCAAAACCAAAACAATAATACTGCACCGGAGTTCGCACCAAACAATATATAAATACACAAACTATTTATGCATGCAGTATCTTTAAGTAAAATATGTTAAATAATAACTTTGGTATTGGTGTTAACATATCGAAAGGCATAAATCGCTGTGAAAAGAACAGCACTAAACGCTGAAGCCGTAGCGTAGATTCAAACGAACTCAAGTCTCGGCTTGGCCGGTAGCGCGTCGTCACAAGGGCGCCGACACCGATTGACGGTGAGGCTCGCCCAGCTATGAAGAATCCTCGTCGTACCACGTGCGGAAGTCGCAGCTTTCGTCATAATCGTCCTGCAAACATATATTACGTTAACCAATCTGCATTTTAGTTGTCCGTGCTACAATACTGTTTGTTAATGTTATTAAGTAACCAACTAACCGCCATCCAAGCATGGTCGAGTACGTCTTCGGCAGCGAAGCGTAGTTCGGGCTGTGGACGCAGCATGTTGGTGACGAGGTCGATGGCGCCGGCAGACACGCGCTCCCAATGTGGCGCGGGGAACTCCAGATGAGCCGACAAAATTGCGTCGAACAACTTCTCTTGATCGCCGTCAGGAGATGAAAACGGCGGGAAACCGCACAGCAAGATGTATAAGATAACGCCAGCCGCCCAAACGTCGATCTGCAATAAAAAGAGAACGTGATTAATGAAGCAATAAGGCTAGATATGTAATACATATAGACAAAATCGTGTTAAAAGTTCAAGTTCACACAAACAGTTAAGAACAGTGGGAAAAATACGTTATCTTCATCTACAAGAACCAGTTTTACATAATGGCTTCAATGCTACCTAATGTATTGTTTAATATAATGTGAGTGGCACGTTTCCGAGTATTATGAGGTAATACGGACGTTTGACGAACAATACATGCTTTATTAGGTAATCGATGAAGAAGTATACATATATTTCGATTTTGTCTATAACAGCCTGGAGTTTGAATTTGTGCCCGGTGATGGCAATAAGCTCGCCCTCTATTACATGGGACTTAAACATAACTGGTGGAATGTGGGAGCGCCTCCGTCTAAACCTTCAGGGATTACAGGCCTGATGTGTATTTTTACCCGACTGCTGTGAATCCCAAAAGGAGGGTTATGTGTTTTTATACCTTTAATCCATATCCAGTCTCGAGCAGTATTTCGGGCGCTACGTATGTAGGAGTGCCGCAGACTGCGTGGAGTGGCCTCCATACTTCTACTGCCAGGCCGAAATCAGCCAGCTTTAGGCCGCGTATGCTGCCGTCCGAACCTACTTCCACCTGGAAATACATCCATGTTACGTAATTTTTGTCTTTAACAGTACAAGTTTCAGAACAGATTATTAATATGTTTTTTTACTGAGTTGCTTCATGAAATATGCAATGAAATAAATATACAAATGAATTATGATTCATATTTAGAAGAATTAGAAATGTAATATTTTTAATAAATTGAAAGAGCCAATTCTTATAACATGCCTCCACTTTGGACGAATTCAATGAAAGATTATTTTTTCAAGGTTTGTTAGTTGATAGCTTACCAATAGATTTTCGGGTTTGATGTCACGATGCACTATAGAAAGCGAGTGTAGATATGCGATAGCAGATGTTAAGTGGCCGATTAGCAAACGCGCTTGTGGCTCAGAGAATTTGGAAGCGGCCGCGATACTATCAAACAAGTCTCCACCTAAAAATATAAATAACGATCAAGAGAAATGAGAATAATAAAGCCATGTTCTATTATGTATCATTGTTAATGATGAATAATGATATATTACAAGTCCCATTTTGTATACACACCACTGACTAATTCCATTACAAGGAAAAGCCACTCGGGACTATCCTGTTCCTCGATAAGAGAGACAATTCGTGGATGACACAGCTTCCTCATGACTCGAACCTGAAGATAAAAAGTAATTCTGTTATAAAATCACGAAGATCTAGCAACATCAATAAATAAGAAGTTCGTTGGCATTACATCAAAGGCCTAAAGCGCACGCGACGCTGCAAAATATTTTCTCTACTCTTTAAACAGCTGCAAAATGCGTCACAAAGACTTTTCAAAAACTATTTGCAAATAGAATCCTGCTAAAAAAAATTTATTGCATCGCAAATTATTGCTAAATATCAGAGATTCTTAGCTTAGCTAGAAGCTGTTGATATATATTTTTAACTAAGAAAGTAGTTTTTGATATATTTACCTCTGCCTCCACATAGTGTTCCTTGCCTTTGCATTTGGCCTTATCAATAACTTTGAGAGCATATTCCTTGCTGGTGGTCTTGTCTTTACATATCCGTACAACAGCGAAGTTGCCGTCACCTAGTATCGATATGACAAATGGTACGATAATGATATACAAAGTATTGCTGGTAATTTTATAGAGAAAATAAAAACCGGTCAAGGCGAATACTGCATTTGTTTTTTTTGCTGGTTTTTTTCTGGAATATAATGTGATACAATTGATTTCTAATAGGTGTTGAAAACTGCAAAAAGGGTAGTATTGAGATTGAAATACCCTGACCGGAATTTAGATAATACACCATCACAAGACAAGTACACATTGGAAACATTATGAATAAGATAAGATACGAAAATGAATGATGGTTGTTAAATAGGAAGTTCGGATTATTACCTATGATTCTGCCGACGCTGTATTTCAGTCTCAATGGCTGTGGTAGTAGGGGGCCTGCAGATTCGTTGGCGGTGTCCCCGGCGGCGCCTGCGCCTGCTTCGCTGGCTGCGCGAGCTGCGCCACCGCCGGCTTTTACTGGCATACGCGGTTTAGGACCCGCCCTTTGAGTATAAAAACGTAGAAATAGTTACCCAGCTACAACTTTTAGGGAAAATAAGTCGGTGGTGTTTTTATTATATTTACTTACATTACAAGAATAATGATTAAATTTCCAAAAAATTAAATAAAAAACTATTTCAGACCTTGAATTTCTTGATATAGGAGTTTTTCTACATTGTAGCACAGCCTTATTTTCTTCGAATTCCAATTCAAAGTCTTCTTGGTTGACCCTGAGAAAATATATCCTGGAATTAGTTAGCAAATAGCCTACTTATGGAGTGATTTATAATCTAATCTAACTAGCCTGTGCTGTCCCACTGCAGGGCAAAGGCCTCCCTCTCCCTTTTCCACACAATTCTGTCTCTTGCTAGTGCCTGCCAGTCCCTACGGTAGGAGTCAAGCTCGTCCCGCCATCTTCGTCTTGGCCTGCCGCGATGTCGTCGTGCGTTTAGTAGGACCCAATCGGTGGTTCTCTTAGCCCAATTGTCATCTGACATGCGGCAAACATGTCCGGCCCAGTCCCACTTAAGTTTAGCGGCTTTTTGGGTAACGTCTGTAATCTTAGTTTTGGCGCGCAGTATTGTGTTCCTTATACGGTCAGAAATTCGAACCCCCAGGATACTGCGCTCCATGGAGCACCATATGTGAGAATGGGGAGAATACACATGTCCATTATTCTCCTTTTGAGACATAGCGGAAGATCTCCTTTTAGAAGATCTTTCATTGACCAATAGCTCCTCCAGGCGCTCTCGGTGCGTCGAGCAACTTCTTTGTCTTGTCGCGCCTGAAAGGAGACTATTTGATTTATAAATATTTTATTTTTATAGTTTCTTTGCATATGTTACCTTTCATTTCCATATGCAAAGAAAACATCTTCAACTTCAAAGAATTGGTTTAATGCTGTGACTACAGAGCCAGTTCTTGTGAAGACTTTACGGACACAACCTGTATCTAATTTAACACATTCTGTAATGGCGGCAAGTGCATGTTCCAAAGTCGGGCTGTTTCGTTTGTTTAGTAACAATCTGCACACCTGTGGACAAACATTGCTTTGAACTAATAATAATATTATAAGTGGGTTTTTAACATAGTATGTAATGCAACATAATAATTAAACTATTTTCCTGTTATTTGACGTACTATAGAAGACAGATTTTTCTATGTAATGTAGGTATACATTGATTCATAATGAATAGAGTTATCAAGGGAATTCTCACAAATGTGTGGAAATAAAGACATTCTTATTTGTAATTAGGGAGTGACACATTATTGTCTGTAAATTGATAAACAAAATTGATATTTTACCTTTCGCGGTTTCACTCCATTCCTAATAATAGTAACTATGCGTGGTCGGACTACATTATCCCCAGCTGGGCTAACTCGTGCTGTCCCGTTGCCAGTAGTACTACTACCATTTGCCTGAAATATTTTTATTTTGTAACTAATATCATCTATATTAAGGAAAATCATTATAAGCTCACATAAATAAACATGATCAACAAGGTGACCGATTTGTATCTAATACATTACCTGCAAATATCGGGACAATCTGTTATTAGCTCTGGCTGGGGATGGACTTGAGCTGTCACTCAGAGATTCTGGGCCACTCAGTCTGAAAGATTGAGGGGTCACTGCACTGGCTTCATAATCTAGACGTTTAAAGGGCTCACCAAATCCACTACAAACATATGATTGCCCATCTTCTAGATCATCCAGTTTGCCTATCTGTAAAAGAATTAGAAACAATAATTGTTACCCTGTGTTTCACCTTGTAGCAGAAGTTTAAAATGCTCATACCTTCATAAAAAAAAATGTGTGTGTGTAAACAATAAACTTACTTTCCTACCCTCAAGTGAATATATTGCCCTCACACCACTGGGCAGAGTTACGTTGTCCACTAAAACCCTTGTTAGATCTGCTGTGAGGCTATCAAAGGACCTGTAAACAGAGAAAAATACAGGAAATACATAGTATTGAAGATAGTACCCTAATTGGCCCTGTTAAGAATTTAGTTTCATCAATATCAATAACTAGCTTCTGCTTGCCTTTGCTCAGCTCCTAACGGTCCTACCGTGATGCTAACACTTTATAATCTTCCTCAAGAATTAGGTTATCAACTACAAAAATAAATTTTCAAATCCACCTGGCAGCTCCGAGAGATTAGCCCATTCATACAAACAAACACTTCAGCGTTATTATATTAGTACCTATAGATACCAGTCCATTTCAAAACTCTTGATTTTAATTATCACATAGTTACTGAATCTTTGAGTACTAGAAACCATGTTCTGATTTGCATGTATTGTACCTATTAAAAACTATCTGTGATAATTATGTTAGTGGAATTTAGTTCAATGTGACTCAGTTCACAAAATGCATAAAAAATTAGAAAGCAAACAAAAATACACCAACAATAGGAAGGTAACAATATGCTTGCTTCTTTTGGAACTAACAATTAGCATTTATTTGAAATCAGATTCAGTAGGATATTTATACATCACGGGAAGGAAAGGCAAAATTACAATCAGCCAATTATCATAGCATCCTGTAAAACCTTGATAGTATAATTGTTGCTTATTTCACTGATTACAACAAGTTTACAATCAACTGACCTAGACTTCATAGGTTGCTTGTGGAGTGTATAAGTTATTATTATATAACAATAATTATCAATAATAAAGTTAATAATTTTATTATTAAAGTCACATTGGCAGTTATTTCCGAATATACGTTACTCATTAAACTTTCCTTTGCAGTATTAGTTCTACTATATAATTTTATGTTAAAAAAATTAACAAATTGTATGAGCACTAATATGTTTTTAACAACCTTAGTCATAATAATCTACTTCCTAAGTACTTGACTTTCTTATAACAGCAGTTAGCACTTTATCTCACATACATAGCTAGCTAATTAAATTGTAAACAATTCAGACTAATCAGAATAATATAGTGTAGGGAACTTCATAGTTCACGGTGTCATGATAAATAGGTACTTTATAAACACATAAATCAGCTGAATGACAAAAGTATTGCTAAACCATGCAATTATCAGGTAGGTATCAACAATTGAATGTTGCTTCATAATTCACAATTGAACTGCAACTACTTACATAAATACTATAGACATCTAATTTAGAATATTCAGCTATAGGTAAGTATAAAAGTGAAAGTGCTCCAAACATTTTCTAACTAGAACTAAAAGTTTTTCAGTGTTTTCTAAAGTATTGTAGGTATATTACGAACCTGTATCTCTCTGGCAAGACTGGAATAATGACTCCCGAGTAGAACTTATCACCATTTCTAAAAAATCTGACTCGTTTTGCTTTCCGCGCGGCTGGCGTTCGTAGCAGTACGTTACGTCGGTTCGTCCTAGTTTTCATAATTTCGATATCGCTAAAGTCCTTTTCCAGCTCACATACGGAGCTCGATCGGCTGCCACTGCGGCTCAAGTTATTCTCCATCTAAAAAGTAATAAAAGTTAAATCAAAGGCACAAATTGGAGCAGCATAACGGATCATCTTTACAACACGATCTAACCCTCACCTTCTTTCCTTTCGGTTCAACGAACTATTTTAGTTATGTAATGAAGGAACAGGAAGTCATCACTTTTATTATTTTCTCATTTTGCACTTTGAAAAGTGAAAAATATACAGGTAAATGAAATTAGAATAATTTCTGTAATACTCATGAATCACACAGAAATCAGCGCAGACAGCAGACCAATCAAACGAACGAACGACTACGAACAAATTGATGTGAAGCAAGAATTGAACGTAATCTTTGAATGAAGTCATGTCATGAATGAATGTTTTTTTTTTACTTCCTGCCTGCTCTAATAATAAGCTCGCTTCCCACGGCCACCCCACGGCGCGTGATATCACAAGACGTGACAACAAGACTCGATAAATTAGGATTCTGTGGTAAAGCGTAAGACGAGCGGAAACTTACGCTTCGATTTGCATAAATGCACTGATTTTGACAGATCGCAGCTTAAATGTATACGCTAAGTTTTGCCTCTGTATCTTACAAATGTCGAAGTAGAATAGAATGAGATGCGAATTATTTATTTTTATTGTTCTAAAAATACAGGGTTTATTTTCAAAGACCAGCCAAAATACGCCAAGTGAGATGTCAGCATTACATTCTGATTGTAATGATTAAACTTCTATAAATACATATTTATATTAATCGCAAATCATATGTTGATTAACATACAACATGCACAGCAAAAAGCAAAAATTATTAAAAGAGTTTTAATTTTGCGGGCTACCATAGTGCATCCCCCTTAGAGTGATTTAAAATTAGAATAAATATTTAAATACGAAAGCGCCAGGGTAGCCCGCGAAATTCTTTTTTTTTTAGGTTTTTTGCAATTTGCTGGTCAGTATTAAATTGTACGTTGATTAAAATAGGATTCGCGGCCGTAACAAATATGTATTTACGGAATTATAATCATTAAAATCATCAACACAACTCTCCAAGACCATGTAATCCCCAAGAATGACTATTTCATGAAATCTTGACATTTGGGGATTACATGGTCTCGGAGAGTTGTGTTGATGACTTTAATGATTATAATTCTGTAAATACATATTTGTTACGACCGCGAATCATATTTTAATCAACGTACGGACGCCAGCAGGTCAAGCTACCCGAAACTGTCACATTTTCGCAATCAACCTTGAACCTTAAGATGTAGCAATAAAGTTGAAAATCTATTAAAGAAATCTGACAGATTGTAGTAGCTTGATGTGCTGGCGTCTGTACAACTTAATACTGACCAGCAAATTGCAAAAAACGTAAGAAAATTTGAATTTCGCGGGCCACCTTAGCGCTTCCCCTTAATCAAATCAGACCACTTAATTTGGTTTTTCAGATTCATTTACTACATTTTCATCGGATACTTTGGAGTAAACTATACTTTGGGAGCGTTCCTCCACTCGTCTCCGTCTGTCTGTGAGTGACGGTGTCGGGGTCCCTTTAGTGGTACAAGGAATGACATTTTCTATGACTGCACATCACAGTGTAAAACATTGTGTTTTTAAGTAATGAATAACTCAACAATTTTATTCAGAGATAAATATGACTGTATAAATGCATGTGTGAGCCAAGAAATAACAAATTAATCTATAAAAATCTTATTGCTAATTAATTCCTTATTAACACATACATACCTGGCAACACTCAATGGCCATCGAAATAACTAGCCACGAAAAACAGGTGACGCATTTATCAATTTCGTTTTATGTCAAAAGTGCAGACAAAGAGTGTGATTATTTTGTAATTTTCCACGTTTTTATAAATTTCTGTGTAAAATGTCATCGAGAAAAAAGGTACTGCTGAAGGTAATCATCCTTGGCGATAGCGGTGTGGGCAAAACTTCGCTTATGAATCAGTTTGTCAACAAGAAATTTTCCAACCAGTACAAGGCAACAATAGGCGCAGATTTTCTCACGAAAGAGGTGATCGTAGATGATCGAATCGTCACAATGCAGATTTGGGATACTGCTGGTCAAGAGCGATTCCAATCTCTAGGAGTGGCGTTCTATCGTGGGGCGGATTGTTGCGTCTTGGTGTTTGACGTAACTGCCCCCAACACGTTCAAGTCCTTGGAAAGTTGGAGGGACGAATTTCTGATACAAGCCTCGCCACGGGACCCTGACAACTTCCCATTCGTCATTTTGGGCAACAAGGTGGATCTGGACAATCGCGCTGTTTCTGCCAAGCGCGCACAACAATGGTGTCAAAGTAAAAATGATATTCCCTACTTTGAAACAAGTGCCAAAGAGGCTGTCAATGTGGAGCTTGCATTTCAGACCATAGCTCGGAATGCTTTGGCCCAGGAAACAGAAGCAGAGCTCTACAATGAGTTCCCTGATCAAATCAAGCTTAATGCCAATGACAATGGTCGGAACAGGGATGGTGACAACTGTGCTTGCTAGGCCCTAAGAGATACGATTCAGTGATGGCAATTTATTAGTCTCAGATTATATAAAGTAAACATACATTAAAGTATAATAATATTCTGTAAGTAATGTTTCCTTTTATATCATGTAAAAATGTATAGAAATAAAATGTACCACATTCACACTTACATAAATTAATTGGTTTGATAAGCACTTTTAAATTGACAAAACTTTTATGCATTGTTACAAAAATATTTGTACAACTTTGAGTTTTTCTTGTGTAAGTACAATATTATATTGATTATTTTTGGTAACTTTGGCAAACTCTCAATAAGATTATTAGTTTCAGTCCCAAAGATTTAGAACTGACTAAACAAGTGGTCTAATGTAGTCTACATTAAAATTAATTATATTATCACTATAATAAACTAGTTGGAATATATTGAAAATGTGTATTTGTTCAAGGTTACAACAATGTAGTAGTAACCATATCTATCAGTTATCTGGCATCTAACAAAACTTCTAAAGTACACTAAAAGGCTTTTGATTTTTGTACAATTCTTGTTATTATTGAAAATTTATAAGACAAGGAATGGATGTTATTATTAAACAATTATTAGCTCATTGTTTCAATTTATTGCTTTTTAAAGACATTTTAAACAGCTATTTATGATTGTGACACAATACATTAATGACAAAGTAAATTTTATTTGTTAGAAATGGGCTATGGAATAGTGTATACCAAAATTATGTATTATTGTATGTTATTATTAAAACCATTATAAAATAAAATACTGAAAGGTATGTTTCTTCACTGCTTCATTCAAAACAATATTCTTCTAACTGATTGTTCCAAATGATAAGATAATGAATTCTCTATTTGTGGGTCATGTTGCAGCATATTGTAATTTCTGGTAAAAACAAAAGTTATTGTAGGTATAATTTTTATGATTCAGAATTGATATGACTTTGAAAAAATTTGCCAATATTATGTTAGGTTAAATTATTTTATTGTTTATGCCTCTAATAGCAATATGCTAAAATCAAACAGAAATGTTTTGAAATTCAATGTACCAAGGTTAAAAGAATATAATTTTGTACCAAAGTATATGAAGTTATAACATTCATGATATATTAAATGTGATATTTTAAGTTGAATTCTTTGTTAAAATATGTCAATTGTTATTTGTTCAGTTGCCTTTTGGTAAAAAAAAAAAACCGAAATATACAGTATTGATGTGGAAATCGGCTACTGTGGCTTCTTCACTGTTCTGTAGGCCATAATTGGATTATCATTATGGAAATCAGACAGTGTTTGAACAGAGCTTATGCAACAATAAACATTTCTGTATATATTTGGATTTAAAATATTAGTTTTAAGTAGTTAATGGTAACATTATATTATAAAATAACATGTTATTACTCAGCACTATTCATAATGAGTTGTGGGTTATGAGAACAAAAACATAGACTCTAGACTTGAAAGAAAAAAAAACTAAATACCTACCTTCATACATTACAAAAAGGAAAAATATCAGGTCTATGTCATTTGAATAAACAAGGCTTGTTCGGTTTTACATGTATTGGTACAAGCAGCTTTTAAACACCTATGGCAAAAAACAGCTTTTTAGACTCGTACAAATTTGAAAAGCATTTGTACTGTATGTCACTGTTGTTATTAGTAATATCCTATGCATCATGAAGTCCATTGAATGTAGACAACTACATATAAATACATTCTAATAATGTGTTTATTAAAAACCTCGCTTATTATGTTCTTCATCCACATGACCTTGCCTTTTATTTCAATACCTACTTTAAAAAAATTAGTGATCAATATGATTCTCACGTGTTTTTACATCGCATATTTTTAATTATTATAGTATGTATAATTAAATTACCTACAACAAAATATAAATTAAGATCTAGTTATAATAAAGGAAGGTAACAAACGATGTACGCTGTAATAATGGTTGCTTTTAATTTTATATTAATAAATAAAAAAAATCATCTTTCCGTTTTATTTAGAGTTTTCGATCACAGCCTTCAATAGCTACCGGAGCCGGAAGGCCGGATTTCTCAAACCGATCCTACACAAACTACCTACATCCGCCCGCATCCCTAACCTACTTTAGATCCTCTCAAGTGATCTTTGTTTGAAGTGATTAGTCATCATAATTGTTTAATTTACTACTCATCAACCTGTGAGTACTGTAAGCTAGTTTATGCGTATTTATATACGGGGAATTACCTATATAAGTCTTCGATCAATAATAGATTATTGATCGAAGATATAAGTGCATGTGTGTGTCAGTGTGTAGATATTGCGTTAGATTCAAATATCATTATGTACAATTAATTTTAATGTGTGTATTTATGAATCGATCCTTTTACTAAATACGTCAGAATCGACACAATTGTCTGGTTTTCGCAAGGCAGGAACAGTATAATTAGGTAGTAGGGTAACTTCCCCGTATATCTGGTCGGTAATTTTTCGCCCGGGGGTCCGCTGGGGCCGGGGAAGGGACAACCACCGTATCTGATGTCATTTTAATCCTATTCCTATTATATATGTATGGGTGAAGGTTACAGTCTCAAGAGCTATTTCAGTTTTGTCTCTCAGATGGGGTGGCAAGTGACAACCCACCTCCCATGCTTCAGGTGGCGCAAATTCCCAGGTACTTAGATGAGACCTCCAATATACCATCAAGAGAGACACCCGCTTGTTCGCCAACAAAGCTGTGGAGCAAATCATAGATTGAGCAAAATTCTGAATATTTTAATCTATGAAACTTCCGGTTTCAAGTATTGAAATCTAAACCGGAAGTTTTCGATTACACAACTTTACGCCATCTGTCGCCATTGTTCATGTTGATGTCTTTGGTTCAAAAGTTTTACGGAGCTATCGCCATCTATTATCGACTAGCAGAACTACTAAATGATGAAATATGCATATTAAACTATTTTTCATCCACTTCGCACGATATTTTGGTCCTGAAAACAAAGTTAAAATTATTTATTTAAAACGACCTCGAAATTATGCATTAGACATTCTCATGAATAGAAATGAAATTCAACTCTACTTACCACCACACTATCTCACGTTAATCTTGACTCGAAATGTTTTTTTAACTACTTTTCTAGCCAAGTCTATGCCCAACATTCCCGTAGTACATACTACATAATATAAGTAGCCATGCAGTTTGTTCTCAAAACATACCTTCGACTAATACCTATCTTAACAAGCGCGACTTGCGGTGCCTTTGTGTCGCGCGCGATTTTATCGCATGTCGCGCCTGTTTGAATACCTCCTTCCTACCTTGCATTTTAACACACTAATATTATAAAGACGAAAGTTTTGTGAGGGTGTTGGTATGGAGGTTGCTGACGCCCTGGATTAACACAGGATACTTTTTATCCCGATTTTCTCACGGGATCGACACTTATGCGGGTGAAACCGCAGGGCGCAGACAGTTGGGTTAATAAAAGCAGTATCTAATCTAGGCTATAGATAGTGTCATCACATCACCATCACCAACCTATCGCCTACGCAGTTCACAGCAACTTCCTGGAACAAAATAAATAATTCAGTTCTTCGATCAATAATAGTACCTACTAGATGAATGATTAGGAACAAAAATAAGTCGCTAAAGTGGCCACGTTTGCACACACATAAACATTGTATTTCTTACTACGAACTATAGAAAAAAGTTTAATAATATTAACAACTTCAGATTATTATAAACCTTAACACACTCACATAAAGTTTAATTACGTTTGCAAATGTTTAATATTTAAGTCCTTCTGTCATCGAAGCAATAATTTTAAAATGTCACTTGAAAATAAAAAGTCATTTTTATAATAAGTACAAAAATATTTATTCTAAAATGAAACTTAACTTCTAAGCAATAAGGTTAAAAACATTTTGTTGACAATTTCGTACTTACTCGAATTTGGAACTAGACGTAGTTCTTGGAATTACATTCCAATGCTTCAATGTTTGTTGGAATAGTTGGCGCGTTATCGCAAACATTGGCCAAACAATCATAATATTTGCTAATTGATTTTTATTTACTATTTAATTGTGTTACTATTTTATGAAAAACATTTAATGATAAAAACTTACCGAAAAAAAGATATTCCTTTTAAAATCTTGGTGTTACGGTGGTTATTTACACAACTTTTGAACGTGCACTGAGGCATTTTTACGTCTTAACATTGGCTATGATTGGACCATACTAATTTGAAATAAGAGCACAAAAGTATTCGTGCTTGTATTTTTCGGGCCGTTTTTGAAGCGCTTATCGGGCATCTAGTACTATTATTGATCGAAGATTCAGTTAGAGGTAGATAAGTAGGTACCTACATTAATTTTATGCTTATCTGCATTATTTTAGAAACATCCTGCGTAGGTAGGTAGATAATTGTCCTACGGTTGAAATATTGTATTGCGTTAGAACACGAGGTTGTCGACATGTGGAACTCTGAACTATATAAAGGTCTACAATTAACAATACTTAGTACCTACCTTCGAAATATCGATACCTTGTCATTAATTACGGACATTACCTACGGTCAATGCCCTCATAGCATAAGTAAAGAGTCTGTGAGCCTCGATCAACATTACGTGGGGAGGTTCTCATTGGGCGGCTGAAACAAGTGCTGTTTTGGGTAGGTACCTACTAGGGATGAGAATATTGGTTGAAATTGTTTATTGGTTATTAGTTAATTGAAAAAAAAAAAACCGATATTTTTATTTCTTGAAAATACGAGTATTCGTTAATATTTTTATTCAAGTATCTGCAACAAGTCGAATAGTTGAATATTCTATTATCTAATGCATGTCCGATGTTTTCGTCGTCGATTCTGCTTCCACAATTTGTCAAGCAAAAGGCGACATAAACGGTGCCGGTGGGTGTGTACTGGACGTTGCTCATAATTCTGAGCAGTGTTTACAGATGATGTAGGTGTGTAAATACAACTACAAATAATGATTATCATAAAACAAAATACTCCCCGGGTTCGATGAATTCAAATCCGCAATCCAAAGGTTGACAGCCGGTAGATGATTGTTCGTAATATCGATTATTATGAATTATCACGACAAAAAACACGGCACAAACATTGCGTGAGACACTTTATATTAAGATTCTACGATTAACAATAGATTTAAAACAAAATAAACATAATTTAATAATATTCTAAAAGAATTATAAACAAGCAACTACTTCATCTTAGTCACTTTAAAGGATTAATGCTAAGGATTTTGTATTTGGTACAAAATTATCAACGACTATTACTGCTAAACGAATAAAGTTATCTTAACCGCTGTTTTCTTTTAAAGTTCATGAAATGCACTATCATCGAGAATTTTTCCAGATTTTTCAAGCCAGGAGTTTAGCTTTTAGAGGGGGAGAGGGACGACTCGACACCCTACTGGAACAAAAATTTGTACTTTAAAGTTTAATATTTCGTAAATGGAGCATTAAATCGAAAAATAATTTTAGCAACCCCCAAGTCATTTTAGAAGACCTATTCAATGATACCCCACACGATGGGGTAGGCGACCAAAAAAATATTCACCCCTACTTCACATTATAAGGGAGCTACCCTAAAAAAATTTTTTTTCTAAATTTTATTTTACCACTTTGTCGGCGTACCTAATTGATATACACTCCTACAAAATTACAGCTTTCTAGTATCTACTAACGGTCTCTTAGCAAAACCTCCGACAGACAGACAGACAGCACGGACGGACATGACGAAACTATAGGGGTTCCTTGTAGGAACTACGGAACCCTAAAAAAAAACAAAAAATAGTGCGTTTAGTGTCCCTCAAAGTGTTCATAATTTCATATTCTTGCTATCTGCTGGATAAAAAAAAAATAAACGTAGGAAAGTACCTACTTGAAAAAAAATACAGCAGTCACAGAAGAGCTTCTCCACTGTGTACTTACGTATGAGTATGACGTAGGTATCTACGTAGCTAAAGGCCAAACCTACGAAGTAATAATGAACAAACTGGTGCCTGTTGCAAATCATGCTGCACCCAAACATTCAGTGTGTGTCAGTAATGTACAGGTTTATGTAGGCGACGGTTTCACGTTACTTTGGTATTTCACTGGAGTCATTCATGTATTGGCACTCAGAAGAATAACGGCTTTAATTCAGCCTGCGCATGCGGGGGGGCAGGGGCGGGGCCGCGGGGTGTGGCTCGCTGTTTCAGCCGGCTAGTTGATCGCTCGTAAAATTCAGTCTTGCTTGTGACATGAAAGGGCGCGATCCTTCACACGTAACACGGTGCTTCGAGCAATGCATCACCATGAACAAACGCCAGGGAATGCATGTAATGGTGAGTATTTAGAAACTATTCTTCATTGTAACTGTTCTTGTTATTTTTCTCTTAGAAGAAACGTTTGTTTCTAATAATGCTCGAGTACATCGTGGAGTTGTGTTTCACAATTCCTGGTACAGCATTAATTGCTCGTAGTGTTATTTAATTCCTTTAAAATCTGTTACTAACTGAGTTTTGTTTCTTCAGTTACAAGTGATTTAAGAATTTAGAATCACTACCTAATATCAAATTCTGATGTTCTTATTAAATCAGCGTGCAAGATGCAATTTATTAATTCGTATTATTGAACCTAAGTAGGTATAGTTAATTAATTTGAGTGCTGAGTTAATTTTAAATTTATCGTGGTCATTTTTTTTTGTTGCTTTCAGTTAGCTTAAAAACTATCAACCGATTTTTCCTTCAGATAACAGGGTGTGCCATTTAATATCTGCGGCTTAACATTAATATTTTAATTACTTAATGCGTCTATTTTTTAAAGTTCAGTGATGAATATTTGTTGTTCAGCTTTTTAAAACAAGACGGTAAAGACCTGAATTCTTATTACCTACCAGGCTAATCAAGCATAGCGCGTCATGTTTTTTCTACAAAGCTTTTTTTGGTATTTGTAAACCAAGAAATTACAGGCTGTAATTTTACACCCGTTATATATACGGGGGAAGGTAGCTAAAAATGACGAAATTATTCATTCATATTACATCATTTACTTACCTAGAAAAGCGCAGGAAAATAGAATATTGAAAAATATCGGTATTGCCAGGTTATTCCGCAAAGTTTATCGTATTAACATTGCACTACAGTTGCAGTATTAAGATTATGAGGAAATATAAATAAGTTATATTAAGTTCAAGCATACAGTTATAAATGAGCGCTTAAAATATTGCTAGAATCAAATTAAAAAACCATAAGTAAAAACAGTACAGTATTTTTTGCATTTTTCTAGCTGGCCAGTTGTTCCTAACGAAGGTCACAAGGAAAGGCTCTCGTAAAACTTCCGTGAAGGTCAAAGTCAACCACAAATTCGGGGTATCCGTTGACGTAACATTCTATCGTTAGGTACCTACCTACGGCATTTTAGACGTGAAGAGGTAAAAGACAGACAGACAAACAGACACACTTTCGCATTTTTAATATTAATATGGATGTATCAGAGAGTATCAGCTCATTTTGATCGTAAAGCCCGGAATACACATGCCTGTAACTTGCACAAAAGTATGCAAATAGGATGGCATACCAGTATGGTATTCAAAAATCAGAAGTTGATAAGGCACACGGCATGTGTATCCTTAGCATTAGGTTATAGGTGAAAATAAAAAAACGAATAGCGCTGTTTTTAATTACATGGATAGCGCTTTTTAATGCAATATTAATTAAATTTCAATAAAGTCAATAAAGTTCTTAAAATACCTACTCATTTAAAAAAAGTGCGGCAACCATTTATTTTCGCTTCATATTATTTGAGCGTGAGTGATACATGTCAAAGTAACAAAAGAACGTTTCAACTGCGCCACACATACATAATATATTAGCTGAAAATAAATTGACATCGTCTGTCGAGTATCGATATTCGTACTTATGGTCAAATGGTCATTGCCCCAATTGTGCTGTTGCCATGGTCCTCGAGATGTAACAATACACGTTCTGTATGAGTACTCTCGCTGAGATTTCATTTAATAGTAGTTAGGCAGTCGCTCCATGTAAAATAGGTAGGTACTGATATTCTGCTGCAGCCAGTTATAGACTAGAAGCCGACCCTGATATAGTTGGGAAGAGACTAAGCAGATGACGAGTAGGTGCTATCTAGCATCGTTTGGGAACTAGGAAAAATGAGCTAACTAAATTTTTTCTAATAATGTTCCCTTAACCATTCTTAATAAATATTTTAATGAATGTCACCAAGCTATGTTGAACAAATCTTGTATTAAAACAGCAAGCGGTATTCCTTTTTAAAACATTTTTTTTGTACCTAAGTATGTCACATAGCTTTTTCCCAACTATATTGGGGTCGGCTTCCAGTCTAACCGATGCAGCCAAATACAGGAGTTCTAGGCCAGTTTTAGTTCTTATGTCTGCGCCTACCTGAAGTACAGAATTAGGTCTGTGCTTGGCAGCGTTTAAAGTCTTTCAGAAATTTTAGCTGCTGTAAAATCATTCCAATTTTGCGGACTTAGCAAGGGTAATAGGAACTAAAATATAATGATTTTATTTCTACCTTTCTGATGTAAATTTTCTGGGTAAGTATAATTATTTATTTGTGATAAGATTATAAACGAAACCGATGATTGCTACAGATTATATAGAATAACTAGCTTCTGCCCGCGACTTCGTCCGCGTGAAATTTCTTGTACCCCCACCCCGTCGCGTCGCAACACTTCGTATTCGCTTACCGTTCACTCTGAGTTTTTTTCTTTTTGCTCGGCTCCTAAGGGTCATAGCGTGATGTTAAATAGCCTATAGCCTTCCTCAAGAATTGGGCTATCAAATGCAAAAAGAATTCAAATCTGACCGGTAGTTAAAGAGATTATCGCATTCAAACAAACAAACTCTTCAGTTTTATTATTAGTATAGATAAAAAACTCTATGGCCCATAACTCCTTAATAGGTACCAACTCTTAACATCTTACACACGTGATAACTTTTAAACGAAACATCCGATTGAGATGAAACAAAAAGTATTTTACTTCTTCATAAATACTCTTGTTAACATAATGCTTAATTTCGATAAAGATTAATATTACGATACATATTTAACGTAGTTTTTTTTTCTTCAGACGATTTAATAATTATTTTGAACACAAAATCAGTTATTGTGATTAAACCATGATAGCTAGATATATGTTCTCGCGGACTTTTTTGTAGGTCTTAATGAGCTCTACAAACCCGTAGTACATTATTTTGTTCTATTGTCAATAGTTTTTGCAGCGCACGCAAAAATAGGTTTTCGATTTTACACCTTGTGTTACAAAATAGCAATTTTATTACGGATCCCTAATTTTGAAGAAAAAAAATATAGCCTATAGCCTTCCTCGATAAATGGACTACCCAACACTAAAATAATCATTCAAATCGGACCAGTAGTTCCAGAGATTAGCGCGTTCAAACAAACAAACAAACTCTGCAGCTTTATAATATTAGTATAGATAAAGCTCAAATTTGAACACATTATTTTTAGAGTAGCAAAACGTAGAACTATGCTTACCCTAAAACTAAAACCCGTTAGCTAGCAAACATTTATCTACAAAAACCCATCTTTACATAATATCAAATAAACTTAAATAAACCTCTTGTGGTTTTTCTATTGCGTGTAACTTGTTAAGTATGTGGAATAGGGATTTAACATTTTTGTAATATGTTTTTTGATTCTTTGATCTAGTACCATGTAAAAGGAATACACGATTCAATGATTTTTTCTAGTTACAACAAAATTGCAAAGTTATATCTATTTTTTTACTTTTTTCGACATCACGGCGTAACGCGTAAGAGTTATTCAACGGAATTTACTTTAAAACATAGAGAATTATCAAAATCAAAGTTTACTCAAAGTAGTTTTAAATTAAATTCATTTATTTTGTTAAAAAAAGAGTAAATTCGTTTTGGCACATACGTCATTTTATTCCGAGCGCACGCACATTGTAGCCATCTCTCTTCTTTTGCGTTTCAAAATTGCATTACTTTCGCTCGCTTACTAGATCAATCGCTACGATTTATTTTCGAGGTAGCGCCTTAATAAATAACAGGTAACGTCACGTCTATATTCCCTTTGGAGAAAGGGCAAGGTTACCCCTTTTACTGTTCAACAGACACCTAGGACTCATTGGGTCATTGGTCATGCAGCAGTTTATACTGGTGGCGGTCAAAATACTAGGAATCCATACATTCGGTACAGACGTACCTACCTATACGATACAACACTTATAAATTACACCTTTTAAATAGTACATGTCTATTGGTCACGTTACAATAACATCCGAGCCAAATGGGCAAAGATGTTAAATTAAAATGATTATTTATTATTATTGTGTTCGTGTAATGATATGATAATTCATGAGTGTGGATGTGGATGCCTGATGCACCTGTTTATGTGTCTTTCTCCTTCCACTTCCCCGAAGTCATTTTATTACCACGTGTTCCATCTGCAAAAGGCATATTTTACTAATGAATGAAATAGTCTCTAATATCTTTATTAGTCGAAACGTTGACACTTTTATTGTCACAATGCTTTATTTATTCAAGAGAGAGAGAATTTTACTTCATGTAAATTGTATATATATACGATTTGAGTTTTACAATGACAGCGTATTAAAATCGTGTATGAAATACAGTACTGTGCGGCTGAAGACAAAACCGCGGAACTGACCCGTAGGAAACACGCGTAGCACATTCGCGTAGCAGACACGCGTAGCAGACGCGCGTAGCAGACACCGTAGCTAGCGCGTAGCAGACGAGAAGGAGAACGTAGCAATGCGTAGTATACTCGTAGCAGACGCGTAGCCGATCTGTAGCAGTAGCATGCGCCTAGCAGAAGCCTAGCAGATGAGTAGTACACTCGTGGCAGACGGGTAAGAGACGCGTAGTCGATGCACAGTCGATGCTTAGCGATCGCGTAGCAAACACGTAGCCATAGCTGAAGGAACCGTTATGAAATAGTATGTGTCATGTGACTGTTTTTCCTATTTTTCATAGTAAAGCGTTTTTTTTCTAATATTCGGTATTTACCACGTCGCTTATATCGATAGTAAGTATTTATTTGGATTTGGAACTAAGTGCCGTAATCGAAGCTTATTTGGGAACGGGACTCAAGTGTAAGATTTTACGATTTGATTCTGATGACGTTTCCATTTTGACAGTTCTTGATAAGTGAGTCCTCAAATGATAGGTGTTTATCAATACGTCGTGTGATATCAGAGTTCGATATCAGAGACCATTGCTGGTCTACTGTGAGTGTGCATTGTTGACTATTGTGATCACTGCCTTTCGTGATATGCAAAAACACGTGGGTTTACAAAAAGGTAGGTTCAGTTTAGAAAATGTACTAATTTTCGTCTCTTATTCATATTTGTATTCTTCTACACGTTTAGTGCTCCTATATTTAGATGATACTGTTCAAGATACAAAGTATGTTACCACTTTTAGGGTTCCGTACCCAAAGAGGGTAAAAACGAGACCCTATTTTTAAGACTCCACTGTCCGTCTGTCTGTCACCAGGCTGTATCTCATGAACCGTCATAGCTAGATAGTTGAAATTTTCACAGATGATGTATTTCAGAATAAAAAAAATATTTAAGGGGGCTCCCATACAACAAACGTGTTTTTTCGGCGTTTTTGCTTTGTGGTACGGAACTCTTCGTGTGCGAGTCCGACTCGCATTTGGCCAGTTTTTGTACAGACACATCAAGCTACTACAATCTGTCAAATTTCTTTAATAGATTTTCAACTTTATTGCTAAAGTAGAAGGTTCAAAGTTGATTGGGATAATTTGACAGTTTGGTATAGCTTGATGTGCTGGCGTCTGTACATTAGATTTTATTGAATGGATCGGTCATGTTGGGTTAGGTTCATATGGAGGGATTTAAAATATGGCTTTTTATGTAATAATTTAATTAATGAACACTAAAGGCGGGTGACACGATAGCGGAAACCATACTATTTTGCTTGGTTCAGGAGTTTTTCAGTCGCACGGCGCACCTGTATAAAACCAAAGCTTGGTTTGCCAAAAAAAACTCAATAGTTCGAAATAATCATGACGCATTGAAAGATAATAACATAACTGCTATGATTACTCATAAGTTAGGAGAATCGATGGTTATCAGCTTTATCTATCTTAATATCTATAAATCTATTGTTATCAGCTTTATATATCTTAATATCTATAAATCTATTGTATTTAAGCCTCTAATCCGTCCCAATAGAATTGATAGGCTATCTATTGATAAGGGATATAATGATATAAAGGTCGAAAGTATACTTGCACATTGATTAGCTTGATATAGTTATAGGCCGACCGCTTAACTGAGACGTTGCCTGAGGTAGCTGCGCGGTGCGGGAGGGGTGATAGTTGTCACAAGTTGACGAATCATTGAGCTCTCGCCTCACGTCACCACACCCCTCCCGCACCGCACAGCTACCTCAGGTAACGTCTCAGTTAAGCGGTCGCCCTATAAATGTGTGAATTAATAATATATGTATTTTATTTAACCCCAAGGTTGAAAACTGATGGAAAACATTGATTTCTTCGTAAACTTGCTAATGTAATTTATTTTTAGGGCAACCAAAAGGTGCCAACGGGACCCTATTACCACCTATTACTAAGCCTCCGCTATCCGTCTGTCCGTCCATCCGTCCGTTTGTCCGTTTGTCAGCGGGCGGTATCTCATGAACCATAATAGGTAGACAGTTGAAATTTTCACAGTGTGTTTCTATTACCGCTATAAATGTTTTTTTCGGCGTTTTTTACCTTGTAGTACGG
Source organism: Oligia fasciuncula (assembly GCA_963082905.1). NCBI lineage: Eukaryota > Metazoa > Arthropoda > Insecta > Lepidoptera > Noctuidae > Oligia > Oligia fasciuncula. The sequence goes on along the minus strand of OY720388.1, from coordinate 14,236,668 downwards.
AACCCTTCGTGTGTGTGTGAGTCCGACTTGCACGCGCTTTTATGTTGTGATTTCCATTAAATGCTTTCTCTCATTGCTGTTGATGCTATACTTGAATACTTCTCACATAATACAGACACCAGCACATCAAGCTACCCGAAAGTGTAAAATTTTCCCAATCAACTTTGAACCTTGTGCTTCAACGATAAAGTTGAAAATCTATTAAAGAAATTTGACAGATTGTAGTAGCTTGACGTGCTGGCGTCTGTACCTACTCTTTGCTGCTTTTCCCACTCTAGTATGATACCAAGTTTAGTTCGTTAAGTGGTTTCACTAAAGCTTACCATAACGTAAGAATTTACTTGTGTTGAGAAGTCTTAAACTACATCTCTTTATAAGAAAGGACTGCGAGTACTTAGCCAGAGTGGTTCAACTAATGAGGAGAAGTACTCTACCAAGTAATTTTCCACTTGGGGATTTATTTTCCATTGAATATCTCAAGGAGATAACTTGTTTGGACAATAAGTTATCTGAACAAGACTCGTTCGAACTCGTTATAAATACTTCAAAATAATGAAAATGATCGACTGTGCTTAGGTATGGTCGATCGTTTTCTTTTTTAGAACGAGTCTGGTTTGTTATGAATTGATCTTCATCCAACTATATGTATAATAGTCCTACTTTATAATATTATAAACGTGAAAGTTTGTGTGGATGGATGGATGTTTGTTACTCTTTCAAGCAAAAACTACTGAACGGACTTTGATGAAACTTTACAGTAATTGTATCTTATACATCAGAATAACACTTAAGATACTTTTTATCTCGATATTCCCACGGGATCGAAACTTATGCGGGTGAAACCGCGGGGTGGTGTTAATTTGTTTTAAAAGTAGACTACCTACGTAAAAGTTAATTATAATTTTATTGTATTTGTAGAGTAAATGGCAACCCCTATCAACAACTCTGATACCTATACCTACCAGTCCTTCAGAATTATCGTCTTATTCCTTAATGCTTTTGTGGCATCATCATCATCATTTCAGCCGAAAGACGTCCACTGCTGGACATAGGCCTCCCCCAAGCACCTCCACTTCGACCGGTTCTGTGATTTATTGTGGGCTTATAATTAAATATTCAAAGTAAGTAATATTTGTACAGTTTAGCGAAAAGTTGGGTTTCAATTTTGTTTCACAAGGTTATGTCTTAATTTTTGGGAGATATTCCTTTTTAGGTTACACGTGGTAAAGTATGAACATGATACGTTACAGCTATTGTTACTTGACCAACGCGTTATACGTTGTAGCGCTTTGCATGATGTAATAAAAAATCCTCCCGAGTTTCAGTGACGAACTCGATCGTCCTTGTATGAAGGGCATTCCAATCAGTTGCTAGGGCTGACCCTGGATGAAAACGGTCCGTGACAAAGTCATCTCAAGAGTAGAATTTCGAAATTGAAGAGTATTTTTCCTTTCGATGACATTTTCATTATGCGAGAATCAGCAAAACACGTCAAACGCCTACGCTCCCAAGTACTCGAAGACATTTAGAAGTCATTGTGACGCATGCGTGAATATATTGATTAGTACCACGCTGATTTCGCTCTCATCGTGCTCTCGGAGATTCTCTATCTGAACTTTCGAAGTTTAGATAAGAGTCGTAACCTTCAACGTGAATTTTAACGATGGTGGATGACCTTGAGTAGGTCGCAGCTCACTGTGAACATTAGTGAGGCTCATGAACGTATGAAACAAGTGCTCTATGGACAATTATTAACTATCCTATACTTATATAGCGTCTTAGTATTAATTGGTCTAAATTACGAAGCCATTTAGGTATGAGCGGAAAACTTTGTGTTACATTATTAAAGTACTTGTTTAGTAGAGTAGTAATGTGAGATTTACGAGTAGTTCTATAACGCAATGGTTCCAGAAAGCATGCGTGCTGTAGGCCATGTCACATGACATCGTTCACAATCTCAGAATAACTGACCGTCGCGTCTAATTATAATACGGATCTCGGTGTTCTTTTATATCCACACAACTTGAGATAGCTGAAAGATAGTTTAAAAATTGGATTAACCATATTAAGAACTTAGTAGCTAATAAGAATTTGAGATAATATTCAAGTTATGGAACAACAAATTGAATGTCATACTTTAACAAAGTTCAAATTCCATCGCAACCTTATTAGGACCTTTTTGTTACAAAATGGTCACTCTAAAATCAACTGACGTGGCGATGGAATGTAAATTATTTGAGATTATGAACAGGTACGTTACTGCAGCAATAGCTAGGTGAGGTATAGAAAAATATATAAGTAGCACATAGGTCGTTCTATTTTCCAGGTGAACAAACCACCATAAGGTAGGCGAGTTCGTAGGCGAGTATCGAGTTCAGTTATAACGCAATGTGTTAACAGGGAGAACAATGCGTCATACCAGCAAGTTTACCACCGCACAAACAGATTCACCTTGATGTTATAAAACGCGGTGTGAATAGTTGCTTTCCACGGTTCGTCAATCATTGAAAACAGTAGAACAAAACTATTGTAGATATCGTGTTTTTAGACTGATGATGTTCTTTAGAATAATAATGTTTTTGATGCATATAAGCATACGCATAATGAGCCGATCATCGAATCAACGTTCCCACTGGGAGACAGGCCTTCTCTCTTTGATAATTAAAAAATGCCTGTAATTGGTTTATTACGGTATTTGAAATAAATGCTTTGAGTTTGAGTGAGGGGGAGCAGGCCTAATCCACCACGGGCCCAGTGTAGGTTGGTAGATGTCACATCTTCGAATTTTTGGCTCTAAGACATGCCGGTTTTCTCACGAGGTTTTCCTGCACCGTTTTGAGAGCAGTGGTAATGAAATAACCGTAAAAAACCGTAAATTTGTAGTTACTTTAAAAAATAAATCCCATGATAAAATATTTAGGTACATACTTACTTTGTACGAAACCCTCGGTGCGCCAATCCGACTCGCACTTGACCGGTTTTTTGATGATTACTTAAGTATCTGCCGTATTCTGCCATTTTATTATGCCACACAGACAATGTGTGTATATGTCTGTGGCTTTGTAATGTAATACTACTAATAGGTGTACCTATTTATATTCATTTATAATCTGCTTATTGAGTTGCACTGGTTGCACATCCCAGCATTTAGACGAAGCGTGTACCAGACTCTGTCCACTAACTACTGGTCATAGTTAATCGACACTGATAAAAGGAGAGGGAGATCTTCTTAATCCATAGCAGTAGGACCTACTTTGCGTGTAAAATCCCATTTACACGGTGGCAGTTTCTTGACTGTGGTGGTATTAGGTACAATAAAATTGAAGCAAAAGCGTTCAGACACTATTTAGACTATTTCCAACCATGACCCACGACACATCTTGACCGTGTTTTTACTTTGGTTTGATCCCTGAACATGAATATAAGCTTGAAGCGAACCCTTTCTTGAAGAGAGCAAATTACCCATAAAATTAATTTGCCTCTGTGTATTGAACGTTAGGCACAAATCGCATGCACTTATGTCGTGTTAATTATGTAGGTATGTCAAGAATCTGTTGATTCAATAAATACTTGTTTTCTATGAATCTGATTGTGTATTACGTACCTACTTACTGCTTGGACTACGAGTACGTGTCGCACATCTTGGAAATTATATATTTTGCAAACTTTGCATTTTCGCTAAACGTTGCTAAAAGTAATTAAGTAACACGTTTAATTTCATGTTAACAAGAACTATTGTTTAACAGAAAAGTAATGAACAGTGGAATACATTTTTCACCTTACGCCCATGTAGCGAAACGGCCAAGCCACATATTTTGACTAAGGTGTAGAGTTTGTGAAGTTAGGGCGTGTAGAGTTAGAAGCTTGGCTCTACATCTAGTAATTATATTTAAAAAAATTGCTACGGCTTTATCTCGAATTCAGTTATTCTAATCTTAAATTCTAATCATAATTAAAAAGTAAACTAGTATGTAAATATTTAGCGAAAAGTAAATACTTACTAATAGCTATAGGTACCTGTGCATACAAATAAGCCGTTAAGCCGTTGGTCCCTGCTGTCATTCGTGGATCTTTGACAGTCAGTCGTTACGGGTAGTCAGAAGCCCGAAAGTCTGACAACCAGCCTTACCAAGGGGTATCGTATTACCCAGTAACTGGGTTGTGGAGGTCAGATAGGAAGTCGCTCCATGTAAAATACTGGTATTCAGCTGCATCCGGTTAGACTGGAAGCCGACCCCAACATAGTTGGGAAAAGGCTAGGCAAATGATGATGACCTGTGCATACAAATACTTAGTTGTTTACCTACAACTGTTTACATACAATGCCTGGTAAAGATGGATGTGTTCGGGCTTTAGAAATTAAGACTGCTAAGGGATCTGTCATCAGAACTAGTGTTACAAAGGTATGTCCCTTTCCTATTAATGAAGATTAATTAAGTTTAGATGTGTGTAATTCATTGGTTCAATTGTTATTCAGAAGGCCAGAGGCGCCCCCAGTATGTTTGTATCCGAAAATAGATTTTAAGTATATTTTTATGTAGCTAGCAACATTTTAATGTGATTTTTTATTACTGCTGGCAAGAAAGAGATTTTTGTAACTTCTTGATAAAAATGGTCGAAATGTGACCGACCAATTTAAAATTAAATAATAATATACCATATCAAAGTGATTTTCTTTATATTTCACTATATAAGTTTATTTATGTTTTCGCCACGAACATAAATTTGGTAAACATAGTTGTAGGTAATATCGATATCGCGTTTTCCAGATGACTTATTTTCATAAGTAATTTACTAAATTCCGCGAAATAAGAACTTTATTCAAGTTTGTATGGTTAACAGCCGTTTTCTATTGACCGTGGTTATTTATAAAAATACCGAGCTACTGACAAGCCTATCTAATTAAAATTGTTTATTTTACGACTAATGCTCGTATGTGTAGTGACCGAAGTTTACATGGCCAAGTTTTCTCACTCAAAAACAAATGATCTTTTCATGATGATTCACTTATATTTTTTACGATTTTAGCACTGTTTTTAGCCTACACGATATCATTGTGAGTTTTTATTCATTGATTCTTATTTGGAGCAATAATAAACCTAGAGTTTTCCCATTGAGAAAATTCGTGTAACCGAAACATATTTTTTCCTATGTTATGTAGATCATATTTTTGGCAGAGGTATTCATTTTCATTAATTTTCTTACGGCAAAAATGTATTTTCGGTCATGTGGTTTGATAATCTTATCTAAACGCGCTCAGTAGGCATTTTCTGCATATAGATTCCTATATGGTAGGTTCGCAGGAGTATCGTGAGGAAGGTCACTTGAAGGGCATACAGGACGTAGGCGACACAATGTCTGAGAATGTTTCTGTCACAGCTAGGGTTCATTTACCTCAAGTCAGTTAGTCAGACCTGTGTGAAATTCAATTTAAGTGTTGTGTACGACAACATTTATTCATGGAGTTGTGTGTGGCATTCAAATATATCTATTTGTTTCTATAATCGAGATTCTATTTACTGTGCTTACGGCTCATTGCATTCAAATTGCGTTCAGGAAAATAGCTTTTCTCGCTGTAAAACCCTCGTTTATACTTTTACTAGCAGCTCCCCGCGGTTTCACCAGCGTAAGTTTCGATCCCGTGGGAATATCGGGATAAAAATGTATCCTATATCCAGGAAATGGTCTCTATGTGCGTTTACGCGTGATGGAGTAACAAACATCCAAACATCTTCACAAACTTTCACATTTATAATATTAGTAGGATAAAATACTGTGGCACGATGACAATATTTTAATACAGAAATAATCAGTGATCTTAATTCTAAAGTTCTATGACAGTTACATCGATTCGTAGTACTAATAATGGCTTCTTGCCAACTCATATTCATGAAATTATGAATTAATTATTCACTAAATTGCTAATGAAACTGTAATTTTCGAACGTGCTCCCATAGTCTCGTGATCACATACCTATGATTCATGGCGATTGTTTAACTGTTTGTAATTTACTTCATGGACGAAGAAAGTATAATACATATTCATACGAATATTATGAATATAAAAAGATTCGTTTACATAACATAAAAATAAAAACTATACAAGTTTTAAAACTACATTTTCATGGCACAGTAATGACGTTATTTCCTATTATCATAGATATATATGACGTGTCGTGTGAAACGTGGTGTGGCACTGGTAGTCACAAAATTACGACTATGTGAATGCAGACATGCGATGATACCCAATCAATAAAAAAACTTCCCACACTCGCCACTGAAATAATACCTACTACATTTGATATTTCTGCTCTACTTTAAGTTTATTTCTGCCAATGGTATAATACTAGATATTATAATATACTAAATATAGAATACAAGATATATTATACTAGATATTATATACCAGACTCTACGTATAGGTAGTCTCCATTTTCAAAGACATTTTTCCTATAAAACAAACGCTAAATATTTCGACGTCACATAATATCCGACCAATATATTTGCAGGAATATACAATCTGTGATACCTTTATTCCTTTGTCTTAGGGTCGAAAATTGTTTGCGATTAAGGGACGAAAGTGACAACTTTGAACCTTGTGCTTCAACGATAAAGTTGAAAATCTATTAAAGAAATTTGACAGATTGTAGTAGCTTGACGTGCTGGCGTCTGTACCTACTCTTTGCTGCTTTTCCCACTCTAGTATGATACCAAGTTTAGTTCGTTAAGTGGTTTCACTAAAGCTTACCATAACGTAAGAATTTACTTGTGTTGAGAAGTCTTAAACTACATCTCTTTATAAGAAAGGACTGCGAGTACTTAGCCAGAGTGGTTCAACTAATGAGGAGAAGTACTCTACCAAGTAATTTTCCACTTGGGGATTTATTTTCCATTGAATATCTCAAGGAGATAACTTGTTTGGACAATAAGTTATCTGAACAAGACTCGTTCGAACTCGTTATAAATACTTCAAAATAATGAAAATGATCGACTGTGCTTAGGTATGGTCGATCGTTTTCTTTTTTAGAACGAGTCTGGTTTGTTATGAATTGATCTTCATCCAACTATATGTATAATAGTCCTACTTTATAATATTATAAACGTGAAAGTTTGTGTGGATGGATGGATGTTTGTTACTCTTTCAAGCAAAAACTACTGAACGGACTTTGATGAAACTTTACAGTAATTGTATCTTATACATCAGAATAACACTTAAGATACTTTTTATCTCGATATTCCCACGGGATCGAAACTTATGCGGGTGAAACCGCGGGGTGGTGTTAATTTGTTTTAAAAGTAGACTACCTACGTAAAAGTTAATTATAATTTTATTGTATTTGTAGAGTAAATGGCAACCCCTATCAACAACTCTGATACCTATACCTACCAGTCCTTCAGAATTATCGTCTTATTCCTTAATGCTTTTGTGGCATCATCATCATCATTTCAGCCGAAAGACGTCCACTGCTGGACATAGGCCTCCCCCAAGCACCTCCACTTCGACCGGTTCTGTGATTTATTGTGGGCTTATAATTAAATATTCAAAGTAAGTAATATTTGTACAGTTTAGCGAAAAGTTGGGTTTCAATTTTGTTTCACAAGGTTATGTCTTAATTTTTGGGAGATATTCCTTTTTAGGTTACACGTGGTAAAGTATGAACATGATACGTTACAGCTATTGTTACTTGACCAACGCGTTATACGTTGTAGCGCTTTGCATGATGTAATAAAAAATCCTCCCGAGTTTCAGTGACGAACTCGATCGTCCTTGTATGAAGGGCATTCCAATCAGTTGCTAGGGCTGACCCTGGATGAAAACGGTCCGTGACAAAGTCATCTCAAGAGTAGAATTTCGAAATTGAAGAGTATTTTTCCTTTCGATGACATTTTCATTATGCGAGAATCAGCAAAACACGTCAAACGCCTACGCTCCCAAGTACTCGAAGACATTTAGAAGTCATTGTGACGCATGCGTGAATATATTGATTAGTACCACGCTGATTTCGCTCTCATCGTGCTCTCGGAGATTCTCTATCTGAACTTTCGAAGTTTAGATAAGAGTCGTAACCTTCAACGTGAATTTTAACGATGGTGGATGACCTTGAGTAGGTCGCAGCTCACTGTGAACATTAGTGAGGCTCATGAACGTATGAAACAAGTGCTCTATGGACAATTATTAACTATCCTATACTTATATAGCGTCTTAGTATTAATTGGTCTAAATTACGAAGCCATTTAGGTATGAGCGGAAAACTTTGTGTTACATTATTAAAGTACTTGTTTAGTAGAGTAGTAATGTGAGATTTACGAGTAGTTCTATAACGCAATGGTTCCAGAAAGCATGCGTGCTGTAGGCCATGTCACATGACATCGTTCACAATCTCAGAATAACTGACCGTCGCGTCTAATTATAATACGGATCTCGGTGTTCTTTTATATCCACACAACTTGAGATAGCTGAAAGATAGTTTAAAAATTGGATTAACCATATTAAGAACTTAGTAGCTAATAAGAATTTGAGATAATATTCAAGTTATGGAACAACAAATTGAATGTCATACTTTAACAAAGTTCAAATTCCATCGCAACCTTATTAGGACCTTTTTGTTACAAAATGGTCACTCTAAAATCAACTGACGTGGCGATGGAATGTAAATTATTTGAGATTATGAACAGGTACGTTACTGCAGCAATAGCTAGGTGAGGTATAGAAAAATATATAAGTAGCACATAGGTCGTTCTATTTTCCAGGTGAACAAACCACCATAAGGTAGGCGAGTTCGTAGGCGAGTATCGAGTTCAGTTATAACGCAATGTGTTAACAGGGAGAACAATGCGTCATACCAGCAAGTTTACCACCGCACAAACAGATTCACCTTGATGTTATAAAACGCGGTGTGAATAGTTGCTTTCCACGGTTCGTCAATCATTGAAAACAGTAGAACAAAACTATTGTAGATATCGTGTTTTTAGACTGATGATGTTCTTTAGAATAATAATGTTTTTGATGCATATAAGCATACGCATAATGAGCCGATCATCGAATCAACGTTCCCACTGGGAGACAGGCCTTCTCTCTTTGATAATTAAAAAATGCCTGTAATTGGTTTATTACGGTATTTGAAATAAATGCTTTGAGTTTGAGTGAGGGGGAGCAGGCCTAATCCACCACGGGCCCAGTGTAGGTTGGTAGATGTCACATCTTCGAATTTTTGGCTCTAAGACATGCCGGTTTTCTCACGAGGTTTTCCTGCACCGTTTTGAGAGCAGTGGTAATGAAATAACCGTAAAAAACCGTAAATTTGTAGTTACTTTAAAAAATAAATCCCATGATAAAATATTTAGGTACATACTTACTTTGTACGAAACCCTCGGTGCGCCAATCCGACTCGCACTTGACCGGTTTTTTGATGATTACTTAAGTATCTGCCGTATTCTGCCATTTTATTATGCCACACAGACAATGTGTGTATATGTCTGTGGCTTTGTAATGTAATACTACTAATAGGTGTACCTATTTATATTCATTTATAATCTGCTTATTGAGTTGCACTGGTTGCACATCCCAGCATTTAGACGAAGCGTGTACCAGACTCTGTCCACTAACTACTGGTCATAGTTAATCGACACTGATAAAAGGAGAGGGAGATCTTCTTAATCCATAGCAGTAGGACCTACTTTGCGTGTAAAATCCCATTTACACGGTGGCAGTTTCTTGACTGTGGTGGTATTAGGTACAATAAAATTGAAGCAAAAGCGTTCAGACACTATTTAGACTATTTCCAACCATGACCCACGACACATCTTGACCGTGTTTTTACTTTGGTTTGATCCCTGAACATGAATATAAGCTTGAAGCGAACCCTTTCTTGAAGAGAGCAAATTACCCATAAAATTAATTTGCCTCTGTGTATTGAACGTTAGGCACAAATCGCATGCACTTATGTCGTGTTAATTATGTAGGTATGTCAAGAATCTGTTGATTCAATAAATACTTGTTTTCTATGAATCTGATTGTGTATTACGTACCTACTTACTGCTTGGACTACGAGTACGTGTCGCACATCTTGGAAATTATATATTTTGCAAACTTTGCATTTTCGCTAAACGTTGCTAAAAGTAATTAAGTAACACGTTTAATTTCATGTTAACAAGAACTATTGTTTAACAGAAAAGTAATGAACAGTGGAATACATTTTTCACCTTACGCCCATGTAGCGAAACGGCCAAGCCACATATTTTGACTAAGGTGTAGAGTTTGTGAAGTTAGGGCGTGTAGAGTTAGAAGCTTGGCTCTACATCTAGTAATTATATTTAAAAAAATTGCTACGGCTTTATCTCGAATTCAGTTATTCTAATCTTAAATTCTAATCATAATTAAAAAGTAAACTAGTATGTAAATATTTAGCGAAAAGTAAATACTTACTAATAGCTATAGGTACCTGTGCATACAAATAAGCCGTTAAGCCGTTGGTCCCTGCTGTCATTCGTGGATCTTTGACAGTCAGTCGTTACGGGTAGTCAGAAGCCCGAAAGTCTGACAACCAGCCTTACCAAGGGGTATCGTATTACCCAGTAACTGGGTTGTGGAGGTCAGATAGGAAGTCGCTCCATGTAAAATACTGGTATTCAGCTGCATCCGGTTAGACTGGAAGCCGACCCCAACATAGTTGGGAAAAGGCTAGGCAAATGATGATGACCTGTGCATACAAATACTTAGTTGTTTACCTACAACTGTTTACATACAATGCCTGGTAAAGATGGATGTGTTCGGGCTTTAGAAATTAAGACTGCTAAGGGATCTGTCATCAGAACTAGTGTTACAAAGGTATGTCCCTTTCCTATTAATGAAGATTAATTAAGTTTAGATGTGTGTAATTCATTGGTTCAATTGTTATTCAGAAGGCCAGAGGCGCCCCCAGTATGTTTGTATCCGAAAATAGATTTTAAGTATATTTTTATGTAGCTAGCAACATTTTAATGTGATTTTTTATTACTGCTGGCAAGAAAGAGATTTTTGTAACTTCTTGATAAAAATGGTCGAAATGTGACCGACCAATTTAAAATTAAATAATAATATACCATATCAAAGTGATTTTCTTTATATTTCACTATATAAGTTTATTTATGTTTTCGCCACGAACATAAATTTGGTAAACATAGTTGTAGGTAATATCGATATCGCGTTTTCCAGATGACTTATTTTCATAAGTAATTTACTAAATTCCGCGAAATAAGAACTTTATTCAAGTTTGTATGGTTAACAGCCGTTTTCTATTGACCGTGGTTATTTATAAAAATACCGAGCTACTGACAAGCCTATCTAATTAAAATTGTTTATTTTACGACTAATGCTCGTATGTGTAGTGACCGAAGTTTACATGGCCAAGTTTTCTCACTCAAAAACAAATGATCTTTTCATGATGATTCACTTATATTTTTTACGATTTTAGCACTGTTTTTAGCCTACACGATATCATTGTGAGTTTTTATTCATTGATTCTTATTTGGAGCAATAATAAACCTAGAGTTTTCCCATTGAGAAAATTCGTGTAACCGAAACATATTTTTTCCTATGTTATGTAGATCATATTTTTGGCAGAGGTATTCATTTTCATTAATTTTCTTACGGCAAAAATGTATTTTCGGTCATGTGGTTTGATAATCTTATCTAAACGCGCTCAGTAGGCATTTTCTGCATATAGATTCCTATATGGTAGGTTCGCAGGAGTATCGTGAGGAAGGTCACTTGAAGGGCATACAGGACGTAGGCGACACAATGTCTGAGAATGTTTCTGTCACAGCTAGGGTTCATTTACCTCAAGTCAGTTAGTCAGACCTGTGTGAAATTCAATTTAAGTGTTGTGTACGACAACATTTATTCATGGAGTTGTGTGTGGCATTCAAATATATCTATTTGTTTCTATAATCGAGATTCTATTTACTGTGCTTACGGCTCATTGCATTCAAATTGCGTTCAGGAAAATAGCTTTTCTCGCTGTAAAACCCTCGTTTATACTTTTACTAGCAGCTCCCCGCGGTTTCACCAGCGTAAGTTTCGATCCCGTGGGAATATCGGGATAAAAATGTATCCTATATCCAGGAAATGGTCTCTATGTGCGTTTACGCGTGATGGAGTAACAAACATCCAAACATCTTCACAAACTTTCACATTTATAATATTAGTAGGATAAAATACTGTGGCACGATGACAATATTTTAATACAGAAATAATCAGTGATCTTAATTCTAAAGTTCTATGACAGTTACATCGATTCGTAGTACTAATAATGGCTTCTTGCCAACTCATATTCATGAAATTATGAATTAATTATTCACTAAATTGCTAATGAAACTGTAATTTTCGAACGTGCTCCCATAGTCTCGTGATCACATACCTATGATTCATGGCGATTGTTTAACTGTTTGTAATTTACTTCATGGACGAAGAAAGTATAATACATATTCATACGAATATTATGAATATAAAAAGATTCGTTTACATAACATAAAAATAAAAACTATACAAGTTTTAAAACTACATTTTCATGGCACAGTAATGACGTTATTTCCTATTATCATAGATATATATGACGTGTCGTGTGAAACGTGGTGTGGCACTGGTAGTCACAAAATTACGACTATGTGAATGCAGACATGCGATGATACCCAATCAATAAAAAAACTTCCCACACTCGCCACTGAAATAATACCTACTACATTTGATATTTCTGCTCTACTTTAAGTTTATTTCTGCCAATGGTATAATACTAGATATTATAATATACTAAATATAGAATACAAGATATATTATACTAGATATTATATACCAGACTCTACGTATAGGTAGTCTCCATTTTCAAAGACATTTTTCCTATAAAACAAACGCTAAATATTTCGACGTCACATAATATCCGACCAATATATTTGCAGGAATATACAATCTGTGATACCTTTATTCCTTTGTCTTAGGGTCGAAAATTGTTTGCGATTAAGGGACGAAAGTGCATTTATTTTTTGCGGCTCTGCAATAAGATGCATGGTAGGTACTCGGCTGGTATGTGTGATAATTGTAACGTGTGCCAAAGAATCGTATCGGACCGAGACTGTCTAAATAAGCTTTGTTTGTCTTAAGATTTATAAGCCATTCACGCCACAATTCAGAGCAGCTAGGTTTTCGAGCATTTTTATTTTTTATTGAATTGGTGTAAAGCTATGTAACCTGGGTATGCTATAAGACAAATTTAGAGGCCAGGAATAAAGCAAAATAAACAGCATTTGGTACCAGAAAACATTCATCACAGTCTGTTGCGAACATTTATAGAGTAATTGAAATATTTCTCTATAGTTTACTACCTACGATTTATTCACCGAGATAAAGCTGGACGTGATCCTTATTATTATTTACGTAAAGCTATATTTTAGGTCGAAAATGAATACATTAAGTATTGGATATTATGCTACTTTGTATTCGTTATAAGATCGTGACGTTTCATCGTAGGAAATTGACGCCAAATTAAAATGAAATATAATCTTGATGAACTAGCAACATTCCGAGGATGAATTGCGTTACTCAATATAATAATTTATGACAGACTACTCTGTACCGTTTTTAGGGTTCCGTATCCAAAGGGTAAAACCGGGACCCTATTACTAAGACTCCACTGTCCGTCTGTCTGTCTGTCACCAGGCTCATGAACCGTGATAGCTAGACAGTTGAAATTTTCACAGATGATGTATTTCTGTTCCCGCTATAACAACAAATACTAAAAACAGAATAAAATAAATATTTAAGGGGGGCTCCCATACAACAAACGTGTTTGTTTTTTTCGGCGTTTTTGTCTTGTGGTACGGAACCCTTCGTGTGCGAGTCCGACTCACACTCGACCAGTTTTTTAAATAATAAAGCCTTGTTGATCAAGAGACGGTCTGCAATAAACAGAATTTGCTGAATGTGATTCACTGCAAGAGTTTCACCTTCAAGTAAATTAATTGCTTGCGTGGATATTATAAGCGCTGGATATTGGTTTATTTTAATATTTGCTGTTAAGGAATTTTTCAATTTAGCCATTCGGAGATTGGTTATAAAGTAAGTTTACACGAGTGGGTTTTATTGGAGAAGCCTTACAATCGGTTACACTGTGATGTGATGGGGTCGCAATCCCCGACGACTACTTATTGCGTCACCGTCGGTTGATGGACTGAACCGTTCCTATATTTTCCTTTTAACTTGTTTTTCTACCGAGAGAAATAACAAATAACGAGTAACCCCTCGTAAATTATGTTCCAAGATGTAGGCAGCCTTTTTCTTGTTCTATTTCTTTTTATTTGCTTGTTTCCATGATAATGAGGACTCTTGATATTCTACGCTTCTTCTTATTGATTCTTTGTGGATTCGACCCAAACTAGTTAGTTACCGACCCAAACTAGTTGGTTATGTGTGTGTACGGGGGGATCAAGTCTGAAGGTCAACTGTAAAACAAACATAAAATGTGTCCAAATCCACGAGATTTAACAACAACTTTCATAAAAACTTATTACAATACGGAAGTAAATACAACGTACCTAGATATGATACGTCACGTATTGTTTACTAAATTGGTGATAATGTCACAAATACAGAGCTATGTGGATACGGCTAGATATCAAATCTCGTGGCCATTGATCGGTGGGCGGGCGCGCGGCGGCAGCAGGGCGGGCGGCGCCCACGTGCTTGCTCATGCCCGGAATAGACAGTTCGCCCCGCGCAACTGCTCTCAGCTCACATCTCTCTAGCTTCCAAAAGTTTTTAACATTTACACATACATCGTTAAACGAAAAAAGGTTTTTTACATAAAAATAAATTTTCAAGTCAATACAAGTTGTGATAGTAAATATATTTAAGTAATTAGAAGGTTGTGGTTGTTTGTTAACTTGGATTTGTCGAGTATTTAAATAAATTATAAACTTCCTCGTGCTCGTGCAGCAAAGGTCGTTTTTTGCACGTAAGCAATATTCGTAATAATTGTCCCGTCACGTAGTATGGTGTTAGACATAGAAATTGAAATACGTGTGGTTATGGTATAAGTGCAGTGACATTGACTGAGGCAGGATCGTTCGTGCGTTGGATTCAGTAATCGGTTTATTTGTGAATACCGAACGTATTCACAATTTTGGCGGAGGAGTGAGTGTATCAGTGCGCTGATATAGCCGCGGCGAATAATCGTCATTTGTCGGCGCCGGCGCCGCGCGGCGGTGTGATTGTGCGGCGGTCGCATGTGCGATGCGATGCGGGACAAACTGTCCGCTCTGTTGCGGAGCTCAGTGCAAGCGCCGGCGCACCACAACGGCGAAAAGCTCCACAATGATGAGTTCGGACCAGTGCTCGTGTTCACAGATGAAGGTGCTTGTCTTAATATATATTTTTTTTTTACTGATGGGAACCAAAGGAAATAGTCACTGAGGTAACACAATGAGAACAGTGTCAAACATTTATCTAGATTTTAGTTTTGGGTACCTATTTTACTTTTTCATAGAATAAACAAAAAAAATCAAATCTATTAATCAAATCATGCCTCGCATATAAATCACTCTTATTTTATCTGCTATGTAAATGATGTTATCATTCATCTGTAAATGTAACGTCTAATATTTTGAAAACAATGCAGAGTTGTGTGAAATGCTTGTGGTATGCTTTGATTGGTACAATAAAAGTACTTACATGAAATGTTATTGTTTCAGTAAATTGTTCTACCGTGCCACTTATAATGTTTATAAAAAACCTGCACCCTATTTATGTAACATACAGAACACTATCAATCTCTGTCTGAATCATTTTGAAGAATATTGCTAATCCACTCCTTCATAATGTTCGAAACATTTGTCTGCTCACCAACATTATTAACGCAATGAATGTTGTTGAATTGAACTGTCAAAATGAAAGCCTACTGTTAGTGTGTTACGCAATTACCCCACTGTTGCGTTATATTTATTATTATACTTTCTTTGACTATGTTGTCTGGCTGGCGCCACAATTTTAATTAGACTTTCTTGGAATGTCTTTCCCAGTAAAAATAAACATATCGCTCATTTGGAGAAACATCGACGTAAATGTATTTTTTTCCCAAAAATGAGTTAAACATGACGACATAACTTAGAAAGCGTATTTACGTTAGGAGAAATAAAGACGTAAAACAAAGTAATTTAAAAAAAAATAAACCGACTTCAAAAAGAAATTAACTCAAAATTATGAAATAACTTTAATTTCGGAAGTCGGTGTCTTTGGGAGGTATAATGAATCGTTTTTTTAAACCGATTTCGAAAAAGGAGGAGGTTCTCATCGATTATTTAGTACTATAGGTTCACCTCTGCCTTACCCTTCCAGGATTACAATTCAGGCGTGTTGTTATGTTATGTGAAAATCTATTAAAAAGTAGAGATCCTATAAGACGATTGATTACGATTACACTATCACACCAGGCAGGATCTCGACTTGAGTATTTTCACTTCAACATACAAAGTAATAAAAGCCTTGAAAAAAACTTTTTCTCGTTTATTATTAAAAGTACTCACTCTTTGAAGCAGCTTTTTACTGCCTGCTTCGGTGCTATTCTGTAAAAATCTCACTGTGATAACTTAGGGGAAGTGAGCTTGAAGTGAGCTGTCACCCACGATGGATGGATTGGCGCTCACTTTAAGCTCACTTTACCTATGTCATCACGGTGAGATAAATTACAGAATAGCAGTACTGGTTATAAGTCCTAAATATTTACAAATCTGCCCTTAAAAAGCGTCGGCCAGTAACAATTTAATTGAATGTCGAGGCCAAACGCCAGACAGTTAATTAAATCCTTTTGAAGGTCCTCTTTGCGAATTTATGTAAGTCCTCAATTTACTTAGAAATAATGTTTTTCCAGTAATATCTATTCTAATTTTACGTTCAAATGCCGTAAGTGGCAGTTAAAAACCGCGATAGTTTGAAACAATATTTTGTTCAGTTACAAATTCAGTGAGAAATAGTACCTAAAATATCGATTTATTGGGCACAGGTATTCTCGTAGCACAGGCAAGGCCGGAGCATTTAGTTTAGTCGTTGGTCGTTCCACACAACGTTATCATGATCTCAGTTTTCACCCGCCTACTGCACTGAAATAGAGCTCGCACTACTTGCATTTTAACACACTATCTCACTAATATTATAAAGGCAAAAGTTTGTGAGTGTGTGTGTTTACATATTTGTTACTTCTTCACGCTCAAACGGCTGGACCAATTTTGATAAAATTTTCTATAGAGGTAGCTGACACCCTGGATTAACATAAGGCTACTTTTTATCCCGATATTCCCACGGGATCGAAACTTATGCGGGTGAAACCACAAGGCGCTGCTACTATTTAATATTGTGTAGAAATAACATAACATCACGCCTGTATACTCCAAAGGGTTAGGCAGAGGTGTACCTATACCTAGTAAAGACCTATTTTGTCAGGTATGTCTAAGTCCCATGTAAAGCCGACCCCAACATAGTTGGGAAAGGGCTAGGCAGATGAACTCCGGACCCATGCTCAGCCATAGAGCTTGCAACTACTAGACCAACGAGGCAGTCATTGTGTAGTATGTTCAATAAATATGTTTATTTTTCAAAGATTCGGGTAGTTATTTACAGTTTACGTTAAGCTTATCAATAGCTTTATCTACTGACAAGTGGGTCTTTAAAGCTGTTCTCTGTTTCGTTAATTAACAATAATGAAGAAACGCGTTAAACATAATAATATATGATGTAGGTTATAAAACGTTACAATTACTTAAAACCGTCCTAATGGATACGTCCCCATTAAACATTGTCATGCTCTTATTATTAATGTAAAAGTCCTCCAGACCGTATTTCGGCCGCGGCGGCCAATCTCAACGGAGACTAGCCTTCGGCGCGGGAGATATTATAGTGCACAAGTGTTCCCGCAGGCACAGGTGCAGGAAGTGTCCCTAAACACACTTTGTTCTATGTCCGTCCCTGTGCGGATAAAATCGGGCGCGCGCTTGTCACGCCCAAATAACGGTCTAATCATCCATGGATCTACAACGAAGTATGACGATAAGCAGAGGCGTCTCTAGCCCATGTAGCGCCCGTGTGCAAACATTACCCAAGCGCCCCCTAGTAAAAGAAAAAAAGCGCCCCCTAGTGCGCGGTCAAAATGGAATGGGTACAAAGTTCAAGTAACAGCACATCAAGTTACCACAAATTGTCAAATTTCCCCAATGGATAATAAACTATTGTTTGGAGATGAAGAAGAAATTCGTCGGTTTTGGATACCATGGTGTGCTGTTGACTGTATTTAGAATTATACAGGCTGTTCTGGTGTTTACCCTAACAAGCCAAAACGTACCCATGTTAACATGTCTATATATATAGATGTTATGTTACATTATATCAATGTCCAAATTTTGAAATTTCTTCATTATAGTTACGATCTCATATCAAACAAAGTTCAATATCAATGAGGGATTTTCTCTTTATTTATTTTTTAACTCTTCCCTAGTCGCTGGATAGATGGCGCTGACCTTGGTAAGTTACTGCAAGGAACGGAACTTCACATCATTTGTTTATTATTTCACTTGGATGTAATTTTGAGATCGTAAAACGAAAGCGAACGAGCTTATGTGACGTGACGCAATGTTTTTTTTCCAAGCGTTTTGGCTTTGGCACCTAGTAACGTAGTCAGTACAACGCCATCTACAGAGTTCTTGGAAACTATTTTTTTTTTAATACTCAAAAAGAAAACCTCTCATTGGGAACATTTGACTTTGGGAAGCTCACTGCGAGCGAGGGCCACTGTACACGGGTAAAAAGTATTTTGGAAGGAAAGAGTGACAAGAAAAACAAAGCACAAGTTTATGGTTTTTTTTTTCAAAAAATGTTTTCTTTTTTCAGTTTTCTGACTGAAATTTGGTAGCGTAGCTAAATAATTCTTGACGAGTGCCCGACCCCGTCGAAATTCTCAACAGTTGTGCTTGTGGCAGTCTAATTCAGCGAATATCAAAATTAAATCTTAGATATTAGGTACCTAAATTTCAATCAAAAGAAAAGCCGCAAATATGAAGTAAAGGACCATGGGCACTTTTGAATGAACACTGGGCCCACTTTTCAAAGATGTGCAACAGTGATGAAACCTATGTCATATGACAGCTCTTGGCGTGTACTTTATTTCATTCTATGGCAGCTAAGTTCAAATCCTGCGCGAAAACGGTTTTTTTATGCGTTTTTTTTTAATGTTCAACATTGTGCAAGTGATCAAACCTATGTCATATCATCATATGACAGCTCTTGGCGTGTACTTTATTTCATTCTATGGCCACGCCACGCGTACTCGCGCTTTTCAGAAATGCCGCGCGCTTGACGTTCGTTCATGGCATGGCAATTTGAACTTTATTGTCTATCCCAAACAGTTGAATTCGTATTATTCGCAATATGATTGTCGGCGTGTTTTCAAACGAATCATTAGGTCTCTGCACACAGCGGGGGCGGCGCGGCGGGGCGGGACGGCGACGCGACGCTTAGCAGTTGTAATGTACTAGATAGGACCTTAAAACAGGTGCCGCCGAGCGATGCGACACTCACTACTACACTAAAAATATAATCTTTAATAATGTGAAATAAGTTTTAATCATGTTTAAAAAAAAAGTTAATATTGTAAAAGCCGCTCGCGCGCTCGTGGCGCGGCTTGCTTTGGTGTAATACGACAAATATAAGAAGAGCTCCAGATGCTATACAAAATGTATGGAAAGCGGAGCTCTTTTTAAGTTGGTCATTGAAAGTGCCGCGGCCGGCCATCGCGCGCGCCTAGTGGGGCTCCGAAGCGAGCGGCGCTCGGCGCCCCCTAGGACCGCTGCGCCCGTGTGCAACGCACACCCTGCACAATAGGTAAAGACGGCCCTGACGATAAGAAAGATTCAATAGGCTCTACTGGTGACCTCATGGTCAATGTCATTGGCCTCTAGGGGACGCCCGGGCAAATACGACAAATCTCGGTACGTCCAATAAAATGGACTAGCAATTTTTATTTTAAAGCTTTTCGTATTTTATTTTCAGAGAAGACTGTTCACTTACTACGTTTATAATTCGAGATGTTATTGCCTCGTGCTTATAATCAATTAGCTTGTTATAGATCTAGCCAATTATTTTTCCGGCGCAATTGTCTGAGCTGTACTTTCAGTTTAGTTGAGGAAGAGAACAAAACACATCAGACTTTCTTGAATGAATGAAGATCGCGGAAATGTAGGTATATTTGTAAAAGTTATTTTCTCAGCGCACTTAGTTACCGGTTCGCCACTTTAACATTCTTAGATAGACTCAAAAGCGCAACCACGCTTTTTGTGTTTTATTTTCAGTTTCCCGTAGTTTTATTTTCTTTCTGCATTGGAGGAGTTCAGCCTTCAATTTTCTTTTCCATGGAGTGTTGCAAGAGAGACTCGTTGAGGTTTGAGCATAACTTTCATTCGCTGCATTTACAGTCTGTGTACAATTTTCAACTCTCTATTTTCTCTTTTATTTTATTTCTACCAGTATTTTAGTTTATTATCAAGACAGACATTTTTTTTATCTAACTTGATACTTACATCTTTTCTTGTAGTTTTTTTCTTTTTACTTTTCGGGTAGGGTAGGGTAGGGGTAAGGTAGGAGTAGGGTAGAGGTAGGGTAGCTAGAATAAATGAATAATAATAATTAATGATTATTATTTACTATTAATACTTATGTACGTGTGTTTGTCACCTAACTCCAACTCTTTTTGTACGTGTGTTTGTCCTAAACGGCTGAACCGATTTTGATGTTTTTTTTTTTTTTTTTAAATTCATATGGAAGTCGGGGACCTCTTAGAATAGAAGGTGTTCCACAGAACGGTCCCCGGACTTCAATATGAATTTATATTTAAATAAAATTTTATTTCATGCTTTTTGTAGGGATACCTTAATTTTTTTATTTATTTTTTTATTATTTTGTGTCGGGGGTTTTTCAATTTTTAATGTTTACCGAGTGTATACCGAACTCGAGGCGTGTAGGTATGACTTGCGTTCCGACCGTTTGTATGAAGATAGAATACTGTAGAATTGTAACATTACCGTGGCGCAAAGTTGTGAATAATTATTATTTCTTCCTGCGAAGCTCGTGAGTTCGTGACAGAGACCGCTTTTGCGTCATAGTATGTGGAGATAAATATTTTAGTCCATTCTGAAATACTCGCATTTCTCGTCTGGAATGATAAACTATTATTGTATTGAAAAAGTTCTGTGTCAGTTCAAAACCACCTCTCTGGCGAAGCATTTACAACATTGAATATTACACGTTTTCCTTAGAAACAAGTGCGCTCTCTACCGACGACGACGATAAGTTCTGTGAAACGCTTGAGATCTCACCCATTTAATATAATCTTTGTACCAATACCAATTAGCTATCAAACTAAGTAAACTAACGGTACAATATCAGTGGACAGGTGGACGCACTACTTGAAAAGGCTTCAATTTTATCATAACAATATCTAGGTGAACAAAGTTCTCCAGCACCCCAATAGCGTAACAAATCACAATCTGAATCATTTTGAAGGATATTGCTAATCCATTGCTTCCTATGTTCGAAAAAATTTTTTGCTCAACAAAGTAAATAGCGCAATGAATATTGTTAAACTGTCAAAATGAAAGCGATTGCTACTGTAGTGTGTTACGCAATCACCCCGTTAACACTCTGTCGATAATGTGTTTCCAAGTAAATTGTTGCTGACATAATAAATATTAGTTAGGTATTATTGTTTTCCTAAGAATCGTATGATGTGGGTATGTACGTTGTCACAACAAAGTTCTATATTGTATTAGCTTTTGTACTCTCAGCTCAGCGGTAATGTAATGTTAGCGTAGCCTTCGAGATTGGATAATGTTTACAATCTGGGATTAAAGCTTGGCCTTTGGATAAACAGCGTCTTTATTGGGTGTTTTGTCCTTATAATATTTACAGATAAGTAATTCGTATGAAAGCCAAGGAAATATTGTGAAAACTCAACAATGCGAAAGGCTCATTCAAAGATCGCGAGCGGCACATAATGATTTTCCAACTAGAAATTCATTAGGTTACACACAAGAATAACGTTTTATATTTTCCTAATGAAATAAGGATAATTCCTTGTTATACATACCTACTTTGATTACGTATAAACTTGTAAACATACTTGCTAATAGGAGTTAAATAGGTATGTGATGAGCTCAGTGATCAATGCAAATAGAAATAGTATGTTATTATTGGAAACTAGCAGCGCCCCGCAGTTTCACCCGCGGAAGTTTCGATCCCGTGGGAATATCGAGATAAAAAGTATCCTATGTGTTATTCCAGGAAATGGTCTATCTATATGCCAATTTTGATCTAAATCTGTTCAACGGTTTACGCGTGATTGAGTAACAAACATCCAAACATCTTCACAAACTTTGCACATATATAATACTAGCAGCGTCCCGCGTTTTCACCCGCGTAGGTTTCGATCCCGTGGGAATATCGGGATAAAAAGTATCCTATGTGTTAATCCAGGAAATAGCCTATCTATGTGCCAATTTTGATCTAAATCTGTTCAACGGTTTACGCGTGATTGAGAAACAACCATCCAAACATCTTCACAAACTTTCACATTTATAATATTATAAGTAGTAGGATTACCTAACACAAATTGTTGAATGAAATGAGGTAAATCATACAATAGGCAGTTTGTAAGATGTTGGTGTACGTGATTCTCTGCACACGGAGTGTTTTGGTTACACTGTGTCCGGTGTGTCATGTGATATGATGTTACATGCGTCATCAAAATGGAAACTGGAACTTGAGTTAGCAGAATCTGAGACTGGAGCTACACTGTTTGTTACCCACTATTCCCATTATGTTTGTTACCATAATATATATCGAAAATCCAAGGCTATTTTCCGGCTTTATTTTCGTTGAAAGTAAACTGTATTGTTGAATGAATTTTATGAAAAAAAAGCTCTATTTAATCTTTCAGTTGTGCATTTTTATAAAGAAAATATTTTCGTGGTCGAAATAAATACTCTGTTATACTTAGCCTGTATCATCCCACTGTTGGGCAAAGGCCTCTCCCCATGACTTCCAGTGCTAATGTGGACCACTGGTCGTTTGATAGCAAATACATATATTCCACTTTAAAATATTTAGAATCGCCCAGAGCATCTCAATTTAGAGCTATTGCGCACTGTCGACTGGTTGCCGGCGACTCGGTCGACGGCGACTGTGACTTACTATAGTTTAAATAGGTGAATACGCACTTGATCACTATAGTTTAAATAGGTGAATACGCACTTGATCACTATAGGTGAATACGCTCTTGGTCGCCGAATGATGCCTATGTTTTGGTCGACGAGGGACCGAGTCGCCGACGACCAGTCGACAGTGTGTAATAGCTCTTACAAGTGATGACGAAATTACCCACTGTGATTGAATCTAGATCAAAGCCGTAATAAATCCAATGCTTATCAACATAACTGTTTGCGTTTCCAATATGTTTGAGCGGAGACTTTAGGGATAATTGTATTGATGAGATATAAAGTCCTGAGTGGTCTGTCTGTGCTCATCGTCACATTATCGTTTTCCATTAACATTCAAGATAAGATTAAATGATGTTCGGTGTACCTAAGTGCATCACAAAGGTGATATAATATATTGTCCTGAATACCTACTACTAAAAGTTCGAATCAAACTTTATGATGGCTCTGAAGTGAGCTACCCGCTACGCACCACTCCACCCCTTACCCCCGCTGACCCATGAATTTGTTACTGTGGTGCGATTCTGTAAAAATCTCACCGTGAATACTTAGGTGAAGTGAGCGTGGAGTGAGCTGTCAATAGTGTCAATTCCTAGCAAAAAGAAACTCACTTCACCTAATTTTCACGGTGGGATTTTTACAGAATCGACCGACTGCGCAGCGACTCGCCTCATGTTTCGAGCCGCCCGCGCCATAAAGTTTGAATCGAGTTGTCCTACCTACTGCAAGCGTTTTCGTACCAGTATGAACGTAGGTTACGCGGTAGAGCCCTGTGTACCAGAGGACAATTTTCTGTCCTCAATTAAAAGTGTTGGCATCACAAAACACTCATTATAATTACTAAGATTGGCAAACTGTCTAATGTTCCGCGTGTTTATTACATTGTCTACAATGTCTACTAAGCTTTTATTGTTTTGTTTTTAACACAAGATAATTGACCTTTGCTTTCGGTTATGGACTCTTATAACGTCACGTCTTTCAGCGATCTCCTTTCAAAAAAATGTTTTGTCTTAGGGCCCTAGGACACCAGTGGCGGCGCAATTATGGTTGCACTGCCAAAATATGTATGGTTGGTTGCGTAACCGATCGGACGCATGGTGAGATACCCAACATGAAACTGTGTATATTCTGCTGGTAGCGCGACCATGGTTGCGCCGCCACTGGTGTCCTAAGACAAAACACACTTTTTGTTTTGAAAGGAGATCGCCGAAGGACGTGACGATGACGTCGAAAAAGAAATTAAGTGTCCTAGTGCAATATAAGCCTTAGACATGTTTATTGGTTGTTCATTGCTTATTTCATAATAGATTTTAATCAATAAATAATTATAGGAACTTAGAATATGCACACAATCGGTACCGCAATGACCATGCAAAGCATGTGTATACGAACATGATTGGCAGTTTTTGCTTCATAAATCAATACCAATACGTCCTTGAATCGATTTTATTTTCCCTAGGTATAATCAAACTCTCGCTGATTAAATTCTTTAACAATGCAGAGAGAGTGAAAAAATTACCTATTTCAATGATCTAGACTTTATAGCTGTGCATGTAACCATACATTTGTTTTCTGAAAGTGTATTGTTTGTGAACACGTTTATTTTACAACATCGGTCAACTTTGTATGAAACAATCGGCAATCGCCATGATCTTTATTGTCGTTGTTCATCTGAAACATTACAACGTAGTAGGAGGTACTTATTCGCGGCCTTCGCGAATAATTTTTTTTCCACAACTGAAATAGCTCTGTGGATAGTCGTAAGTGTGAAAACATCATTAGATTTATTTCAACACATTACTTGATAGTCCACGTAACAATGCTACAGTCCCATTATCACTGATTTAGTGGCTATTTTGGCAACTTTATGAAGTGTGATTACGGCGGGTATCCAACTGTAGAATATTCACAGTCAATTTATATTGTCTGTGTGACATCAATGGGCGTGACTGTCACTATTTCAGATTGTAGCAGCTGAAACTTTAGTAGATGCGAAAGTCTGAAATACGTTATATTTTACCAGCAGAATTACAAAATACGCGTCTAAAATCCCTTTATTTTATAGTAGGTGTAACTGATTGGTTGCCAAATACCTATCTTACTTTGTTACTTGAATGATATGTTTCTATTGATTTTTTCTAACGAAGAAGCGACAGAATAAGAATTAGGATATGTTTGAGGGAGTTATAGCACATGTTTCACATTGAGACTACTTGCCATAGGTACTAACTGAAACTCAACAAGTTAAATAAAAGCTTTTAAAAAAGAAAAAGACCGCAAAATAGTAACGATATTGTAGAGCTTCCAAAAGCTTTTGGAAGCTCTACAATATCGTTATTATTTTGCCCAAGAAATACTAACCTCTAGTTTTGTATTTCTTGGGCAAAATGATAGACGTTACTGAGCCTAATGTCAATGCCGCATGTCACATGACAAATGGGCTAACAGAACCACCGATTAGGTCCCACTAAACGCACGACGCCATCACGGCAGGCCAAACGAAGATGGCGGGACGTGCTAGACTCCTACTGAAAGGACTGGCCGGCAATAACCAAAGACAGAATTGTGTGGAAAAGGGAGTGGGAGGCCTTTGACCTACAGTGGCACAATACAGGCTAGTTAGCCAGTTTGTTAATGTCAATACCCCCTGACCACGGTAAAAAATCTTCACTAGCTACATAGGCAATTGGTTGTCCATTAATAGCTAATATTTTTTTTTATATAGGTACATACAAGTTATGTTTTACACAATTTCAATTAATTATTTCAGTAAAAAACTGTCCACGGTTCTAAAATATTTCAGTTGTAAGCACCTAATCAGCGAAATTTGTTTTATCAAGAAAAGAACACAGCAATCTTCTGAAGATCCCTTATTCTGTAATATCCAATCCATTTAGATAACTAGACATTTTTCCACTCATTATTTTTAATACATATCCATCTAATCCTGCAAGAAAACTGGATAATTACTTCAATTAGGCTTGTTGTGTCGCAGATCTTTCCAAAGTCTAAGCTAAGAGTTTCTAAGAGTTTCGGAGATTTCATGCATAAATACTATAAATAGTACCGTTATGCAGGCTTTACGCCTAAGAACTCACGTAGACATTCTTGTTATCACAAGTGCGGGAGCGAGCGCAAAAGTGATGACTAATAATAGCTTTAGTAGAAAAATTTGATTAGCATTATTTTTCTTTATCAAATTGAAAGTGCGTAGGTACTTTACCTGGCTCAGTATTTATTGTACCTAATCAAATAGAATGTTGAAATGCTAAGGTTAATTGTGTCATGCCTTTAATGTAAACGGGACACTGATTGGTGAATTCAGCTGGGTTTTATACACTGCGACTGTTTATTTTAGTCATCTTCCTTAAAATAAATAAATTCTTTACACCGTCTGCGTTCGACCTCAGCACACGTTCATTCATCAAATATATCAGTTTGTTAGAAATAGTCCTTCAAATATAACGTGTCTTGCGGTTTCAACCTACTTAGTAATAAAATATAATACCAATAATGTATCACAGTTCCTATATTTATTGTTTGTAGTTGCAACGTGGTTTTATCTTCGGTAACATAAAACCTAATCATATAAAATTTATAATAGTGATTGCCCAAGGATACATAAACTGTTATGGATTTGAAAAAGAAAAATGGTAATGTGCTGATTTTTTATAATGTTTCTCTACTTCGGCATTCAGGAAAAGGGAAATGTTTTTCCTTTTGCAGTTAGTGGTATTGCTTGTTGTTATTTTTAGTAACCGGTTATTATTAGGTATACCTACATAATTTTGTGATACGTCAACTAAAATAACGGAATTTTATAATTAAAGTAAAATTAGGTTGTTTGCAGCAAGTAAATGATGTACTATGAGTGTACGTTTATGTGTGCTTGTGCTACGTTTGTGAAAAAAATCGGTTCACATTATTATTACGAAATTGTGTTTTATGCCAGCACTTAGGTAAACACTTTTAATAATTATCAGTGATTGTGCTAATTAGCTACAAATTATAGGTACCTAGATACTAGCGCTTGTCTGCTACGTTGTCCACGTGGACGCCGATACAAACATTGATTGCAGCGAGTTTGATTTTCTGAAAATCTTTCTGCACAAAGGATTTTCCTGCATTTTTAAATCCCTCGCAGCAACATTATTTAATCTTACTTAGGTACTATGTTACTGATTTTATATCACACTAGCTTCTGCCCGCGACTTCGTCCGCGTGAAATTTCTTGTACCCCCACCCCGTCGCGTCGCAACACTTCGTATTCGCTTACCGTTCACTCTGAGTTTTTTTCTTTTTGCTCGGCTCCTAAGGGTCATAGCGTGATGTTAAATAGCCTATAGCCTTCCTCAAGAATTGGGCTATCAAATGCAAAAAGAATTCAAATCTGACCGGTAGTTAAAGAGATTATCGCGTTCAAACAAACAAACTCTTCAGCCTTATTATTAGTATAGATAAAAAACTCTATGGCCCATAACTCCTTAATAGGTACCAACTCTTAACATCTTACACACGTGATAACTTTTAAACGAAATATCCGATTGAGATGAAACAAAAAGTATTTTACTTATTTATAAATACTCTTGATAACATAATGCTTAATTTCGATAAAGATTAATATTACGATACATATTTAACGTAGTTTTTTTTTCTTCAGACGATTTAATAATTATTTTGAACACAAAATCGGTTATTGTGATTAAACCATGATAGCTAGACATATGTTCTCGCGGACTTTTTTGTAGGTCTTAATGGGCTCTACAAACCCGTAGTACATTATTTTGTTCTATTGTCAATAGTTTTTGCAGCGCACGCAAAAATAGGTTTTCGATTTTACACCTTGTGTTACAAAATAGCAATTTTATTACGGATCCCTAATTTTTAAGAAAAAAAATATAGCCTATAGCCTTCCTCGATAAATGGACTACCCAACACTAAAATAATCATTCAAATCGGACCAGTAGTTCCAGAGATTAGCGCGTTCAAACAAACAAACAAACAAACTCTGCAGCTTTATAATATTAGTATAGATTTTATACAATATTTCGCACTTGTTTTCTACAATACGAGTTACCTACACCTATTGTCAGGAAAGAACTGCATTTTTAAGCTAATTTCGGTCATGCCATGCACGTTCATTCTATATCTACATTTTTTCTGAATGATATTTAATTCATAAACAAAAAAAAAATACTATAAAGAATCTGCAGCTGCATAGCAGTTTAGTAGTAGGGACCTACAAGCCGTAGAGTCTATGGTCTACGACAGATGGTCTACGCCGTAGAGGCATAGTGTAGACTGTAGACCATCAATTCTGATCTATTCGGCTAGTTACACGGTATTTCAGTCTCTGTGTCTTAAAAACAACAACTACTTCATAAGCTGATATATTTATTTCGTTGTACACAGGGAGCGCACGCGAAGGCGGATTGGTATGGCGCGGGTGCTCAGCAGAGTGCGACGCAGAAGACGGCGCGGCGGGTGCGCTTACCGACGGCAACGTCAACCCAGGAGACAAGGTACACCAACCACAATGATAAACCAGAGTCTGGTTACCAAACACTACCGGACACCTTAAGTACATCGGGTTCTGAGGCAACGCCAGCCCTGGAAACCAGGTACACACATATGCCACACAAAACTCGAAAGATCAGACCCCTGATATACGTAATAGGTTAGTTACCCCTTTCCCTAAGTACCTTTTGTACTTGTTAAGGGAAGTTATTTAATTACAAAATAATACCCATATCTTTGATTTTCTTAGAGCTTACTCTGCCGCCATAAAAAGGCTGCAACCTCCAGAACGATAAAGAAAATCCAGGACACTTCTATTTCTATACCTTCTCAGTAAAGACATTCATCCCTTGAAAGTCTTGAAACAAGGATCAAACTGAGTCGTACACTTATAAGTGTACGACTAATGTTAGGTATACCTAACATTAGCTCACCTGACACGCTCTCTACTAAAAGACCTTTAAAAACAAACCTGTCTTAAAATGAAGTGGAAAACTAGCACCCACAGTTAATGGCCCAGATCCTTGAAACGAACCTTCGTTAAAATGAAGTGTTCACTCCGAGTCTGTGGAAACCCAACGATGAAAGTTTTACGATGTAAGGCACGAATTGTAAAAGCACTTTAGCCACAACAAGCTAATGTTTGAAAGAAAATTCATATCACACAGAATAATTTCAGATTTGTCTCTTTGCGACCTTCGGATATTTACGGTATTTTTTTAAAAATTTTCATCAAAAGTCGAAAACTATGCGGCCTAAAAAAAAAAGAATAAATTGTTTGAGAATGTGTAAACTGCGCTCTTTCATATGATAGTAAGTATGATATTAACCCACATGCCTTAGTAGCCCACTTCGAATTTTTCAGACCCGCTTTCAGTCCCTGTTGCAAAGAATATAGGGTACATATATTTTTATTTCTTTCTTATTTACAAAATAGTTGGGCAAACGTCATCTAAAACTATTCCAAATTTCAAGTTGATAGCATTAGTAGTTCTTGAGATATCCAGCTGTGACAGACCGACAGACAGACAGACTGAGTCTCACCTTATGGGTTCCGTTTTACCATTTTGGTACGGAACCCTAAAAACGCAAACACAAAAGACTTAAATGTCAGATAAGTCTCTGGTATAAAAAAATGAACTTCAGGTAGGTACTTATCTGTATAGTGTATGTATTGCACCTATGTAGGTTTTAGTCTAGCATGTATGTAGGTATATGTTTTCCACTCATCTATATCTTGTTCTAGAAGAAATCCTTGAAACTGTTTGAAGTAGAAAATCTTATTTGCAAAATGTCTCCCCAGTCTTCAATGTTTACAGTGTCCTTCCGTGTCGAAGTAAATCTTCTTAGCGGCCAAGTCGCGAGCTCTATGTATTTACAAAGTTCTGAAGAACCTAGATTATTTTGTTCTTTTTGACGACGTGACATTTTTCTTGAATCGTCTTTTGCGGGGACTAAAGTGTTACATGCTCTGTGGCGGGGACATTTTGTCCGCCCACTGTCTTTATGTGGCCTTCATATTTTCTTAGGGGCTGCCTCCACGAGCGAGAGAATCGCGGCGATATTATCGTCGTGCCACGTATTTCTATACACTCTCTTAGAACGTGTCTCCACACGGCGATTTCATCGCCGCGGAAATTTGATGGCGCGGCGACACTATCGCCGCGATTCTCTCGCTCGTGGAGGCAGCCCCTTAGAAAACTTTCATATTGGTATCATAGTCCTCATGAAGTTCCATAAGTGCACTTGTGTTTAGCAGTTGGTGAATTTGAGATGAGAGAAAGCGTAGGTTAGGAAGGTAAACATTTTGATCACTTGGACACTAGAACAAGAACCGAATATTTGAAGAGGTACCCGAGGACCCGAAAGGTTTTTGCCCATTTTCAGTAACAAAAAATCCAACAGTGCGCTTATATTAGGCACTAGCTGTGCCCGCGACTTCATTCGCCTGCATGTCCGTAAACAAATTGGATTTCATGGGATAATGTTTTTTCTGAAATAAAAGTTACTCCTTATAACATCAGCTATCTGACAGTGAAAATCCCGTCCAAATCGCTCCAGCCCTTTCGGAGACTAGCCGGAACAAACAGACAGACAGACAAAAATTTTAGAAATTGTTTTTTTGTTATAGGTTCCGTATATACGTGCATATGCATTTAGTAAAAACTGTTACTTTGACGTTGCAAACAGACTCTTAAATTTTATTTATTTGTATGTACCTATGTAAGAGCAGAGAGCAGTGATGGCCAAGTGGTAACGGCCGCGACTTACTAGTTGTAGGTCGTAGGTTCGAACCCAGACAGGCGCTTTACTTTGTGTAAATTATTTCATCACCACTGCTCTCAAAACGGTGAAGGAAAACATCGTGAGGAAACCGGCATGTCCTAGAACCAAAAATTCGAAGACATGTGACATCTGCCAATCCGCACTGGGCCCGCGTGGTGGATTACGGCCCACTCCCTCTCACCGAGAGGAGGCCAGTGTCCCAGCAGTGGGAACATTATAGGCTGATTATGGTTATGTAAGAGCAGTGGTGGCCAAGTGGTAACGGCGGCGACTTACGAGTTGTAGGTCGTAGGTTCGAACCCAGACAGGCGCTTTACTTTGTGTAAATTATTTCATCACCACTGCTCTCAAAACGGTGAAGGAAAACGTCGTGAGGAAACCGGCATGTCCTACAACCAAAAATTCGAAGACATGTGACATCTGCCAATCCGCACTGGGCCCGCGTGGTGGATTACGGCCCACTCCCTCTCACCGAGAGGAGGCCTGTGTCCCAGCAGTGGGAACATTATAGGCTGATTATGGATGTAGATTAGATAGATTACGGTGTCGTGTAAAACTAAACAGCATTTGTGTTTTCAGAGTTAATAGTCTACCTGTCTAGTGTTTTGGTAATAGTACCTACTAACGTGTTGTTTAATTGGATTACGCAGTTGGAGGGGTCGGACGCAGCTCCGGACGACCCTGTTCACCTCAAGAGACGGGTGGGACTCTTCAGTGGGGTGGCTCTAATCGTCGGCACTATGATTGGTATGACATCTTCTCTCACTATGACCTAAACTTGCTCACCTTCAGTAAACCAACTCTGATAATATTTACCTAAATATTATTTCTTTGAGGAAAACGCTCAGGTATACCGTCCCTTGCCCACGTTATTGTTAAATTGTAATGTATTTTTTTGAGTGCGGCCCGACTCAAACCTTTTGTCACTGAAGGAGGCAATCTTTCGGCTCGAAGGAGTCCTTCAAAATATTTTAATCAAGGATCCAAGTTTTTATAGAGTCAAGAGTCTGTAAAACCTTATTCAATGTCAGATTGTGATGATAAAACATTTTTAGCTGTACTTTAATTGGTCATAAATGCTTTAAAAATTTATATTTAGGTACTTATACATTGTAGTTGTAACCAATGTAGGTCATTCGTTACAACTACAATAATGTATAGGTATTTCATTACAAATTGTATTAACTTCGCCTACAAAAGTAGAGCCTTTTGCAAATATTATGGTAAGTAACACGATTTATAAATAATTCATCACGTGATTGTTTATTTCATGTTACCGACACACGTGCTTACCGCACCAGCGTCACGGGCATATTGGCTCGCCGAAAAATTATTCAGATGTGCATCTGGCTCAAGATAAACATTTACTTACGCAAGATACGTAATTAATTATAATAATCCAAATAAATTATAATGAGTTCCCGTAGCATTGAAATTAATTCGACGGGCACGAGAAAAATATTTTTGTGTTAGGTAGGTATATTTCTTCTATATAACTACCTAATTTTCACTTTCTGTGAATTGAATAGAAAAGGAGAGACCAAATATACCAATGTTGCAATAACGAGGGACACTTCTATGTAGGTAGGTACACACGGCTACACATCAAACTATACATTAATACATTTCCACTTTCCAGTTTTAGCTGCCCTCGCATTGTTGTAGTAGTAGTTCTTACAATCAGAAGTCAGCTTATACTGACTATGTATAGCTTGATGTATAGCCGCTATACAACGTGGAACTCGATTAGGGGAAACAGTACTTGTTGATAGTAATAGGCTTCGGGCCAGCGATCTGTCATTGTTTTAGAAGATTGTTCTTTTTAAACCCACACGTCAACACTGGCCGTAGCGCCGAACATGAGCCGTGCCAAAGTGCTAACCACGTGTCGATATAACGCTTTAGACAATAGGGAGTGCTCTGAAAAACAACACAATAAAAACCCACACTCCTAAAATATAAGGATGAATAAAATACGTGGATTAAGACGAAACAGCATGAAAAGTTTTAAGTCAAGGGAAAACTCTTTTATTTTTCAGTGGTTTAGGAAAAGGCGGAGTTCATAATGCTGCATAAAAATATCTAATTAGCTATAGCAGTGATAACCATAGCATGACAGCCTTTAGTCCTCTCAGTGAGAGGGGCCATAGTAAAATAAATATGATCACTTTGAGAGATACGTTTCATCTACCATACGTCGAATAGAAGGATAGACAAATTAGGAAGATAGAATTTCTAAAATCCATACTAGCACCAAATCAAATGTTCCTGGCAAAAAAAAAAACTTGAAAATCTGTATGCAATAAATGGCATAATGTAAAGCTGTGTTTGTTTTTACAGGTTCAGGAATTTTCGTCTCGCCCTCTGGGCTTCTGGAGCGCACAGGCTCAGTGGGCATTAGCTTCATCATATGGATGGCATGTGGCCTGCTCTCGCTGCTTGGTAAGTGGCACATGGAACAATAAGTACCCACTAATCAGTACCGTGACTGGCTGATGTACATCAATCATCAATTTGGTTAACTGCCTCAACAAGCAATTGTATTTCTATCGGGAAGTTCTAACATTGTAACGTACGATCGGGTGAGATTGCAAATTGATAGATCAAACAATCCTATCAACGTTGTACCTACTTGTGTCTTGTTGCCGGCTTCAATTTCATATATTGACATTGCCGTAATTGCTTTGCTTGTTTTTCTGTAGTTGACTGTAGCTAATCGTGGTATGTGTCACGTAGGTATTCGTTTCGTTGACTCAGAGTGCTGTAGTAATTTTTTACCTAGGATTAGATACATGAGTTTATTTTTCAGACTCTATACCTATGCTGTTGTTTATTAATAATGATATATTTTATTTAGGAGCGCTCGCGTACGCGGAGTTGGGAACGATGAACACGTCGTCAGGCGCTGAGTACGCCTACTTTATGGATGCGTTCGGAGGACCTCCCGCATTTCTGTTTTCATGGGTAAATTATTTTTGCTCGACTTGGGGGGGGGGGGCACTGCCGTGCCGTGCCCCCAGATCAAATAAAAGAAAAATAATTAACTAAATAAAATACGATAAGTAGGTACTACAATGTGTTTGCCTTATTGCAGGTATCGACATTAGTACTGAAACCATCGCAAATGGCTATAATATGTCTGAGCTTCGCAAAATATGCAGTGGAGCCATTCGTATCGGAATGTGAGCCGCCGGCCAGCCTCGTCAAACTTGTCGCGGTCATTGCTATTGGTACGTGAACGAATAACGATCACCGAACATACATCGTACAATATATTACAGGCTTCAATAAGCTTGATTAAAGATCGAAATAGACGACATACAAATTGATATATTATAGCTAGTGCTAATAGAAGTCAATAAGATGTCGTCTGTTGAAAGCCATAAAATAGTCCAGTCTAAATTATAATTTCTCTTTTGCAGTAATGATATTAGCGGTTAATTGCTACAGCGTCAATTTAGCTACGAATGTACAGAACATCTTCACAGCAGCTAAACTGGTGGCGATTGCTATCATCGTGGGCGGCGGAGCTTATAAGTTAATATTAGGTAATGCAACCCCTAACACATGAGACCAGCCCATGTTCACACCAAGAGCTTTTACCCATCATCACACGAGAAGTGCCTCAAAGACGTGTTGAAGTCAGCTTCCAGGCTGATCAGATGCGGTCGAATAGGTACCTATCGGAAAAATATTTCGAACTTTATCTTTAACACTCATCTACCTATAGCCTATACACATTGCATTGAACCAAAATAATTAAATCACCCAAAAACAAAAGAACAGACCGTAACTGCCACCTAATTCAAGCTCAACGTATCCATTACCTACCTTTTTCACTTTCCTAATGGGTTGTAAATATTTGTTCAAACACTGACGGTTGGTTGTTCGATATGGTGCAGGTAATACGCGACATTTACAGGAGCCCAACTTCGCAAGTAGCACGGCCACGCTGGGCAACATTGCCACAGCCTTCTACACTGGCCTCTGGGCATACGATGGTTGGAATAACCTGAACTATGTCACTGAGGAAATTAAGAATCCATCCAAGTAAGTGCTCATTATTATTTTGCTTAACTTTACTTTTACTTGCTATTTGTTTTCGATTCAATTCTGTACTCGCCTACATGTAATCAGAACCCTCTTGTTGTTATTTACTTACCCCTTTTATCCCTAGTGGCTTGAGGAATTAATTGCTGTTGAAATTGAAACAATACTTGTAACCTGCTGTGGCCTAACCCAGGCCAAGGTTTAAGAATTTTACTGCTACCAAGTGTAGGGCAAAATATAGTAGGTTACTTATTAATAATTCTGCTAAACTTATAGAAACTTACCGCTGAGCATAGTAATCGGGATACCACTGGTGACGCTGTGCTACGCGCTGGTCAACGTTTCGTACCTCGCCGTGATGTCAGTCAGCGAAATGGCTGACAGCGAAGCGGTAGCCGTCACCTTCGGGAACCGACTTCTGGGTCCGATGGCCTGGCTCATGCCGCTCGCCGTCACTATCTCCACGTTCGGATCCGCTAACGGCACGCTGTTTGTTGCGGGAAGGTCGGTGTCCATGACTTTTTAAATGAAGTTTGTTGACTTTACCCTTCCATTTGCCCCATCCTCCACGCACCCAGTATCCACATTCAATCAGTAACGCTATCTGTTTGCGTAATTTTCCCGTTGACTTTTTTTTCATAGACTGTGTCTTCGTTTTGTTTTCTCAGGTTGTGCTTCGCAGCGTCTCGGGAAGGTCATTTGTTGGACATCTTATCGTACGTTCATGTTCGTCGTTTCACTCCAGCACCTGGGTTGATATTCCATGTAAGTTATAACTGGTACAAAATACGATAATTTCATAAGAATCATTTTAAAGACATTGTACTAATGTTCCTATCGTTTCAGTCTCTGATAGCAGTGGCGATGGTGCTGTACGGAACCATAGACTCGTTGATTGACTTCTTCTCGTTCACTGCGTGGATCTTCTACGGCGGCGCGATGCTCGCCCTGATTGTTATGAGATATACCAAGCCGCATGCACCCAGGCCATACAAGGTAAGATTTCTCAAATTTTTCGTTGATTAGTAGGCAATGTTTTATGCTATTAGGCCTGGTATTATTGATGATCATCTCCGGAAAATTTCATTTATCTCTCTTGTTTCTGACCATGCAACGCCTTTGATTGGTGATCCCTAGTTTCAATTATGATTTTCGTAGGTGCCGATAATAATACCGTACGTCGTCCTGCTGGTGTCGACGTACCTGGTGGTGGCGCCGATCGTGGACAAGCCGCAGTGGGAGTACCTGTACGCCACCGCCTTCATATGCGCCGGCGGCTTGGTGTACCTGCCTTTCGTCAAGTGGGGCTACTCTTTGCCGTTCATGGGTAAGTTTTTGGAAAGATTTGCGGTAGGAGTTGAAATCGTAAAAATCGACCCATTAGGAAAAAGCATTGTCTCTTTCTAATATATACCTACGAGTGTGTGTGCGTGCGAGTATTGCAGGAACTTCGTCCCTGACGGGACCACACACGTTTTTTTTATTGTACCTACACAGTAGCATATTTACCTAGCTGTATCTACGAGGGGCGTTCAATGTGTTCTCGGTATCGGCATAAAAAAGACGTAAATTCAATTAAAATATTTTCCCATTACCCCAATGCATATTTATCTCGAAATTAACTTTTTATACCCTGTAATAAATAACTTTCCTCTTTCTCTGAAAAATGCGCCTTTATTGCCGCCTTGAGCTCTTCATCGTTGGAAAATCGCTTTCCACGAAGATCTTTTTTCAATTAAGGGAACAAATATTAATCAATCGGGGCTAGGTCCGGGCTATAGGGTGGGTGGTTAACTTCTTCGAAACCACAATCTCGCAGTCTCGCACAGTAGCCTTGGAAACACGTGTTTTGAGCATTCGCGGCACCCATCTTGCACTGACTTTTGAAAGGTTAAGGTCATGAAGAATAGTGTGCACGGAACCAACAGAGAGGTGGGTCATCTCTGCTATCATTTTGATCTTCATTCGGGCATCCTCCAGTATAAGCTTCTCAACTTTTTTCACGTTTTCTTCCGTAGAGGCAGTAACTAGGCCGCCCGAGCAAGTGTCGTCTTCAATACTCTCTCTGCCCCTTTTAACTTAACCACTTTTGAACCGTAGATAACGAAGGTGTAGAATCTTGGTAAACAGCCACCATCTCTTCGTGAATAGTTTTTGACTTTTTCCTTAATGGTTTGGTAAGGAATTTAATAACAGTGCAAGCAGCGCTCCATTTCTTCAACATTGTTACGTTAGCCATTCTAGTTGTCGTTGATCAAGGATAACTAGCAAACTAATGATCACTACTAGGTATACGAAATTTTACCTTTATACCATGAATTTGTCAAATTACCAACATCATTAGTAAATCACCTTGATACCGAGAATACATTGAACGTTCCTCTCTTAGATGTTCTATTGAACTTCGTATTTAACAGATAACGAATTTAATTCCAGATAAAATAACAGTTTTCCTGCAAATGGCGCTGGAGGTAGTGCCAACATCAACAACCTTCGAATATTAGGAAGAAGTCGGAGCTGGACTTTAAAGAAGCAATTGTGACAAAATTACTCGTCGATTTATTGTACCATATCTAAGTATTACTTATTTGGATTTCGTACATTGTTAACTATTTTTGGTCCTGTTTCACCTACCTACAAGAAAGTTTAAAAAAGGTACCTAATGTTAACAAAAAATAATATATTTTGTAACTAAATACCTTAATTTCTTGGAGGCGGTGATGTACCTATAGTTACTTAATTAAAATTTGATATAATTTTTTGACTGATAGGTATGTTCCTTATCCAAAATGATTGCCCACAATATTGTGTAAATGCAATAACTCTAAAATATGATTGTGTAATATCGTGTTATTTATATTAATGACTTTAAAATTACATGGTATTTTGATGTTGTTGCAGCGTAAAGCTTTTTACACTTATCATTTTGAATTTTAAGAAAAAAAAATGTTGTACTTATGAAATATATTTGGTATTAATGCAGTGTTTTAAAGATGTGAAAGCCAAAAGGCAATATTTTTTGCTATAACTTAGATAGTAAAGACGTCGTTCATTTCATTAGTTTGCACGAATCATTCCTATGGGGACATGCATTTCGAGGTTTTGACGCTGCGCCATGTTGGATCGATGCGAGGTGATCCATGATAGCAGTTGCTAATATCTATTAAGTGACGTGACAGATGAGGGTTAAGGATAATGTTAGAACTACACGATACTTATGACTATCCATTACATATACGCTCCATAGCTTTATGTTAGCGACTGAACACTTGAACAATGTCAATGGCCTGCCTATTACAATAGGTAGGCCTACTTGCATTATGGTACAGTCAACAGCAAAAGTAGATGATCAAAATCAGAAATTCAATACTAATGAACGGAGTTCGCGTCAAAACTGTGAGGCGTCGAAGTGATTCAAAAGTATGTGATTGTAAATTATACCAAACATTTACTACTAGCTGCCATATATTCGTGATCAATTTTAACTCCTATTGAATTTCTGATTTTGAATCATCTACTTTTGCTGTTGACTGTACCTACATACGGTAGTTAGGACCCTTTATTTATAAGGTTGCTCCAGTGGATAGCCGAGCTCGGTTAAGCTTTAAGTTGGCCGTGTGCTCCTAACCCTTTTTACTCTAATGTAACACAGTTTAGAGGTCTTTAGATATAAGTCAGCTCTGTCCGAGGCTGCTATCTATAAGCTAATTAATTGAGGATATTTTGCGTGAGCTGTCCTTAATTCTCAACTACTTATTGGGTAGTAAGAATGATACGTGGTATGCAGTAGTTCTCGATAAGACTCGAGCCCTGTTCGCATCACTATGAGTGATTGTGCTAAACTCATAGTTTGTAGCTCATCGACTCATTCATAGCCAACCTTAGGAGTAATGGAGTAGGTATAGCAATGTGTTTTATTTTGATAATATGCATATTTAATTGTATTCGGTTTGCATTAAGTGTAATTCTTACAGGGGGTAATTATTAGTTTGACGTACCTGTTTGTTTACGGTGCTGATACGCTAGGATTTTACCCAAGAAAGTATGTACCTACTTATCTGTAGATTGCCACTCTGTACAATCAATGTAATGCTAATATATATAACTGAATATTTCAATAAATCTCAATCGCTGATTGTACAAGAAAGGTTCTAAAAGGCCGCACAAAAGGCTAAGATTAATTACATTTAAAACGGAAAAAATCTCATCAATCTTGGGCGGATACTTAATCCCTTTTGAAAGACTAAAGTGTGTGTTAACAATAGTTTTAAAAATGTTTCAATGGTTGATGTTTGCGACCGGTAAAATTTGGTCCTATCATTCCTTACCGGGGCGAGCGATGCCAACGAATTATTTATTGAAGATAATTTTATATTTATTGATTGTATTATTATTGTTTTTTTTTATAACTTATTAATTTGAGAATCTTACAATTTAGGTACAGACAGCACATCAACCTACCCGAAACTGTCAAATTTTCCCGATCAACCTTGAACCATAAGCTTTAGCAATAAAGTTGAAAATCTATTAAATAAATTTGACTGATTGTAGTAGCTTGATGTGCTGGCGTCTGTACATTACAATGAATTATAAATTTTCAAGCTAATTTTTATAAGTTGCCCAATCGTTTTGTTCCATTGTACTATCTGGCAGTTTGGACATTTAAGAGTACATAACTTGTATAGTTACTAAATACTAAGCAAAAACGGGCACACAGAAAGTACACACCTAACGATGTGATATTGTTATGGGTAAAAACTAATGGTTTTATTTTTGTGTACAGAAAATATCATAAAAAGCACATACCTATAGGTACTTACATAATATAAATGTGTGTACTCATCTCTGAAAGAGATCAGAATTATTTATTGTTATATACTACCATTGAAATGAAATTTTAAATAAAGACAAATAAACCAATTGGTGTTTTTTTTTTAACCATCACTAATGAAATCCTGACTGAAGCGTGACTGTGTGTGTAAATAATAAAAGAACAAGTAATGTTCAACAATTTATTGTTGTCAATAAACAAAGATCACAGATCTTTGAACAGTTCTATACCATTTGAAATATTTTGGCGATACGGCTACATCGAAAAAGAGCAGGTCAAATAGAACATGGAAAAAGCAAAAACATAAAATAGCTTACTGTAAAGTTATAAAATTATACATAAGAACGAACCTACTTTATATTATTGTCTATGTGATGATCATCACGCTCAAAAACCTTAAAGTAAAGTAAAGAGGGATTGCGTAGTCAAAAATGGTATTATAGTAGTAAATATACTTTATTTATATTTTTAACATTCAACATAATCCACCCACATAAAAATATTTCAAAATCATTCAATCTAGACTGTATACATGTCGCAGCCAACTGGTTAAATTAGCCGTTTAGTTAACCGCCTGGCCTTTGGAAGTAGTGCTCGCCTCGCTCCGCTCTCTCGGCTCGCACGCGGATGACCACAGTTCTAACCTAACCCATTTGGTCGGGGTGCCCTGGCTTAGTTATTGCGACTAATTCGGCTCGCGCGTGCTTGGTTACAGACTTCCAACCTCAACTTTCAATTGAATAACATTCAGGCCGTTAGTTGCAACGGCCGCCGTTTAGTTAAAAGGCTAGGCGGTTAACTAAACGGCTAATTAAACCAGTTGGCTGCGATATACATACTTATAACCCGCAAGACTTAACTTGAGACCCGAGCATTCCGGACTGCGCGCTGTTACTGCTCTCGCTATCGATGCCGCAGTACCGCGCGCTTACGTCATCCAAGCGAAGTGTCAAGTGAACTCTTGTAGGTTGTACATAATATTTGACAGTAGTACATATTGAACAAAAAAAAATGTGTGGTCACTTAAAAATTAAAAAATATTACATGGTGTCAATACCATTTTGTCCAATAGGTATATTGTTAACTATAAAACTTGAGAATGTGTATATCAAACTGTCACATTATATTATAATAATGAATAACAACGGTTATACCCTAATCAACATACTATTAACAGTTCACTAGGAAAATTGGCCAAAATATTTCTTAAATGGTATGAATTGACTTAGATTCGCTTTGCTTTGAAGGCATTCTGATATTCACATGGCATTACAATATACTATTAGATAAAATTATATAGCTACAACGGACTTAGAACCTAAGGTGAGGTTTATTCTTCATCATGTGCCTGGAACAATGAGAATGGATGATTATATATTATCAACGAACTTATGAAGAATCGGACTTGTTTACACAATTGTTTCATGACAAAGAGAAGGAAAGGTCTTTGGTTATAATGTTAATTGGTAGAAGCCTCTACAAGAACCTAAAACGTAACAGTACGAACTTAATAACAAAACCATAGACTGGCCAACAAACAGCAGAGCGAGCGGCGAAATAGCCGAAATTATTTTCACCTTCATAGATATGAATTTAAACAAATTAACAGGAAATGGCAGCAAATAGAAAATGTATAAGTTCCTATTTGTTTTTGTTGTTTAAAATTGACAATTGAAAATGAAAATTTTAAAATTTATATTTGACTAGCTTCCGCCCGCGGCTTCGCCCGCGAGATATGTCGATAAAAACTATCCTATGTCCTTCCCCGGGATGCAATCTATATCTCTGCCAAATTTTATCGAAATCCGTTCAGTGGTTTAGGAGTGAAAAGGTAACATACAGACAGACAGACAGAGAGACAGACAGACAGTTACTTTCAAATTTATAATATTAGTATGGATTAAAGAAGTAAAAAGGTGTCTAGTTGGGTATTACCTAACTTGGCGTTGCTTAACTTAAGTGAAAGCGGACATAATTGTATTATTGGGCACTTCTAAACTAAGCTATTTGGGGTGATATAATAACAATAGGTACGTACTTGTCGAGTGTCTCCCAAAATCCGAGAAGGACGGCGCGATCGAGATGCCGCTTGGTGCGACTGAGGTTGAGCACGGTCACCGCCCAGCGAGCCACGTTAGCGTCCAACTTCATCTCGTCGAACTTCAAGTGGAACGCACATACTGGGAAAAGAAACATAATACTTTAAGGCTTATTCTAGTAAATAGATTACAATACGAGATATATTAACGACTAGCTTCTGCCCGCGACTTCGTCCGCGTGAAATTTCACCCTCCCCTCATTCACCCTCTTAGGGGTGGAATTTCGAAAAACCCTTTCTTAGTGGATACCACTCTTCACAAATAACACACCCTCCAAATTTCATGTCTCTAGGACCCGCGGTTTAGGCTGTGCGTTAATATATCAGTCAGTCAGTCAGGACTTTGAATTATATATATATAGATACTTTTCCGGGATAAAAAGTACCCAGTGTGGTGCCCAGGATATTAAAGAATAATTATACCAAGTTTCATCTTAATCGAACCGGTAGTTTTTGCGTGATGCCTGAACAAACAGACAGACAGACAAAAATTTTTTTAATCACATTTTTGGGTTCGGTGTCGGTCTAGTAACACCCCCTGCCATTTATTTTTTTGATATTTTCAATGTACAGAATATTCACTTCTACAGATTCATTATAAGTATAGATTTTCAACAGACTGACTTTTTGTCTAATCTATATTTTAGCCGAAAGACATCTACTGCTGGACATAGGCCTCCCTCTCTCTCATTTACATCGAAATATTTTATGGTTTCGGATAGAAACTGTGGAAGGCCACACACGGAGGCGATGTAAATCTTGTCTGGTACTCTTAGTTTGGCCAATAACGCAATTGAAACTCGAGGACAAATTCACCATGATTGTAATAATGTCAATGAGTGAGCTGTTTTTTAAAGTTTATTTATTTATAATATAACAATTGCTAAGCAATTTTGTGTGAAGTGCTTGGGGGAGGCCTATGTCCAGCAGTGGACGTCTTTCGGCTGAAATGATGATGATGATGATGAAGCAATTTTGTAAGCTTCAAGACTTTTTAAAGTGTAAAAATCAGCATACACTGCAAACTCACTGTTAGCAAATATTTGGACGGGGTTGCCATCCCAAGGCCACCCTTTGAACTGCCAGGCTGGACCCTGAACGAACACGGCCACTACGCGGTCCCATTCTGCAGCTGACAGTCTGCCTGGGTTGTCTACCACGCGATAAGGTACCTGGAAACAACAATTGATGTCAATTTAACAAGAAATTATTTTGAAACTAGCAGCGCCCCGCGGTTTCACCCGCATAAGTGTCGATCCCGTGGGAATATCGGGATAAAAACTATCCTATGTCCTTCCCCGGGATGC
Source organism: Oligia fasciuncula (assembly GCA_963082905.1). Lineage (NCBI taxonomy): Eukaryota > Metazoa > Arthropoda > Insecta > Lepidoptera > Noctuidae > Oligia > Oligia fasciuncula. Next base: position 14,193,300 of record OY720388.1, on the reverse strand, counting down.
AATCTATCTCTCTGCCAAATTTTATCGAAATCCGTGCAGTGGTTTAGGCGTGAAAAGGTAACATACAGACAGACAGAGTTACTTTCGAATTTATAATATTAGTATGGATTGGCTGTGCATACGGGTATAATAATTATCAGTTGACAACAATTAGTGATTAGTTAATCACTAATTGTTGTCAGCTGATAATTACAGAACCTTACTCAAGACTCAAGCATTACTTAAAACTAGTTTCAACCAATCAAATGGTTTTAAACGAGTTTTAAGTACTGCTTGAGTTCTGAGTGAGTTTCTGTAATACGGCCCTTATTTTTAAACATGAAGAAAACTATACGGCTAAAATATGGGCAGTACAATGAATAACTATTCTAAACGCTAAGGGTCAGCACACACCGAGACGCGACGCGCAGTTTTCAAGATAGCAATACAATTATAGACCTTATCAACTACACAAAAAGGTACACAATTCAGTGAGATGGGCCGCCCAGCGACGCGCGGCGTAGCTCGACGTAGTAGACACCAAACCTCACTGAGTGTACCTTTTAGTGTAGTAGATAAGGTATATAATTGTATTGCTATATTGAAAACTGTGCGCCGCGTCGCGTCACGGTGTGAACTGACGCTAACTTTGGTGGCAGTCGCGGTCATATTACAACTAGAAAGCGAGACGACACGAGACTCTTAGATAAATAGGAATCCCATACCAAATATTCATCGTCCTGCTCGCACATTTCATGACCGTAACTGCAACGAGTCTTGGTGTTTTTATTAACAAAACTAGCTGCGCCCCGCGGTTTTACCCGCATAGGTGTCGATCCCGTGGGAATATCGGGTTAAAAAGTAGCCTATATGTTAATCCAGGGTGTCAGCTACCTCCATACAAAATTTTATCAAAATTGGTCCAGCCGTTTGAGCGTTAAGAAGTAACAAATATATAAACACACACACTCACAAACTTTCGCCTTTAAAATGTTAGTGTGATTATCTTTCTGTTTGCAAGTAAGACGTACCGTCATAGTAGTCGCGTTGTTGGGCAAGTCCCCGCTGGGACCTTTCCTCCTCTGCAACAGGATTTCATTCTCACGAGCTACGCCTTCGGCCTTCTTTTGTTCGATAGTAACGAATCTGAAGACAATGTCGAAATGTTAATGACAAATTAATTTTCAACAAACTTACTAAAGTGGCTCTTAATGAACCGTTTTTAGGTCCATAATGCAGTGTATTAAACACGCTTGTTTATGTTACCGCACTAGTGCGGTAACGCCACAGATATTTATTTACTATAGTCCGCGCGGAACTAGTTAGCCGCGCCTTAGGTGGGACGGGGGTGAGGGCGGCGGGGTTACCTAGTGTTCGCAACCAACGTACTGAGTAATGACAAAGCGCCCCCGCCCCTCCGTCCCACCGCTCACATACCCAAGGCCATTGGCACTGTGCACCGCATTACGCAGCGGGGTGCGTGAAACGGAGCCAAATTCCCCACACGGAGGCGCGTTTTCATTGAATTTGTATGTAAAAAATCATGCGCGGGGGGGGGGGCACGTTATCCGCGTCCCGTTGCGTAATGCGGTGCAGTGTGCCAATCGCCTAAGGCGCGGCTAACTAGTTCCGCGCGGACTATAGTCGGAGATGTGGGCGTTATTTAATCTCATTAAAGAGACTTCATGCCAAAAGGAATCCGCGAGCCATATATTTTTTTTTTTAAATAGTCTGAATTGTCCTTGTCCCAAAATGAACTAAAATTTATTTACCTTAAATTGTCCGTGGTCCCTCCCGGAACCAAACGGAAAAGACCCTGACTTGCGTTCTATTAATGCGGATTCTCACTGAACTAATGTATATTTCTCTATGCATAAAGTACTTTCTAATTCCATACTAACTAAACTACAATTTGACATACCACACCACTACGTTCAGTCTAAACATTATTTTGTGTTTATTGTTTTATATTATAGGCGCTGTTTAGCAGTTTTGCTAGCCTTTATTTACACCGCGCCGTTTTCCATAAATATTTGTTAAATAATTAATACAAGTCTGTTTTTTTCCTCGCAAGTGTGTTGAAAAACGTCGTATGAAACGCGTGTGCATTGATCATTACACACATGTATCATAATGTACTATTATTACCACGCCATCGTCAACAATAAGTGGGATTAAAAGTAATTGGACATCTAGTAAGCAAAATTGCTTTATATTTAGTGTCATCAGTTGCGGTTCATGTTTCGCTTCGCAACCTGTCTTCAAAATTCCCATGTATCTTTAGTTGCAAACCTGATTATGGTGGGTTGGGTTTCCAAGTGACCCATCGTTCATACAGAATTTAAGGCCCGCTTGCACCACAAATAACTAAATGCGTTTAGCGTTAAACATATTTAAAATATCGTTCTGTTTCTGTCAATTGTTTGAAGATAATAGAGACAGAACAATGTTTTAAATACGTTTAGTGATAAAAACATTTAGTGATTTGTGGTATACTCATAAACAACTTACTTAAGATCTTGCAGAGTGTCCTTAACATTGTACATGGATAAGAGCGAGGTGGTGGCTGCGGGAATAATGATGATGGGCGTGCGCGATGGCCGCTTGCCACCCGCGCCTGAAGGCGGCCGTGCTGCTGCCACGGACAACAACTCGCGACGACCCGGTGTGCTCCCGCCCATCGATCCGTTTTCTATCGTAATGAAATAAGTTAAATATTAGTACTGGCAAAGTGAAACTAATTATTATTTAGTATAGTTAGCAACATTCCTACAACAACCCTCCTCCCTTTCTCTATTTAAGATTGTGCATTAACCAGTATATAATCAGAATTTTAAATCTATATTTATTTATCTCAAAATTATATTATAACTAGCTTCCGTCCGCGGCTTCTCCCGCGAGTTATGTCGATAAAAACTATCCTATGTCCTTCCCCGGGATGCAATCTATTTCTCTGCCAAATTTTATCGAAATCCGTTCAGTGGTTTAGGCGTAAAAAGGTAACATACAGACAGACAGTGTTACTTTCGAATTTATAATATTAGTATGGATATTGAGATAAATAAATTTTTAATTATTTAAATTCCATCCGTCGATTTATAATTCCGACGCATGCCTGAGGCGCCACTGCTTTCGTAAGACGAACTTTAATCAGAATATTGAAATGTGTAAATGTTTTTATTTCCTCAAGTGACTAGCCAAATAAAAATACTTACGCGGCATTTGCCGAGGATGGTTTGGTGTTTGTGGCGCACGAGCAGCTGATGGAGCGCTTGGTCCCTCTGTCACAGACTTCAGTGTCATACCATGATAGGTACCCATGGTATCGATTTTGAAGCCCTCCGTTTCTGTAACAATACAAGGTACATGCATGAAAAACATTCTCCAGCTAAAATATCTTTATAAAAATCCACGTGATCCCGTGAGCCGTCGGGAAAAGTAGCTGTAGATTAGAGTACATACCTTCTTTTTGTCTAATAAACCTTTCCTGATCGTATCTGTTGTACTGTGTCTGTTGCTGCGGCAGGGATGTGGGCGGCGGCATGATGATGGGCTGTGGCCGTGGTGCACCCGGTCGGCCCTCCTCGCGCGCACGGATACTGCCCAGAAGAGCCAGAATACTCTTAGCAAACATCTGAAAACATATTCAATATTCATGTTTACACATTTTTTTTTCCTACACTGGTTTGTATGTGTAATGAAAATGTGAAAAAACAATCAATTCTACTGTTAACTATTTGTATACTAAAACAAGTTTTACAACCAACATGTTTTATCAAAACATCTGTACTGTAATGTCAAAATAAGAGTTTTTTACTCAATGCATACGAAATTATATTTAAAAAAAAATAGGTACTTTTAATAACAATTTTTTATTTTTGTCTGTCTTGTCTGTTTGTACCGGGTAATCTCCGAAACGGCTGGACCGATTTTGACACGACTTTCACTGGCAGATAGCTGATATAATAAGGAGTAACTTAGGCTTACTTTTATTTTAGAAAAATAATTATGGTTTCGCGCAAAAAAAAACTTAAAAGAGAAAAAAGATTCTTCCTTTTCAATGGAGGACTGGTACCTACACCTTGTCTAAGCGACACATTCTTAATACCCAACATCAGAATGAAGTCGAGGGCACAGCTTTTAATGCATGAATATTTTTATCTGAGCATTTTGTTTTACATGTAAGCTTTTTTTAAACTAGTAGGACCAATTCTATATTTGTTGCACATTAATGTTTTGTCACCAATACATAACAAGGGTCTTTCCAACATTACTTACTTTTCCATTACTTTGTAATACTGTTGTTCTAGTACGCCACTGTCTTTCTCGGCTTATAATATCCTTGGTTAGATCTACATCATAATCGAGAATAGCTCTGAAGTCTGATCCAACTACACCCAGTGTGTCAGAGTAGTCATTGCTCTTGATTGTGGTCCTCTTTTTGGCTAGACGTTTTGCTTTGATTGCAGCAATCTTCTCCACGGACATAGCCTCCGATAAAGACCTTTACAAAAAATTTATATTGTCACTGGAAAGGAGAAAATATAATAATATCGTTGGATTAGATTTTTTTTCTGCTTCAATCTGTCAATCTCTGACTTGACAGATTGTCTTGAAACCTACACAGATCGACGCAGAAAAAAAAATCGGATGTAACGATATATTATATAACTCATTTTGACCCAAATGGCACTTTAGCATTTTCTCCTTTCCAGTGACGATATCATTTTAATCTAGTAGGCAGGCATTTTTTGACGAATTCCAAAATAGTTTATAAATTATCCAAAACATTTGATTTTGAATAGGTCAGTTCATATTGAGAACTTATACTGAATATTAATAAACATCTATATCTACAAATGAATGCTGTTTGTTGGTAAATACGTCACTTGAGAATGGCTGCACTGATTTGGTTTTAAATATTCGTAATAGTCTGAATAAGGCTTTTACGGAAAGAAAAATTGTAAATGTTGCCCAGAAAATTGGAAATTAGGGAATTCTGAAAGTTCTTTTTTCTATAGGATTTTTGTATGAATTATTGAAAGGACAGGAAAATGTCTGTCAGGTCAGCTGGTTGTCAATACAATTGAAAGGCAAAAATGTATTTAGTTTTGGCTTTGTTTAAATTGCAAAATTATTAAGTGCAAGCCAATTGCCCAATTTACATAATGCAAGTTTATTTCCTAAATAATATGTAACATTGTCGCCCTATGTGTGCAAGTACCCATTCCAAACTGCCTCTTCAAATGGTTGTTCAACTTAGAGAATTCTGAACTTATACATATTCAGCCTATAATGTTGCCACTGCTGGGACACAGGTCTCCTCTCCATGAGAGGGAGTGAACTGTAATCCACCATGTGGGCCATGTGGTTTGATGGATGTCACATGTTTGAAATTTTGGTTCTAGGTCATACCGGTTTCCTAACAATGTTTTCCTTCACCGTTTTGAGAGCAGTGGTGAGGGAATAATTTACACAGAGTGCCTGCTTGTGTTCGAACTCACAACCTATAACTCATAAGTCGCAACCATTACCATTGCGCCACCACTGCTCTGAAACCTGAAGTAATGTTTCATCATAGTTATTGCTTACTTGATATTATCAACTGTAACTGATGCTTCCTTTGGTCCATCCAGTCGGGCAGCAAGTTGTTCACGTACTTTCTGCACATGGGTTTCCTCAATACGAGGTTTCTTTGCTGCAGATTCACCTCCATCATGATCATGAGTGCGTTTGACCTACAATCACATTGTTCGTTTCATCTTAGCTAATTTATATATACTCTTTAAGAGGTTTAAACAAAACCCTTACCTGTGTTGGTATTTCTAATGGAGCACTTTTATCAATAGATGCACAAGTTGCAGTTTCACCATTCAAATATGCCAATAATTCTTTACGATCTGGACGACGGACAGCAGGTATGTTTGCAGCCTGTAGAAAATTATATAGTCACTGCATATTCATGTTGGGAGAGTTCTACCACACAAGAAGTAGCTGTACTTACAGCCGCCTGTCTGACATAAACAGGATGCGTCAATTGTATATTTTTGAGGATGAAGAGCAGGCATTCCAATGTATAATATTCCTTGTCATTGCCTTCTTTCCCGGAACTAAAAGAAGTAAAGAATTTGTTATGAAATCAGACATATTGTGACAATTTTCAGTACGTTGCAAATGGAAATAATCAACTGATACATACCCCCACATAAGATAGTTAGTTTTGACATTTTTGGGCCACGAGAATTCACCAAATATAATTTGATTATCACGTTCAATTATTTCTTTTTTGTTTACGTTGTACTGTCGAAGTAAACTCAGCGGGTCGGCCATGATTACCTACTTCATTCACTGCCGTTTTCACTGCTTAAAATAATGAGTGTAAACCGTAATTCAGTTACACAGAACGGCTAATTATGTTTAATACAAAACGTATTAAAATTGTGTGTTTTACTAACTAAACAGCGCGTTCAAATTTTATGCGTAGAGCCGATACGATACACATCAACACACACACATTGTGACATTGTGACACAATTGAACAATTCCGCCATTGACTACAGACAAATAATTAATATTACAGATAAATAATTCCTACTTTACACTCACTCTGTGTATGATACCGGTACCACACACGTGGCGCTGTAAAATAAATGTAATAGTCAAGAAAAAAACAGTTTCTATAATAATAAACATTGCAGTTTGTCAGTGATGAATGTGATGATGTAGTTGCTGTCTCAAAAGCTTTTAGTTTCTCTATACGTTCATGTAATTTTTGTTTTTTTACTATGTTAAAGTTTTCAATTTTGTTTTTACACGAGTTTCGAAATGTAATATAAACCTTTTTATAACGTATTATGTTATAAAATCACTGGTGGTTTCCTTTTTTAATTAATGATCAATCTATATTTTCCACTACAACTTTTAAAAGTTGTAGGACACCTTAAACTCTGCTAAATTACACAAAAACCTCTACAAACGCGGAAATTTTAATGCATCGCAAGAGATTCCTTTGAGCTACGCACAAAGGCTGGTTCACTCGATTGGACGGATCAGTGATTAGAAACTGCTTGCAAACCCAAAAGCCCCAGTGGCAGTTACATGCTCTGTGAAAAGCCCGTTTGGAGAGACGAGTAGTCCAAAAGCAAAAAAAAAAAATACAGCTAATAAAACGAGAAAGCAGTGTAAAAAAAGCAAAATACAAACATAAAATTATATTACATACATTGTCCCATTAAAAATGCACCAAGCCCATTAATAGTATCTTAGAAGTTTCATTTGATTCGAATAGTTAGATGTTTAGTTTGGAATATTGTTGTATGCATACTATTGCGAATCTAATTTTGCCACAGCATCCGCATCTGGTTGGTTAGTTTTAATTAAAGATTAGATAAAATATCACGCGTGAATATCACGTTTATTTTCAGTAAAACATAAAAACTTCAATCGTAATGCCATGCCACCTAGCAGTTCCATGAATTCCATGTTCCATCTAGTGGGTAAGTGGGTTTTTTTTTTTAAATAATTTTAACCAGTTTGCCCTGTATTATGGATAGGTGGCGTTAAGTGCAACAAATTATAAATTGTTTTCTAAACATGGCTGCCGGTCGAGTCTAATGATATTTTTTTGTGAATTCTGCCCTACTAACTAATTTTAAATCTAATAAAAACTTTGTTATCGGTGTTAATATGACATAGCAGTTACAGTTGAAATAAAATGACTTCCACTCCAAAGACTGACAAATGCGGACAAGGTAAGTTATTTCTAACATACTGCTTTTCATTCTGAACTAATTTAGAATAGTTTTTTGTTCATCTGTTTCTCTAGTTCTATTTATATTTTATAACTCAATGCACATGAAATTGAACCACCTAACTTACGTAAATTAAATTGTAATTGTAGTTCTGTAGCTCAGTGTATCTTTGAGTCAGTATTTTAGAAGCAAGTTAATTTACAAATTGTATGGCTATGTACCTACTGATCGTACTGTTTAGTACAGGCTTTCAGTACAATGTTATTCTGTAATTTTGTCCTCAAAGAGTTCAAAGGTTTATTGTGAGAAACCCACAGAGCAGTTTTACCTGTAAACTTTTTCTGTTTGTGTTCTGACTTCTGATACAGTGGCAGTGCTCAATGCTCATCGCAGTCTGAATGCTCATCTTCAAATAGGAAATCTTAGGACATAAATCGAGCAAATTTAGTTTTTTATTTCCACAGCAATCAGTTGGTGTACGATTTACACAGAGCACAACAAAGGTTACACTGCCCATCAAATATTCAATTATTATTGATAATTTGGATTTCAGCGAATTTTATAAGTAAATGATATGTAAAGGAGTACTTAGTAATTTTTTAAAGGATTTATATTTGTTTCCAAAGTAGTCCCATCATAATTTGTGTGTCATGAATATGATTGTAGTGACACAGAACCCAGGTAAATTTATTATAACATGAATCAATCTTATAAAATATCATCATTGTGATTTTTTTAGTGTATGTAGTAAGTTACAGGTGTGTGTGAATACATTTATGTACCTAGTAAGTACTTGTGTATTCATTCTACACATGCAACACACAAATCAATTTTTTGTGTTACCAATATTCAAATAATTATCCTATTTTGTTGTTTATCGTTTTAGTAAATATTTAATATAAAATACATACAAATTAACGTTTTGTGTATCTCATTAAGAAAACCATAACTGCAACAATATTATTATGTTTTCATGTTTGGTTGAGTCATGACAGAAAATGCTATTCGCAAAGTAACTTCACAGTATAATAAACCTCATTTTATCAATGAAATTACCCACACAGAGCATTTGATATCAAATTATCTCATCAACTTGGGACAATGTGTTGAAAATGAGTAGAAACAATGCAGCTCAAAATTTTTGTTGACTGACTCGTTGTTGTGATTGATGCATGACTGCTGAGCTTAGGGTAATCCGTAATCCCTAATATTTTTGAAGTGTAGGTAAGTTACTGTTAGGGGAATAGAGGCACAACATTATATTTGATTTAAAAAAATGACAAATGTGAACTTTTTTATAAGAATGAAATTCTGATAAAAGTACTTACAAACAACAGCTCTTGTAAAATGTATTTAATAAAAGCGATACGTCATTAAAGGAAATACTAGAAGGAAAGTTATAATAATAACACTATATCATCATCATTTTGCCATAAATTATGAAGGCTAAGCTATCTATGCAAACCTCTGTAGTAGTTAAAAGTAACAGCTGTCAAATGGCTTGACCTTCATTCTTTTGGTAAATAGTCTGTCCTCAGTCTTATGCTAGACTAGAAGCAAACACAGTATTGTGATATGTATAACAATGCACCACCTTGGTTCCCAAAGTTGAATGGACTGCAACCAACCTAACAAAAAGTCCAATTTGAGGGCTCACCTCTTGGCTGTCATGGAGAAAAAAAATGGACATAAACATAACTATATCAATGAAGGACTGTTCAAATGAGAAAAAAAAAACATTCAGTTACAATTGAAAATTTTAATACTTAATTAAATTATTATTATTAGCCTGTGGTGTCCCACTGCAGGGCAAAGGCCTCCCTACTCTCTTTCCACTTCTCTCTGTTCAAAGCTGTTAAGGACCAGTTCTTGTTGAAGGAGTCCAGCTCATCCCGCCATCTCCGTCTGGGCCTGCCACAATGTTGTTTGCCATTAAGTGGGACCCATTGGGTCGTAAATTTGGCCCATTGTTCGTCTGACATGCGGCAGATGTGTCCAGCCCAGTTCCATTTTAGCGTGGCAGCTTTCCAAGTGACATCAGTTATCTTTGTGATTAATTAATTAAATTAATTAAATACAAGGAATTAATTAAGGATTGAGGATTATATTTCGCATGGGTTGTGACCCATAGTTTGGCAAATGCTGCTCTACACTAATAATCGGTCTATATATGTATATAAAACAAAGTCGGGCTAGTTACACCATTTATAACTCAAGAACGGCTGGACCGATTTTTTTATGATTTTTTATTTGTTGGATTTGTCTTTGCCCCGAATAGCAGTATATTATTAAAACATGCGAAAAAAATAGCATGGTGTACGAAGTTTTCTGGGTCAGCTAGTAATAATTATAAAGAGGTAATGTTTATAAGTTTGGATGTAAGAGGAAAAAATAACACGGTACGAAGTTCGCTGGGTCAGCTAGTAATAATTATAACGGATATCTATGAATTATAAAGAGGTACAGTTTATAAGTTTGGATGTAGGAGGAAATCTCTGAACAAAATACAATTTAAAAAAATTCTTTCATTGGTAGAAAGCTATTTTACTGCCGAATGCTAAAGGATATACATATTTAATGGTATAGTTGACTTCCACGCGGACGGATTCGCAGGCAGAAGCTAGTATAAAATAAAATGGGTATGTAGGTACTTACTTACCTACTTTAAAATATTTTGAAGAAAAATAGTTTTGCGACGCGCTATTACATTAGAACAATATGTTATGTTTTGGAGTCTTGTCCGAACTGTCAGGGCCGTCTTTACCTATTGTGCAGGGTGTGCGTTGCACACGGGCGCAGCGGTCCTAGGGGGCGCCGAGCGCCGCTCGCTACGGAGCCCTCGCGGATAACTCGCGTAAAAAGAGCTCCGCTTTGCATACATTTTGTATAGAATCTGGAGCTCTTCTTATATTTGTCGAGTTACACCAAAGCAAGTCGCGCCACGAGCGCGCGAGCGGCTTTTACAATATTAACTTTTTTTTCAACATGAAATGAACATTATTAACGATTATATTTGGTGTAGTAGCGAGTGTCGCATCGCTCGGCGGCACCTGTTTCAATGATTAGTTTGAAAACACGCCGACAATCATATTGCGAATAATGCGAATTCAACAGTTTTGGGATAGAAAATAAAGTACTAATTACCATGGACGAACGTCAAGCGCGCGGCATTTCTCAAAAGCGTGAGTAAGCGCCCCAGAAGGTGGTAGCCATAAGGCTCATCCGGGGCTATCGCACGATCTCGGGCGAGGCGGCAAGCCTCATTGCCGGACTGCCGCCATGGGATCTGGAGGCGATAGTCCTCGCGCGCGTATATGAAGTGGTGCGCGGAGGCACTACGCCGCCGGGGGGAAGTTCCGCTTCCGTGGAAAATCGCTGTGGAGCGGACGGATCTCCGGCGCGATCTCATAGCGGCATGGAAGGAGCGACTGTCGCAACCCAGCGCAGGGCACGCCGCGAAAGCGGCGATAAGACCCCTCTTTGAGGAGTGACTAGAGAGGCGCCACGGCGCCCTCACCTACCGCCTGACGCAGGTCCTCTCCGGACACGGAAGTTTCGGGAGGTCCCTGCATATTATCAGGCGGGAGGAAACGCCCGGGTGTCACCATTGCCAGGATCGCCCAGAGGACACGGTGGAGGTCTGCCCCGCTTGGGCGGAGCACCGCCGTGTCCTCGTTGAGGCGATCGGCAGCGGCGGCGACCTCTCGCGTCCGGCCCTGGTGCAAGCCATGGTCCGGGGCGAGAGGGAGTGTGAGGCAGCCACCTCCTTCTGCGAAGCAGTCATGCTAGCGAAGGAGGTGGCGGGACGGATGAGGGAGAGACGCTCCGGGCGTCGGGAGCCACGGGATGACTCCCGGCCACCGCAGGTGCGGGCCTGCGGGCGGAGAGTAATGGGTAACTCACCGTCCGATCAGGACCAGGCCCGTGCCGGACGGCGCGTAGGTGTTCCACGCGCGCCTCAAAAAGACGTCAGCATCGAGGAGGGGCCCCATAGGGCCGAAGCCTGCCGGGTCAGCGAGATTGTCCGAAAGGGTTATCGCTGGCCCGGAACGATAATTTCCAATCAGAAAAAAAAAAAAAAGCGTGGCGCGTGCCGCACTTTGTGTTCTACCGCTCGCTACACGTAATTTTGCGAAATAAGCCTTGGCGCAATGGATTAAGTTTTATATTTGAGTAAACATGTAAATATGTTTACTTCATATTTGCGGCTTTTCTTTTGATTGAAATTGACCTAATAAGTAAGATTTAATTTTGATATTAGCTGAATTAGTTGCCAGTCTGCCACAAGCACAACTGTTGCGAATTTCGACCGCGTCGGAGCACTCGTCAAAAATTGCTACCAAATAAGTCTGAAAACAGAAAACATTAAAAAAAAAACATAAACGTGTGCTTTGTTTTTCTTGTCACTCTTTCCTTCCTAAAAATACTTTTTACCCGTGTACAGTGAGCCTCGCTCGCAGTGAACTTCCCAAATTTGTCAAATGATCCCAATTGATATTGAACTTTGTTTGATATGAGGTCGTAATTAGAATGAAGAAATTTCAAAATTTGGGTGTAACATAACATCTATAAATAGACATGTTAACATGGGTACGTTTTGGCTTGTTAGGGTAAACACCAGAACACCCTGTATAATTCTAAATACATTCAACAGCACCAACACTGACGAATTTCTTCTTCATCTCCAAACAATAGAGTTTATTATCCATTGGGGAAATTTGACAGTTTGTGGTAACTTGATGTGCTGTTACTTGTACTATATACCCATCCATTTTGACCGCGCGCTTACTAGGGGGCGCTTGGGTAATGTTTGCACACGGGCGCAACATGGGCTAGAGACGCCTCTGCGAACTGTAGTCAATGATCACTGGTTATTGTCAATTCGGTAATGCGATTATGGCTGCAAAAAAACTGGAACAGTGCAACATTCACTTCACTGGATATTTTGGCCAAAAGACTTATCATCTATTGGTGACAAAAAACAAAATCTCAATTAAATCCTAAATATTCTGCTTATTCTGGCAACCCTCAGTGCCAATGGACGACCTCCGCATCCGCCGTGGCAATTTTTGTTCCGTCCCACTTTTTTGATTTGGATTCGCTTTATCGACTCATCTGTGACTATCACACTATCATAATGTGAGTATCACAGGAATATAATACTAAAACTTGACAAGTCTTTCTTATACACGCAATTGCGACTACTCATATTGAACATATCTGCCTATTACCATTACCACCTACTCAATATAAAAAACAAAGTAAATAAAAGATGTAGGTACTTACTTTTGAATAATTTTACCGGAATCCTCATGTAAGATATTGCCGTCGAGTTTGACCACGCGTGACCACGGCAATGTTGCGTCGATCTACAGACTAAGGCCCGTAATCCACCAAAGCGGAGAGGAGATGTCTCATTTTTCTATAGAATTTCGTGCCGCTTGCCTGCTTGCTCGCACGAATTTCTATACAAAAATCAGACATCTCTCCTCTCCGCTTTGGTGGATTAGGCACGTAATCCACCAAAGCGGAGAGGAGAGATGTGTCATTAACCGACTTCAAAAAGGAGGAGGTTCTCAATTCGTCGGAACTTTTTTTTTTTTTTTTTTTTTTTTTTTTATGTATGTTCCCCGATTACTCGGAGACGGCTAGACCGATTTCAAAAATTATTTTTTTGTTTGAAAGAGTATACTTTCCAAGTGGTCCCATTGTCATCAGGTCAGGATCTGATGATGGGATCTTGGAGAAATCGAAGGAACTCTTCAAGTATTATAGGCACACCTATAGCGATTTGGGTATTTTTTATAGTAACTCGTGCATTTGCTCTCGGAAAGCATCATTTGGTGAAGTGGAACCGATGATGAAGACCACAGATGGCCACCGGAACTACTCAATAATAAATATTTCCCGGTTTGCGATTCGATTACTTACTTTAATATGGTTGCTAAGCAAGTTATGCTCGTCACAATGCGAATGGTGAAATGGAGCTGATGGTGGAATACCAGGAGAACTCTTCAACAATTAACGTCCCTGCATCGGGAAAAGCAATATTATGTAAAAGGCGATGAGCAAGTTGGCATTAGGCTATTGTAACTTAGATACCTACATTATAAACAGACACACTAAAAAGCGAGAAATAAAAACTTTTTAACAAAAAAAAAAACCGACTTCAAAAAAAACACTACAAAGTGAAAAATAACTTTTATTTCGGAAGTCGGTGGCAAAAAACTAAAATACAGATCCAAAGACACCGACTTCCGAAATAAAAGTTATTTTTCACTTTGTAGTGTTTTTTTGGAAGTCGGTTTTTTTTTCTATAGAATTTCTTGCCGCTTGCCCGCTTGCTCGCACGAAATTCTATACAAAAATGAGACATCTCCTCTCCTACAGAGTCGACTAAAACTAGCCTAATGGTCATTCCGGTCCTGTAGTTCTTACGTCTAGACGTAATTTCAGGGCAGATATGGTCCGGAAATTCACAAAATGGATAGGTGTGAAAGGAAATAGGGGAAGCCTTTGCCCAGCTGTGGGTGCCAAATCTTGGCTGGCAAAAGACATGGAATCTATGACAATTCATGATCCTTATAATTTACTCAACACTCAGTGGGATACTTTTAGGCGCTTGTATTCGAAATTCATCAAGAGCTTTTTAAAAAACTAGAACTAAATTCTGAATTACATTACCTATTAGTGGGCTATTATCAGTATAGTGAGCTGTCCCCCTCCCCATATATGTATTTACAGTAGGGATGTTCCCCCTGTTATGTTATGACAACATACCTGTGTCAAACGTGTAGAAGACAGAAAAGAAAATATTTAAACTGGTCGACACCGATCATGGTGGGACGATAATCCTATCTGAAAACCGTAACGGAATCGCGTATTCTTAATGGGGCTATTAAAATGAGACATTCCTGTGTCGAACGATACGGACAGACGTGAGATTATTGAGAGCAGTGCGTTCTGTCTCGCACCACTAATTATAATATTTCCGAGGTTTTTCAGATACGAGACTCGTTGGTGCTTGTGTATAAATAATTATACTAGCCTGTAACGTGTGACACCACTGCAGCCTCTTCTCATACCAAGAAGGCAATAGCATTGATCACCATGCATGCTCAACAGGGTTGGCGGTTTCAGACTTTTGAGTCCATATGTAAATGTCTCTTTGGTCTGTTACTGGGTTCCTCTTCCTCTGCGCGGCAATTATTTTCTCTATCTAAAATGATCAATGGTCTCAGGGCGTAATTAATTAATCATTGTCCCGTCAGTCACAACTCGCTCGGTGATTTTATATTTATGAATCGTTGTTGAGATTGTATAGATGAATACCTAACACGATTTCGTGACTGTTAAAATAATATGGGCCTCCCAACGACCGCTAGAATGAACGATCGTGGCTTATTGACACAATTACCATGCTTGATATAGTCTGTTTGGTAATCCGCTATGTGGATTTATGCAGACAATAAGAAACTAACACTACTGGATAGCGAGTTTATCCTACTGACATCTATCTAGCCCGTACTGTCCCACTGCAGCGCATATATGCCTTCCCTTTCCACACACACAATCCAGTCCTCAGCTAATGTAGGCCAGTCCTTCGGTAGGAGTCAAGTCAGGAATCTGCAAGACGCCTTTTACTACTGTTAAGATGGGAAATAGTCTTTCTAGCTATAAGAGATTTTCTAATAGTCTTTCTAAATATTCACGTGCTTAGTTTTGATTTGAGTATTTTAAGCACATTAATTGACTCCCTATAATGCAGTGTAGATTAGAAATTGTTAATTGCATCTAGTCACGCACAACAAAAAGTATGTTAGCCGTGTAGGCAAGACAATAAATGGGACATTAATTAATAGCTATGTATCGTACCGTGCAGTTTACCGATAGAACTTTTAGTAAATCGATGATCGATTCTTCAGTCTGTAATATTCAAAGAACTTAATGTAGTCCCTGTGCATAGACTTCGATAGCGGAGCAGTCACGGACGCAGGCTGGACGTGATTGCGGTCATACAACCTCGTTTCGCTCATAAGAGAACAACGTACTGGGACTGTTATTTCCTGTAACCGTTGTAATTAAAATAAATGTTTTGGTTTCCAGGCTTCACGGTTCATTGTTATGAGAAGAATACGGGATAGTCAAATGACAATGATTTTGTCGCGACTTTAAAGTTTGTTTTCTAACGGGATTATGTCAGTTTTATGTTAATCTTGCGATTTTATTTTTTAGACACTAACATTAATTTTACTGCTATACCGGAGAATACTATCCAAATTTTAGGATTCGGTCTTGATACGCCCCTGACAATATTGAAATCAGTGCTTTTGTGATTGAAAAGTCGATGTATTCCTTGATCAATTTGGTTGGTTTTTAGGGCAGAAATGAAATTCCTCCTCCTAAATCTGTCCCTCACTGTTGAGGATCGTAACTTCTCTTCATTAATTTCTGAAAAGTGAACGTCCGATTGCTACGACCTGAGGCTTGATGAAGTGCCACGATCACCGATAGTCTAACTTGACCACCGCTTTGTCTTTCGCCTTCTATTTTACCTGTTACTATAAGTTTCTTACTTTTATCGATATTTCTGCAGGCAGTGTTGTCAACATTTTGCAATAGTCTGTGCAGGCATACAGAGCACAGTCGATTTTGTTGCTTCCTCTCTCATTTAGCCTTAATTCTTTTAAAAGCGCTAGAATAACTCACAGTACCGAAATAGAAATATTAGAATTGTAAGGGAACACCGTTTAAACATTTAAATAACAGTTCTTTCGCAACGGTTCTAGTAATCTAATAAAGTGAAGCTACATTTATTAGGTTCATATTTTCGTGCATCATCATTACATCATGACAGTCTATAAAACATATTGTACGTAACTATCCACAGGAGTATTACGTTGACGTAAATTTTATTCGCATAATGTGTACTGTACCTCAACAGTTACCCGAGCTATTTCATAATGCTCTTCTGAATATAGAGACCCGTTATATGGAACCCATTTGCACTTGCCACATGTTACCTCCATTACAAAGCTATTCACATAGCGTCTTCTATGCAAATGTGTGTTTAAGTGCGCCAATTCAATTCTCTTCGGCGACTCTTGATTGATGTAGCTGGTGGTTCTCATATTGTACGGACGCCAGCAGGTCAACCTACCCGAAACTGTCAGATTTTCCCAATCAACCTTGAACCTTATGTTTTAGCAATAAAGTCGAAAATCTATTAAAGAAATCTGACAGATTGTAGTAACTTGATGTGCTGGCGTCTGTACAAAGTTTGATAGGATAGTACGACTGGATAACTGTTATACATATTTTGATGAAAGTGAAAAGGAAGAAGTAAAATAACAAGTTTTTGAGCAATTTTTTGCGGCTGCGTTTATTTATACATAATAATTGGTATGACATTAGATTTTAAACGAATAAATTATATAATTGACCTCCACGAATCTAGAATTATTTAAATAACTTATCAGTGTTTCTTTGTAAGTAGTGTTTGAGCGACTACTAGTATTTTTTATACTCTGACATTTACTAGAATATTTGTCTTTTTTAATAATAATAATATAATAAATTTTCCGGGTTACCTTACATTTAGTTTAAACTCTCTTCTTGCTTGCGACATAACTATTTTGTACAAAATACCTTCAAGAGAAGAGAATACTTATGTAGTCCTAAGCATAGTTAAAGTTTGTCTTTTCCTGTTTTTTGGTGGTTCAACTTGTGGTCTAACGTTAAAGTAACTGTTTGGCCGTTTCGTTCGAACAAGACTCAATTGTTCCCAAAATAACCATAATATTGTTTTTCCAGTCTTATATATTTTATTAGGCCCCTGAGATAGACGTACGGTTCGTCTCGGCGATGTATTTACGCAATTATTATAGTACTAGCTTCTGCCCGCGACTTCGTACGCGGATCCTGTTGCTTATGCCAGCGACAACGGGGTCGTCAAAATCGGAGATCTGAAACGTCTGATGTCGAATTCTAAGAGCCCAGGGACTGAAAAACAACGGGATGCGCAAGACGATTCGAGACGTCATTTTCAGGCAATAATGAACCAATAAGGTGGTAAACTTGGCCTTGCACTTTGAATGTTGGCATAAATGGGCCTTCTGAAATCTGTTCTGCACCAAAAGATGTCATTTGAAAGGCATTATTGTACGAACGTATGTTATCCAAGAAATGTTTTGACTGTGGATGGTCACCGATTAGCATTGATCTTAATATTTCTGGAGGATTTTGTAATATTTTAATATGTACTTGCCCACCTGAGCAACACATACCGTTTGTTTCTTTTTGCCATTTAACAGCTTCACAAAAAGTACAATTTTGAACCATACCTCCGATGGCGGAATATGTGGCGTAGTCAATCATAGGAGTATACGTAAATGCACTCCGTTCCTTATCAACCCAAGAAAGGTCGCCATGCCCTACGGCTATATCTTGAGACACATCCGATTCTTCAGATGATATCGACATTCTGTTCAGAGAATGTCGAAGTCGATCAGAATTCAAACGTTCGTTGCGCTCTTCTTAATCTGTCTCTTCATGCCGTACTCCAGCAATTCTTTCTTTCTCACTTTCTAACTGATTATGAGTATTTTGTTGTGTGCGTGTTCGGGACAATGTATGATAATCTCAAGTTCATCACTTGTTTCAAAAGACCTGTTAGTAGATGTGCGAATACGCTGAGAACTCAAGCGTGATTCTGTATCGGTAAACGTTTCCGATTCGCGAGACAATGCATGTCGCTCACGATCAGCGGACAGTCGCGCATCACGTTCCGCACTTGTCTCTAGAGACCTAGAAGCAGATGCGTAGATATGCTGAGAACTCAAGCGCAATTCTCTATCCGTGAACGTCTCCGACTCGCGAGACAATGCATGACGTTCACGATCAGCGGTCAGTCGCGCATCATATTCTCCACTGGTCTCTAGAGACCTGGATGTAGATGCGTAAATACGCTGAGAATGCAGGCGCGCTTCGCGATCCGAAGAGGTTTCCACGGAGCGAGTTGCAGCCTGATGTTCTCGAACAGCATCAAGACTCTCCTGACGCTCTTCGGTAGATTCTTGGGATCTTATGATCCGCAATCTTTTAGCTCCTTTGGAACATTGGAAAAGATTTGACCTTTTTCTAGGCATGGTTATAGTTTTATTGTGAAGAAGATACCTGATCAATTAAAATCTAAGTGACTGCTCCCCTACCAAGGGTGCCCATACACGGGGTCGTCTGGCGCCCATGTGCTGGTTTGGTCCCTGGGGTCGTCACGGCGTGCTATGTGTTCTGGTGCGCCGGTGATGGGGAGTACTCCCCAGAGGAGGGTCCGGTGACGGACAGCCGCGGCGGGTTCACGGATGAGTGCTAACGCGTGCCCATATTCCCGCTGTAAGCGGCAGAGGAGGACACCGTGGAGTTTTAGTGGGTTAGAGTCCCACATAACTGTACTATCTCCCCGTGGTAGTGCAGAACGCATGAGCATTTATTCACGTTAAAAAAAAAAAGGGAGTTTTGGCCAGTAGAGTCAAATTTTCAATGATATACCTACCATCGTCATCGAAAATCAGTCCTAAACTGTTACCGCCTTCACCGCGTGGAGGTGAAATTAGTGATAGTTTTGATTTCCACATCAGATGTTTCTGATCTTCGATTTTTAGGGTTCCGTACCCAAAGGGTAAAAACGGAACCCTATTACTAAGACTTCGCTGTCCGTCCGTCCGTCCGTCCGTCTGTCTGTCACCAGGCTGTATCTCAAGAACCGCGGTAGCTAGACAGTTGAAATTTTCACAGATGATGTATTTCTGTTGCCGCTATAACAACAAATACTAAAAACAAAATAAAATAAATATTTAAGGGGGCTCCCATACAAAAAAAACGTGTTTTTTTCGGCGTTTTTGCCGTCTGTCTGTCGCCAGGCTGTATCTCAAGAACTGCGGTAGCTAGACAGTTGAAATTTTCACAGATGGTGTATTTCTGTTGCCGCTATAACAACAATTACTAAAAACAAAATAAAATAAATATTTAAGGGGGGCTCCCGTACAAAAAAACGTGTTTTTTTCGGCGTTTTTGCTCCCATACAAAAAAACGTGTTTTTTCGGCGTTTTTGCCGTCTGTCTGTCGCCAGGCTGTATCTCAAGAACCGCGGTAGCTAGACAGTTGAAATTTTCACAGATGGTGTATTTCTGTTGCCGCTATAACAACAAATACTAAAAACAAAATAAAATAAATATTTAAGGGCGGCTCCCGTACAAAAAAACGTGTTTTTTTCGGCGTTTTTGCCGTCTGTCTGTCGCCAGGCTGTATCTCAAGAACCGCGGTAGCTAGACAGTTGAAATTTTCACAGATGATGTATTTCTGTTGCCGCTATAACAACAAATACTAAAAACAAAATAAAATAAATATTTAAGGGGGGCTTCCATACAACAAACGTGTTTTTTTCGGCGTTTTTGCCGTCTGTCTGTCACCAGGCTGTATCTCAAGAACCGCGGTAGCTAGACAGTTGAAATTTTCACAGATGATGTATTTCTGTTGCCGCTATAACAACAAATACTAAAAACAAAATAAAATAAATATTTAAGGGGGCTCCCATACAAAAAAACGTGTTTTTTTCGGCGTTTTTGCCGTCTGTCTGTCGCCAGGTTGTATCTCAAGAACCGCGGTAGCTAGACAGTTGAAATTTTCACAGATGGTGTATTTCTGTTGCCGCTATAACAACAATTACTAAAAACAAAATAAAATAAATATTTAAGGGGGGCTCCCGTACAAAAAAACGTGTTTTTTTCGGCGTTTTTGCAGTCTTTCTGTCGCCAGGCTGTATCTCAAGAACCGCGGTAGCTACACAGTTGAAATTTTCACAGGTGATGTATTTCTGTTGCCGCTATAACAACAAAAACTAAAAACAAAATAAAATAAATATTTAAGGGGGGCTCCCATACAACAAACGTGTTTTTTTCGGCGTTTTTGCCGTCTGTCTGTCACCAGGCTGTATCTCAAGAACCGCGGTAGCTAGACAGTTGAAATGTTCACAGATGATGTATTTATGTTGCCGCTATAACAACAAATACTAAAAACAAAATAAAATAAATATTTAAGGGGGGCTCCCATACAACAAACGTGTTTTTTTCGGCGTTTTTGCCGTCTGTCTGTCACCAGGCTGTATCTCAAGAACCGCGGTAGCTGGACAGTTGAAATTTTCACAGATGGTGTATTTCTGTTGCCGCTATAATAACAAATACTAAAAACAAAATAAAACAAATATTTAAGGGGGCTCCCATACAAAAAAACGTGTTTTTTTCGGCGTTTTTGCCGTCTGTCTGTCGTCAGGCTGTATCTCAAGAACCGCGGTAGCTAGACAGTTGAAATTTTCACAGATGATGTATTTCTGTTGCCGCTATAACAAAAAATACTAAAAACAAAATAAAATAAATATTTAAGGGGGGCTCCCATACAACAAACGTGTTATTTTCGGCGTTTTTGCATTGTGGTACGGAACCCTTCGTATTGGCCAGTTTTTTTATAAGTCAACAGGAAATGCCCATCAGACCGAACAACTTTTGCTAAGACGTCATTCCTATATATGTTATGGTGTAGCTGGGCTCTTGGAGTTCCACATCAGGTGTTCCAGATCTTCAAAGTTATTCTCTCGGCAGAAAATGCTCATCACGTGGAACAATTTTTGCTATGGTACCATTTTTGTATCTCTTATAGTTTAGCTGGTCTGTTGCGGTTCTGCATCAGGTGTTCAAGTTTCCAAGATAAATTATAGCCTATATGTTGCCCAGACATAATACCTATACAACAAAACAAAAATCATTCAAATCCTTCCAGAAGTTCCGAAGATTAGCGTGTACAAACAAACAGACAAACAGACAGAATTTTTTTTTCGGATTCGTACCCTATTACTGTTTCTAAACCCCCCCCCATTTTTTTTTTTTAATATTTTCAATGTACAGACACAGTTTTTCTACTGTTTTATTATATGTATAGATGGTGTTGCCACAACGTACGTAATGATCGTGCGCTCGATTTCGCAGTATTTCATTAATATTTCATTACAAGTATGATGCTTATTTATATTAAATTTCCTTACTACTATAGAACGTGGCATATCGTTTATTGCAACGTGCAATTATCGTAACAAATAGAGTAGGTTAAATATTTAAATGGACATTTCCGAAATATTAACAAAAATTCTGCAGTAGTGCAGTATGAACATGAGAATACTTGCGTGTGAATTATTATATGCCAATCATGGCCAATTACATACACGAATTGACAAATTGCTGTCGAAAGGTTTGACCTTCAAATGTTAGAACATGTCGTATTTCTTTTTTGTTGGTGGTGGTTTAAAATACCCAATAATCATTTTTATATCCTAGATCACAGTCATCTGTGGTCTATGTTAAAATATGAATGAAAAAGGACTTATAATAGCCTCCCGACAGTCCCGACCGATTTCGGTCACAGTGGCCAATCTCAACGCAGATTAGCCAGGTACGCAGGAGATATTAAAGTGCATAAGTGTGTGCGCAAACACAGGTGCACTCTCTGTTCCTTTACTCTCATAGTTCGATGGGACGGCAATCCGACACGACCGGGGAGAGATCGGGCACAGGACCAACGGCTTTACGTGCTTTTCAAGGCACGGGGGTATTGAACTTCCAAACTCCGGGCTGTAACTAAGAAATTTCTAATGGAAAACCGAATAACACTGTCCGACCTGGGAATCGAACCCTAAACCCCACGCTCAGCAGTCGCACTTGCAACCACGAGACCAACGGGGCAGTCTAAAAAGACAAAAAGCGACTAGTAACTTCTTGTACATTGAATTGAATATACGGATTTACGGAATGTGCCGCTTTGTAATCACTGTTCACTGGTGTTATGTACTATTGATACACAAAATGCCAAAACAATTGTTTTTCTAAAGATAATCATCTCCCCAAAGATTTAAATCTTTGCTGCTCCGTCATTTTCGCAACATGCCAAACAGTGTGCATGGATTTTGATGGGGCTTTTGAGTAGAAGTCAATAGTATTGTGTAAGTACATTGTACAGAGGTCTGTTTTAAATGCACAGCTATCTTCATTTGACTAGAGCTAACATTAGCTTCTATGGTTTTGACTTAATTTATTTGTACTAAGTTTAGTTGCATCTTGTGCGGCCTGTAGTAACCCAATGACCATGTGGCAATACTCCAAGCTATGCTGGGTGTAATCATTTATTTTCGATGCGGTACGGTATAAAAAACATTGCAAGCTTGCAACCTCGAATTGCAGTGTAATTCGCTTTATCATTACGGTTTCTTATTGTGAAGAATCGTGATGAGTTGGTCGTCACCGCAAACGCAATGTTAACTTAACCATCACGATGTGGCGGAATGAGCCTAGATTTTATAATGTTATATGACAAAAAATTTAATAACAATGCCAAACTACTGTTGTATTTTTATCAAATTACAACAGCAGTTAAAACGCTGTTAGAGGTGACGGTCAAAATGTGAATTCATTCCAAGCAATGATATCGAGCTTGCGCACGCAATAATTCAATGCTTAACGGACGAAGGCGTACCTTACATTATCTTGAGTGTAATGATCAGGCTGCAATCTACCTAGAAGTATATGATCCCGTTAGCTGGGTATCACGACCGCGGCTAGTTTATTGGAAAGTGAGTTACATGGACCGTGGCCGGTGGCCGAGTGCGCGTGCGCCCGTGTGGCTAGCTGCTGTCGGAAGAAAACCCTAATCCGACCGTTGAAGCAATAAATACATTTTTCTTTTTATAATAATTTGTACGAATATTTACTGGAAAAAAGATATTACAAAGCTAAAGTACCTATATTTCATGTGTCAGGTTTATTTCTTAGCATGTAATTATTTTTCGCTGTCTTCAATTTCAGATTTGTATGAAAGAGTATCATTGCTCTAAGATCATTGCGGTTAAATTTTTGTTCCGTTGCTTCCATTATTCTGTTTGTATTCACCATGTTAACTGGCATGTCCATCATGTTACTGTTATTTTGCTTCATCTATACGCCATAAAAAGTAGTTTTGGAATATTATTGATCGAAGTTTGGAATACTTGCATTAAGGTTCACAATCACATTCATCAATCATCAATAGCTAGGCGTCAATTATAAAGCGTTTGGTACTTATAAAAGTTTTACGTAAATTGAGATAACATTTTAAGATACTTATTATTTTTAAAGTTTCCAGTTTAATCCGGAATCAATCCTGATGTTTTTTACAAAAAAAAAAACACTAAGTATAGTAATAGATAAATTGGTGGTAAGGATCAAATCCTGCAAAGGAATGTTCTATCCTAAAGGATATTATATGTATTGAATTATTGATTGCCAAATTGTTTTTTTATTATTAATTATTATTGATCATTAAAAAAAAGGTTTTATGCCTACCCTCAAAATCAAACTTTCTGCACCTGATTTCTAAAATATGATATCAGGCTCTTAGCTGCATATTAGATTACGCGTTTAATTGCGTTTCAAATGAAAATGTTATTATACAATTACCAGGATTATCCTTAGTTTTCCGCTTTCCAATTTATCATCAATTTAATTGTTTTTGTGTAGGTACCCTAAAAATTACATTCACATTGTGACAGGAATGCGGGATTCGAATTTTGTGTAAGTACACACTTAGCAATCTTGGTTTGGTCAGTATTGCATAATATAAGAGAAAACGACTGTTCCGCCTGCCTTATGATGTAAAGTTGTAAAGCCTACTAGAGTATAACCAATTAATACTTTCTTTGCCAAACTCGTCATATGATATTTGTGAGTACTAATTAGGTACAACACATATTTGAGAACGCATCAATCACACTTTATTAAAAGACCAATCCCATATTACATCACTGCATTTTGTCAATGGTCTACATTTATCTGTATGTCAGAGACAATTTACTATGTGCGACTGCAAGAAAATAAGAGATTACGATTGTTATGTAATGAGCACACATTAGCGTAGGAATGGTGTATGTTGTTAGGACAGGTGTGCAATGGTCGGACGATAGACGTCGGAGATGTGCGACGCTGGCTGCACTTTCACTCTCGCCGGTGTGACAGCACCGGGGTACCGGTCACAGGCTGGCAGTGGTACCGCGCCTGTGCTCGCCGCCGCCGGCTGCGCCGCCCAGCTCCGCGACCGATCGACACCCTGTGTCAATACTATGGTCCGCTGCGCATGAGCTCGCTCACTCGTTGCTCTGCTGAATATCGAGATCGTGTTGTGAAAAAGCGCACAGATATTTTTAGATTAGGTGTTGTTCGGTCGTGTGTTGTTACAGGAAATTATCTGGTGTAAGGCAATCATATCCATTTTTTGGAATTTAAAATCAGTGGTTATTCAAATATTGTTAAAGTGAAAACTGCAGTATCCAAAATCAGGCGTTCTTTTTGCAGAGAAAGTATAGATTCCAATGTCAAGTGGTTCCCTTAGTGTAATGTTTTGACTGTAACTTTCTCAAAATAAATACGCTCGTAATAAGACAAGTGTTTCATTAATTAATTACAAATCTGTCAGTTGATCATACAAGTTTGTGTTTTGTGTTGGATATTGAATCCCGACTTATGGTCGTGAGCTACGTTCGTAAACGAAATAATGTTACTGTGCTAATGTTAAATCGGTTTCGTTTTATTGCGCTCGAATTTGTGGTGTCAAGGTTGACAGTGGATGCTGGACATCAGTCAGTGTAAAACAAACGCGCGTGATACTCATATTATGACGGCCGTTGCCATCTACACCGACGACGGGCACATACTGTAAATAAATAATGATCTAATTGTATCTTCCAACGTATTTGCTATTTCTGTGTCTGACCGTAGCCTGATACAGATATGTTAATATCGTGATAATGTAAAGCCGTGCAATAAATGGCAATATTTTACTAAACAGTGAAACTTATCAGAGGTACATTGCCCACTTTCTTGGATTTCTAGAGGGCCCTCCTTTTCACTGCGGCACTAGCATCCGCTTCGTTGCTTGCGATCACCGGTTACTATGGAAATATCCGCAATGTGTGACCCCAACTAGAAACGAACCAGTCGTCAAAGTTATTAGAAATCTGTACAGAAAGTGCATGATAAACGAAGTAAAAACTTAGCTATTTCATACTCAAGAATAGAAACCAATAAAAGGGAAAATAATAATTAAGAAACAAGCGGAACTAAAAAGAAAAAAAATGCCACATTACGACGAAAGTTTCATTCACGACGACAACCTTAATCAAAGAAGAAACAAAAGAAGTTATCACGTTTATAAAAATGGGTTAACTCCATTGAGGTTGATAGAGACAAGTGATATGCTTCACGCTCTAGAAGAGAGAGGATCATCGGTAATAAAAAATAATATAAGAAATATTAAGTGCCGTGGAAATCGGTATAAACCAGTAGCACTAAATGGATCAGAAGGTATCAGTCCAGTGAAATACAAAACCCCCGATATTATTGTAGATCACAGTCCACGAATGACTGTGTTCGACCCCAATAAATATTACGACTTACGAAACAATAATGTGTATTCCCTTACACCTTGTAAAAGTTTTGACAATCTGACACTCAAACCGTCGAAAAAAAACTACCTATATAGAAATAAAATAAGAAATGGGAGCAGTCTTCAAAACTTGGTGGATGACGGTCAGTTGAAGCACTTTGCTTCTCCATCGGTGGATCGTGACGCATCAGTGTCACGCAGAGAAGATGCCAGGAAGTCATATTCTGTAGTAGATGCCCAAAGTCGACCAGCACACAGCCGAACTTCTTTATGTACTCCAGCGCCAGGACCAGGAGTTTACCGCCAAATAAACAACGAGGGCGTTTCTGGAAAGAACGGTACGATATAAATTACGACTAATTCATGATGTAATTAATACTAATGCTATAACCTATTCTATTGGTTTGCGTGTTATGCCCAATATAACTATTGCGTTGTTATATATTTCCGAACGTTGTTTAACTTGTGATTACGATTTTGCCTATTTATTTTTTGAAGCTCAATATTTTTTTGTTTCCATCCCATATTTGTCAAAAGAGGGGCTTGTGGCTATTAAGTAATGACGGGTCGATCGATCAGGGCCTCAAGTCTGCTATTACAATAGTGTCAGAATGGTCTATCATTGATTTCATAATTGTTGATTTTGACAAGTTTGGTAATCTACAAATATAATGGCGTCATTATGACTTTCCAATAGTCAACCACTGACATTCCATTGAAAGAAATGGCATATGATGGTAATCTCGTACATAATGACAAATGAATTACTGACTTAGGCGGTAATCTGGTAATTTTTTTTACAGTTCCTTTGATCAGTGACCTACCATTAGAACGTCATTGTGCAGTCATTGCTTTTAATTCGTTACGAGTATCGTATATGCTCTGTGCCATTGACCGACCAATGATAGACCATTATGAATTTAGTAGATTACGAACTTTTAGCAAAATGACAATGGGATCGTGTTGGAATGACGAATTTGTAAAAATTGCAGACTTGGGCCCCAGGTTGCCGCGGTTGGTCCGTGCACGGGTGACCATCTTCAAGACCCCTCCGTGCGTTGAACGCTTGAAGTTACCTAATCCGTTATTCCCGGCTGTCATTCGTGGATCTTTGGCAGTCGTTACATGTTGTCAGAAGCCCGAAAGTTTGACAACCAGTCTTACCAAAGGCGTATTACCCTGTAACTGAGTTGTGGAGGTCAGTTAGGGTCGCTTCATGTCGATTGGGCCGGTCCTGCGCGATTGGGCCGGTCCTGCGAGACTGGCTTGAGCAGTCGCACGGGTTCCTCTCCTTCCGTCTGGTGCAGGTGCTGTCCGGACACGGTTGCTTCGGATCGTACCTGCACCGTATCGGGCGGGAGGAGACGCCGTCGTGTCACGACTGTGGCGCGGCGGAGGACACGGCGCAGCACACCCTCGAGGTGTGCCCGTCGTGGTCCGGGCCGCGCCGCAGTCTCACCGCGGCGATCGGAACGGACCTCTCGCTCCCTGGCTTGGTCAACGCCATGCTGGGGGATGAGGGGTCCTGGGCGGCAGTTGCCTCCTTCTGCGAACACGTCATGTCCCAGAAGGAGGCGGCGGAGCGCGCGCGGGAGGAAGACCCTCTCGCAGCGCCGCTCCGAAGGCGGAGGAGGGGTCGAAGAAGACGTCAGTATGACAGTCATCTCCGACTCCTCCCAGGTGGAAGCCAGCAGGCGACGGGTGCGGGGGCACCCTCGCCTGTATTGCACAGACTTCCACCAGTGCCGGACGGGAATGGACAGGTGTTCTCGGCTATTCCCGTAGCCCCCCAGACGGGGAGACGTGCGGGGCCCGCCAGCTAGGCGGGCATGCGCCGGGGGGGTTGTGGATGCAAAGGCTGAGCATGATTTGGTAAAAATGTGTACTTACGTAGTCTTACTCCGGTATCAGTATTTCACTTGAAACGTTTTCTTGTAGCCGAAAAGAGTTATCTTGAGGATTTCCACAATGCGAAACGGAAGAAAGTTGCTAAGCTTTCGAGTTTTCTTCCTTGTTCGTATCTTTGCGCTTTATAAACAGGTAGTGCATCTAATGAAATGCTTGATATTGTGTAACAAGAGGTAAGAGACGCGGGAACTGCACCATTGTGTCTATTGTTATCATAATGTTAAGGCCGTTGACAAAAAAGTTGACTAACGACTAAACAATGCTACTACGCTACTCGTAAGTACTTATAAAATGTGTATTCTCAATTAACATAACTGTTTTAATACATTTTAATTTTACATATTATCGGATTACCTATAAAAACGATTAATATAATTATTACACCTACCTAATGATGTTTTTTTTTTAATTTATGTTTTATTTCGTATTTATTAATTTATGCAAACAACTTTCGATTTCGAAAACTCCTCATTCATAAGGTCAGTAGGTTTCCAGATGATTGCTAAAATAAGAATCTCTCTTATTCACGTGATGATTAGATTGACTTTCGTTTTCTGGATATTTTTATTATTAATAATACTAATGGCGTGTCCTGATTTTTAATCTGAAACATCCTGCCAAATGCAATTCTTCAATACTTAATTCATCAATAACATACTTAATTAATTCTTTACAGTCTAAGGACGTAAACAAAGTTCGTCTGCTTTAAATACATAAAAGAGTGGCCCGTGAATTAGAGGAACAAAACAATTTTAGAAGCCTCTTTTCTAGCTCTTATCTTTATATTTTTTAGGTGCGCTCTTTATGATAAAATAAAATCATATTGTTTGATTTAGCGAACTTTCATTGATCCCGTACGATGACGTCTCTTTTGACAACGAGTAAATACCGTTTTTGAACTCACTATATCTTCCACAACCTAATTTAACCCGTCACAATTTTATTTTATTCATTTTTAGGGTTCCGTACCTAAAAAGGAAAAAACGGAACCCTTATAGGATCACTTTGTTGTCCGTCTGTCGGTTTTGTCAAGACTCTTTATCTCGGAAATGCTTGGAGGTATCGAGTTGAAATTAAAACCATATACTCAGGTCTATAGTCCCTTGAAGCTGTGAAAAAACAATCAAACTTCTAAGTTAACGTAAAAAAAAGATAAGTACGGCTGTTTATGCCGCAAAAACTATATTTCGACACTCTCAAGGGAATCAAAATTTATAGGGTACTACTTCCCGTTGACCTAAAATCATGAAATTTGGCAAGAAGCAAGGTCATGGTAGCACGTAAAGGAAAAAATCCGAAAACCAATTTGTAGTTACATTAAAAAAAACCGTGTTAAACTACATACCTTTAAATTTGTAACGCAAACAACACTAACATATTTGTGCGCTAGTCCGACTCGCACTTGACCGGTTTTTATTTAATATTTACCTAATTTCACTTGATAATTAATTATTTTAAAACCGTCCAAATCGAGAGATCAGATTGGGCATTCACCGAGATATCAGTGCCAAATCTGTACAAGACTTACGTCATGTCAGTGGATAGATAGCAGCTGGATGAGAGTAATCAAGGATGGAGTTAAACGTCGTGCTATTTGCGCTGTCTTATGTTCAGCAGTGGACTGATACGCTGATGATAAACTTCATATAAAACTCTTTGTCTATTTAGCCACGGAAAATTAAAAACAAAGTAGTGCTATATGCGCTACATCATTCAGATCCAATAAATACAAACAACGATGTAAATGCAAGAGATTAACTACGAGTTCATGAATAAAATATGACTGTCCTAGATGTTGCGAATGTCAGTAATACTAAAGATGCTATTTCAAAGCCGTTTGTATTATCTTTAATCTGAATAATAAATCTTGCACAAAATAAATCAAAATCATGCGTTTTTCAGTCGAGCCAATGCTAAAAGAGTCGTCAGTGATCCTGTACGCATAAGGGACTGCGTTGACAGGAGCCGTGCTGTACCGAAGTCGCATGCTAAGTAGGACTTAATACCGAGTGTGTGTGCACTGTGCTGGTGATTTGTTATGTATGACGCACTCGGGCTTGGGAAGCGAGTATGTATCACGGCGTCCGTCTGTCGCGGGCGGTGCGATTCACAAGTGCGGAGGTTCACTGGTTCAGTCGACGCCAGTCGTCACTGCGACTTTGGGCGCGTCCTCCTGTCGCCTTCGCGTTTATTTATAAACTCACGCGTCATCGGCATTATAATTGATAAACTGATGTTTACTACGTCTATATTCTCCCGTTTATTGTGACCCATAGTTCAATTTCCATACTTGTACTACATTTGATGTTGTGGATAACGGGGACCTGTTCTACGTCATAAAGCAGCAACTGCAATCTGTGGAGGTATTTTTGTTTTTCTTTTAAACAATTCTTCTTTCTTTGTAGCGATGCATTGATATTATTTCTCTATACAAATTCTCTCCTATCTAAATGAATTCTGTTGACAAGATTCTAAAACATTTTATTTTAACCTTATTTTTTTTTTATTGTAATTATGAATTCTACGAATCTTTGTGACAAACACTGAAATATTTTCCTGTTAAAGAATAACGTTGCCTGATTTTGTATGCATCTTCCTGCTTCTAAAGAACAAAACATGCAATTAACATTTATTCAATCAAAATCAGTTCATTATATTTCTAAAGTAAAAATAATTTAAGTACAAAAGGCAAAGAGGAACGGTAAAAGGATTTTTCAGTGTAAAAGAAACTTTCAAAATGTATACTATTTTGATCAATTTGAGCAAAGGTTTGTTTCTACTCAACAATGAGTATTAAAAGTTTTGAGGCAGAAATTAAATTATATGTGATAATCTGACGCTAAGTTATAATAATATATAAAAATAATATTATTATTTCTAAGTACATTTTTATATACTTAATATAATCTTTGATGAACTTCCAATGGACAAGTACATTCAAAGAATTATTAAGAAAGGTCATCGTGTCGGTTCATACGGAAATACCTTTGTGGATAATATATCCAATAAAAACCAGATAGCTAAATAAATTAAGAATTAAAATTAATGTGATTATTACTTAGGTGTTTCAAAGGTCCATTATACAAGGTGTTTTGTTATGTTCAATGTCAGAATGACGTCACTGTATGACTGTATCTGTGTATCATGTGTAGGAGGTCATCTAAAAAATTGTAATATGTTTACGCTAGATTTTGTTTATCCACCCATAACAGTAGTTGTACATGTTAGATGTACTAATACAATTTTATCATTATGTTATAATAAATACTCTTTAATCAACAACATTCCAGGTATTATTCAGTAACATACGGTTTGTAGATTAATCAGCCCAGTTTCTTAAATGGATCCTATGCCGTGGCTTATCTACAACACGAATTGGTGCCATGCTACGTGTAGACGTATAGGGGACGTATATGTATGTCCCTACCCAAAGCCCCTATCTTTGGGTAGGGACATACATATACGAGGACGACACTGAAAGTTTTTAGAACTTGCCACTTGTAAAATATAATAAAAGAAAAGTTCAAATTTTGAAAATGGAACTCTGCCAATATTATTGTGTATGTATTTTATTCATTTGTCATTTGTTTACGATTTGGCGGCAAATTGAAAATTGTGTGTCACGTCAGCATGAATTTAACGCGAGAAAATTTTCGAACAATGATTTTTTCGATGTCATTTTAGTCAACAATTGAAAGTTATGATAGACTTCGATTGGCCTTTCACGATGAAGCCCCATCTCATGCCACTGTTTACAACTGGTTTAATGAGTTTAAAAGTGGTCGCACTAATCTCACCGATGATCTGCGGGAGGGACGGCCTACGGCGACAACTGAAGAATTGAAGATAACCATCAGTGTTGTGCGGCGTATGATAGAGACTGACAAAAGAGTAACTTGTCAGCAGATTCGGACAAGCTTATGCATCGGTATGAGTCAAGTGCACAAATTCCTCCATGATCATTTAGCGGTCAGGAAGCTTTGTGCCCGGTGGATACCTCATAATTTGACAGAGGCCCAAAAACTTCGTCGTGTTGATTGGTGTCGTGAAATGGTTCAAAGATTTAACGGAGGTGACTCTGTGTTCGACATACTTACGGGTGACGAAAGCTGGATTTATTGTTATGATCCTGAAACTAAGAGACAGTCTGCTGTCTAGGTTTTTCCTTCCGAGGAGTTGCGAACTAAAGTGAAGAGAGGTCGAAGCGTGGGAAAAAAGACGGTGAGCCTCATTCTTCGGAAGGACAGGTCATTACGCAACAATTGTTTTAGAGGATCGAAATACAGTTACTGCAGTGTGGTAAACTAACAATTATTTGCCACTTGTCTTGGAAAAAGTTCGGGAGAAACGACCTCGCAGTAGGACCCTCCTTCACCACGACAACGCCTCGTCGCACACTGCCAAGCAAACAATCGACTACTTGGCGACGTCAGACGTGAAATTACTGGGTCACCCGCCCTATAGCCCCGACCACGCACCTAGCGATTTTTATTTATTTCCGAAAATTAAAGAAAAACCTCGAGGAAAACGTTTTATGGACGCCTAGGAAGCAGTGGCTGCGTTTCAAAATGCCGTCGAAAAGACCCCTAAGGACGAGTGGGCAAAGTGCTTTTCTCAGTGGTTCCATCGGATGCAGCGATGTATTGATGTAAATGGACACTATTTTGAAAAGATTTATAAAAGTAATAACTTGCTAGTTTGTTCAGTATTTGATTTTCTAAGAACTTTCAGTGTCACTCTCGTATGACACCATTTCGAGTTGGTTAGGCATAAACCATAGACAGAAGGGCATGTTTGCTAACTATTGTATTTCCTCTAAATTCATTAGAGTCGTAATTTGTAGTAATTGATTCAATAAAATTACAGAGAACGAATCGGGCAGCGAGGGGAGCTCGGGGCACCGCGGGTCGTTGCGCGGCGCCAACAAGTTGGCGAGGCGCGCACGCTCATTCAAGGACGACCTGCTCGAGCGCATCTCAAACATGCGCTCACCGGCGCAACAGCATCACCGGCCGCATCTCTCCTCTAATATCAGGTCAACATACGTGTACATCCGTTTCTATGATAACGCGCCATGATTCCGCGTATTATGATACATCTGAAAAGACTCAAGCATGATTTGGACACGCCCGTCGCTCAGGGGTTCAGTACCTTATTAGGCGCATGCTCCAAATAACGCTACTTAAATCTAAACAATCAGTACCTACGTGACCACCACATCCCATTCCCATCACATTTTTATGTTTGTAAACTTAATGCTAGTAGCAAAAATCAGTAGGTAAGGAGCTAATCATAAGCTTTCACGACACAAACGTTATCTTTACAAACTGCAGATGTTTTGTTGATTACATCTTATGGTATGCACACCTTATCTAGTAACTTGTTTACACAGCGATGAAATCTTTGTATACTACTTGTTATCTATATTGATAAATTTACATACATAACTCTCCTATCTTTCGACTGACAGCGACAAGAAAATGTCGCTCATACTAACACAGTAATTCACAGTATTATCTTTGCCACCAGTGCAAGAACAATGTTGTTGTGTTAAGTTTTATCACTATTTTTTGTTTAAATGTCACGTAAATAGCTTTGTAGTGTCGTAATTTGTAAAAGAAGTCGTATAGTTTTGTGTAGTAGTAACGAATCTAACTATCGGACTTGTTATTAGTGTGGACATTGCACTAAAATGTGGCGTTAATTATGAGTCATGAGCACGACCCGCGACTGTCGGACTCATTAGTACATTGTCCGCTGAAATCTCATTAGTTAGTGCGTGCAATGTTAAGTGATTACATTTTAATGTCCGCGCGGGCTGTCGGCGTGACCGAATCGCTTTTTATTTATTGAACGGCCGGTGGACACCAGTTTTTTGTTTTGTCTCAGTGAGGTTGTTCGAAAGTAGTTCTACGTCCAAGAAGTGCACGAAGCAAGTACTTAGTTACTGTGATCGAGTGTTCTTTGCGATTCTGGAGTGGTAGCTCTACGACATGATGTCGAACGCGTTGAGAACGCCTGTCGGCGGATGGTTTCAAAGACGAACAAATAAACTCCACCGGAGATTTGCTAAAAATGGAAAACGGTAGGAATAGTGTAGTGTATGTATTGTAGAATACTTGTTTACTTATTACTTTATTTAATTAATTTCACAATAAGAAATATCTATGTGATGTAATTGTTTAATTAATAAAGAGACGTAATCAATGTGCCATTTGGTGCTTACACAAAGCAAATACCGGCAAGATAAAGAAGTATCAAAAAACAAACACAAGAAATGATGACTTGATAAAACACACTCTTTTAATTACACGACTCGCAGAAGTAGAGCTGTCGTCGCGTTGCCCGGTCATACTTTTAGAATCAGCACAATCAATTGTTTTACAAAAAAAAAATTTGCTAAATAAATATACTGTTATAAATAAACAAACTAAAAAAATATTACTACAACGAGTATATACTTACTTCCAGCATGCTTAATGCGTGACACTGTCACAATGAATCACTATATTTTTGACAATTTCCCAAAATAGAGTATTTTTTTTTTAATTTTTAATATTTTTGTCAGGAAAATCATTCTATACAATTAGATCCACGCAATGCAAAGTTATTGTTGAAACTAGGTACGTTACTTGATTGCGAAAATATTAAAGTAATGAGCATAGGTAGTAAACGCAATATTCAAAATAATATTTTATTTTCCTGTTAATTTGGGAATACCAATGCTTTATTTATTTAAAAAATATAGGTAAATACATCGTAAATACTACTGTACCCGGTACATACACAGTTTTTCCTAATATTTCAGACAAACACGGTACGAAAATCACGAGATTTCATATCATCAATTCATCCTCTTTATAAAAACTTTATATTAAAACACATGATTTCTCTCAAAATAAAATCGTTGAACGTACAGTCGGCAACGCTAATTAGTTTACGCACACATCGGTGACTTTCATTATTATTGATTTAATAAAACAAACTTTTTAAACATTGATAAATGTTGCATGGTAGGATTCACAAATAAATCCGCACAATATGAGTATGTAGTAATCAATAAACTCAAAAACTCGTTTGATTTCGATTTTCGATTGACAACTAAGAACGTTATTTTTTTATAAATTAAGGTGTTTGAAAACAATTTTTTAAAATTGTGGGTAAGTAGTTATTTTAAAACAGTCAAAATAAAATGGCCTGAGAGTTCCGTGGTTGTCTCAAACGTTGCAAACTTCATTACTCATCCATGGACGGGATCAAATCGTTATAAATTCAACTTTTAGCAACGTTTTAACAAAATAATGAATACAAAAAGTATATCGCTGCACCCAAGGTTTGAACTTACGACTTCTCGTTCCTTGACCAAAGACTATAGCCATTGTGCCAAGGTTGCTATAGTAATAATATCATGCGAAATATTATATCTCATTCAGTAACATAAATGAATGATTACTATATATTGGTATATGGTAATTGGTATGCCATACCATAACCATAATCAGCCTATAATGTTCCCACTGCTGGGACACAGGCCTCTTCTCGGTGAGAGGGAGAGGGCCGTAATCCACCACGCGGGCCCAGTGCGGATTGGTAGATGTCACATGTCTTCGAATTTTTGTTTCTAGGACATGCCGGTTTCCTCACGATGTTTTCCTTCACCGTTTTGAGAGCAGTGGTGATGAAATAATTTACACAAAGTAAAGCGCCTGTCTGGGTTCGAACCTACGACCTACAACTCGTAAGTCACGGCCGTTACCACTTGGCCACCACTGCTCTACGCCATACGCACACTAATAAAAACAGAGCTCGCTCGTATTATTTAGTGTTTGTGTGCATAACTACGACTTCACCCACACATGTAAAATGTAAATTAATTAGTTGGGTCGACTGTACGCCATATTTGTTTACCAAATAAGACAAGTAGTAAAAAACATGTTAGAAGCTCGTGTCGTGACCTTAATGGTAATTAAAAAAGATCATATCAAGCGTCTTAATTGTCTTTAGTTGAACTCGCATAGAGTAAGGTGAACCGGGACCTCCTACTTGAATATCAAATATAGCTTAGCTTTGTATTCGCACACAGGTGTGGGCATGCATGCAAAGCAGATTCTTTCGCAACGCATACCAAACAATGACATTTTAAATGATCATTTATATATGTATATAATAATAGATAGCACACTTTGATTGAATAAACAAATGGTTTATTTTTAGTTGTTGTCTAGTAATTGAATGGATTTTTTAGTGTTGTTGAGTTTAAATATGGTGCACGAAAGCAGTGTTCGTATTTGTTGCCGGAGTGGGCCAGGTTATTGAAAAGGCTTCCATTGAGGGTTAAACTTTTATATTTTTTGCCACACATTTCACAACATAACGTGCCCATGTCGGGGCCTCTTGGCAAGCTCCAATCATAAGTGTCAATCTGACAGGCCGCCACGTTAATGACAGTCCGCCACAGAGGTCTGTTAGGACGGAAGGGTTCGTACACTGCTATTATAGATTTCATTTTACCGTTGGTGGCTTTGATATTGACCCTGTATCATTTTACTGCTGGGCAAAGGTCTCCTCAGTGACTCCTCAGCCAGTTGGATCATTGTTTGCTTAGTATTAATTGTAGGTACTTATGATTTTATTTGTTTATGTTACAGCAGATCGCACTCGCCACTTAGCCCGAAAATTCGGAATATGGCGAAAAACCTTAATAACACCAATGAGGATGGGGAAGTCACACCTGCCAAAGAACTCGAACGGCTAGTCAAAGAGGTCAGTACTTCAACAAAGCTAATACTTCACCGTCTATTCTGTACATACATTTAATATCAACATGTCTATTGTCCACAGGTTACGTTCGGCTTAAAACACTTTTCGGATGTTATCACAAAGGGGAAACTGGAAATGCTTCCCGACAATGGCACTATTGTTTTTGAATCAATCGCAAATATACATAAAGGTAAATAAACTGCATAATTTAAATTCACTTGGTACTTTAGGATTGCTTTGTTTTTGTGTCTGAACAGACCTAACAAAATCTTTAACACAACCACGAAACACGTGAAGTTATAAGTGGAATGTGACTTGTATACATAAACTTCTGTTTACACTCTTGTTTATTAGTAGAGAAACTTTTAGGTTTCTACCTTAAAGTTTTTCTGTATTCGTGGACCTGGAACTTAACTTCAGAAGTCCAAATACTTTGTAAACCTTGTAGTAACTTTAAATTTTCAGCAATAAAACCATACTGCAGCCGATCACCGCAACTAACAAGTGCTGTAAAGCGTCTCTGTGCGGCATTAGCAACGTTAATACGACTGTGTGACGAGATCACTGCTCTGAGCTTGCGAGCTGATGCTAGTAATGAAGAACTAGATACTTCGGCTGAAGCGTTGTCGCCAGAGTATGTCAGCTCAGTAGTGAAAGGGGTGACTGGTGCTGTCGAAGAAGTGTCAGCGCTGGCTCAGCAACACATGACGCGGCCCGCGCTTTCCCCACGCCCCGCACTCGTCTCGCCGCGGTCTTCAACACAAAGGAATTCCTTGCCAGGTGTGTTATTCATTTCTGTTGAAATGCTATCATACATAATAGAGCCTCTATTACAAAACCACTCTAATGGAACTAATCAGTTCCGCTAATTAAATACAACGGCTAAATTCTTAGCTATCATTTAGCTACTCATAAATATTTTGTAGTTTTTAGCAGCAAAACCAACAATCGTAACTGTTTTGATACATAAATTAGATTAGGAAAACATTCGTTTTTTTATTTTAGATGAAGTCTTTAATAAAGCATTTGTTACTATAGAATAAATTTTACTGAAAAATAAAAGTTTATTGTGTGTTTTTGCGGCCAAACAATTACTAAGCACAGTATTACGTCTGTTGTAGATATTCCATTGACGCCGAAGGAGCGGTCATTGCTGACGGGCGAGACGGGGTCCGAATCCAGTGGCGTGCGCGCGTCGCACTCGTCAGAGTCCGTACTAGATGCTCCCGACTCACCACCTCCCAAGCCTGCCAGGCCCAACCGGTCAGTACAACATATTGGATAAATAACTAACAACCTACATGGAAAATTTAGTTTCCGCTACACTAGTCATTCTAAAATCAACCTAATTTACACTTATTTAAAGTTGATATTGGCTTTAATGGAAATAACGTCAATTGAAAACAAAGATTTGAATAGGCTTTACACTTTTACTCCAGCCTAATATCGACGCGCTAAGAAACTCTTCTCGAACGAGTCGACTACGGGAAAGTCACTCACAAATAGCACATACAGTATTGATGGATGGCGTAAAATTTTATGGCGACTCTATAACATTTTCAAAGTATCGGTGGCCCCGTTAGCTTCAGATGCTTAGAACGCTGGATGCCAACTGTAATTACTCTATTGGGGTTATTAGTTAATTGCGTATGTTTTTAACTGTACGCATATTAATCCTAATCGTTAGCTTCAAGGATATTGGTGTTAGGTTAGTGGGATGGTATGTAGTCTTGGTTTCATAGTCTAACGAAATCTAACGAAGGCTATTCAATGGTATGGTCAGTGAGAGTGCAATGTGTGTTTGCAGGAAAATCGAGTTGGCCCCACCTCTGCCGCCTAAGCGTAAGTCAGCGAACGACAACTCCCTACTGGCTCTCTCTATCGATAGG
This sequence comes from Oligia fasciuncula, assembly GCA_963082905.1. NCBI lineage: Eukaryota > Metazoa > Arthropoda > Insecta > Lepidoptera > Noctuidae > Oligia > Oligia fasciuncula. The sequence continues at coordinate 14,154,500 of OY720388.1, read as the reverse complement.
TTAGTTGCTGGTTCAACTACGTTGTTTCGAAAGCTTGTTTATCACTTTCATGCGTACTTAGGTATTACTAGATACATTCATGTTTTAAATTATGATTTAGAACTTTAATTATAATTTACTTTGCAAAAAGGATATTTTTTGTTTGGCAAGCACTCGGAAGCACTGCACAGAATTGGTTTAATATAGCAACAATATAAAATCGTCGTCATTTTGTACAATTTCAGACTGTCTCTGCAATCTCATAGCAGCGGCTCGCTGGACTCGATGCTGAACGTGTCAAATGATGAGGAGAGGAACGCACACGACTCTATCAATCACGACCATGTGTTCGCCACGCCGCCTAACTCAGAATTAGTTGGTCAGTACAGCATTTACTTGTAAACTATCTAAGAATTGTTAAGGTGCAACAAGAAAGAGGGACATATATTGTACGTCTCAAAATGGGCTACGATGTCCTCGATCGACCACAGGCTGATCGATTTCCGGTTCATGACGCTGTCTCCGAACGTAATTCGACAGGGCATGTTATCTTCCTGTGTGCCTATGACTACAAGACATACTGTGATCAATAATATTGTGGAGAATAAGCTTATAGTATTAGGAAGTTTTGTTATAAGAACTCCCATTCATACAATAAAAAGAACATAAACCATTTTTATTTGCTTTGTAACAAGACCTTTATGAGTAAGGTTAGGTGACTCAGTTGCACAGATGGAGGACTTTGAACATTTACAGCAGTGACTACTTTATTACTGAGAACGCATTCGTAATGAGAATTATTACGTTATAGGCCTGTGCAGTTGCAACAACGTCAACGAGATGCGCACGTCCGTGGAGTCGCAGGAGTCGCACTTGAACTCGACTCACGCGCACGCCCATTCCAACCACAATCGGTATGTCTCACTATATTTAATCATATCCTTGCATTAGTTGCGATGTGTCAAATAAGGTAAAGGAAAAATACAGCCAGAAATAAAGTGCTTAAAACATTCTTATCCATACTTCTTGCATATTATAAATTAAAGTTGCTTTTCGTGTCTGTCTGTGTGACGGATTTTGATGTGGTGTTCACCTTCATTCAGAGAATTTAATCCGGAAGGTTTATGTAAGTGTACAGGATGAAATTGAATAGGTGCGCCAAATCAAAATATTTAATTCAACGTGTTATAAAGAAAATTTAGAGTATGTCATTTAGGAAATTGATGCACATACGTGCGCGTAGGCCAGCGATTTGGCAACATCGTCGCGCGCTGTAATTTCGTAGTAACGGTCAAAATTAGGTAAATTACCGATAGTTCAACGCGTTGCCAACATGCTTCATGTTGAGATCTCTCCGATGAATGGATTGGTTTTGGGCGCGCGCTAATAATTGATAATTGATACTATAATTTTCTTATTTGTTTTGATAGATTATGATATTTATTTTTTACTGGAACTCCGATAATTCGTGTCTACTTGTAGGCAATAACTACACATATATTTTTTTTTCAAGAATTTTGTTGCAGTTACTGCACCTTTTATTGCGAGTTGGCGCATGTTTTCAATTTCATCCTGTAAAATACATTAGTAATGTTAAACTTAAAGATAAAGAAGTCTAGACGTTTTGTCAAGTCGTAAACACCGTGTTGAGCGGGGGCGAGTCACTAGTTAATTAATATCACACTAATACTATAAAGGCGAAAGTTTGTGAGTGTGTTTTTATGTCTGTTACTTCATCACGCACAAACGGCTGAACGGATTTGGATGAAATTTGGCACACATAGTTTATAACCAGAATGAACACATAGGATACTTTTTATCCCGATATTCCTACGGGATCGACACCTATGCGGGTCAAACCGCGGGGCGCAGCTAGTTTTATAATCTGATATCTATACAAGCTGCGCCCCGCAATTTCAAATGCGAAAGTGTGTCTGTCTGTTACCTCTTCACGCTTAAACCGCTGAACCGATTTAGATGAAATTTGTTATAGAGATAGTTTGAGTCCCGGGAAAGGACATAGGATAGTCCTGATATTCCCACGGGATCGACACTTATGCGGGTGAAAATGCGGGGCGCTGCTTTTGGTGTCATAAAAATTAAAAAAAATGTCATCAAATTGTGCTAAAAGTTATCAAATTGATCTCAATATATTTAAATTAGCAGACGTATGTTCAGTTTTCTACCGACTGTACTTTGGCTGACGAATTAAATAAAACTGACGAATTGACGAAAACTGGCAAACACAGGAAACTGCCGAGTTAACGCAACTGTCTAATCGGTAAAACTGACGAATCAGTGAAACTGACTAATCAACGAAACTGGCGAATTAAATAAACTGACGACTGTGGGAAACTGGCCAGTGTTACGCGGACTCGTTAGAGCGTGAAGAAGTAACAAACATATCAACACACACACTCACAAACTTACGCCTTTATAATATTAGTGTGACTAGTATTATAAAGACGTAAAATGTGTTTGTTTGTAAGTTTGTATGTAGGGGGTAATCTCTGGAACTGCTAGTAATATTATAAATTCAAAATAACTGTCTGTCTGTTGCCTTTTCATGCTTTAACGGCTGACTGGATTTCGATGAAATTTGGTTCATGGGTAGACTATGGCCTAGGTTAGATCATAGGATACTTTTTATTCCGAGATAATTACAGACCTCCAGGGAGAAGCTACTATTAAATCTATACTAATAAAGCTGAAGAGTTTGTTTGAACGCGATAATCTCTGGAACTACCGGTCAGATTTGAAAAAATCTTTTTGCATTTGATATCCCAATTCTTGAGGAAGGCTATAGGCTATTTAATATCACGCTATGACCCTTAGGAGCCGAGCAAAAAGAAAAAAAGTCAGAATGAACGCTAAGCGAATACGAAGTGTTGCGGGTATAAGAAATTTCACGCGGACGAAGTCGCGGGCAGAAGCTAGTATAATACAAAATTTTGAGTATGTCTAGCTTCTTAGGTAATTATTGTTATATTTATAAACATAATAATTGCAATTTTCCTTCCTGGACAAGTTGGGTCAATGTTGGTCTATGACACATTTATGTTAATAGTCCTAAACTTTATTGGTTTCGGGAACAATGACAGGTAATTCTATTTGCGTATCATTTTACTGAGAGGGGCCCGTGGCTAAATAATAACAGCCGCACAGGTCGATCGATCAGGTTAAGCTACACTTGCCCCGGTTGGTCTGTGGATGGGTGACCATCTTTACATACCGAGACCCCTCCGTGCCTCGGAAAGCACGTTAAGCCGTTGGTCCCGGCTGTCATTCGTGGATCTTTGACAGTCGTTACGGGTAGTCAGAAGCCCGAAAGTCTGACAACCAGTCTTACCAAGGGGTATTACCCAGTAACTGGGTTGTGGAGGTCAGATAGGCAGTCGCTCCATGTAAAATATTGGTATTCAGCTGCATCCTGTTAGACTGGAAGCCGACCCCAACATAGTTGGGAAAAGACTAGGCAGATGATGATTTACTGTATTATTCTTTAAAGTTTCTCCAACGAGTCCGGGTTTGTGTCAGTCGGCCATGCAGAGATGTCTGCTGAGCACAGTTTCACATCTTCGTTCTCTTCACATCAATACACTAGCAATACGGACAGGTACCTATTTATCTCGTTTGCCGGTCTTTTCTACAGTTTTTTTGCACATCCGTTTTTAAAACACCTGTATTACATTTTTTATTATCACTCTTTTCTCTTCTTCATGTTCCTGGTTTCTATGTGTTTAGAGAGGTTTAATATACTTTTTATTTTAATATAACATTTAAAATTATTAAATTAAATGTTATGCAATGTTTAAATGTCTATTTATAGCAAAGTATATTAAATATCTTAAGTATCATGCTTCCTGTTATTGTTTTTGCAGTATTTTTAACAGTACAGACTGTGTGACCGAAATGAAGTGCACACTACAAAGCTTTGAGAGCCGCATGAATGTAACCAATATGAACAGTATAACCACGCACCATTCTTCAAAGTGAGTGTTCCTCTGTTTTACCACACACACACCCTTCTTACCTGTAGTTTTATAAGATCGTAGAGTGAATTGGCTTTGTTTTTGTTTTTTTACATGTGATTAAAATAGTCTTAAAATTAACACACATACCACCAGTTATAAATTTGATTCACAAATTTACATTCCATTCCTGGCACAAACACAAATAACTAGCACTGATAAAATCTCCTAAGTTAGTGTGAACAGTGATTCTACCTACAATTTAACATACCTCGGTACATTAATTTTGTTACTTAGTCAAAACATCGCAACACGGTATAAATTACATCACCAAGGACACGACGCGGACTAACCAATTTAGTTGTTTATTTTCGTAACTTGGTTGTTTGCGCCTCAGACTGGCGAGCATCACCTCAGACGAGAACGAGACGCCGCCCGAGCTGCCCGTCAAGACGCGCCGGAACATTCGCGTCGACGTGCAACAACATTTCCCGACTGTCGAAATCAGGTGATTAGCACACGCAACCTTGACGCCTATCGCCGTCTGTTGTAAACAAGAGGTGTAGCGTGTTCATGGTGAATAATGTATTGCATTTGTTTCCAGGCCGTCGCCAGTGTGTTCTCTGCACGGTGAAGCGCGGCCGCACACGTTGGCCGTGCACCAGCCGCCGAGACCACCGCCGCTGCCACTAAAGAAGAAACACAGTCAGTATACTTTTTGTCAAAGTTTTTAAGCAAAATCCTGAAAAAAATTAACTCCAATGTAAACTACTTGACCCAGTCTTGGTGGCGGAACGAAATGGTTCGTTTAAATAAAAATCGATTACTATAACTTATTACTTCAATTGCTAACTACAAATTCTTGGGAATGCCTGCATAAGTTCTCCACTTTTAACATCAATAATGGGTGTAAATACTATACTGTTGATAAAAGAAAACTGAATGTATTCTGTACACTGTCACATTGTCAATGGCACTTCATGTTTGTATGTTATCCTAAACAAGTATTGTTTTCATTTGTGTGTGATTGATGAGAATCTATAAATGCTTCCAATTTTCATTCAGTGGTTCTATGACTTTCTAAAAATTCCTTTGGTCATTGTGATTTCTTGGGCGCTATGGTATATGAATGATAATGTTATGTGTGGGGCTATAACGGCATGTTTGTCTGTTGTGCCGGTGCGGCGCGGCAGTGTTCCAAAGCGTCGCGTACAGCGGTGAGTGGATCTATGCATGTAAAGCGCTATTTAGCTCCAAAATAAAGCATCTTTGAAGATGCAAGCATACGTGTTTCATTATTTTTTAGACATAAAGGTCCACTCCATGAACGGACATGTTGGAGACTCATCGGACGTGCTTTAGCAGTCAACAAGCTTCTTGTCACTTACACTAGCAAAACTAGGCGCCAGTTTCACTCGATGTTTGGAGGCTCTACCATGAATATTGAAACTTAATTATGCCCGTATTGCGCACAGTTCCGTGATATAGTAATAGAGTTGCAATCATGGTGGACGCCTTGCTTGCTTTCCACGTGCGAAATGATGACGTTGTACAACTGAGCTTACGCAGCTTACATGCGTTGGTTAACAACAGCGGAACTTGGTTCGCGCCGTCGTTAATTATCACAAAGGATGAGGAATGTATTTAGCGCTTCATTACGATCATGTGTTATTGCTGTTTCATGTTTTAATACGACTGTATTTCTTCGGAAAACACATTTTCGCCTACGCTCTTAGTGTATCAGATCATCTTTTTGACTAACTGTAAGGTGTATTGTTATTAAACAAGTTTCGATTGTAGAAATAAAAAGATAAGATAAGATTATTTTTATCTAAATATTAATATTATAATCTTCATCAAATGAAATAAGTGTTTAATTCGAATACGCCTTGTGATATCATAATAGAGTGATAGATAACTGATGTGATTATCTGTTTAGTAATGGCGTATATGGAGATGTTTGGGAACTGCAGTCATCCGCCGAATGCTCCCGGGGCTGCAGCCCCGCCGGACATGTTCCGTCACTCGATACATACGTATAATGTAGCCAGGTAATTAGAAAATAACCTTTAGTGTTTTTAGACTCGATGCACCATTGATCACTAAGTACATTTAGCACTGAACATAATATTGTGTGGAAAACTGGACTTATATGAGTCTGAAATCACAAACCAGTCTAGACCAAGCGTGGTGATCAATGCTCGTACCTTCTCTGTATGAGACAAAACGTTTGCCTTGCAGTGGGGCAATAATAGGATGGTATTATTATATAATATTGTGGTACTCTGTCTTCTTCAAACAATTAACCGAAATAAAAACCAGGTTTTTAATTCGTTTAGTGCTAAATATTATTAGTAATTTGTGGTGCAACCGAGCCATAACGCCCATAACGTTCTTTAGGTCGTGCAATAAAACACTTTCAACCTATTATTTTAATGTTCATTGTGCAATTAATGTATAACTTGACGACTCTGTGATGAGTAGTTAACAGGTATAAAATGTTCTTTAATTTACATTTATGACCTTTTCGTTTTTAGTGCCAAACAAATCGGCGACGGCGCCATAAGTATGCAACGTCAACAAGTACAGCGCTCTATTGCGCAGTCTTTTACTGTCCAGCACTTTGGAAACCCACCAATGAGGTATGAAAGCTACGTGTTTATTTTCCTTTTTATTTGCGTGACAATCAAATTTTACGCTATTTACCTCACTTGCACAATTAAAACAATAACGATTATAATTAGTTGCGTAAAAAATAATCGAAATCCCTTTTACGAAACCCACACTAAAATAAGCATTTGGCATTTGTTTTATACAAACTATCATAATATGATCAAAGAATATAAACATCGCTATATTGATTACTATTTTCTGTTCTGTAGCAGCGGCTCAGAAGATAGTGTGAACATGAGTGGTACTAGTCCCATCCCGCTGGAGCCGCCCCCGGCTCTGCCGCCTAAGATGAGCAAGAGTAAACAGGTAACTATTATATTTTTAAATTATTGAATGAACGTGTATGGTCAATCTAACGTCACTAGATGCTGAAATAGCCGCTCTTACTGCTTTAAAATAAGGGCTATCAATATAAAATTGTAACCCTGGAATGAAATACCAGTGTGCATTGCCCTGCAATATTTCTGAACACTTATCTCTTTGCAGCTCTCTGTGAATTCAAGTAACGAGCTATTACCTCCTCCATCGCCGCGGCCGTCGTCACACAATAGCTCCGCTGATGAAACAGTGTTAAATAATGTAAGTTAATTTGAAGGTTCTATAGTCCGTTTCCTGGAATTTACGTGGAAGACAATTTCAAACCATTTCTGTTCTATTTTTAATTTATCTGGCAGTTAGTGTCTATTCTGATACTCTGAAATAAGGCTAATTAGAGCCCTCATGGGCCTTAATTGGTATTTAATAGCTCAAATTCATGATGGCATCTTGTTTCAGAATTCTGATGAATCATTTACTAGTACCACGGCACCCGCTCCCGGAAAGTTTCCGCTTGAAGATGAATTGGAAATGCTTGTGCAACAACCACCGTCGCCTTCGCCTGTGCCATCGCAGGTAATGCATACATCGATTCGATGCTTTCGTTATTAGAAGAAGTGAGCGAAAATTTATATGGTTTTATTATAATTGTATCAGAGGAGTGAAGGCAGCACGGAACCCGCACCGGCTACTGCGGAAGCCAACAGCGAGCCCCCTCAGGCCGACCCCGATGACATCATCCTTCAGACTGACATTAGTTCCTGGCTGGTCCTCAAGGGGCCCAGTAAGGACGGGCCCGAGGTGCGCGGCGGACAACCCGACGCACTCATCGTACTCGCCACCAAAGCCACCAAAGGTCAGTCACCTGTTCAAAATATCATGGATATGGGATAACAGAATAACTTTCTTTGATGATAAGCATTATCCTGAATGGTTGCGATGAAATTAAAGTTCCTCCTCATTCATCTCATTATTCATTAAAATGGTGGTTATAGGCATGAATGCATTTTGGGTACTGGATATCATACACTTTTAGAGACAATACAGATTTATAATAAATTTTGGATTAAACATAAAACCACCACCATAAAATATGTAACTATTTCTTTATCTAAGTCATGTCTTATCATTGCTTCTAACCTCTCAACTGTCATGCTTTCACTTTACAGAAACGGACGAGTGTAAGTGGTTGAACCATTCTTTAGTATGGGGCTGGAAGTTTTACTGGTTTTTATTTTTACTAATATTTGGATGCTTGTCGAATGTTGCTTCAAGTAGCCTCAAAATATGTTTTGAGTAGTGTTATTGATAATTCTGTGCTGCTTAAAACACTGAATGAAAATTATTTACTAATTAGCTATAGCACGCGTAGCTCTGTCGAGAGAGAAGTTACGTATTTTTATCGAATTTTGTGTCAGATTCGACAATGTATGTGACATATTGTCATGCTAAGGTGTTACAGGCAAAACTAAGCTGCCGCACAAACGTGGTATATGATTGTGTTATTACACCTAATTAAAAGCTTTAGATGTAGTAAGCGCTGCGCAAACGTACTTCCGCTTTGGCTTCGTAATGTGTAGTTTTCAAGTAACATACGTTTTTGAAGGTCCGACTTATTTAACAGCTCGCCATAGTTTTACGGGAAAATATTTCGATTTGGTTACTAAAAGTTTTTCTCAAAAATATGTTACAAGCTTTTATTCTGCTTTAGACGTATACCTACTACACATTTTGAGTGTCCTTGAAATATTTTACACCAATCGATAATATCAACAAAACATGCACTCAAAATTGTAGTAAAATGCACCAAGAAGTTTACAGGTAACTGCTGGAGTCTCAGTCACAATGTCCTGTCAACCGAATTCTTCGACCCTAAAGGTGCGTCCAGACATTACGAGGTGTGTGCTTCGAATGGTAACCATAACGGCTGCACCAGGAAGAGGTATGAAAAAAAAAAAAAAATTGCGGCTCATGCCTTGCTCTGTCTGGATGCACGTTAATACAGTCTATTCACAGTTATTTTACCTAGAATAAAGATCGCTGTAATTTTGACAGACTCGTCAGTGGCAGCAACTCAACAGCAACCTTATTGTAACGACAATAAAGATCTCTGATTTTGACAGTGACGCAAAATCAGAAGTAAAATAATTGCGTAAGGGTTGCAGGAAGGCTTCACTGTATATTTCTACTATCGCAATTGCAACAATATTCGGAATGTTGCCACAACGCAAATATCCATCGGAATTGTAACTGTAGACTCCGTCTATCTGTAAACTTCTGTATCTGTGAACGTGTGTACTGAGTGCCATCTGTCCGCGCAGACTTCACGTACCAGGAGGCGTTCCTGGCGACGTACCGCACGTGGGTGTCGCCGGGCGGGCTGCTGGCGCGCCTGGTGCGGCGCGCGCACCACTACCGCCCGCGCCCGCATGAGCTGCGCTCCACGCTGTGCCTGCTCACGCGCGTCGTCGCCGACCTCACGTGAGTGTAACACAACAAACACTAATGGACATAAATTATAAAAAACAAACATCACGCTTGTAATCACCTAAGGCTGGTTTTCCACCAGAGATGAGCGAGGATGTGTAGCGAGGTGGGTACAGATTCGTGAAACACAACATGAAATGACATACATAATGTGTTGAAACGAACATGCCGTTTAAATATATGCAATGCAACATGAAATATAACGCAGCAACTAGGTCATGTTACATTTCACATATGTCTACCCACGATAAGGGTTAGGCAGAATATGCTTCAGTTTCATGTAATAGCTAGAGAGCCCAAATTCAAATTCTGGGCTATTCTTGATGAAAAAACAGCTTGTCTCTGCATCACCCAAAGGTTGACTTGTAGAAAATGCCTATGGCATTAAGTCCGTCTCTGTACATTTAAAAGTACAAGTAAAGAAGTATAAGTAAAGAATGGCTAGACCGATTTTTATGATCTTTAATTTGTTGGATTTGTCTGCGCCCCGAATAGCAGAATAACTATTGAAACATGGGAAAAATTCACGAAAAAAATAATAATGAAGATTTCATTTTCTCATACTCATGTTCTTATTGATTCTGAGGAGCTACAAAGTTCGCCGGGTCAGCTTCAGGTAGTCATTAATAAAATAACTATGTTTTGTTTGTTTTCAGGATGTCGGATTTGGATTGCCCACTGATGCAGGAGATAATGGAGTTTATCTACTGGCTTGTGGACGCTGAGGAGCTGATCATTGCGAAGGCTCTCAGGCAGATTCTAGTCGACAAACAGAAGCAGCTGCACTTCCAACAGGTGAGTCCAGTAACTGGTTTTAAATAATGTTCACTATTGATTTATACAGGGTTATTTTTAAATAGTTGCCGAAACTTTACAGATGCGACGGATATCGATATTAAATCATGATAAAACAAAAAGTTATAAGTGTCTATGATTGCGCCATACAAATGTGAATGTGTTGCAACAAAAACCACTAAATAATCTATTCCTTACAGACAAACAACAGATACGAGTACGAAAATCCGTGCTTCGGCAGCGTATCGACGCGTCGCGACACCCTCCTCGACTTCAAAGCGACGGAGTTGGCCGAACAGATGACGTTGTTAGACGCCGCGTTGTTCGTGCGCCTCACTACCGCCGAGGTGCTGCTGTGGCCGCGCGACCAATCAGAAGAGAGCTCGCCTAATCTAACGCGATTCACGGAACACTTCAATAAGATGAGCTACTGGGCACGCTCTAGGATTTTAGAACAGGTTGGTAGTCGTCAAATAAGTTAAATTTATTCTACCACGGGTACTTATGGGTTACGTTACAGCATCCAAAATTCGAGCAGTGGTGGCCCAGTGGTAACTGCCGCGACTTACGAGTTGCAGGTAATAGGTTCGAACCCAGACAGGCGCTTTACTTTGTGTAAATTATTTCATCGCCACTGCTCTCAAAACTGTGAAGGAAAACATCGTGAGGAAAATGTCCTAGAACCAAAAATTAGAAGACATGTGACATCTACCAACCCGCACTGGGCCCGCGTGGTGGATTATGGCCCACTCCCTCTCACAGAGAGGAGGCCTGTGTCCCAGCAGTGGGAACATTATAGGCTGATTATGCTATCCAAAATTCATAGAACTATTATGCGTATAAACGGCTGAACGGATTGATGAAATTCGGCACAGAAAGTCCTTAATTAACACATAGGATTTATTTAATTGGGGAACTGTCTTCGTCTGTCGTTGTCTACAGCACAGGCAGCAGCTAGTACCTAAATAATCAATCAAATAAAACAATGTAATTTAATTACAGGAGGAAGCCCGCGAGCGAGAAAAGTACGCCAGCAAGTTCCTGAAAGTAATGAAGGCGTTACGCAAGATGAACAACTTCAATTCGTACCTCGCTCTCGTATCCGCGCTGGATTCTCCTCCCGTGCGGCGCCTGGGCTGGCCACGTTCCATCGTGGACACGCTGCACGACTACTGCACCATCATCGACTCTTCGTCCTCCTTCCGCGCCTACCGCCAGGCGCTCTCTGAGACGCAGCCGCCCTGCATACCTTACATGTATGTTGATTTTTGACCGACTTCAAAAAGGAGGAGGTTCTCAATTCGTCGGAACTTTTTTTTTTTTTTTTTTTTTTTTTATCTATGTTCCCCGATTACTCGGAGACGGCTAGACCGATTTCAAAAATTATTTTTTTGTTTGAAAGGGTATACTTTCCAGGTGGTCCCATAGTCCCATTGTCATCAGGTCAGGATCTGATGATGGGATCCTGGAGAAATCGAAGGAACTCTTCAAGTATTATAGGCACACCTATAGCGATTTGGGTATTTTTTATAGTAACTCGTGCATTTGCTCTCGGAAAGCATCATTTGGTGAAGTAGAACTGATGATGAAGACCACAGATGGCCACCGGAACTACTCAATAAAAATGGTTGCCTGTAAAGTCGGTTTTACGGGCGAAGATTTTACGTGACAACGTCTTTTTCTCGGTAGAATATTTATTGATATGAATATAATTAAATTGCACAATAGGAACAAGGAATTAAATGAAAATAAGAACGTAACGTTACCGAGCGTTACACTTTTTCATAAGTGACTCCCAGCCGCAACCTAATTTAAAATAAGAACGTAACGTTCAAACTCAAACTCAAACTCAAAGCATTTATTTCAATTAAACCATTTTACAGGCACTTTTGAATTGTCAAGAAGTAGGTCAGTCAGAAAAATGTGAAGCTAGTTGCCCATTCCAAAGCGTAGGTACCTATGGAGAAGAACGGACAAGAAACTCCATGGACACTCTTTTTAAATTATATTTTACAAAAATATTAGTTACATCATTACTTTTGAATTTATAATTAAATAATGTGAGAACGATGTAAAAATAAACAAGACGTATGCGTTAAAAGCGTCCAGAGTACAACAAATAGTACTAAAACAACAATCCAAAAATAAAAATAAAATAATTAAAAATAAGCCGAGGCAGCTAAGTGATGACCAGCCCCAACTGACGGCGCCCGTTCACGAACATGACGCATAGATCAGCACCATTCAGCTCAACCATTTTGAAGGGAGCTAAATGATCCAACATACACGCCACCGTCAGCGAGACATTTGTGTGAGCATGACATACTATCAGCCGCCAGGGCACATTCGAGTCAATGAAAGACATATTACCCGGTAAATGGTAAAATAAGGTATAGTACTTACATAGAACTCACATCTGTGCTATGCAATTATACAATACAAATGAAATTGAGTTTATACAATGCAAAGATAGTCTTACAATCTTCAGCAGCTCCAACAGTATTTTCAGGTGTTAATCAATTAGTTGTGGTTGTGGAGCAGGACCAGCATTGAGCCAGGCATTTTTATCAGCTATGTAATCCCCTAACTTATAATATGCCTGACTGCATAGTGTGCGTTTTATACAAGACTTGAATTTTGTCTCATTCAGTTGAAGAATGTGGGGAGGTATTTTATTATAACATTTTAAACAGTACCCCATAAAAGATGAGTCTACTTTAGCCAGTCTGAAACCTGGTTGAACTAATAGGTCCCTATTTCTAGTACTATAATTATGTCTTTCACCTCTTTTACTAAAAAGATGTAAGTTTTTTCTTACATACATGATGTTTTCGTAGATATATTGACAAGGTACCGTCATGATGTTAATTTCCTTAAACAGTTCCCTTAGAGAATCGCGCCTGCGGAGGTTATATATGGCTCTGATGGCTCTTTTCTGCAGAATAAAAATAGAATCGATGTCTGCAGCCCGTCCCCAAAGTAAAATACCGTAAGACATGACACTATGAAAGTAACTAAAATAGACTAGTCTCGCGGTATCCACATCAGTAAATTGACGGATTTTTCTGACAGCATAAGCTGCTGAACTTAGCCGTCCTGCAAGAGATGTTAAATGAGGACCCCATTGTAGCCTTGAGTCGAGCGTGATCCCTAAGAAAACAGTTTTATCGACGAATTCTAGTTTCTCTTGATTCAATATTATCTCACAATCACTACCCTTGACATTTGGTAAAGAAAATCTTATGCACTTAGTTTTTTTTCCATTTAATACTAAATTATTAGCAGTGAACCAATTTTGGACCTGCAGTAGGGCGTTATTTACGTCGTCAAAATTTGTAGCACGTCTATTTACCTTAAAAATTAAGGAAGTGTCATCAGCAAATAACACCATTTGTGGTTGATTTTTTAATAAATGGAGTAGATCATTAACATACACTAAAAAGAGGAAAGGACCCAATATCGAGCCTTGTGGCACACCCATTTTTACTTTTAAACCATATGAATTGACACCATTTATTTGGACTTGCTGTTGTCTATCATTTAAATAAGAACTAACTAAACTGAGCGCAAGTTTTCCAAGTCCGTAATGCTCAAGTTTCAAAAGCAAGGTTTCGTGATCGACGCAATCAAATGCCTTAGAGAGGTCACAAAAGATTCCAATGGCGTCTTGGGCCTCTTCCCACGCGTTAAAAATGTGTTTTAATAAGGTTACACCAGCGTCAGTCGTACAACGTCCTTTGGTGAAACCAAATTGCTGATCGTGAAGGATTTTATTCATGTTAAAATGATTGAGCATCTGATTAAGCATTATCTTTTCGAACACCTTACTGAAAACCGGCAACACGGATACGGGTCTATAATTATTGGTGTCTTTACTGTCCCCAGATTTGAAAAGTGGTATTACCTTACTGTATTTCATTAAATCGGGGAAGATTCCTTGATCAACACACAAATTAAATACTAAGGCTAAGTAAGGTGCAATAGTCTCAATTATGGAGGCACAGACTTTAATGGACATTCCCCAAAGATCTTCGGTCAATTTGATCTTAATTTGCTTAAAAGCTTTTATTACTGAAGCGGGGTTTATATGTTTAAATTGAAATTCAACCGGGCAGGCTGGAACGTTCGCTCTTAATAAATCAATTGATACGTCGGATGAGGAATTTAAGGCTTCCGTCGTTTTTGATGGTATATTAGTAAAGAAATTTACAAATTCCTGAGCTACTTCTAAGTTAGAGCTTATGGCACCACGTGAAGTCTCCAATGTGTAATCAGTGTTTCGTTTTTTATTCCTACTAGTTTCGTTATTTATAATTTTCCAAACCGTTTTTATCTTATTTTCTGCTGATTTGATTTTACCGTTACCGAGCGTTACACTTTTTCATAAGTGACTCCCAGCCGCAACCTAATTTAAGACGTTGTCACGTCAATAAGTATTTCCCGGTTTGCGATTCGATTACTTACTTTAATATGGTTGCTAAGCAAGTTATGCTCGTCACAATGCGAATGGTGAAATGGAGCTGATGGTGGAATACCAGGAGAACTCTTCAACAATTAACGTCCCTGCATCGGGAAAAGCAATATTTTGTAAAAGGCGATGAGCAAGTTGGCATTAGGCTTGTAACTTAGATACATTATAAACAGACACTAAAAAGCGAAAAATAAAAACTTTTTAACAAAAAAAAAAACCGACTTCCAAAAAAACACTACAAAGTGAAAAATAACTTTTATTTCGGAAGTCGGTGGCAAAAAACTAAAATACAGATCCAAAGACACCGACTTCCGAAATAAAAGTTATTTTTCATTTTGTAGTGTTTTTTTGGAAGTCGGTTTTTTTTTTTATTATTATTTATATACTTTAATGCATTTTGTACACTATTATTGCATACTTAGCTGACGATTCTCGCTTACGTTGGTTCGCATGGACATTCCCACTGAAATGATGATGATGATTATCATAATTATTTTTTTTGCAGTGGCCTAGTCCTTCAAGATCTGACTTTCGTTCATATCGGCAATCCGGACCTTCTTCCGGAAGGCTGCATCAATTTCACTAAGAGGTGGCAGCAGTACCACATCATGGAGAATATGAAGAGATTCCATAAAGAGTGCGTAATCCATACACATATAATATCCTGTTATTAAAATGCATAAAATACCCCCTGCAAATAATAATCTAAACTGATAAATGGTTAAGAATCAATATAGTTGACTGCATTCAAAGTCGATTGATGCATGCAGATAAATAAAAAATGAGCAGTCGTACTATTCTTTTAGTAGTCACAGTGACTAACTGACGTCACAGGGCTGACTACAGCGTGCACACAAAAATTCATATAACTTTTGTTAGCAGGCAGTACAAGTTCAAGAAGAATGAGCGCATCCTAGCGATGTTCAACGAGTTCGACGACGTGCTGAGCGAGGAGGCCATGTGGCAGGTGTCGGAGAGCATCAAGCCGCGCGGGGGGCGTGCGCGCGCCGCGCCCGCGCTCGCCGCGCAGGCCGCCGCCTGACCCGCGCGCCGCGTCGCCGTGCGTGCCCTCTCCTGCGTCAGCGATTAGGTTAGTTCCCGAACGGCTGTGAAAACCCGTATTGAAAACGAAAGCCACATAATCTACCCATCATTGAGATATTTATTTTCTTCTAGACCTTAACTGGGAAACCACTGGTTTAGGAGATATTGATAGTCATTCTAAAATCAACTTAATTTCCACTTACATAAAGTTGATAATTGTTTGATTAAGCCGAACTAACTTCAATTGCAAATAAAGATTTGAACATGAATCGGAAAAGAAGGCGCGCGGGCGCAACACGGTAGCAATGAAAACCGCACTGCGCTTCACCAGGTGTACAAGACTCTTATGAGCTCCTGCTAACAATTTCAATATTTTCTTTTTCAGGTAAATTTTGAATCCAAAGAATATGAAGACGGAATAGGATATTAAACGAGTCGCTTGAATTGTATGTCGAGGAGATGTATTAATTTAGAGAAATTGTGATTATCTGTCCTAAAAAGGCCTAATTAATATTAGTGTATTTATTAATTGTGCGATTTTCTCGACTGTGATTGAACCGAGTGCGAGTGTGACGCGTGGACAGGTCGGTGCGACGAGGATTGAGGTTACGCGCTTACGATTACAACGCTTTTCATGTGCAACAAATGATAATAATCGAGTAAATATTATTTCTATCAGTATTTAAATCGAATAACTGTCGTCTATTACATATCAGCATGTGACTTGCATAGTGTACTAATAATGAAACAAACGACGCCTTGGGTGTTTAGAGTAAAGTCCTTGAACCATCTCGTTGTTGTATTTGCCATTGATGTCATTATACATTATTGAGTAAGCCAGCTTCGGAAGTTAGCTTTCTATACATCGAATTAGAGGAAACTTTTTGAAGTCTTAGGAATGGTAGCAGAACTACTGTTTGATCATAGTGACTTAGTCGATATAAGCATTTCGAGAGTATTCATTTTTAAAGTCGTTTATCGTTCACCGTGTTTGAATAACATAATTATAACGCGTAAAGTACCTATAGGAAATGGGACAGTTCATTTTAGTTTTAGTGGAAAGTTTATGTGCACGCTTCAAAACTAAATTTTCGCAAGGGGCTTCCATAAATTTAATTGGATTGAGAAGTTTTAATACCCCTAGAAACAATATGACCTGTCATGAACTTTTAAAAATACATTATATTTTTGTACACACTTGTATTAAAGTATACCCTCATAGCAAAGCATTATGACATAAACATATCATTCTTAAATGTGTGCCAAACTTTGAAACCAACAGAACTGTCCCCTTTCTATACTTAGTACAAGTAATTACTTAATAAGTAGGTACCTAAGCGAAAATGTTGCGAATCTGAAATTTGTAGAACTGCTCTAATGGTACAAAGTTGCAACAAAGACTCACATTTAAATATAATTGCTTTACGCAGAAAGCAAGTTTAAAAAAGTTAAATATAATTAATATCTTGCAACATTGTTAGGCTATATTTGACCGTCGATGGGAAATACTACTTAGGGAGTCTATTAGAAGTTTGTGAACGCATTGAAATGCTAATATTATAATACATAATGAACTTCAATCATTTAATATTAAGTAGTCCATACTTTCTTATGAGACCTGTCTCTAATATTTTTATGAGAAACATGACGCTGTTCACACGCGTCAATGCCATTTCATTCTTGTTGAAGTATTAATGTTAATGCAATATTTTTGTGCATGCTCTTATAGTATTCATATGAATTTGATGCATGTTTTATTTTTGATATTCAAAAACTTTTTCCTATAGGTTGCTACCTGCAAGGAAGCTAACGAATTACATACTTTTGAGATGTGTACTTATTTACATTATTCTTCAGTGATTGCGTAATTTTACTATAATGTAAGATTTTGAAACAACGCCGCTAGCTCTAAAGCTACAAGTAGCTAGGTATTGTATGAAACTTTGGATAAATATTTAAATTCACTTGATACTTGATAGTCTCATGTTCACAGTAATCGCATTTTTTAAATAGATAATGGTAGGTCAAATTCGAATAGTGTAATATAATCAACATTTAATTTGCCTTAAGACGATCGAGTCTTCAGTGAAATAGCAATAAAATTTAATTGTTGTTAGAGTTGCTGCACAATTTGTGATACTAATCATGTAGCGTGCCGCTTACTACTCAGTCTTATTGACGTCCTGTACGCGTAGGCAATTGTATTAGAAGAATATTAGTAGTAAGCGTAATAAACCCCAATATGATAGTGTTGCTGAGGCGTGCGCGTATGTTACTTACGTCAACGGTTGTCGCCGAGCTGCCTCGTTGTTGCGACTTGCGAATATACGCGCAATATGTGTAATCGTGCTACAACAGTGTCAGTGTAACAATAGTAAATATTTGAAACAAGCAATACCATTTTAAATACCGGCTAAGAATAAAATATATTTGCATCGATCAGGTAGTTCGTATATTCAAAAGGGACATAACGTTCCATGCAATAATAACTAGACCAATATTTAGAATGTTTTACAGTGCTTTACTGAATTATGTGCTGATATTGTATTTTGTATGTAAAATATTTTGATTGATAGTTAAGTTAATAGGGTACGTTACCATTCTTTATCTGGTATTATTATTTATTTAGTGTATTATGGAAATACGAAGCGATTAACGGATATATTATTATCTAAAGTATATTAAAGACTGCCTAAATTAATTATTCACTGTATTTGATGTGTAAATTAGAGAAATATTTAAAATGTCCCATTATGTCACCAAAGGATGTCTTATAAGGGTGGAGTTGCATCAAAGGTTATCACTGATTTACGAAACCACTTTAACATGTAAAGCTATTCAACTATGATATTATGTATCCGGTTTATCTTTGAAAATCACTTAACTTTGATGCAATCACTCAGTGTGAGATTTCTAATCGCAAAGCAATGTAGCCTTGGCTTAATTTTACAATACACAATGATAATTTGTCACAATGTTCATATTTATTTCATACATTATTAACGTATTCATAAGAAGTATAAAGATCACATTATAGTGAACAGCGTACATATTTTTGTTGTATTAGCAAGTTCAGTATTACGTTATATTAAAGAAATGCCATAATCTTATGAATTGAATTAAATATTAGTATATTTTTATCTTTTTTTGGGACCGTTTTCTAAGTTTAATTCTTACTTTAAGTAAAGTTTTTTTTTATTAAACATTATTATACTTTATTGTACATTTATTGAGTTAGTTGGTTTTAAAAAGTAATCTGAACCGCAGGTGTGTACAGTAAAATTTTGTGTGTCAAGTTCTTTTTGTAACTATTTTGTAAAATAAATATAGCACTTTATTTACAACAGTTTATCTTTTTCTTTAAAATTTATAATCCATTTAACCGTTTCCCAGTCATATGAGGCACATACCTACTACGGCGTAACGTCAGCAGTGGGGCCGTCTCTCCACGGGCGAGAGAATCGCGGCGATTGTCTCGCCGTGCCATCAAATTTTCGCCGCGATGATATCGCCGTGTGGTGACACGTTCTAAGAGACTGTATAGAAATATGTGGCACGACGAAAATATCGCCGCGATTCTCTCGCTCGTGGAGACGGCCTCTTAGTAATGTTAAATGTTTTACTACTACTACAATATGGCCAGTCTGTGCATAGGTTCTCCGAACTTTCGTGCTTTCGCGCATGTTCTCTCACTCACAGTCGCCTCATGTCACCATTTGGTTTCTAAAAAGTGTTATTGCGCACCCTTCTGCGCAAATTTTGGACCGATCATGATTCCTCGGCCGTATTGTAGCTAGGATATGCGCTCTCGCCATAAAAATCGCGTCAGGTCCAAAGTGATTATACCTAGTGATAGCCTAGCCGCTGAACTTTATTTCTATTTTTTTGGCGTAAGGCTAGTACATTTTAGTACACCTATAGTTTCTTCTTTCCTCGTTAGCAGGAAAACTGTGCACCCCTTTATTATTAGATATCAATTCAGTTATTCAATGCACTGAACGATTAAACTTATTTTTATGACACGTAAAAATAGTGTTAATAGGTACCTAAACATGCTCTGTGAGCGACTATACGACAATAGTGTCTCTTCATTGACACCTTCTGACTGGCACTCACGAAATAAGAACTCAAATGAGTTCGATTTCGATTTTCGGTCAATGGCTGTATAGGGTGGCCCAAAAATATAATTAAAGGCCAACGCACGCCGGCGAACGCTGGATAGGCGACACATTATATTGTAGTCTTTGGGCGACATCGAGGAGGATTTGCCGCTGGTCAGCGCACACTGATGATTTGCGATGCCGCCAACGGTCGCCGCGGTCTACTTGATGCTGCGGGATGCCGGCAGCATTTCGCCGTATACCACGGAGGGAATGCGGAGTACACCCCCGCTTACATTGCTTCTTTGCCTGCGAACGTATACTAGCGGACTCCAGGGCATACCGTCGCATGCCTTCGCATCCTGTCGCATTCCGCCGCGGTATCCTCCAGCTGAAATCCCCTTTGATGCTCCGTGGTCGGTCACTGAGCTTTGGTATCTGTCTTGTTACCATTAGACATGTACGAATTTTCGTTGGTTGTACTTGATTTAAAAAGACCGCCCGCGTACCGATTGATCAAAAACCTAATGACTGAGCATTCTACGCAATTTCTTATACGGATTTGGCAATCTACGCCCACTAGGTAATTGGAAAATTCTAACTGTATAGGAATTGTAGACCGCACTTCCGTGGTAACTGTTTGACTCTGAATTGGCTGCTGGCCTAGCGTAGTAGAAACGAAGCTTCAACAGACTAAGAGGCCAGCTTATACTGGTTTTGTTACCACTGACTTGCGGCCTACTGTCATCACATTTCAGCCGAAAGACGTCCACTGCTGGACATAGGCCTTCCCCAAGCACCTCCACTTCGACCGGTTCTGTGCTTCTCGCATCCAGCGGGTACCTGCGGCCTTCACAAAGTCGTCGGTCCACCTTGTGTAAGGCCTTCCAGCGCTACGTCTTCCGGTACGCGTATCGTACGCGGCCTACTGTACTGTGTCACAAAATGATAATACGGAGTAATGAAGGGGTGGAGTAGGTACTACCACCAAAGAAGAAGTGGTCTCCTGAGGTTTCACCACCACACCATGTGTCACTGAACTCAGCTTGCCTTTTGCTCTTTGATTAGGTAAATTATTATCACCACTAAACCCGCAGGTTATGCGCAATCGAAAACTTTGCGTGACAGACTCTCGATTCACGGTTACCTACTCGACGCATTGTGTGGTAGGTATATCGTGATGAAAGTTTATAAAGTATCGATACGGGGTCGACCAAAGCAAAGGCTACAAAGGAGAAAACGGACTCCACATCTTTTATGACATAGTTTTCGCTGAAAGTATTCGTCATCAATTTTATTCGCGGAAAGCGGCAATTTACTTAGCGCAGCTAGTTTTGTGTTGTACCTACAAGCCCCACGATATACCTACCTATACTTACTTACTCTTAATTGTACCACAGTTCTTCCGATATTGTCCGTCTCAGTGGGTCGCCTTATACCAATCTACCTAGTTACCCACACATCACTAGAACCTAGACGTTGACATTTGCCGGGGCGTGAATAATTCATAATGTTGGCAGGATGTGCTATTTAAAAACGTATAACTTTTTATGACTTCACGGCTTTTTAAATTAAAATTATTAAAGGTATGCCTGATTCGGTTTCAATCTGTGGTTTCAATAAAGCATCATAGAATCAAATTTTCTTGCTGAATATTTCTGGCCAACTATTATAGGTACAGTTAGCAACAAAAGTCGATTAACACTTAAGTTTTTTTAAATCTCAGTTTTTTTTAAATCTCAATTTCTTTCTGAGATTAACAAAACTGAAGTGTTAATCGACTTTTGTTGCTGACCGTACCTACCCTATTATACATATCTACATAAGTAATAGATTTAGGTAGGTACATGAGATATCCCTGAATACCTCTTGTCCTACAAACTTCAGCCCGATGATAGTATGCCAGTTGATTCTTTGATATGGTCTCATTCATTCCCTAGACTTATAGGTATATGTATGGGATATAAAAAAAACACCTTGTGTATATGTATATAGGTTATATATAGGTGTATTATATACAGGGTTATTTGTAAAACACCAGCAACCTCTTAAGAGGTCATTGTACTCATCATTATGAACAACTTTTACTATAGGACCAAACCTGAAATCGCGAAAAAAAAATCAGCTGTTCCCTACATTTATGTTCGTATAACTCGTCAAAATGTAGGGAACAGCTGATTTTTTTTTCACGATTTCAGGTTTGGTCCCATAGTAAAAGTTGTTCATAATGATGAGTACAATGACCTCTTAAGAGGTTGCTGGTGTTTTACAAATAACCCTGTATAGGTGTATTATATATAGGTGTATATGTATTTATTAATAATCATGAAACAGGAGCATAGAAAATATAATGATGATGTTTAATACATTATATCTCTTATATCTATTAGGTATAGGTATCCCTACTGTGCAGTAGACATGCGTAAACTCTTTCCAGTCGCTTATCGGTTACCTACCCTATCATACTCTTATACCTACGCAGCTACGTTGTAAATTAGGTACATTTTGTAATAAACAAAAATATAAAAAAAATTAAACCAAAGAGAACTTTCATAGGACCACAACACAATAGATTAGGTACCTATAGATCTATCCACACAGTCTAGAACTTTATCTTTTTATTCGTTTGTTTTTACCGCAAAGCATATTTGTAACTTACCGGTAAAAAAAAAATTTAAGTTCCATTGAAATCCCTTCATCAATTTACATACCGTACGTAAAATACACAGACTTAATAAGTCTGTCCTTAAATAGGTAACTATACTTCATTTATAAAAATTATAACAAAATAAAAAAAAATATTTCGTTATTTCGATATAGGTATCTAAATATATGTGTGTAGGTGTATGGGTGTGTGTGTAGGTGTGTATGTGTGTGGTAACTCTATTATTTCACATTAAATACCTACAAAGCAATGTAGGTACCTAATCTATTTATCATTTACATTAAAAAATTACTCATAAAGTGCAGTAATTTCTACAATAAGTACCTACACAATAACTGTCGTTATGTAGCCGTTATTTTTCTAACGCTTTAATAAATGGAGTATTATAGATTTATCTAGAAAACCAAACGTCACGTCTTTTTAAATCAAATTATTGTTCTTTGGCTAGGAATGTGATCTTTCGACCTAGCACGTTGATTTAGTCACTATGTACCAACCACTAGTGGCGATGGCGGGGGTGGCAGCAAAACGGACGGAAGTTGCGAGATCATGCCCGCTACGTGAGTAAAACCGTGGGTCAAACAATCATCGTAAAATAATAAAAATAATTGATATCTTGGCTATTAGCACAGCTGTTCTCTCAATAAAAAAATATCTATTAGATCTAAGCCCGGTTTCCACCGCGAGCGGGTTAAACTCGCAAACGCAAACTGCATACAGTTGCAGCAGCAGTGCAGTGTGTGCAGTTGCAGTTGTTGCAGCAGTTGTTGGTGCAGTTGTTGTTAAGTAGGTATGCAGTTTGCGTTTGCGAGTTTAACAAAACACGTTTAGCGTTGTTAGTGTTGAAACCGGGCTTAATACTTAGATAATTTTTCAGTGAGAGAACAGTAGTGGCCCAGTGGTAACGGCCGCGACTTACTAGTTGTATCTTCTAGGTCGTAGGTTCGAATCTAGACAGGCGCTTAACTTTGTGTGAATGATTTCATCACAACTGCTCTCAAAATGGTGAAGGAAAACATGAACATCACTACATGAACTTTATTTGCTGTTATGAATAAAGTCCTCCAGACCGAATTTCGACCATGGCAGCCAATCTCAGCGGTGACTACTTATAGCCATCTACGCGGCATATATTATAGTGCACAAGTGTGTGCGTAGACACAGGTGCACTCACGATTCCCTCATTCTCATAGTGTGATGGGAGTGCAATGCGACACGACCGGAGTGAGATCAGGCGCAGAACTAACGGCATATGCCTTGGGACGTTACTGAGAAATTACTAATAAAAAACCCAATAACACTTTGCCCGACATGAGAATCGAACCCAGGACCCCCACGTTCAGCAGTCGCGCTTGCTACCACGAGACCAACGGGGCAGGCAACACTAGGTACTGTTAATTCCTTTTGTCATCCTGCAAAGTAGGTGCTCCATCTAGACCTCGCTGTTACGCTCCAATTATCTAATAAAAAAGAAACCCTAATTTAGATACTTACGTAATGCCAGATGACTATTTCTATGATGTTTTGATTTGCCATTCACCTTTATTTTGCAGCTATCTAATAAAATACAGTCATGCTCAAACCTAACAGCGCCAGTGTCCTGATGAGAGCGCCCCAGGGTTCTTTAGAGATAACTCGAGTGGCGAAATAAAAACCACTCCATTTCGTAAGTAAAACGCGTTAAAAGATAACCTGACTATCTAATTAGGTGATCGATTGTGATGTCCCGTTGTTAAGCTACTGTGAGTAGGAGCAGCATTCGTTTAAAAAGGCGTGGAGAACTGTGACGATGTTCAGTGCGTTAGTGGTTCATATGAGTTTGCGGTCGAACCGTAGCCAAAGTACTGTAATATGGAACTGTTTCATAATATCATTCTGGTCATTTTAAGTACAATCCTGATTACTTCTACAGCTGCACCTATTTGGGAGGACGAGGATCTCGAGAACGATGGTAACTATTAACTTTTTTCATCACGTTTTTCCTACTCACTCATTTTAATGTTCTACGATAAATATTAAATATGTAATATTTGAGCACTAATGTGATGCCCGCTGTGATGGGTGATCTTGCAACAGAGCTAAGGCACTGATGCTTTCCCTGTCAAGCGGATATGGGTGCATCGGATTGTGGATCTGCTCCGCATACATGAGTTGTGATTGTATGCGTGAAGCCGCATTCCTCATTGGAAAACCATGCATCACTCTAATATTTTTCGATGAAAATATGCTGCGTTACAAGGATAACACCATGCGCCCTTTTGCCGTGTAGTCTTTCTTATTGTAACTCTTTTATTTCAAAATTACCTACAACAAAATTTTGATATTACTCAGTATGTCCATGCTTTAGGTGAGTTTGGAGACTACTTCGAGGGTGACATGCTACTGACGAAGGCCCAGCGAGAAGCAATAACCGAGGCCTCAGACCCTGACAGTCGCAACGGGCTACGGGATGTTGCCAAGCGCTGGCCAAACCGCACGGTCGTGTATTACATCGAAGAGGATGACTTTGGTTTGTTGTTTTACAATTTTATTGTTTTTTTCCTAGAATACTTATATCGTCAACAAGTCCTATCCTAATCCTAATCCTAGTCCTATCCTAGTCCTAATCTTCTCGTCCGATATTTTTTTTTATTGCGGTTTTATTTCTCAAGATATTTTTTATCATACTTTTCTGCGCAGGCCTCCCCAAGTGTCGCCACACCACCCGGTTAGTCCCCTTCTGTCTGTCCCCATTGACCTTCTATTCATTCAGGGACGCCCCATACTATGATTGTTAATTTGTTATACGATTGAATGAGATAAATGGCATTGTCCATCGTGGATGTATGATGGTCTTTTTTCCCTAAAAGGATAAACTTTCCTAGAAATTCTTGTAATGTGGTTTGGTCATTATTACTCACACAATGACGGAGTAACGGAGTAGGTAGCAGCTCCGTTACCCACAAACGACGACGCGAATACTAAGTGCCTACTGCCTAGTGGGCGCTGCGGCTACAAACAATGACGTTGATCACGTAGCACCCAAGAGTATATAATCATAGTCTTAGCACTAAAGAAAACACTGGACAGACCTACAACCGCTAACTTTTTACGGTTTTTACAGTTACTTATCGATGGGCTAGGTAGCTCGCGAAATTGAAAAGGGCGAAATTCGAATTTTCTTGTTTTTTGCACTGACCTGCAAAGTTTGAAAACGTTAGAAAATTTGAATTTCGCGGAATAATGCCAATAGAATACACAGTCACGTGAAAAAAAAAATCACAGCCACGAAAAAAATATCAGCTGTTGTTGTTGTTGCAGTTGATATTTTTTCGCGATTTCAGGTTTGTTCCCATAGTAAAAGTTGGTCATAATGATGAGTACAATGACCTCTTAAGAGGTTGTAATGTTTTACCAATAACCCTGTATATACACGGATAAAATGGCAGGGGGTGACTTCCACACGCAATAATGGGCTCCCGGAACCGGTCGCTAGCACATAGTGACGAAGCGACAAGGGGGCAGCATGTCCTGAGGCGCTTATGAGGAGTGCAGAGGTATTCCACGGCTATCAGGACATACCGAAAGTACGGTCAAGATCCCTACCAACATCTTACTGGAATACTTAATTCCTTCCTTCGAGCTCTTGCGAATCTCCACTCAAGCCGTCCAATAAAGGCATAAATGAGGTGAGAGCTCTGTTCCTCGTCATTGTTCACTCCAGCCGGCCAATCAAGGCAAGCCAGAGGCGAGGAACAAGACTTCTACCGGGAGATAGGGTCCGTGGGGTCGCTACTGCCCAACAGCTCGCCACATGCTGCCCTGCGGGTCTAGTATTATTATTATTATGCTAAACTTAATACTAATTATGATTTCATTCAACAGATGAGGAACATGTCCAGAAGATTGAGGACGCTCTAGCTGACATCGCCAACAAGTCGTGTCTCACGTTCCGCAGAAGAGACAAAGATGAAGAACAAGCCGTTCTTATACAAGTGAATATTTTTATTTTTTTATGGTTTTCGAGATGAAGAGACCAGCTATGGAACAACATCGTCATCATTTCAGTCGTCCACTGCTGGATATAAGCCTGATTAAGCCTCCCCCAAGCGTCGCCACATGAACCGGTTCGGTAGGGCAGCATAGGTTAAAAAAATCCCAATAACTTAGGTACCTACACAATTTATGATCAAGGAGACCATTCGCGTTGATGGCGTCCACTATGTTGTACCTATAACCTATCTATGTAGTCCATAGATGCGTATTATGTATGTTTCAGGAATAATAACAAGCATAATCAGCCTATAATGTTTCTTTCCACTGCTGGGACACAGACCTCGTCTCAGTGAGAGGGAGTGGGCCGTAATCTACTACGACGCAGGCCCAGTGCGGGTTGGTAGATGTCACATGTCTTCGAATAGGTAGGCCTATAATATCTGTTTCAGGGTAACAAGAGTGGCTGCTACTCAAACGTGGGCTACAGCGTTCCTGATGACGAGGGCGCAGTTCGGCAAGTGCTGAACCTGGCCAAAGGTTGCTTCAAACACGGCACCGTGGTTCATGAGATGCTGCATACCCTTGGCTTCTACCACATGCAGAGCACTTATGACAGGGATGAGTTTGTCACTATCGTATGGGAGAATATTAAACCTGGTGAGCAATTTTGTATCTAATCATAAGGTCCAGTAGGAACCCGGCTTATCATATAGCACATGGAGTTTTAGAAAGAACGGTTTTGTACTGCGTCGTCTTTATCAATTGAAAGTACTTAATAATAAAGCCCTCCAGACCAAATTTCAGCCATGGCACTTAATCTCAGCGGAGACTGCGGCAGGAGATATTATAATAGTGCCCAAGTGTGTACAGTCACGAGCATAAGTATGTATACACTTGGCTATATTCAAAGACGATTTTCTCCTTTGGTTTTGAATGAAATTTTATGATATTACGAACATAGTACTTTCGGACCTATAGGTTTGTGTAAAGTGTCGTATTTCCACGTTGCATTCGTTATTTCACGAAAAAATCGCAATTGAAAGTTGCCAAGTGTTGACATATTAGTGCACGTGACTGTACGCAGAAACAGGTGCACTCAGACTTAGTCCTCCCTCACTCGCACAGTCCGATGGGATGGCAATCCGACACGACGCATATTGATCAAACGCAGGACTACCTAAAAGCTTAGCGTGCTTTCTGAGGCACGGGAGTATCACATCGCCAACTTCCAAACTCTGGGCTGTTACTGAGAAAATGACTAATGGAAAAAAGTTTTTTTTTCGTCTTTTCATTACGGACGCTTTTAACGTTCTGCATCGTTCTCACATGCATGATTTTTAATTAACATGAATGATGTAAACAAGACTTTGTAACCATAATTATTTTGATTTAAAAGAGTGTCCATGGAGTTTCTTGCCCGTTCTTCTCCATAGGTACCTACGCTTTGGAATGGGCAACTAGCTTCATCTTTCTGACTGAACGACCCCTTGACAATTCAAAAGTGCCTGAAATAAATGCTTTGAGTTTGAGTTGAGTTTGTGAGTAGTGTGTGTGTGTGTGTAATGTGTGTGTGTAGTGTGTGTGTAGATATGTGTAGTGTGTGAGGGTGTGTGCGTGTGTGAGGGTATGTGTGTGTAGCGTAGTAATTCGATGTGCCATTATATTACCACCTTGGTTCGTAAATACTGTAAACATTCAGTAGGTACCTATTTAAAGTTGATCAAATAATGACTGATCATTAAGTACGAGTAGCTTACTCCTTCGATTAATTAGCCATTCAAGCTTTTTAGATGATCCTAAAAAATGAGGTACAGGTCAATCACTTGAACAAATAAACCGTACAATTGGAGTAATGTTGACATCTTACAGGTCACGAACATAATTTCGCAAAGTACAGCAATGACACAGTGACAGATTTCGGAGTACCGTATGACTACGAGAGTGTAATGCACTACCCGGAGAAAGCATTCTCTGTAAATGGCAATCAAACCATTATCCCGACAAAGGTAAAGTTTTTTTTCTTTTCAGATCTTTAAAACCAGCGGTGTAATTGCGTAACACACTATCAGTAGCAATGGGTTTCATTTTGACAGTTCAACAACATTCATTGCGCTATTTACGTTGTTGAGCAGACACATTTTCCGAACATATGAAACAATGGATTAGCAATAGGTATCCTTCAAAATTATTCAGAACTAGCTTCTGCCCGCGACTTCGTCCGCGTGAAATTTCTTGTACCCCGTCGCGTCGCAACACTTCGTATTCGCTTACCGTTCACTCTGAGTTTTTTTCTTTTCTTCTAAGGGTCATAGCGTGATGTTAAATAGCCTATAGCCTTCCTCAAGAATTGGGCTATCAAATGCAAAAAGAATTCAAATCTGACCGGTAGTTAAAGAGATTATCGCGTTCAAACAAACAAACTCTTCAGCTTTATTATTAGTATAGATAAAAAACTCTATGGCCCATAACTCCTTAATAGGTACCAACTCTTAACATCTTACACACGTGATAACTTTTAAACGAAATATCCGATTGAGATGAAACAAAAAGTATTTTACTTCTTCATAAATACTCTTGATAACATAATGCTTAATTTCGATAAAGATTAATATTACGATACATATTTAAGGTAGTTTTTTTTCTTCAGACGATTTAATAATTATTTTGAACACAAAATCGGTTATTGTGATTAAACCATGATAGCTAGATATATGTTCTCGCGGACTTTTTTGTAGGTCTTAATGGGCTCTACAAACCCGTAGTACATTATTTTGTTCTATTGTCAATAGTTTTTGCAGCGCACGCAAAAATAGGTTTTCGATTTTACACCTTATGTTACAAAATAGCAATTTTATTACGGATCGTTCCAGAGATTAGCGCGTTCAAACAAACAAACAAACAAACAAACTCTGCAGCTTTATAATATTAGTATAGATGAGATTGATAGCGTGTTACGCAATTAGGGTGCCGATGTCTTTTTCCACATAGCATCACGCCAGCATTTCTCCAAAGGATTAGGCAGAGGTGTTAACTTATAGTAGTTACACCCACATTTCGTCAGTTATAAATAAATAAATAAAATAAAATCATTTTAATTCGAGTAAAAATAAATGAGGTTAACTACTCACATCAGCCTGCCACATGTCGCTGACAACAGTGGGAGATGATGGAGCAATCAAGCCTCCCCGCGAGCGCGGCCAGTGGTTTAAGTCCCATGTTTTGGGGCCTCTTGCCATAAACCAGTCCAATACTTTACTGTATCATTTTATTTGTTTTTTTTTTAAATAAAACATTGCCCCACACTAGGAATTTCTCCTGTATTGTGGGTGCGTTTACAAACATTTAAACTCACATACACAAACAGCTAGACCCGGAACAACTACTTGTAGGTCATACAAATATTTGTTCCGTGCGGGAATCAAACCCGCGACACGCAGCGCAGCAGTCTATCGCTTAACCACTGCTTCTTTCTTCTATTTCCTTTAGTGAATGATACATACATCAGCGTATTCAACCACATGACTTTTGCTAAGAATAGGGAACAAAAAGTACCGACCTGAATATTGTAATGTAGGTATTGCGTGTATATTGCCTATTTGTATACTATTGCCTTATTGAGTCACATGAAACCCAAACTATAATACGATAATTACTACCTAAGTATCAGAAACAGTCTATGCCTATTATACTTCGATCCTGGGACCTGCTTGCCCAAGAAGGGAAGATTTGATTTGCTAGCTCTCAAATATTTTCAAACATTGTTTGAAGCCAAAGCTATTTTGGGGTGTGAGTAAGGCTCGATAACTGAATTTTCAGATCGGAGAGTTTACTTCACGTCTCATTAGTCGAGATTTATTATTTTACAATAGCGTGTAGCGTGCTATACCTACTACAGCTTTACTCTAGAACTATCTACATTAAACATAATCTGACACACTTTACTAACACTTAAGTATTTTATATTTCTAGGAAAATGTGACCATTGGGCAACGAAACGGACTATCTGAAAGCGACATATCGAAGTTAAACAAAATGTATTGCGAAGAAACCGACGATAAGGAAATAATACTGATTGACAATAATAATGGCGACAAAGTGGTTGTGATTGACAAATAACTTATTAGCTATAAACCTAAATAGACATAATAATAATGTGTTGTACAATTAAGTGTGAAATAAAACGTTCGATTATATGTGCGTTTCATTCTTCTTTATGTAAAGCGAGGTATGTTCAGACACACTCGCGTCCAATGGATTTTCACGTCCTTATTGCGCGGCAGGCGACTGAGGTTACAGAGAGGACGCTTAGTAACCACTCCCAGTATTCATAAAACAAGCTTTATCAACAAGCTTTAGCAACCTTGCTACTCAAGTGTCACTCGCAATAGGTAGTCGCAATGTGTCAGTTTCGGCTAAGTGCGTCAATTGGTGCATAACACTCAAACAATAGGTGCACTTTAGATTCAGCGCAACATCTTCTCGTCTCTTGTAGACGGGCATCCTATGTAGACTAAGGGTCAGTTCACACCGAGACGCGACGCGACGCGCACTTTTCAAGATAGAAATACAATTACAGACCTTATCTACTACACTAAAAGGTACACAATTCAGTGTCTACCTACTACGTCGAGCTACGCAGCGCGGCGCCGCCGCCGCGCGGCGTAGCTCACTGAATCGTGTACCTTTTTGTGTAGTAGATAAGGTCTGTAATTGTATTTCTATCTTGAAAACTGCGCGTCGCGTCGCGTCTCGGCGTGAACTGACCCTAAGTTGGAAAGTAAAACTATAGAGTTGAAAGAAATGTTGGGAAAAGTAAAAGTTTATAATGTAGGTAATTGGTACAGAGAGTTAGAGAGGCCATCAGGCATTATGGCTGGAATTCTGGACTTGACAACTTTTACAACCAAAATGTATTTTTTCGAAAATGTTGGTAGATATCAATCGGCATTAATAGGGATTACTTTCCCAATAAACCAATTATTAAAATAAAATTATTTTATCGTACTTGTCACAGTCACGGTCAATTTTCTTTACGACATCGACCTCATTTCATACAAGGACAATTCAATAAAATATCAGTGTTTTTGCATTCTTGAAATTACACGCGTTTTCGTTTGACAATGGCATTGAAGATTGCAGAACACTGCAAGAGTTGATAATAGTTTATTTGTATTGTATTATGTCCACAAACTAATCAAGAGAGATTTGTTGTTTTGCTTGGATGAATTTGTCGTAATAATTACAACGCTGTGGTTGATTATGGAATGAGGAAAAAACCTTTGAACCGGCTTCAGGCTTCGTTAATTTAATGTTCCAGAAAGTAACTTACTCCATGGAGCACAACGAGTCCTAATTATGTTTATTGTTTGTTTGCCATATCAAGGAGATATGCTACTAATGAAGATATAAAGTAGTCATTATTAGATAGCCTTTGAATAGATACAACCGTGTACGTCGACAGGATTTTTACGTGTTCTTTTGGTAACTGCGGACGACTGCAGTACATTCAACCTTCGTGGTGGATTATAATGGTTTGGAGTGGGTGTGTGAAGGCAGCAGCTGCTCTTCGAAGCAGCAGAAGATCCTACTGCTCTTTCATTTGATGTGGGAAGGGTTAAATGTAGTGGGCTCATTTTTGTATCTTCTTCAGCAAATGGAATACCTTACATTTCTTCAGTTCATAGATTTCAAAATAGTTTAAAATTTTATACAGGGTGAATTTTTCTAGTGGGCGTATATGGCCAAATCCGAAACTATGAGGAATAGCGAAAAGTACTCAAAGGAGTTGCGGGCTCGATTTTGATGAAAACTAAGACTGCATCATTAGATTTTTGAAAAATCAATATTTCTAGCCAGGAATCGAACACGTTGATTTTGTAAAAAAAAACACACTGTATTACACCATTCGATAGTGTCGATAATAAGGATCGAATTCTGGGAAATAATGACATACGGCAAACTAAAGAAAAGAGCTTATTTTTAACAAAGAACTTTTTTTTATTTTTCATCTGTTACCTTCACCTACCTATTAAACCTTAACTGATTAATTGTTCAAAATCATGATTGTTTTCAATACATAGATGGATTCCACGGGTTGTCTCAAGGATTTTACTGTATTCAGCATTACAATATTATTGATTCCAATTAGAATATTTTCCAAGGGTCGTAATAAAAATTTGAATTTAGAACATAATGTTGTGTGTGACTGCGCTGCGGGTGTTTATTGAGCATCATTTCCAACAAGGTATGTACAAGTAATGTAGGTATGAATACTTTAAAATAAAAAGCAGTTTATTAAAACGTATGTCATTACTTCCCAGAATTCGATCCTTATTAGCGATATTATGGAATGGTGTAATAATACAGTATGTTTTTTTTCAAAATCAACGGGTTTGATCCCTGGCTAGAAATATTGATTTTTCAAAAATCCAATGATGCAGTTTTAGTTTTCATCAAAATCGGGCTCGAACCTCCTTTGAGTACTTTTCGCTATTCCTGATAGTTTCGGATTTGGCCATCCACGCCCACTTGAAAAATTCACCCTGTATTATTTACCTTTTTTTTCTTTTTTTTTTTTTTTTTTCGGTTGGGATATCATCAAATGACCCCTCCCGCTCTGGGTGGAGCGGAAGGGAGTGTCAGACTCTTACTGACCAAAACCCACCCGTGTTCCTTCCTTAGCCCTTTATGTTCCGGGCCAGCGGTAACCCTTTCGGACAATCCCGCTGACCCAGCAGGCTTCGGCCCTATGGGGCCCCTCCTCAATGCTGACATCTCTTTGAGGCGCGCGTGGAACACGTACGCGCCGCACGCCGTCCGGCACGGGCCTGGTCCTGATCGGACGGTGAGCTACCCATTACTCTCCGCCCGCAGGCCCGCGCCTACGGTGGCCGGGAGTCGTCACGCGGCTCCCGACGACGCCCGCGGCGGCTGGGACGGGCGGCTCTCTCCCTGAGCCGGCCCGCCACCTCCTTCGCTAGCATGACTGCTTCGCAGAAGGAGGTGACTGCCTCCCACTCCCTCTCACCCCGGACCATGGCTTGCACCAGGGCCGGACGCGAGAGGTCGCCGCCGCTGCCGATCGCCTCTACGAGGACACGGCGGTGCTCCGCCCAAGCGGGGCAGACCTCCACCGTGTGCTCCACCGTGTCCTCTGGGCGATCCTGGCAATGGTGACACCCGGGCGTTTCCTCCCGCCTGATGATGTGCAGGAACCTCCCGAATCTTCCGTGTCCGGTGAGGACCTGCGTCAGGCGGTAGGTGAGGGCGCCGTGGCGCCTCTCTAGCCACTCCTCAAGTATTATTTAGCTTAACATTTTAGTAGAGTTCTAAAAGGGTCTTCTTGAATAATAAACCATTATGTAAGAATTTATAAAATCTCGAGTTAGGTTATCTATCTACTCTTTGAGGAGTTCATCATCTTCTGCCTAGCCTTTACCTAACTATGTTGGGGTCAGCTTCTAGTCTAACCGGATGCAGCTGAATACCAGTGTTTTACATGGAGCGCCCGCCTCTCTGACCTCCACTCCACAACCCAGTTACTGGGTAATGAGATACCTCTTGGTAAGATTGGTTGTCAGACTTTCGGACTTCTGACGACACGTAACGACTGTCAAATATCCACGAATGACAGCCAGGATCAAAGGCTTAACGTGATTTCCGAGGCACGGAGGGGTCGTAGTATGTAAACATGGTCACCCATCCACGGATCAACCGCGGCAATCGTAGCTTGACCTGATTGATCGACCTTTGCGGCTATTATTGCTTAGCCACAAGCCCCTCTATTCTTTCAGGAATTATTGGTGTATAAATATTATTACTTACAACAAAGGGTACAATTTATACGATTTCATGTCGATACTTATTTCACCGGAACGGCCAACTGTAGCTTTCCCTTTACTATTTCACTCATTCAATTACAAAAATGGTAAGTTGGTGTTATTGTTAGAGGACGTAAACGTTACTGGTCGTAAACTGGAGCCAGTAAATGTAGCAACTCTGTGTTGCACGACTTATGCGTGGTGGCACGGAGTTCTGCCGCTGTCACCAGCGCCCGCGCTGACGCAAGCATCGCCGTCGCCGGCGCAGTTGCGGCCTAACACCTTGTGAAATGGTCGTATCCGAAGCTATATTAAACCTCACCCCACCCCGGCGGGTTTTGTTCTACACAAAAAATCACGCGGGACTGGAGCAAACCAGCAGTGGCTTAGTCATTAACATATAAGAATTTAAAATATTTATAAATACAATACCGTTAAATATGACATACTTTTTCGGGTACAGCGTGTGAGTAAAGTTTACAAAAAAGCGAAATCAATATCGCATGCATATATGAATATTAATCGAAAGCAGGCGAAGATTTTAGAGTTATCATGGGACGGACTAAGTTTTCGGTGGTTCTAATAATCGTCTGTGCGGTCAAGTGTTTGGCGATGACCTATGACGAACTGGAGGATTTTGCGGAGCACCTCAAGAAGACCTCTCAGCTGAGCCCAACTTTGAAAAGTAAGTGATTACTTGCCTACCTACTTGGCTACTTCTAACAACTCTATCTATATTTGCAATTACGATGATGTTAACTTAGATTTTTTTTCGAAAAGTAAAAGACAGAATGAGGTTTTATAAGCTTTTATAGTGGATGTTAAAGACAGGATCTAGTCTAGATAGACCTAAAGGGTGATAAAAAACAGATCGTACCTATTACATCCGCGATTTCGCTAGATTTTATAAATAGAACAGAAGTAAATGCAGTACCTAATTACTATAATTACCAAGATCCTGATGGTAATTATAGTAATTAGGTACTGCATCCACTTCTATTTCAGTCGAGTTCCCATGATAGTGGACCCCTATTTTTATCTTTCCACCTGTCGCTGTCTTTTCCCCTGTTTATATTGTTCTACTAAGAACATTCTGTAGGTGTATAGATATACCTACTACACAATAATTTTGCGTATTTCACGAGATGATTATTGACAAAGTTCTGACAACGGTTGTAACTGTAGCGTAGCGAGCGACTATTAATTATTAATTATTCAAGTTCAAAAATCAACAGGTAGAACATTAAATTAATAAATAAACAGATTGCGCCAACTGATTCCATTTCTACGAGAAAGTGGTCAATTAAATTGTTGTGGTAATTTTGTTTTTTACGGTGACCAACTATCACGCTTAGTATGTGCTATTTACCTCTACTGATACCTAACATTACCAGCGAATGAAAAAGTTGAAAAGTTATGTAAAAATAAACTTACAGACCATTGATAAAGTTGATAATTCCAATCATCAGTTCCATTGGGGGATAAGATTTAGCGGTGGAACATTTATGGGGACCCCGGATCAGACTGGAACAATTCAATTAATACTAATGGATTTTTACATTTTATTTTTTGTGCATATTTGTATTGATTTTGATATCCTTTTTATTATCACCCCATGTCGTGAAACAGAAGGCTCAGAATCTGACGCCGACTATGATGACGACGAAGTCGTGTCTGACCACGCCTGGGAAGACAGTGGCAAGTTCGAGGGTGACCTGATCCTCAACGAGCGCCAGCGGAGGCTGATCGTCGAGGATGTCGCCGAAGGCCTCGCTAGGAACGGCATCAGTGATGGAGCAAAGAGGTGGCCGAATAATGAGGTCATCGTCTACATTCAAGTAGAACATTTCAGTAAGTATTGTGTTTTTCGATATACATAGTACCGTAGAGAGGCCGTACCGTGTAAAGGGGTCCGTGGCTAAATAATAACAGCCACAGAGGTCGATCCATCAGGTTAAGCTATGTTTGCCGTGGTTGGTTTGTGGATGGGTGACCATCTTTAGATACCGAGACCCCTCCGTGTCTCGGAAAGCATGTTAAGCCGTTGGTCCCGGCTGTCATTCGTGGATCTTTGATAGTCGTTATGGGTAGTCAGAATAGCCCGAAAGTCTGACAGCCAGTCTTACCAAGGGCAGTGGAGTGGAGGTCAGATAGGCAGTCGCTTCATGTAAAATACTGGTATTCAGCTGCATCCGGTTAGACTGGAAGCCGACCCCAACATAGTTGGGAAAAGGCTAGGCAGATGATGATATTAAATATGCTGTACTTACTATACCTATGTAAGTGGTATTACCTACTTTTTCTGGAAG
The DNA here is from genome assembly GCA_963082905.1 of Oligia fasciuncula. NCBI lineage: Eukaryota > Metazoa > Arthropoda > Insecta > Lepidoptera > Noctuidae > Oligia > Oligia fasciuncula. The sequence continues at coordinate 14,117,896 of OY720388.1, read as the reverse complement.
CTGCACCATACCAAGCATAGTTAAGGGTTGGATCAGATAGTCGATCGATAGCTGTCCCATTTCCCAGGCCGCTGATAAAAGGCAGTTTGCTTCTGCGACAACTATCGCACTTTTAAATTGTGGTAAAGTAAAAGTGAAAGAGAATCTGTTCACTCTTCAAAGTAAGAGTGAACCGGTTTCTTCTGGGTAAGCTCACTCCATCGTCGACTTTGTCTCTGTCACCTCTGACCTAGACTATATAGAGTCAAGAGCAAACCCATTTCAAATAAAAAAAAAAAAAAAAGTGGTTGAGAGTCAGCATTTTCTTTAGAATAGGTTCTAGCAGGGGACAATGACAGGATCTAATGTGGATCTCATATAATTTTACAGCTAGCGATCAAGTGCAAGCAATTGAAAGTGGAATAGATGATCTTGCGCGCGCGTCCTGTGTCAAATTTCGTCGGTACAAGAAAGGGGACCGAGATGCTGTCGTCATACAGGTACCTACTTGTGAATGTTTTAGCAATTCGGTCTTTTATATCATGATACCTACTCGTCCTTTGCGTTTAGTAGGCACAAGTTAATTATTGCAATTCAAATTCAATTATATGTGAAAATCATCACTTGTGACTCGCACGAGGGTAGTTGGAGATGTCACATATGCCAGCTTTGATTGTAAAGAAGGAGAAGATTCAAATCGGGTTCTATTTCATCCCGTCAAACCTACCATGACGGGATGAAATAGTGGTACATATTAATAACTAGCTGACCCGGCTCGTAGGTACCGCCTCAGAATAAAAAAAAGTAGATCCGTACAAAATGTATGAGAAAATCTTATTTTATTTTTTTCTTTGTGAATTTTCCCCATGTTTTAATAGTTGGGTATTCTGCTATTCGGTGCGGAGACAAATCCAACAAACCAAATATCATAAAAATCGGTCCCGTGGTTCTTGAGTTCAATGGTGTAACTTACCCGACTTTCTTTATAAATATAGGTATATTATTATAGATATTATTATTATTATTAATATATACGGAAATGTTCGGCGAAATTGGAACGTTTCGAAGCACCTCTTTTTGTGTTGCAGGGTAATCGACGAGGTTGTTTCTCTCAAGTGGGCTACCAGGGCGGGTACCAAGTGCTGAACTTGTCGGGTCGGCACCCGGTCGGACGCGGTTGCTTCCGACACGGTACCGTCGTACACGAGCTGCTGCATACTCTTGGCTTCTACCACATGCAGAGCAGCCCCGACAGAGATGACTATGTCAACATTGTTTGGGCCAACATAGTTCAACGTAAGCGCCTTTTAAGAACAATGCGCAGCATACTAAACCGATAAACACTTACGATTTTCGTTACATGCCTATCTAGGTGCTAAAGTCAGGGAGCGGTAGGTACAAGCCTGACACGAACACTACACAATGCGAATGTCAATTAACCCAACGCCTGTCTAAGCAATAAAATTACGGTGTGAAGTAAATTCGATTTCTATTGAAAGTTTCTTTGTATGTTAACAGAATGTGAGGCTAAGTCGGAACATTTTTGTAGTCGAGAAATCAATCGTCCAATAGTGTTCGCTTCTGAGTCGATATTTGTTTGTTTGCAGCGGCGAGGCATAACTTTCGCAAATACAACTCGTTCTCCGTGTCGGACTTCGGCGTGGGGTACGACTACGACAGTGTCCTGCATTACAGCCGACGAGCTTTCTCCTCCAACGGACAGGACACGATTGTTCCAAAACAGGTGATTGAGATTTTTCTTAAAGCTTTATATTAAGCTTTTTAATCATGCAAAAAATCTTGCGTAGGATGTTCAAGTCAAGTATTTTTCTTGGCTAGTTTCAATAGTTCTGCAGATGAGTTCTGGGCAAAAAATTACGTGGCTAATAATGTAGGGTCAAAGATCAATAACTGATCAATTATAATGGTTCATTTTTTATTTTCCAGGGTGGTGCTGAAATTGGCCAAAGAGTAGGACTGTCTGATAAGGATACACAAAAATTGAACAAAATGTACTGCGACGCTGATTCGGACAACGGCCAAGCAGACGAAAGCCCTCCTAAGAAGACAGAAACAAAAAAAAAGAATGGTAAGAATAAACCATTTGAAGGTCAAGGCATTGGATACCACCACGGTAAAGCTGTGGCTATCAAAATATTACCAGCACCTGAAACATTCATGTTACCTGACGTACCTAGTTTTCATGTATTTGATTATTTTAGTAAAGAGCCGCAAATCCTGTCGCCGACGGAAAACGAAGGCTTCCGTATTGGTAAAAAAATAGCTGACAGTCCACCCAAAACTACAATGCACCGCCAAACTACACTAGAAAGCCATTCACCTGTACATATTGACACCGTGTCAAAATTTATGACGAATCATAATCCTATTGAAGAAAATCTCCAGGGGCGAAATGTTGCAGAAGTAAAACAAACAAATAGCCAAACTGAGCAGCATCTAGGCCATCAGGCTGATCCTGAATTGGTTGTTGATATTTCTACTCATGATAATCATTTTAATTCACCAGACGAAAGAGTGGTTGATGCAGATTTAATCGATGCTTTTGATAGATTATCAAAAATAATAAAAATGCACGTTTATCCTTCCCAGACACCAGATCTGAGTGTTTATAAAATGAATGGACACAATAATAACTATTATGACCCGCCACAAATAAAAGCAGTTAGTGATATCAAGTTTGTTCCTCCCGTACCAAATGAAGCAAATAAACAGGAAGAAGATAAGATGCAATCTATTAAATTCATAAATAATATGTACGAAGCAAAATATGAATCAAAAACAAAAAATCCTATAAAAGATAAATCGAAGAAAACCGTTCCAGATAGGGAAAGTAATCCTCCATGGTATAAACATTATGAAGAAGAATATGTTTCTGTACCAGGTTTTAAACCTCTAGAACACTATCGAGAAAATAATGATTATACAAGCATACATTCCCCGAAAATATATAAGGATGAAAAGTCAAACGAAAATCAAGATGACTGGTATAAAGAGTATATTGATCCCTATCTTGATCGTGTCTATCATGATTATTCAGCGGAAAGTTCGAAAGAGCATGAACATGACGGGGATGAGAAAGAAACTATAATTTATAGTTCTTTAATTCCAAAAAGAACTCGAGACTATTCTGCATTTCGCTTTCCAGCAAAAGTGAATAAAAAGTGGTACAACGATGATAGTCACGTCTATAGATGAGTTTTACCTACAGAATCAATGTACAGTACATGTTAATTATAAGTAATTAGGTATTAGGATGTTGTACAGTTTGCTTTAATTTTTAATAAATAAATTTTTTACCTATACCTACAACTTTTCTTATTTCTTACATACCTATTTTGATGGCTCGATCTGAATCTAGCTCTCTCTATTCTACCAGAAGAGATCTAGGTATGTCTGAAATGGATAATAAAGACTAATGTAATTTTACGTGTTTGGAGTTACCATTCAGGCACTAGTCCACAGCTTGATCCCCGTGAGCATCACTTAGAATTTTGCGGCTGATGCTATGACGCCCGACAGTTGGCATCGCATAATCTTTGGTTACTTAACCTGTAATAGTCATGGTCCATTTCCATCTTAAATGCATAATTTGGATGAATCCTTACAACGAAGATTAATTTCAATTAAACACAAACAATATTTGGTTTAAAAGATGTGTAGCGGTACTACTAGACATGTGCGCCGATGCCAAAATCTTCGGCGGCGGCGTAGAGGTCAAAAATGGCCGGCGGCGGCGTAAACGGCGGCGTACACGGCGTCAAAAAATCAAATTTCAAAAAATTTTGAAAATATTTATTAACTTCAAACTCAGTATTTTTGAGGGTAACAATCAATCAATGGCACTAGAATAATGTAAGTAATGCAGTCACAACTAAAACTAAGGTACGCGATTACAGAAAAACATACTAAAATATCTGTGTGTGCTTGTCGCTGGAACACACAAAATACCCTTGGCTAAAGTTGATAAATAAGGGAATGACGATTGCCGGTCTTTCCAGTATTTTAGTACATCTATGTCATTCGTAGAATAGTCGCGGGGATCGCACCCAACAAAATATTTCCAACACTCTGTTTCGATGAAATCATTGCTTTGATCTTCAGCGGAATAGCTTCCACTTCCAGCTCCATATTTTAAGGAGAGTTGGAAGAGTCGAGAAGACGAAGAAGAAGATTCGGCCTGAACAGTGCTCGTTACCGTTGATGTGGGAGATGGAGAACACAAATGTTCTTTTTTAACTACGCGACGGGTGTAGCTAGCCAGAAATGATACTCGATCCGTTCCGTGTAGCGATAAATACTTATCGACCTCGTTAATAGCTTGAAATCTTCGCGCCAATCACGCCGATTACGCCGACGGGCAGCGGCGTCGAGCCCTGACCGGCGGCGGCGGTCATCAGCGCGGCGCGGCGCACATGTCTAGTATCTACAACGCCACATGCGAACAACGCGTCATACTGACGTCACGCAAAATCCTGCATCGCGCAAGCAGAGTTTACCGCGCAACTAGCATAGATACAACGGCCCGACATGAATCATCGGGCAGTTGCCCGCCAGACACAACACCCGTCTGGTCGGAGGATCCCGTAGACAGAGTAAACTATAGACTGCTGCATATCTTCTTTTTCATTCGCACAAGAAAAAGAGAAAAATATTAACGTGACTAGCAAAGAAAAGAGACAGAGTAAGAATATTTCTGTCCCTTACTGCGTGTCGGCTAAGCACATCAATGTGCACAACAAGTTTGACGTTTATGAATGAAATATTAAAAATTATGAATGAATTAGTAAAAACTACATCGCGATTAAACGGAAAATAAGATCTTTTTTGTGCATAATTAAATGATAGTACAGACGCCAGCAGGTCAACCTACCCGAAACTGTCAGATTTTCCCAATCAACCTTGAACCTTATACTTTAGCAATAAAGTCGAAAATCTATTAAAGAAATCTGACAGATTGTAGTAACTTGATGTGCTGGCGTGTGTACATTTGCGCAACTATGAAAATGGTTAGGTGCAGTGTAATAAGCTGTAAAAATGATAGTATGATGAAGATTGCCGAAATTTTTTGTCCCTTTCGGTGACACGGATACCATGAGTCTATAGATTACTCTGTCTACGGAGGATCCCCCCTTTTCTATAGAGGATGAGTGAACTTTACACCCTGTTCCTCATACCTCTATAGATGTAACATAATTCTGTCCCTAGCTCCCAACTAATAACAATGTCTCTATATTAAAAAATTAAATAAAAAATTTAAAAATAAAATTAAGGAATCCCTATAGAAAGCATGAAATAAAAAAATAAATTTGAAAAAATCTTATGGAAGTCGGGGGACCGTTCTGTGGAACATCTTCTATTCTGAGGTCCTCCGACTTCTGTGCATTTCATGTAGTACATTGCCCTTTACAGCATGTCATTAAATTAAATCTCTTCTAAGATAGGTATTCAACCTATCTTAGAAGATATCAGAGATTTAAAAAACGGGGGCAGAGCGGCTGGCGATGGCGGGGCGCGCGGGGGCAGTACGAAGTTCGCCGGGTAACCGGGTTAGCTATCCATAGTATACCTATTATCGTCCCAGAAGAAAATGCTAAAGAGTCATTTGGGCCAAAATTAGTTAGGTACCTATCTATATTATATCGTTGGATTCAACGATAGCGAATTAGCGACCATCCACAGAGACACAAGTCACAGAGACAATTAAAATTGGCTCAGATTGTCTTGAAACATGCTTGAAACCCAAACAGATCGACGCAAAAAAAAATCTAATCCAACGATATAATTATTATAAACTCATTTTGACCCAAGTGGCGCTTAAGCATTTCTAATACCTATTATAAATGCGAAAGTGTGTCTGTCTGTCTGTCTGTTACCACCGCTGAACCGATTTAGATTAAAAGTTATAGAGATGGTTTGAGTCCACGGGAAAAGACATAGGAAAGTTTTTATCCCACGATATTCCCACGGGATCGAAACTTATGCGGGTGAAACCGTGAGGCGCAGCTAGTTTTAAATAAATAGAAAACAAGAGTGAGTAGCAGAAAATAGTTAAAAAAAAAAAAAACGAATATTCCCGCTCTTTGAACGCGAAACGGAACTACGAAAGAAAATGAGTCAATGTCAAAACTGTCAAGACAGCTGTCATCTGTCACGACTGTCACTATTAGCTATTAGTGAGTGAGTGCCTCTTCTTAACATTCAATGTACTGCTGATTGATTATTTACCTACTATTGTTTTTCGGTTTACTTTATTTTTCATTGCTTGATAATGAATTGGAAGCTATGTTAATACTTTCTACGTAAGATTGTACGATAAGCAATTTGCAATGAATATCCAAAGTCGGTGACGATTGTGAAGGTTCTTAAAAAATTATACGTATTGTTTAATGGGTTGTGCTGTGTCGTGCGTCAACCGAGCGACAATGTCGTTGTTTGGGAGACAAAATAATGATAATGATACCCGAGCTAGACTAGAAAGGAAGTTATACATTGCCAGAGAATCGCCTGAACCAGATTTTGACCTGTCCGAGTGTCAGCTGCGCCAAGTACCGTCCGGTACATTTTCATTATGCAAGGTATACAGAAAAGAACGTTTGTATTTGCACAATAACAGTTTACAATCATTGGAGGAAGGAGGTCAATTGTCAGATTTATACCTTCTTACGGTTATCAATCTTAGCAGTAATAGATTTTCCCAGCTACCTAGTGATATTAGATATTTGGTAAACCTGACTGAGCTGTACATTCAAGATAATCAAATTAAAACCCTACCTGATAATATACAGTTTTTGCAGTCATTACAAATATTAGATGCATCAAATAATAAGTTACAAAGCCTAACACCGTCAGTAGGTAAGCTGAAAAATCTAAGAAAGCTGAACTTCACTGAAAATAAAGATTTATATGAACTCTGTCCAGAACTATGTTTAGCTACTAATCTGATAACACTAATGATAGATGGTGAACAGTTTTTATTCCCTCCATCAGTTATTGCTATACAGGATACTGCTGAAATTATGAAATATTTATGTGATAAAATGAACATAGACTATAATCCCCCAATTTCCATTGAAAAAGATATGCCCACAGTCCAAATTCCAAACATGGTTCTGGACCCATTTGCGAGACGCAATACACTGACTTGGGAGGACCAAGAAGCTGCCATAATAGAACAAGAACATAGGCTACATAAAGCAGCTAAAGAACAAAGAGAAAAGTTTTTAAACCAAGTACTACAAGAACAGATGGAGTTAGACAAGGAGATAGCTAAAGTTCACATTGTGAAAGAAATTGATCGGCAAAACCTGATCAAAGCTATACAAGATGACGAAAAGGAAATTGAATGTTTAGTTAAGAACTTCATTCAGTCAGAACATTTAAATCCAGAAATTATACAACAGCAACTTGCGTATGAACAGGCTGAACACGACAGGCTACTTGAAATCACTCGGCAAAATTATGATAATATTAAAAAGGCTGATGTTTTAAGAGCAATGGAAATGCTCATAGAAGAAGACTACTCAATGAGACATTCCAAGAAACATTATGAAGATTCTATGAACAATATGAAACAGAGCGTGCTCATACAAGATTTAGAAGTAGGTGAGAAATTGACAGAGTTATTAAATGCTAAAGATCAGTCACGCACTGTGTTAGTGGGACAACTTCTAGAAGATCAGGACATTCAAATGGCAATGGTTGCATCGCTGCTGGAAAAAACGGATGCCAGAACCTGGAGTCTTAACCAGGAAATATCGTTGGTTTCTTCACATTTAGCACGCCTCAGTGTTATTGAACAAGAAAAGAAGAAATTGCAAATAACTTATAATTATAATGAATTACTTCAACAGAGAATTCATTTGGTTACTTTGTTAGATGATCTTTTTGGTCAACAGAATAAAAGAAGAAAACAGCTTGTTGAAACTTTAAGAGAAATGGAAAGTGAAACAAATAAGTCTAATGATTTTTGGTTGAAAAATTATCAGAAGTTAATCAACTCAGCGCCAAGAACTTTATTGGACATAGGAAAAAGTTTGGACCCAGCATTTGCAAATTATCTCTTACAGGAAGGTGTCATACACTGTCTGCCGTTCTTGGTAAAATTCCTATTTTCTGGTGAATCGTTGATCAACATCACTCCGGAAGAGCTAAAGTTGAGTGGTGTCTCACTGGCCTGTGACAGAGAAGGTATTATTAGAGCAATACACTCTTATGTAGGAGCTAAAAGTCAGAATCACAACTTTGAAGCATCTTCTTCTGTTACACCAAATGCTCCATCTGATGTAGAACTGGCTGAAGAACAGAAATGTACTGGAGTGGTGACAACTAACCAGTCTGATGACACAGTGGAGGCAGAGTGTGTCATTTGTATGGATGCTAAGAGCGAAGTTGTATTTGTACCATGTGGACACATGTGTTGCTGCCAGCCATGTGCAAGCAAAGGAATGGAGAACTGTCCTATGTGCAGGAGTACCATAGAAAGGACAATCAAGGTTATGGTTGCATGATGATTGGACATGAAGGTAAATATGTTTGCAAATGTTAATACCAGTAATTTTATTCTTCAGTGTCATCATCATTTCTTATGGTATTATTTTGTACAGCCAGGAAAAGCAAGATGTGTACTTAATTTACCTATTTGTTTATTTCAGTATGCCAATCCACAGAGAAAAGAAGTAACAGAAGAATATACTCAGCATTTACTAAAACATTTTTAAACATTTCTGACCATTCTTCATGTGTAAGTAAAAATATCGATAGTCCTAATACTATCGGTAGTATCGCTAGTAATTGTTGTAAAACACACTTTTATAGCGATAGTATTGATAATATCAATAGTATCACAACTCAATACTATCAATACTATTGCTCTTCATCAATACTATTGCTCTTCATCAATACTATTGCTCTTCATCAATAGTATTACTCATGTCTGACTATTGATAGTATACCTAGTAAAATTCCAATACTATCGATAGCCCTATCGATATTGTTATACTAGTTTTCAAGGTCAACTATCAATAGATGAACTATCGATAGTTAGGCAACACTAATTCTTATAAAAGTATGAGTCATAAATATCACATGACTCATTGATACTTGACATAATTCTTGGAACACTCATATTGCACGTTTGCGTGACGTTTCTTATCTATGAGAATTATAAAAGTTCAATTAGTTAGTTACCTACCAATGAATTTCATAGAAACACATGAACAAAACTAAAATCAAATACTTAGTAAAACACAGAAAACTGTAGGACTCGCATATTTTTTACTGGAAATGGATGCTTAGAAGTTGAACTTGAAGTTACTCCTATGGCAGAATATATCTTTATAAATGTGATTTTATCAGGTGATTTGTTTTAATATATTTTCGTCTTTAAGTATTCGGTTTAATTTTAATAGGCATTTTGTGGCAAATTAAAAACACTGTGTTACTAGCGCCACCTGGCAACATTTTGCTGGCCTTACTACCATTTAAATGTAGGCACGACGACATATCAAGCAATTCATTTCCAGTATAAGCTGACTTTTCAATCATATGAAAAGCCTATGCAATGCGAGGTCAGCTAAAACTGAAAATGTACAGCTTGATATGTTGTTGTTTGTAACAAAAAAAAAGTAAAAAAAAGAATATGTTGCCATATAATTTTTTTGGGTCTCCCTTGTTTCATCGAAAAGAAATTGCCAAATTATCACTTCCCAAACAATTTTCCGCATAATATCATTTGCCAAATCAATACTTAGCAAATAAACTTTTCCACAAAAAATTGTAACCCAAATCTAATGTTAGGCAAGTGAACGTTTAAACAATAACTTGCTTACCATAAACTACTTTTACCAATTTTAATTAAGGGGGAAGCTCTAAGGTGGCCCGCGAAATTCAAATTTTCTTACGTTTTTTGCAATTTGCTGGTCAGTATTATGTTGTACGTTGATTAAAATATGATTCGCGGTCGTAACAAATATGTATTTACAGAATTATAATCATTAAAGTCATCAACACAACTCTCTAAGACCATGTAATCCCCAAATGTCAAGATTTCATGAAATAGTCATTCTTGGGGATTACATGGTCTTTCAGTTGGTTTAACATACTTTACGCAAAATAAAATAAGCCAAATATATAGTACCTTCGTCGTCGGGGAAATACCCTATTTCTGTCTGCCTATGATTTCAATGAGAGGTTTTCTTTTTGAGTATTAAAAAAAAAAATATTTCCAAGAACTCTGTAGATGACGTTGTACTGACTACGTTACTAGGTGCCGAAGCCAAAACGCTTGGAAAAAAATCATTGCGTCACGGCACATACGCTCGTTGACTGACACTTTCGTTTGCTTTCGTTTTACGATCTCAAAATTACATCCAAGTGAAATAATAAAAAAAATATGTGAAGTTCCGTTCCTTGCAGTAACTTACCAAGGTTAGCGCCATCTATCCAGCGACTAGGGAAGAGTTAAAAAAAAAAGGAAAATCCCTCATTGACCCTGTTTAATGATATGAGGTAAAGGTATTTGTATTCTCATTCGCTCGCTCTTGCATCCAATGTCGACGGGGCTTTTATTTGTGTGAAAGTAAAACCGAACCTCGGGGTGCCCTTCGCCTTCGCTCGCTCTTGCATCCTACGTCGCCTATCGACCGACCGCCACCATGCAATGTAATTAATAAAGTAATTATGTAAGTAAATGGCTTGGCTTATCCCATGCCTGTCATGTGTCATCCCATATGGCCATGGCTTATTTTAATTTAATTTAATATTTGAATTGTTTTTTTTTCTTTCGTATTTTCATTACGGACGCTTTTAACGTTCTGCATCGTTCTCACATGCATAATTTTTAACATGAATGATGATTGAAAAGAGTGTCCATGGAGTTTCTTGCCCGTTCTTCTGCATAGGTACCTACGCTTTGGAATGGGTACCAAATGAAAATGTGCGTACTAAAATCATTCCAAACATTGCATTGGTAGATATAAAAAACTAGACAAGTGCGAGTCGGACTCGCACACGAAGGGTTCCGTACCACAAGGCAAAACACCGAAAAAAGACACGTTTGTGGTATGGGAGCCCCCTTAAATATTTATTTTATTTTGTGTTTAGTATTTGTTGTTAAAGCGGCAACAGAAATACATAATTTGCGAAAATTTCAACTGTTTAGCTATCGCGGTTCTTGAGATACAGCGGACAGCGGACAGCGGACTTGACGGACAGACAGCGAAGTCTTAGTAATAGGGTTCCGTTTTTACCCTTTTGGTACGGAACCCTAAAAAGGTTGCTAAAATTTGTTTGGGTAGTGAAATTTTGGTAAAATCTTTTCGGCAAAACGGCAGGATCCCAATTTTTTCGCATTTACGCAATATAAGTTTCGGTCTATTTGTTTTAATTTATAAGGCATGAGTTTCCCTCAGATATTGTATTTAAAAATAATGATAGCCTTTTAGCCTTACTACACAAGTATGTTATTCATATATAAAGAAGACTGGACCCACAACATGCTATGTGTATACATATGGAATTAACTTGTTATTGTTATGTAAATACATACTAGTCACTGTAATTTAACGCATTAATTCGGTCAATCAGCGGGATAGCAGGTGTTGTTACATAAAATAATTCGTGTTTAAATTGTCAAAATATCTTGTAATATAGAACCTAAGCAGCTGCTGGCTGTGACTTTGTAATGAGAGTCAATCTAAAAGATTGTGCCTTCTAGTTGATGCCAGTGTCGGGGCTGGCATTGTTTCCATCGCTTTTCTACTAGAAATGTTCATGCAATGAACAAGTTTTAACATATTGATGCTTTTAAATGAAATAAAATACTACTACTACTTGCAAGGGCTGTGCCAATTGGATCATGAAAAAAAAACTAGTTTTAGCATATTATATTTTCGAACGTATCTTTGTCCATAAAACGCTCATTTATTCTAAATCTAAGTCATTATGTTATACTATCTATATATATAAAAGAAGAAACTGACTGACTGAATGAATGAATGACTGACTGACTGACTGACTGACATATCAACGCACAGCCGAAACTACTGGGTCTACGAATGTGAAATTTTGCACACGGCTTCCTTTTATAATGTAGGGGAGCACTAAGAAGGGGTTTTTGGAAATTCAACCTTTAAGGGGGTGAAAAGGGGGGATTTCGTTTGTATGAAAAATCTTATTCCTTGAGTTATTAAACTTGAAACTTGGCACAAATACTTATCTAAGTAAATTATTAAGTTTGGTATTTTTTTTTTTCTTAACTACCCCCTAAAAGGGGATTGGGGGGTGTCAAAGTTTGTATGGAAGAATTTTAACGGGCTGTCCGAATATCTCGAAACTCAGTATTTATACTTAAGACCAAAAATAGAGATAAACGTGTATCATGGTTTTCCAAAAATGTACCCCTAACGGGGTGAAAAGGGGTAGTTAATTTTACAGGGGAGGATTTAACTGCGTGGCTTGATTAACTCGAAAATTGGTACAAATAATCTTTGAGTCAAGTAATGAGCACATCCCAAAGGATTCTTCGAAATTCCACCCCTGTGGGGGTGAAAAGCGGGGATACAGTTTATATGAAAAATCTTATTCATTTGGTTAATAAACTTGAAACTTGGCACGAAAGTAAATTATGAAGATTGACACTTTTTGTTTTTCTAAACTACCCCCTAAAAGGGGATTGGGGGGTGTTAAAATTTGTATAGAAGAATTTTAACGGGCGGTCCGATTAACACGAAACTCGGTATTTATACTTAAGACCAAAAATAACATGTATCAGGGTTTTTCGAAAATGTACCCCTAACGGGGTGAAAAGGTGTAGTTAGTTTTAGGGTTTTTCAAAACTCGACTCCTACCAAGGTGGAAAAGGGTAATAAAGTTTAAGGGGTGGATTGCTGGGAAATATAGTAGGAAATGCTGTATCCACTAGCACATAGCGCCACCAGTGGTTCGCAGAGCACTGGCTCCAGCGAAAGAGCCAAAATGGTCTCCGACACATGACCCTTTGCACGACAACATCCTTGTGCCACAAAGGCTGAAAAGCCGAAACAGTTTTTTAAAGTGTGTCGTCAACTCACTGGTGAACCATGACAAGAAAGACTGAAACTGTGGCGAGACAGTCCTTCCTTACCCAAACCGTTCGTCCCACCCGCTGAAGACCTCCCACCTGGACATGAGTAACCTTGGGTAACCTGGAAGTCTTTAAACAGACTCCGGACGCAGGTTAGCTGAAGTAAGGAAAACCTGTTCAGGTGGAGATTCATAGACGACTCCGCCTTGGAGTGTAAATGTGGTGCTGTTCCACAAACGATGGGACACTTAATATCGTGTCCTGCATGTCCTGTCAGCTGCACGTTATAGGAACTGGTGGACGCTGGTAATGGCGCCAAACAAGTAACCGAATTCTGGGCCGAGTCCATTTAGATTGCTATCGACACGCTAAGAAGAAGAAGGGGTGGATTTTACTGCTTGCTTCCATTAACTCGAAAATGAGTAGGTATCGGTCTTTGAGTCAAGTTATGGGCACGTCATCCCAAACGATTTTTAAAAAATCCACCCTTGTTGGGGTGAAAAGCGAGGATCCTGTTTATTTGAAAAATCTGATTCCTTTGATCTACAAACTTAAAAATTGGCCCGAATACTTATTAATCTAAATAAATGATAAAGATCATAAACATACATATTCGAAATTTTTTGAGGAAAGTACGAAATACACGCGGACGAAGTCGCGGGCAAAGTGCTAGTTATTAATATATAGTAATCTATTATTATATCGGAAACGCTTTTTATATTATTAAGTTTTATTGGTTGTATATTTTAAAAGTATTGTTTTTTTAGCCAAAGCACGTTATTATATACTGTATAAACAAAATTAGTTGTAAGCATGTCGTACATAGTATAGTCGATGCAAATCACTAGCGCACGTCAGTTCACTTTTATGTCACTTACATAATGACAAGCGCCCGTGAAATGCATCAACTATAGTATGTTCATAATGTACCGTATATTGGATAAACATTGCAGTTACTGGCAATAATATGCAAATAATAAGAGTTAAGTGTAAGGTCAATACAATGAGTAATTTAGATGAGTTAGATATAAACTCTTCCAATAAGCGGTAAAGACTAATTATTATAATAAACATGCTAACATAGTTGTTTAAAAATACACATAAATAACTGTAAAGGTTTCCCAAATTATATTAAAAACATCCATTTATCCATATTGCCATTTAGTAGTAGAAAATATTTGGTTATTTAATGGATTTATGTTTATCATTTTAGTACATAAATATATAAATTAAGGTATCATCATACTCACAAGGGGTAACAGAACATAAGAGTACCTATTGTTATGAAATATATTGGAACAAGTTAAGACTACATAATAGCAATAACATTAATATAAGATTTGTTACAATAATGCACATATATTGGCAGTTGAGTGTATCATTTACCAGCAGGATGCATTATTACATACAACTTTTGTGAGGAGTTAAAAGAGCGGTGTCGGTGACCCGTACATAATATGACTCTTTTTTTATAAAAATAGCTTTCAAAGTTTTCAAATAAACGTACTGGAGACAATTATTGTATAAAACGTATAGTAGAACTGGGGATGCCAACATTTTTTTTTAAGAAAAAAAGTTCATCGGATTTCAGAGGGGGTAATACTTACTTAATGTTTTTTTAAACGGCGTTTTTTTTTTGTATGTTTTGCTTAAAATAACAATTTGCTGTATGCTGAAGTGGTAGGAAATCATTCAATTTAATTCAAAGACAGAGTCAAAGAGAGTCAGAGTCTTAAATAGAGTATTTTACCGCATTCTATAGCTTTTGTAGATTAAAAAAGACTTATATGCGAAGAAGAGCTCAATACAATACTCTATTTATTGAAGTACGGTTGGCAACCTTAACTGGAATTATCCGGAATTTTTCCGGTTGTGACTCGATTCCACAACTACCCGACAGATGGCGTAAGTGAGACTAATATTCACATTACAAATTGCCTAAGCGAAACCGGGCAAACAGGACCTTTCAAAATTAAACCAATACATCGGAACTGACCAAAATATCGGATTTACATTTTGCAATGAACTTCCTATATTTAAGTTATTGTTTTTCTGATTGTTGATCAAATAAGCTATACCTATGGAAAGTGCAATAGATGCTTTAGATAACGGAATTTACATTGTTGAGACTAAGATAGTCATATCATACCTAGTTAGTAATTATATCATTGTACTTCAGCGAATCCGAAGACGTGGCGATATGACAATCTTAGTTAGAAATATGTAGATACCTTTACCTATGTCTAATAGTATGTTAGTGGCGCCGATTCTATTGTTCACAAACTAAACTAAATTTAAGTTCAGTGCATCTTTCTCTTTCTATTTCATTAAGAAAAGGACAAGATAAATATTAGTTTAGTCCTGTCAAATTAGTCAGCGCCTGACGTAAATTGACGTATTTTTAATAGCCACTTTTTTAATCTCGTCTAAAGTTGTCTATGGAGTATCTTAATTTGACAGGACTAAACTAATATTTATCTTCTGTCCTTTTCTTAATGAAATAGAAAGAAAAAGATGCATGAACTTAAATTTAGTTTAGTTTGTGAACAAACAGAATCGACGCCAGTATCTACCTATTATTTTAGTTTAGTTTTTAATTTTGATGCCATATGTTACTATGAGATGTCATTTGAATAATTTGATTTACGAAATCAGACTGAAGCTGATCATTTTGTTTGATGTATAAAACAGTTTTCTTTTTTAGCTTTTATCTAAATATTAGTATTGTAGTCTTTAAAGTAATATCTACTGCGTACATTACACTATCTGGCCGTAAATATGGCACATCAAGTTTCAGAAAAAAAAAAATACAACCGAATTATGAACCTTCTCCTTTTTTTGATATCGGTTAAAAAGTTATTAGCTTTGTTGAGCGTTGTCTCTGTCGCTTATTTCTGTGTGATACCCTCTTTCTAAAGCTCGATGTGTCATGCTTAGCGCTTGTTCTCACGAACGCAAAAATATCGCGACGGGATTTTATCGCGCACTGGATTTTCAACTCTCGGTGGAAGTCGAGCGTTAAGAATCCAACAGAGGGCATTAAAGCGCGTCAAAAAAAATACAATTTTGGATTTTCAACTCTCGGCGCTATACAGAGCGTTGAAAATCGATAGCGCGAAAAAAACGACGCGAGATTAATATCCCGGGCGATCTTGGACTTACGGCCAGGTACTGTACATATTATATTTACCCACCATTTTCAATTTAATCTTTTGAAATTGTTCACTAAATGCTTTGAGTGTGTTGTTTGATATTTCGAATCGGCACACAATATTATTGCAGTGGTTTGTTAAGGATGTACCTAAAGCATGCCTGTCACGTGATTGATATTGAACACCTGATATTCACGCGGATACGTTTTTATACGTGCTGTGAAATTATTTTCCTACTTTTTGAATTGTTAACACTTATTTATGAAAAATATATAAGTTATAGCACACACAGCTTTTTTTCATTCTTTTTTAAAATAATTTATACCTACCCTAACTTCCGTTTATTAATTTTTATCGATAGCAGAAATTTCAATGTTAGACTATAAACTCTCGAATGTTTTCCTAGTTCCTTTACATTCCTTTACGTTGTAAAGTGCGGCAATTCGTGGATCTTTGACAGTCGTTACGGGTCGTCAGAAGCCTAAAAGTTTGACAACCAGGCTTACCAAGGGGTATCGTATTACCCAGTAACTGGGATAAGGAAGAAGGAAGGCCAGACCACAGAGTAGGTTTTGATAGACTGAAAGGCCAGACAGGCAGTCGCTCCATGTAAAATACTGGTATTCAGTTGCATCCGGATAGACTGGAAGCCGACACCAACATAAATATGTAGTTGGGAAAAGGCTAGGCAGATGATGATTGTAAAGTGAATAATTATTGATTACCTACCTACTGTAGGTGTTCCCAAAATACGGGCAACCGGCGACGTTTGTCTTCAGTAAAAATATCTAAATATTAAATCAGTTTCGACAGTTCGCGACAGTATCAAGTTGATACGAGCATTAGATTTATCTGGAAACCCGAGTGCTCTTACATAATAGCCCTTTGTTACATGCGACGCGACCTATAATAATGGAGTTTACACGCAAATAGCAATTACGGCGAAGCCTTTCATGTCAACCCTCATTCCCTTCAGAAACATGAAGGCAATTTTCTAATAAAGGTAAAGAGCTGTTCCAAAATATTTTGCAAGATGTTATTATTAGATACCTACCTTTTACACTGAATTATACCTTGGAATCAGAATACGCGCGCGGGCATAGCTGTATTTCAATCGTCACACTCGGATGTTATTTAGGTACGCAACTGGCAAGTGCCATCTAAGGATCAGTTCAAAAAATCCCTAGAGCACCTTTTTAGTGAAGAAAAAACATTTTGCTTACGTCAATATTTTCTGTTTGCCGACGAATTTTGGCACGAAGGTTTGATGGCAGTTTCCTACGAGTCAACAGAGGTAGAATAAATAATGGCCACATTTTTATTCAGCTCATGTCCTGCTGATGGCGTCAACAACGCAGTGTCGAAGCGGCGGGGGGTAGGTGTTGTTTTATATAGGTAAGTGGAGGGAAAACACACACTGAAATACAATTGCGGCTATTATTTTTTAGAGGAAAACCAAACGCTTTTTTCTGCTTTCCTAAGAATTCGGAAAGAAAAGCAATGAGTAGATAGACCATGTCGATTTGAAAGTTAGTTACTTATTTAGCAAATAAAGTAGCTGGTCATAAATATTTAAAGCAGTTGGGATGTATCTAACCTTGTGCTCAAGAATGAATTTGTTCAGCAGCGTGTCGGAGTAATTTTATGTAAATAAGCTCTCTTACTTATAATAATAATATTAAGGAGTAGCGAGTATCTAAGGCGTAGCGTTCGCATGTGCTCGTAATCTAAACGTCAGTCTCGAAATATGAGCCGAACCGAGGAAATTGAATCGAAGCAGCTTACGTACCAATATCAGTAATGAAACCGAAACCGGAAGTGTAGCGCACTTTTCTCCCCGCATCCACCGAATGTTTATGATTTTGTTGATAACGCACGTGCGTATAGCGCAACACGTACGTGATCTGTCACAAACCATGGTAAGTTTAATATTGCGAGGTATAGTATTTATTTCAATATAGTATTTCATTGTTCGGAGTATCAATCACACCGAAACTTGGCGAGGACAGAATAATAGAAATTAATTTGTTACCTGGAAATGTGAACAGCGTAATTGTATTTCGCGTATTAGTTCACCATCAACAAACAAGACCACCATTTACCGCTACCATTTTCAGCATTTAGCCTTCAGCCCTGTACCTACGTGATCATAATCTTGTGATTACACAATCTTGGTGAATAGCGTCCCGTACATCCTGCTAATATTATATTATAAATGTGAAGGTTTCTAAAGATGTTTGTTACTCAATCACGCGTAAACCGTTGAAAAGATTTAGATGAAATTTGGTGTAGAGATAGTTTGAGTCCCGGGAAAAGACAGGATAGTTTTTATCCCGATATTCCCACGGGATCGAAACTTACGCGGGTGAAACCGCGGGTCGCTGTTAGTTTTTTCATATATTGCTCTACGCTTCGTAGCACCGTAGCACGCGTAGACATGTAGCGCGTAGCAATATTTTTCAAATTGTTACGCTTATTTTTGGATTTGATTGTAGTAGAATTACAATGAGAGTTTTATAAAAGGTATATAGGTACTATATTACCCGTTGGATGCGACAAGCGCAAAACCGGTCGCAGTGGAGGTGCTTGGGGGCGGGGGAGGCCTATGTCCAGCAGTGGACGTCTTTCGGCTGAAATGATGATGATGATATACTATACCTATTAAGATGTAAAAAAATAAATAAGAATAAACATGTTACACAACTTGTCTTAGCTACTTACACTTATGCTTAAAAGTACTTAAATCAGATAAAATTTATATCAAATTATTTGCATCTACTGCCGAACTAGGTTTATGGCTATAAACCTCTGTTTCAACACGCAGCACCTTAAGCCCTCTCACTGCATATGCAAGTATGAGCTTACGAACAAAGGAAAACAGTTAAATCCATACTAATATTATAAATTCGAAAGTAACTCTGTCTGCCTGTCTGTATGTTAGAGAAATAGATTTCATCCCGAAGAAAGCCATAGGATAGTTTTTATCGACATACCTCGCGGGCGAAGCCGCGGGCGGAGGCTAGTATTAAAATATGAACTTAATTACTTTAAAAGAATGAAAGAGTTGCTGTCCTCTAGGTGTGTAAGACGAAGAAGGTGAAATAGTTTTAGCTAGTGATTTATGAATGGTGTTGTCCATAGGTTTACAAAGCCGACAATCAGTTGTATCACTACTTTACGATGGTCAGTATATTTTCAGTTTGATCGTATGTTCCATTGTTCCAAAGTCACAGAGATACTGAATTCTTCATCCTTAATTTATTCATACAGTACATTTCAAAAATCTTATTAACTTTTTCATCATAATTATAAATAGGGCCCAAACATGGGTAAAATCTACGAATAAAAGCTGTTTAAGAGTGTAATTACCTCTTGAATAGCGGGAAACCTTTCCGCCATGTTAACACCGTTGGATTGTACTCCATACATGCTGTTTTGAAATGATACTTAACACAAACAGTTGGCGTACAGTCAGCTGCTCACAGTATTCATAAAGAATTGTGGTAGAGTAACGAAAAGGCTTAATTAAAAGTAACCGGCTTTAATCCAATGTCCTTTACGGGTGTTCCGATAAAGTCAACAGCGGGTATCTAAAGTCTTTTGGACACGATATATTGTGCTCTACTAAGCCGGGTTCACAGGGACTAGGATATTACTTCTTGGAGATAGGTGTCGCAGCAAAGGAATACGACCCTTACACCTTTGGCATAAGGGGTTTTCGCTTGGCCTTATATTAAGCAACTACGGAATTTCCCATTGGTGACCAATGGATTGAAATATAATTTTAATACATATATAAAGTTTCTGTTTTATCTGGTTTATTCCCGACTGTCGTAATATCAAAGATATTCCAGTAACGTGGGTTCGGTGTTTGACTTAGAAATAACTTTATGAGTAAACCTCCGTCCCCTGTAGATATAGGTAAGTAGCTGGTACCTTGTGGTCTCCCTGAAAGCTTTTATGACATGGTTCCACACAAGGGTCGTCACGTTCTCGATATACCGAGAGATTACTAGTGTCAATTTGCTGAAACAATTAACTATGTAGGTAACCGCTACAAGTAAGTAGTTTGTTAGAGGACATTACGACTTCCAAATATATTTTTCACACCACCTGCTCGAAAATGTCAAATTATATGTCAAGCAACCTTAACCTAAAGTGAGTCATTAGTGGCCGGGGGCACAGCCGGTCAATAATGTTGTACTGGATTTCATTATGACCCGCTGGTCAATAATGTGATTTGAATTTGGAATCTCACATGCTCAGCTAAATTGGCAGTATAGTACTAACAAACACCCTTTGGTGCCAGAAAGAGGAAAGCTATTCTCGATACCCTTACTACGCGTGGATGATATTCTCGATTTCCTACAAAATCATAACGACTGCTTCTTCATATCGTTGCCATGTTTTCGAAGACATAATATTGTAAGAATAATTAGATAACTACGAACCATTTTTTAAAAGGAATGGAATAACCTTAAAACTGGCATTAATAATAACAAATACCGTACCGCGCCGTAATACCGTAATAGTAATTGGCTGTAACATTAGTTAATTTATTTTAAGTAAACTGCGCAAAGATTGCTGTGGATTTTGTGAATAAATAAATAAACAATAAAACATAAACTACAGTCGATTTATCACATTTTATCAAAAATACTATATTTTCACGAGTGTCTCCAATGACCTTCTAAATTCAAAATGCATACAGCCAATCATCCAAAACCATTCTACCAGCCCTGTATAAAGCTTAGTTTACACAAACGCCACTTCCATGAGATGAGAGTGATATCAATAGACACACACGACAAAACCGTAGAAGAGACTTTTTTTTTGAAAATCGAATTGATCGTGTCTTGGCTACTTATTGGTAGACGCACTAAAGGCGCGAACTTCCGGCATTTAAACTTTAAATTTATCAACAAAGTATTATAAAATGTCGAGTGATGAAAGTGATTGTACTCCTGAATTCATTACAACCGAAGCTAATAATATTTCCAATGATTTACTGCCGGAAAAGTCAAAGGAAACTTATATAAAAGCCTACGACAATTTCCAAAAATGGAAAAGTACGAAAGGCGTCAAGTCCATTTCGGAACCAGTTCTATTTTGTTTTTCGAACTATGGCTATTATTTTCTCACAGTAGGTGTAAAAAGTAGAGTATCCTCCTCTGGGCTAAAGGTGTCTTTGCCTTGGGCTAGCTTGAATCCCTCGCTGCATTCAGGATTCTTGTATTAACTCCCTCGCTTCGCTCGTGAGTTAGATCCCGAATCCTTCATTGCGCTCGAGATTCAATATGACGCCCGTGACATAAGACACAACTTTAGCCCCTCGGTGCATAATCTACTATAAAGGCTTTTCTAGATAATAGATTACAAGAAGAGTTGATGTTTGTATATGAAGTTACCTAAATATATCGTCACAGAAAATAAATAAAATAAAAATAGGAACCTTACCTAGGTGTTAGATTTTTACTAACACACTATCAATGGGTAGTTCTTCGAAATTTGATTCTTTGACTGATCCATATGGCCAAAATTTAATTTCACTTTCAGCTCTGTAACACATGTTCATATGAAAATAGGTATACCAAATAACATATATTTGAATGAGGGACTCGTTTTTATAAAGTAGTTTTCAAGATATTAATTTTGTGCCCAGATGAATCAGAATGTGTTACATATTAATCAGAAACAGAAATAAAAAGTAATAAATACACCGTTAGTTATGAATGTAAATTCTAAACAATAATTATTAATTCTTAAATAGGACTAAGACATATCAAAAGTATCATATTTAGAACAAGGTTATACTCCTGTCATTTTTTTATTATTCAAAAGGTTATAGCTAAGTAAATAATAATAAATAAGATTAAAACTACTGACTTGTACACGGTCAAAAATTGGACAAGGAGAATTACGCAACAAAAGCGCTCCTATCGTGCTGGAGAGGGGAAAAACTAATTTATTTTATTATTCATATTGGGTTTTGACCATACGAATCAGGCACAGATGAATCAGGATTTTGCCTACAATCATGCATAACTCATCGTACATACAGACTTCATTATTTTCATTTTTCTACACGAATCTATAACCCAAAAGCATCACACGAAACACAGATTGAAGTTTTAAAACAATAAAATAAATTTTATAAAGTAGGCATTGTAATCAGGATGCCACCTGAACCAAACACAGATGAATCAGGTATTTTCCTTCGTAACACCGGATCTAAGCCAACCAGCCGCACGTCCACCTTCTAGGTCGTCCGTTGCACGACTGGCTTCCCCCCGCGCTGGAAGCCAGACTCTCATTATTATTACCCGACCAAGTACGGTCAAGCGCAGCTTACGCCACATTAATCAGTATTATACGCCGGACACTTCTTTTTTACTTATTTATAAACAGACTAACGTAGTTATAACTAATACACATTTTTTTTGTAAGAGTACAATTCATTTCCTTTCGATATAATTATAATTTATATTGATGTATCAAAGGGAAAATGCGACATCGATCATTTTGTTCCGGAAAATGGCAAACGGACGCGCTATATGAATCAGAAGAACGACCTTCAAATATTTTTATTTTGTACATAGACAGCAATTATTAAAAAAAAATCATTTGTCCCAGTAAGGGATAAACCTAAACTGTACAAAAAAAAATATTACATGCCGTTTTTTTAGTTGGTTACAGAAATATACCCACAGACATCGAAAATTTTGTCCCTGAAGAATTACCCCAATAGCAATGGCTTGCATTTTGACAGTTCAATAATATACATTGCGTTATTTATGTTGCCGAGCGGACACATTTTTCGACCATATGAAGCAATGCATTAGCAATATCCTTCAAAATGATTCAGATTGATACTGTGTAACGCGATTAGGGTGCTGGACCCCACACTAGAATTCCCTGTGTCGTGGGGTCCAGTCTCTTCCCAAGTAAGAAAAAAAAAAGTTTTTTGGAAATTCCATTTCGCAAACACAACGTCCACGAAATACCATGATTAACATTCTCCTCCGCAACTAAATTAATCATGTCGCCGCTGCTCGCTAATACCAACATACATCAACATGCGGTAATTATCAGGCAGGATGCAATCAAATGGCAATCGTAGCTGAATATATTTGGGCTTAGCTGGCTAAAGAGATTACGTCTCAGTCCTAATATAACTTCGATTTGCATGTAAATGAAGCTTGTTAATTCCAGTGTAGTACAGAATTTGCGCCCGGTCTGTTTTGGTTTTACCAAATATGGGTAATTTCTGGCAAGAATGTTGTCTTTTTCTTCAATAGAAAATATAATTTGTTTTTAATGAGGTACCTAGTTTTGTCCAGCAATAAACCCCTTACCGTAACGAACTTATAACTTTTGTTATTCACCACAGAATATAGGTACCTACACTTGCAACTTCGGTCGGTGTTCCACCACATTTTTATACTTAAAAAGTATATTCCACAACGGCTGTCCTTGATGGCGGACGGAACGACAACCATGTCAATTTTCCCAGCACTCTACTCTAAGTGATACCTAAGATATGTAGTTATCAAGCTTTATTTACTTACTAACAAAATTGTTACTATATTATTATTCAAATTCAATTTCAAATATTACCTATATATGTAGGTACCTATACTTAGGTTAAGGTATGTATCTATGGGACTTTGTTACCTGAAAATAAATGGTTTATTATTATTTAATCAAATTGGTGATAAACAAAAATAAACATGATTTGTTTATTTTTTGTTGATCACCAATTTGATTAAGTACTACATACCTTGTCAAACTAATAAATTACTAATAATTTCATATTACAATATTATTTATACAAATGAATGAATAAGCCGTTAAAAACATTAACAGAAATAAATGAATGAGAGCATGACTTTCTGACACATCAATAGACTGACTTACCTACGACCTAACATTAAGTACCTACAGTCAGCCACAAAAGTCGATTAAGGCTGCGTCCTCCTAACTAAATATGATCGTCGTGCTGGTACGCGATCGTTGAGCTCTTTTATTTAACCGACTTCAAAAAAGGAGGAGGTTTCTCAATTCGACCGTATATTTTTTTTATGAATAAATGACATACTCACGCGATCAATCAAGCCATGTTCGTATATGTCATAATTCATACAAGCGACCAAGTCGACGTACGACGATTACTTTTGGTTAGGTGCGGGATAAGGCTTATTTTTTTTTAATCTTAAGAATTGACCTAAGTATTACGTAAAATTGGAACAGAAAGAAAATTAACTCTTAGCTATATGAAATGCTGAAGTATCGAATAATGCTGTGTTCAATTAGATTATATGTAAAAGTATCAGTGTCAGTTGAAATATCTAAAAATATTGATGATTAACCCGTAAATATTATGCTTGAATTTAACAGCATGATTTCTCTTTGAAAGAAAATTAAAAAGGATACAAAAAATAATAATATCCTCATGAGCCGTCATGAGAGTGAAGTGTTTCAGGCCTTCAGCATATCCGCTCTTGTAGTATGCGTAATTTAATTTGTCAAGAGATGGAAGAATATTATTACCCGTCGTTCTCTCCAGTCGCTTCGAGACTACCTACACCGCCTTTTTTGCATAGTATACTTCTTTTATAAATTGCAGTGTGTTATAAAATATGAGGTATAAGTAGGTATATTCTTTTATTTCGGGAGTGTATTAAACAAAAGCGTTTTTAACGCAGAATATAAAGCTTGGTAGGTATGGTAAAAACAAATGCGCTAAGGTAGCGAAATTCAATTTTTGCAATTTACAGGCCAGTGTCAGGTTGTATTTTGATTAAAATATGTTTCGCGACCGTAACAAATATGGCTTTACAGAATTATAATCATGCAATACAAATCCTTAAAATTAAGTTAGAATTAGCCTCAAATGTCATGATTTTATGAAATTATAAGTAGTCATTCAATGAAATTAGAGAGTTATATTGATGATTTTTATGATTATAATTCTACATACTTAAATAAATATTCTTCTGTATAAATAAATATTGGTTACGGCCGCGAAGTTTTTTGCAAATTGCAAAAAACGTAAGAAATTTTGAATTCCGTGGGCTACCCACCACCACACCACAGATTACTTACTAACCCTGACGCTTTTCGCCTCAAGCATATTGTTAGTTGGTTACGGTCCACAATGTAAACAATTCTATTACGGGTCTAAAAAGGTGTAGGAAAACATAGCAAAGAACCCGAAACGTTAATCATTCCTAGAGTGTGTAGTTCCGTGAGAAGGCCGATAGGTAGCGCCACAGCCCACGGCTCCCTTCAGGAATGTAGTGAGGACCACATTGGATAGATAAATGTACAGGAACGTTTAGAAACACGTATGTTTTGTTTAATAAATGGAAGATCAAGGACTGATCAAACTGTGGTGAATCCCGTGTAGGATGCGGGAAGCGATTACGCGTGTCGATTGTTCTAATGATTACGAAGTCAAGTGATAATTCGCGCCATTGTTGACTGAAACTTGATCGAGATTATTCCCAGTGTTTGGGTTCTTTGTATAGGCGGCTAACATCTGTAATCTGCTAAGAAAGTGTAAAGTCGACAGCCCGCCTCAACCGTCTAAACGTGACACTGCGCTGCGCGCTGGCAGAATAGTCGATATCGGCTCAACTGGCAAGAAAAAAATGTTGACATAACCAAAAAATCGAAGACATGTGACATCTACGAACCCGCACTGGGCCCGCGTGGTTGATTACGGCCCACTCCCTCTCATAGGAGAGGAGGCCTGTGTCCCAGCAGTGGGAACATTGTAGGCTGATTATGATTATGAGTCTTACAATATCCGTGGTCTTACATAATCGGTTCGAGCAAATTGTATCCCGTGTCCCGCGCGGGATTTGCCTCAGATTTGCCAGAGCCTAAAATTAGGTTGGGTTCGTTGCATTTTATTTCAACTCACCAAACACCGATGCCGATAGTCACATATTATGAGACACGTGTGGCATCTACTTGTGTTACGTTTTATGTAGGTAGTTATAGTTACCTATAAGTTACTGCCAGACCAGATGTGTAGTAGGTAATAATAATAATAGATAATTAGATAATTATTAGTTGTAGATGCTCAGTGTTGGCATCTACCTATGTATTTACAGTAGGCATAGGTGTCGCAGCCAACTGGGTACATTAGCCGTTTAGGCGAGCACTACTTCCAAAGGCCAGGCGGTTAACGCATGGCCTTGGAAGTAGTGCTCGCCTCGCTTCGCTCTCTTTGCTTGCACGCGGTTGATCACATACCTAACCTACCTTTTTTTTTTTTTTTTTACGTGGAGAATTGCTCATGCATTCTGCACTACCACGGGGAGATAGTGCAGTTATGTGGGACTCTAACCCACTAAAACTCCACGGTGTCCTCTGCCGCTTATGGCGGGAACACGGGCACGCGTTAGCACTCATCCGTGAACCCGCCGCGGCTGTCCGTCACCGGACCCTCCTCCGGGGAGTACTCCCCATCACTGGCGCACCAGAACACATAGCACGCCGTGACCACCCCAGGGACCAAACTAGCACATGGGCGCCAGACGACCCCGTCTCTGCCACCCTTGGTCCCCCTGCGACGGGTCAGGTAATTGGCCCCGCCGCCTGCCAATTTTCGGCCGCAGAGGATAGGGAGAGTGGCCAACGTCATACTAACACTCCTCTTCCCCTGCGGCCCGACCGCGTCCGCCATCGAACGGTGGCGACCCCGTCAAGGCCGCGGAAGGTAGGGAGAGCGGCGCACCGTAATATCGGCACTCCTCTCCCGCCGCGGCCTCCAACCCTCAGCCGCGATGCCTCCGATACGACATCGCGGCCCGCCTCAGTTGCGATGTCGCCCAAGCGGCACCGCAACCTACATTTTGGCCGCTACGTCGTCGGCTTGTCGGCAAAAGCCCTGACGAGCGGCTCCTCGGGTTCCTCTTCGCTTCACCGTGGGTGTCCAAGCCACGGCTACTGAGCCCCCCCGCCTCGACAATGCGGGAACCCACCGGGGGGGTATACCTAACCTACCTTTTTTTTTTTTTTTTTTTTTTTTTTTTTTTTTTTTTTTTTTTGTTCCGGGGTGGAAAATCCTCATGGATGTCCGCCGCCCTGGGGTGGGCGGCGGGGTCTGTCAGACTCTTACTGACTAAAAACCACCCCGGTGTTCCGTCCCACACCTACGCCGGGGGTCGCGGGAACGTACGATCCTTCCGCAACCCCCGACTGATACCTAACCTACCTAACCTAACCCATTTGGTCGGGGTGCCCTGGCTTAGTTACTGCGACCAATTCGGTTCTCGCGTGATTGGTTGCAGTTCCAACGTAATCATTCTGGCCGTTAGTTGAGCGGCCGCCGTTTAGTTAAAAGGCTAGGCGGTTAACTAAACGGCTAATTAAACCAGTTGGCTGCAACATAGGTATTTAATTGATAAAAACCTTTTTCAGAAAACTTAAAACGAATATCTACAGTCCTTTCAGTTTTCACAGTTATATTACCTCTGGCAGCTGCAACCCAACTTCAAACTTATTACAACACAAATAAAGATCACAATGATTCTGAAAGACTTGACAGTTGCAGCAATCCAACAGTAACCTTATTGTCACGAGATTAAAAATCACTGTAATATTGACAATGATCATAGATATACAGGGTGTGTCGTAAATAGTGGTCCAGAGTAAAGGAGTCGATACACTGTATTCTTATGTATCACATACCGAATTTTTAACCATTTTCAGTTAAGGGTTTCCAAAAAAAAAAGTTGTTTATAAAATTTCTGTACCTTGCTTCACGAATTTGGCTGTAATTTCCACAAATATCAATATTTTTTAATTCTGTTTTTTATTATAACTCTTAAATATGTGTACTATGATATCCAAACCCTTTTTTATTTTTTAAGGTCACAGGTATTTTATTAAATTAATTTGTTTTTTCGTAGACCCTTATCTGAAAATGGTTATTATTTAGGTATGTGATACTAAGAATACAGTGTATCGACTCCTTTTCTCTGGACCAATATTTACGACACACCCTGTATAATTATGCAAAGTATATGCAAAATCAGAGGTAATAAAATGTCTGTAAATAGATTGTAATCTAGACAGCTGGACCACTTTCTAATTTAAAAGAGAATTTTGTTTGAGTGTGGTGTTGCAGAGTTTCGGGTATCAAAATACATTATAATGAATATGAATTACCAAAGCCAATAAAACTTCTGCGATTTGGTCCGAAACAAATATTTAAATAATCCTTTTAACTAATTCTAAAACATTTGTAAAGTTTTCTCTACAAATTCAGGACCCTTGCTTATGTGAGCTTAGTTACTACAAAATTATACAGTTACGATAATTTTCATGTTTATACAGCGTAATGTAGAGTTTATGTTATATTCTTAGGTATACATGTGTATTAAATTCTGCGAACTGGGTAGATTGAAATGTTGTTTCTTGGTTGAAGGACACTCATTAGTACGTAGTTCTGTAATTCTGTTGCCTCCCGGGGCTTCCCTTGTTGTGAGATTAGTGAAAATACCGACGTCGTATTTCTGTACCTATGTAGGTATATATGTTTCAGTTTTAATCAAAACGTGTATGATATTTGAAACAATTGGCTTGATAATGCTGATAAACATAATTATCGGAATGTAAAGTAGGTATTAGCTACTCATAGATTTGGAAAGTAGGTACCTGGTAGGTACTTACTTAATTGATTGATTAAACATTGCTATGTTAATGACGGAGACCATATATTTACTGATCACTATCACTACATATTATAAAACCAAGTCCCGCGCCGCCGTGTCTATCTGTCTGTTTGAAATTTGTGTAAATTGGCTGAAATATGACGATGATTGTCGAAGAGGTCGGAAAAAATCATGCCGGCCTTGTGATGAATTTGTAAACACCATCCGTGTGTCAAATTTTATCCATTGTATAAGAGGCGCACGCCAGTACCGATCCAGTAGTTCCTGAGATTACTTAAGCGCGTTCAACCAAACAAACAAGCTCTTCAGCTTTATATTTAATAAGTATTAATACAGATAAAGTAAGGACACTAACACATAGATAATCTAGATTCTAGGTTATCCTAGAATCTAGGTTATCTATGTGTTAATCTAGGTCCTAGATTAACACAAAGGGTATTTTATATCCCGATAGTACGTTCCCGTGGGATATATGCCGACATCCCCTCGGGCGAAGCCGCGGGTAAAACCTAGTAAAATATAATAATAAACATGCACATAATATGACTTGACTTGGGTTATGTACTTAGGACTTCTAGCGATACAAAATTGGAATCCTTTTCGCGAAATACTGGCTTTGTGTTTTGCAGGCCTAGGGTTTCTAGATATCTACATATTAAGTTAATATAAGCGTATTTATTCTGTAACGGTAGATCTACTATCATCCCAATTCATTTGGGGTCGGCGCAACATGTCTTTTTCTTCCATACTTCTCTATTAGTCGTCAACTCGGTTGTCACCCCCTTTCTAACCATATCAACATTCACACAGTCAATCCATAAAATATATATACTTCTATACAATATCACTGTAATTTGGGACCTCTGCATAACGGAGTAAATCTTTATTCAACTTCATAAAAGACGAGGGGTTTGCTGTTCACAATTAGCCCAAGATATTTCTTACATCATCATCATCATCTGCCTAGCCTGTTCCCAACTATGTTGGGGTCGGCTTCCAGTCTAACCGGCTGCAGCTGAATACCAGTATTTTACATGGAGCGACTGCCTATCTGACCTCCACAACCCAGTTACTGGGTAATACGATAAATACTTAAGATATTTCTTACATCATCATCATCTGCCTAGCCTGTTCCCAATTATGTTGAGGTCGGCTTCCAGTCTAACCGGCTGCAGCTGAATACCAGTATTTTACATGGAGCGCCTATCTGACCTCCACAACCCAGTTACTGGGTAATACGATAAATACCCAAGATATTTCTTACATATCATGAGTAAATTTTGTAAGCGGGATCTCGACTACTACATAATCATGTCAGTGTCAAGTAAACGATTTATATTTAACTTTTCCATTTCTGGTTGAATGGTACAAAACAAACATGAACCTGCACAAAGACTGTGTGTATTAATAAAATAATAAACAATTTTACTTGCTAATGGCTGTTTAATAATTATCATAATCTTAGCCAAAGCCACTAAGTATGTACAGCACATCAGTGGAAACTGCACTACACAAATCGCTCTTACTGTTACGACATTATGTCAATGTTAATTTGCTTACTGGTGAGCGGTGGACTATACATACGAACATTAACGTGTAGTAAGTAGGTAGGTACTATCTTGTTTATGTTTGTGTTGTTTATGCTTGTCGTTAATTAAGTAATTAATTAATTCCGGCCGCAGTTACGCTCGCGCGGGATATGGATCGTCGTGAAATATATGTCACCTGTTAACAAACTTTTTTAGTGCCACATGAGATTAACGTTTCTGTTTTATTAAATTAGTTACAAATATAGGATTGAATCTTGAAAGTGTAAATATCCTTTGCTATTCACTTCCTGTTCCATCCTTAGTAACTAGGTACAACATAAGAAAAGACCACCCCTGACCTCCCCGAACGGTAGGTAAGGCAGGGGAAAACATCTGCCTTAAATTTGTGTAAAAAATACCTAGCGAAATGTGGGGGTACTAATACCTAATACTAAGTAACACATAGTACCCCCACATTTCGCTAGGTATTTTTAAGTCGCATTTAATACGGTGCGAGTCGATTGCCATCACCGGGCAGCAGCCCGGAGTCTGAAGTATTTTTCTTGATATACCTACCGCACTGAGATCGGGATGTAATAGGGAATCGAACCCGGACCTCATGTTCAGCAGTGGCGCTTGCGATCACTAAACCAACGAGGCCTAGGTAATTAGGTATACACTACACTACCGACAACAAAAAAAAAAAAAAAAAAAACTGGCCAAGTGCGAGTCGGACTCGCACACGAAGGGTTCCGTACCACAAGGCAAAAACGCCGAAAAAAAAAAAATCGCGTTTGTTGTATGGGAGCCCCCCTTAAATATTTGTTTTATTTTGTTTTTAGTATTTGTTGTTATAGCGGCAACAGAAATACATATTTTGTGAAAATTTCAACTGTCTAGCTACCGCGGTTCTTCAGATACAGCCTGGTGACAGACAGACGGACGGACGGACGGACAGCGAAGTCTTAGTAATAGGTTCCGTTTTTACCCTTTGGGTACGGAACCCTAAAAAATTTAGGAACTTATTTCAATTAAACAAAACTGGCGAAACGTACCCACATTTCACCAGTTACGTTAGGCAGAGGTGCATCTATAGTACAGACGTCAGCACATCAAGCTACCGGAAACTGTCAAAATTTCCCAATCAACTTTGAACCTTATGCTTTAGTGATAAAGTTGAAAATCTATTAAAGAAAGTTGACAGATTGTAGTAGCTTCACGTGCTGGCGTCTGTACACTCCTAATATAGGTGCACTTCTGTCAAAACTATTCGGGAAATACAGGCGTGATGGTCATCATCATCTTATACAGCCTATAATGTTCCCACTGCTGGGACACAGGCCTCCTCTCTGTGAGAGGGAGTGGGCCGTAATCCACCACGCGGGCCCAGTGCGGGTTGGCAGATGTCACATGTCTTCGAAATTTTTGGTTCTAGGACATGCCGGTTTCCTCACGATGTTTTCCTTCACCGTTTTGAGAGCAGTGGTGATGAAATAATTTACACAAAGTAAAGCGCCTGTCTGGGCATATAATGAACAACATATAATGAAGCAATGGATTAGTAACATCCTTCAAAATGATTCAGATTTAGATTGATAGTGTGTTACGCAACTAGGGTGCCGTTCTCAATGCCACAGTGAAACGGGCTTAACTTAAGATTTTCGGACCTCAATAATTAAATGCCCCATTAGTAGACGATAATTGTCCTACCTAAACCAGACGACTCTTGTGACATATCAGATCTAATTAACACATATTTATAGGCCGACCGCTTAAGGGTCAGTTCACACCGAGACGCGACGCGACGCGCAGTTTTCAAAATAGAAATACAATTACAGACCTTATCTACTACACTAAAAGGTACACAATGCAGGGTTTACTACGTCGAGTTACGCAGCGCTGCGTAGCTCACTGAATCGTGTACCTTTATGTGTAGCAGATAAGGTCTGTAATTGTATTTCTATCTTGAAAACTGCGCTCCGCGTCGCGTCTCGGTGTGAGCTGACGCTAACTGAGACGTTGCTTGAGGTAGCTGCGCTGCGCGGGGCGGGAGGGGTGATAGTTGTCACGAGTTGACAAATCACTGAGCTCTCGCATCACGTCACCACAACCCTCCCGCATCGCGCTGCTACCTCAGGCAACGTCTCAGTTAAGCGGTCGGCCTATAACCGCCTACAGTCGCCATTTTCGTCACCATTTGATCTCTTATTTCAAGTTTCCAACAACTTCAACATATTGCGAAAACAAGCCCAAACATATAAATTGAAATAACTGTCGTTTGTAGCGACGCGACGTTGAGGGCTAAGCCTTCATATTTCCAGTGTATCTTTTATTCATAAGTGTTCCGTAACTTCGTACAGTACGGATAGGTACGACACAACTTAAAAGTTACGTCTGTGTATCTAATAGAGCGATCAAAACTGATTAGGTTCAGGTGCCATCACATCAAGCTACCCGAAACTGTCAAATTTTCCCAATCAACTTTGAATCTTATGCTTCAGCGATAAAGTTGAAAATCTATTAAAGAAATTTGACAGATTGTAGTAGCTTGATGTGCTGGCGTCTGTAGTATGTACAAGCTGAGTTTTATGGCACGTCTCTCAAAATACAGTGTATTTTGAGAGACGACGGCGATCCTGGGTGATACTAGATTTCACTTCTTAAAACGTTCTTGATTCTTTTAGTTCTTGCAATCCTGCCTGATTTTGTTAGAATGGAATAGGACATTCTTTATTATGCACATGGCACCATGAAAATTACAAATATTTTACATGGGGTGACACAATGGGCGGTCATATCGCTAAAAGCGATCGGGGGGAGAGGGTAAGACAATACTGCAGGGAGTCTGTGGTGTACCATTTACATATACAATAAATAAAGAGCCTGGAGTCTGGATTTGTGCCCAGAATTACATGGGACTTAAATATAACACACACACACACACACACACACACGGCAACACCAAGTTATACATATTACGGCGGTGCGGCCGTGCATCATTACTCTACGCTGTAAACAACACGTGCACCGATCACGCCATCGACAAGTACGTCACTCGACTTCTCCCACCGGGCCCACTACTCGACTTGTTTTGCTACACGTATAGAAGAGCGAGCAGCGAAGCGGCCGGCAGGACCCTCACTATCCCCGACGATGCCACTGCCCTCTTACAGGACAGTAGTAAGGCCACCAGTACTCTCAGGAAGTACAAGTCCCGTCAGCCGTCCTTCCACCCCCGTCCAGGCCCGTCGCGACAGCCCCGTACCATGTCCGCCCCGACCCTTGCTCGAGCCAGCCCGCGCCGCTGAGTCTGTAGTTTTAATTCCTATCCAGCCTGTCCCTTGCTGTCCTCTCCCAGCGACGCCCTAAGCCGTGCCCTTAGCGTATAGTCGCTTAGTTTTTAAGTTTGTTTAAGCCCTGGCTGGAGGCCTTAATTTATTGAGGCATCCACAGGCAAGTCCGGTTAAGCAGACGACAACCTCACAGGTTGAACTGCATGATGCCATTCCCCCCAAAAGAAAAAAGCGGCCGGTAGGGAACTTGACCATCGGACATCGTACGGAAAACATGTGCTCAAAAACTGTCTCGCGTTCCGTATCTGGTTGTATGGTGTACCTACCTACAGTGTGTGATTTGCTAGTGTGATTAAATTGTTCGTAAAATTATAATCTGATTTGAACCGCAAACCGTTTTTCTATTACGCAATAACCAACACTATCCACAGTACGCCCACAGTAATTAAAAAAATATGCCTGAAAAATTAACGACACACTATACCTTTTCCTATACATACATAATACCAGTATCAGTTTAAGCTGACCTCGCATTGTTTTTCGTACAGTCAGCGTCAGAGAAATGGAACCCCCCCAAGACTTAAAGACTATCGCCCGAGCACGCTCGGGCCCGCCGCCGTCGCTCGTCGCTCGAGCGACGCGGCGGCGGCGGGCGGGCGGCGGCGGCGGCGCGGCGGCGCTGGCGCGTCACGTGAGCCTTGAGCAGCTCCCTCCCCCGCCCCGCCGCCGCCGCACCAATCTCTGCCCGAGCGCATCCAACGGTCCGCCTCAGATATTATTTGCAAGTTTCATTCAAGTTTTTAATAACTCTTTAAGGTATTTTTTCGGCTTCCTTCTGGCCGAACCGTATACCAAGAATAACTTACAAAAAGACACTTTGCGTGCGATTAAGATACGAACCCGCATCACCAGGCGCCAGCCGATCATCGAGACCGTGTCTTATACTACTAGGCTATTGGCTCAGTTGTCAACCTCAACGAAAATTGGAATAGTATTACTCCTTATAACGAACAAGGTTATTAACGGTCTAATCTTCTAGATAATAAGGTTTAAATTTCAACTTTCGTTTTATATTTAATACCTTAGTTTTACAAAATGCAATACGCATTAACTCCTCAATTAACTAAAAGATAAGGTTGAAATTAGCATAGATTTCTTGTTTGGTTGAATATAATGTGTTGATTCCGATTGTTGCACTACCGTCATTTTACTTCAGAAACTTAACTGCTGTATGAACTGCGAGTTAAGGTTGAATTTAGAATACTTCTTCGCTTTATTTAGTAAACTGTGATTGAGGGTATAATTATTTTTTAAATGGTTTCGTTTTCGTGCCGATTTGCTTGTGTGTAATTATCTTCGTCGTAATATTATCAAATTTATTAAGTTTTTGACCAGTTGATTCTATTAACCGATGGTATGGTTTGATTAACAACTTTTTTGAAGGCTAAAATTGTTGTTATCTGGGAACAGGAACAAAGCATAAAGAAAATAGCACGAGTTATGGGCATAACGGTAAGATTTATGTTATACTTCCACATATTACCTATTTATTGTTGCAATAATGTTGCATTATTACTTACTAGTTGGATGTTTTTATGTATTTCTAATATTATTATTTTCATTGCAGAGAAAAACAGTTCGTAGATGGATACAAAGGTATCAAGCGACGGGTGATGTGAAATGTGATCGCCAAGGCCAGAGAAAATACAAATGGAGCGACAACGTAATATTGTGAAAGCTCATTTAGTGGCACCCTTCAAAACTTCAAGAAGTGATAGACTGTGACATCCTCTCCGTTATTTTAAGGCAATTTACTCGGCAGATTGATTGTGTAACGTATCGGATAAAATTGCGTTGGAACATATATGAGCAAGTGTTAATAATTCCCAAAATTTGTGGGATCATTATCTCGTAGTTAATCAAAAACAAACAACCTTTATAATTATTATCAATCCAGATAATCTGGTTTACAAGTAGTCTTGTAATGTATTAACGATGCACCATCTGACCTCACATATTTTTCTAATGTTGTGTTAAATAAGGGTTATTAGAAAATGTGATAAAAGAGAAAGATGTATATTGCTATACTATTATAGTTTAGCATGTTGATTCTTCCTCTGTAATTCACAGACACAAAGACAAAATTTCTTTTTTTTTAAAGGTTTATTTCCGATAAGTAAGTATAAAAAAAAACTGTTTTCACAACTTTAAATAAATAAATATTATTGTCGTTATGTTTCTATAAATATATATATAAACGAACCTTTATCTAATGTTAAACGTTCTAAACCTCATCCAGGGTATCTATTTTGTGTTTAGTTAATATTCTAAGTAAATAACCCCAATTTAACACAGATAGAAAACTGTATACTCAACCTGGAAGTGGATTCCATGAAGTCCTAGAAATGTAATTAGAAAAATAAATGAATATTGTTTATCAAAATGCCTAGCTTTTATTACAAACCTCCATTTGATTTCTTAAATAATAATTAACGAAAATCACCTAATAAAGAAACTAAAAAAAAGGGTAAATAAATAAAATAAAGGAAAAAGAAATCTTCTCATCCGCGGATTTGAACTCGTGACCACCGCATCGCCAAGCCGCAGTGTTAACCATTAGACCAACACGCCACTTACGTTACATTACGAAAAACTTAAATAGGTTTGATGTCAATACCAAGGGGGGGACCTTATTTGTGAAGCGAACTGTACAATCAGAAGTCAGCTTATACTGGTATTGTATATCTTGGTGTACACGTGCGTACTATTAGGTACACCTCTGCCAAACCTTTTGGGAATTACAGGCGTATTGTTATGTTCATATTTGTATTATGTAGGAATTCAATTTATATGTTATCGTGTTTTACGAATTACGCCGAAGAAACTTTTAAGTTGTGTCGTGCCAACGCTGTGGTGTGTACTATGTAAGTATGCGGCTCCGGTCCATGTTGCACGGTGCGTTGAGCGAGCCTATCGGAATACACTCGCTTTGATGTTGCCCCAATTACAACTGGACGTAGGCTTTTTATGACGCAATTCTTTGAAGTTGAACTAGGAAATTAATTTAATCGTTTTATTTTTTTTAGGTGTTTTTTCTTAGATGGCTTTTTATGACGGAATTCTTTGAAGTTGAACTAGAAAATTAATTTAATCGTTTTATTTTTTTTAGGTGTTTTTTTCTTATAGGTAATGTACCTATGAGTTATTTGGTAAACAAACATCATTATCATCTGCCTAGCCTTTTATGTTGGGATCGGCTTCCAGTCTAACCGGATGCAGCTGAATACCAGTATTTTACATGGAGCGACTGCTTATCTGAACTCCACAACCCAATATTACCCAGGGGTATCGTATTCGATACACCTGGGTGATTGGTCAAACTTTCCAGCTTCTGACAGCCCATAACGGTAAACAAACATGGTATGCAAACACTTCTTGATCTTCTTAATGAAAACGGTTGAGTTACATAAAACCTGCGAATTACCTATTTGATCACATAACTCTTAATACTCTATCATTCAGTCATCAATTTGCTATGTGTTTACCCAGTTTATGTACAGTCAACAAAGAAGTTAAGTATACAGGAGCGTCGGATATAGTTGAAGTTTACTAAGAAACCGATGGATGTTCTGGACTGAAATTTAATTTAATAAATGAGCTGTTTGTTTTCTATTAATAAACAAAAAATTTATTCGAGAATATCCATCGGTTTCTTAGTAAACTTCAACAATATCCGACGCTCCTGTATACTTAACTCCTTTGTTGACTGTACATAAAGACAAAGTTAACCTCTTATAAGATTTAACAGGCTCTTCTGTTCTATATTATCCTTAGTACGTATGTTAGGTCAAGCACCTAACACAGTCCAAGTAGTTAAGTCAGACCAGCACAGTTTGGCTATTAAGGTTCCAAGTAGCACCCAAATTATTATACATATTTCATGAAACGTCAGTGTAGGACTTGGGCAAGTTGTTTCCACGCAAGTACGTAGATATAATGTACCTACCAAGGCAAGTTTATTTATTGTGTAGTTAACAGCCACTTTACTGGGTCGGTTACGCACTACAACTTTTGGGTCCCTGCACCTTTTTGAGGTCTAATTCTAGTTTACGCAACTGTGAACGTTTTAACGTGTCCTGAATTACCTATTTAGGGCAATTAATATGTGCTTAGTAGTTTTAATGGTAGTTACAACTATGTGGCGGGGCGATATGGTGCGTGGAACCAATTTGTTAGCGGCAAAACTTTATGGCATTTTCTTGTTATTTAGCAGTAGCACATACTGGTTTCTCATTAGGTTAATTAGTGTCAATGCAAAACTTAGTATTAGTACATTTGAATACATATCTATATTCATGAGTGGATTTGCAAATGTCAAGTTGGTAATCTATTTATCAAAGCATGCACGTTAATTCTTTACTTAGGTGACATTATATCAGTAACTTTGGTACATAATGTACTAAGGTCATGGAAAATGTAAGTATAATCAGCCAATGTGGGTATACTGTTCTCACTGCGGGGACACAGGCCTCCTCTCCGTGACCCTCTCACGGAGCCGTCGGGCTGTAATCCGTAACCAATATTTTGTAACCATAGGTATCGTTGAGTTCTATGTCCGTTCTTCTCCATAGGTACCTACTATGCTTTGGAATGGGCAACTAGCTTCATCTTTCTGACAATTCGAAAGTGCCTGTAAATGGTTCATGTGAAACTAGCTTCCGCCCGCGGCTTCGCCCGCGAGGTATGTCGATAAAAACTATCCTATGTCATTCACCGGGATGCAATCCATCTCTCTGCCAAATTTTATCGAAATCCGTTCAGTGGTTAAGGCGTGAAAAGGTAACATACAGACAGACGGATAGACAGACAGACAGAAGTACTTTCAAATTTATAATATTAGTATGGAAGTATGGATAAACGCTTTGAGTTCTGAGTTTTTTTTAATCTACCACGCGGGCCCAGTGGTGGAAGTTACAATGTCTTTGAATTTTTGGTTCTAGTTTCCTCACGATGTTTTTCTTCACCGTTTTGTTTTGAGAGCAGAGGCGAAAATGTAAGTGATTATGTGTATTTACTAAGTGAATACCATACAACTCGGGCACAAAATCGTCGACTTCGCTTTAGGGTAAAGTTGGTTTGGCGACGTTTGTGTCAAACGTCTATAAATGCCCGGGCTTTGGATATATCATTTATATAGCTTGACTTATTCGACCTCACATTTCCCTCACGATGTTTACTTCCGCCGGAAAGCGAGTGACAAATGTTTTTAGGGAGTTTTGGTAAGCCGGGATCGATACAGGGTCACCTATTCAGCCGGCTGCCCGCCCAGCCAGGGTGCCAGGGTCACTCCAATGTGAAAAAAAATATATTATATAAAAGTATATAATCAAAAATTAAAGAAAAAGGCACTATTGCTGACGAAATCGCTAAGTCCTTTGGCAAGTATCAAATTAGATGCTGTCTGAAAAGTATGGAAAAAAGTTAATTGTAGGTAGGATTAGTCGAAATTTGCTAAAATATTATAATACAACAACAATGTTTAAAATTAATAATAATAATAATCTTTATTTTTCTCTCTTCACAAAGGTTCACATAGTTATACTATACCTACACAGAGATAAAAAAAAAACTTATTATTAGGTATGTAAGTATTAAATTAATAAATTAACAAAAAAAAATAGAATAGGTAGTTAATAAAAATTAACTATAATGTTTTACTTAAACTGAAAAGCTTTCAGTGTGTCACCCTTAAAAATATAAGTAATCATAACATCACGCCTGTCGTACTCCCCGAAGCCAGTTATGATTAAGTTCCATGTATTAGGGGGCGAGCCTGTTGCCGTTAACAAGACCCCGGGCTGCCACTGAGAAGTTCCAGATGGAAAAATCCAATAACACTTTGCCCGATCCGGGTATCGAACCCAGGACCTCTTGCTCAGGAGCAGCGCCTGCGACCACTATAGAGAGATAGTCCAGGCAGTAAAATATAATCGATGATATTAAACAGTGGTAGAAAGCGAAATTAAAATATTCTTGCGTTTTTTCAATTTTCAGGTCAGTGTCAGGTTGTATCTTGATAAAAATATGATTCGCGACTTTAACAGGTACGTATTTACAGAATTATAATCATTAGAATCATTAGTCATCTTATAGGAAAGTGCTTATGGAACAAACCTAACTAAAAGATATATATTAATGATTCTAATGACTATAATTCTGTAAATACATATCCAGTAGAGTAGCAATAGTACATTATGATACATGTGTGCTAAGTTGATCATTATGCACGAGGCGATATTATCGCGCGAGCCGCAGGCGAGAGCGATAAGAAAGCCGAGTGTATATTGATTAATGCACACGCGTTTCATACGACGTTTTTCAACACACTTGCGAGGAAAAAAAAAACAGACTTGTATTGTTAAATATTAACTTGTATGGAAAATGGCGCGCTGGTTTTGTTTTCCCGCGCGCCGTGCTAGCCAGCACTAGCGATGCGCGCGCAACATTGACTCATTTTAAATATATTAATCTATGGCACAGACAAAACCGCTTAACAGCCTATAGAAAAAATATAATAAACACAAACCTGAAAATTGCAAAAAACCTAAGAATTTCGCGGTCTACCACTGCGCATTCACCTTAAATTGTCTGTGGTCCCCTGCGAGTTCATTTTGCGACCAAGGACAATACAGACTATTTAAAAAAAAAATAAATATAGCCCGCGGATTTTTTCTTTTGGCATGAAGTCTCTTTGGGCGCTTTCCGAATTAGCTATAATCGCTCACATCACAGCGCTCACATCATCTCCATGGACGTAATATTACGTCCATGCATCATCTCACATGCGTTCCGATTTAGATATTACTATTATGACTGCTGAGAGCTGGCAACAATTCGGAACACTCGTGAATGCGCTCACATGACAGTGCTTACACAATGTAAAAAAGATATTATTACAGTATTTCTTTGTATAAACACCACATTTCTTCTTCAGTTCTTCTTCTTTGGTTAGGTGGCGACTGTCAGCCAGAAGCACAATTTCAAAAATGCCACGTTAGTTTAATTTAAAGATGATGCAACTCAAAACAAAACACACTGACACAACCTCATACACACACTGTCATTTTTGACAGCGCTCACGGTGATATTATTCTAGGGCATGGTCGGCATTATCGCAAGATGGCGAATGTCATGACGTCATCTATGACGATTCACGGGACATCTTTATCGTTATCGTGCTCACGTTAATTCGGTTATGTCCCAATTCGGAACACATCGATTATTTCCCAATTCGGAACGCAGGGTTTGATGAGATTAAAAAAGCGCGCGTCTCCGATCCGACTAGTAAATAGTTATCTGTGGTATTACAGAACATGTGGATTAAAGTAAAGAAAAAGCACGTGTTCGTAATACACTCCATTATGGACCTAAAATCGGTTCAATAAGAGCCACTTTACGAGCAAGTGTGTTGAAAATTATATTTTGATCATGATACAACCTGACACTGACCTGCAAATTGCAAAAAACGTAAGAAAAATTGAATTTCGCGGGCTACAACTGCGCATTTATCTTAAATTACAGATAGTAACATCACATTGTAACAGTTCCATTACATATAGCGTTATAACTAAAGATATAACGTCTTACGTATCCACGATTTGTCAGCTAAACATATAATCAATAGTTTATCTACAAACGCGGGATCTACGAGGGTAGACGTTAACAATTCGTCAGCGGAAGTAATCCATTTAATTAGTTCTGGATTAGTCGATCGTAGGATTACCCTAGTTGGTGCAGATAGTTTCAGCTTCACTTACAACACAACTCTGCGCAAACAGTCTTCGCTGTTGTTTCAATATAGGTACCTATTAGTTTACCTAGTTGATTGTCTTGTATGACACCGACTTATAATAAAATCTTTATTTTCAGGCTACTTTGGCCCATAAATAAATACTTTACAGACTAACATATATATTATAATAGTAAAATGTGTGTTAGTGTATATACGTAAAACTGCGTTAGTAAAACTCACTTCACTCGAGCAATGTCTTTGTGTGATCGTGTGGCACTTGTCCGCGGAAGCGACGGAACATTACACCTTGCGTCCAAAAGTCCTCTGCCATGACGAGGTGCAGGTAGCATGTAGGTACTCGCACCACGACCGCCTTGAAGTTGACGTTGCGGCGCGATTCAAGCAACCGCACTCTCGGCCTGTACTTGGTCCTTTGGCACACGTACTCCACGATGTCCTCGGCCTTATAAGTGGTATAGTGTTGGCGGGAAATATACACGGGAGTGTTCGGCTGGGGGCGGCTCGAACAGGGATGTCGGGAGCTGTGCCGCAGCGGTTCTTAGATAGTTCCCCTTATACTCTATTAATTACTATTGTTGGTTAGTAGGTAAAGTAATAAATAACACTTTGTAAATCTTGCTATTACTTGCTAGCCTGCAGTTTATTCCTGTGAAACCGGCGGGGTAATTGCATAACACACTAACAGTAGCAATGGCTTTCATTTTGACAGTTCAACAACATTCATTGCGTTATTTACGTTAATAATTTCGAACGTATGAAGCAATGGATTAGCAATATCCTTCAAAATTGTTCAGATTGTGATTGATAGTGTGTTACTCTGAGTACTGTTGCTGGTTGCTGAATTGCCTTTTGCCCATTCCATGATTTCCATGTACTTTACAACTTGCCTGTCCGTCATCCTTCAGGATTTATACGAAGCAGCTGTGCAGGTATTATTGGTCATGAAAAAAAAAGGGTTGTTCTAATAAGAAATAAGAAAAGGAGAAAATCAATAAAGAAACATTTTTAGCATAATGTGGCAAGTTTCAAAATACGTATTTTCTGTAGCAAACGAGCTCCTGACTAAGCATTTTAATAAATTCAAACTTTTTCCTTGCAATTTGATCAGGAATGTTGCCGGAAAACATTTGGTTCGATAAAATTGGAGGCGTAATGAGGCGTGCTAATGTGAAGGCTTATCCTCACCGTTTACGGAGAGTATAAACACTGGCTCCGAATGTATGCGAGGGACGGAGGATTAATGGTATACGTTTTGTTTGTTACCTATTTGGTAGTGAATTTATGTACTTTACTGCGATGTTTGGTTCAAATATTTTTTGGTGATACGATTACGAAGTAAATATGAGCAAGGTTATAGATACAGCGAGGTAGAGTCCTTCTCACGAGAGAAGAAGTCCTCAGACGCGGCGATACAGGCATGCGACGGAGTCATAAATCTTTATTTATATAAATACTAGCAGCACCCCGCGGTTTCACCTACGTAAGTTTCGATACCGTGGGAATATCGGGATAAAAACTATCCTATGTCCTTTTCCGGGACTCAAACTATCTCTATACCAAATTTCATCTAAATCTATTCAACGGTTTACTTGTGATTAAGTAACAAACATCCAAACATCTTCACAATCTTTCACATTTATAATATTACTAGCTGACCCGACAGACGTTGTTGTTGACTGTTTTTGATTCGAAAGACACGTGGCGCCATCTATTATCATAATAACGTTTTTGTTATTTTCCTCATGGGAACAGCACATTTTTTCGGGATGAAAGGTACCTTAAGTCCGTTTCTGTACACCTCACAACGCAAAATTTCAGGATGATCGGTTCAGTGGTTTAGGCGTGAAAAGGTAACAAACAAACAAATTTACTTTCGTATTTATAATATTATTTAGGTTAAGAAGGATTTATCTCAAAATC
Organism: Oligia fasciuncula; assembly: GCA_963082905.1. NCBI lineage: Eukaryota > Metazoa > Arthropoda > Insecta > Lepidoptera > Noctuidae > Oligia > Oligia fasciuncula. The sequence goes on along the minus strand of OY720388.1, from coordinate 14,074,440 downwards.
ATGTTACATGCACTGATTAATAACAGGCACAATCCGAAATAGATAACGGGGAGATAAGTGGGTTGTTCTAGGAATGTTGTTGTTGTTAAATGTCTATAATAATAATTAGATTCTCTTTGCTGCGGGACTCCTATCTTGAGACGGACTCTAAGATATAAATTCCAAATACTTTATTCCGGCGCTATATATAAGTGTCGCGTGATCACAGAAGCTGTAAATAGATTGCGTTCTCATTATATCTCCGTTCGAACAGATCTTAATGCTGTCGTTAACTATTTACATTTCATTAGTCTTTGGTTTCTTTGGTCATGTTACACAAGACGGATTAAAGCTGTTACTTGCTAATGGGAGCAAGTTGTGAAGACGCATCTAGTGCGACACGGAACTTGTACATGTTCTGAACTCGCTGTCAGATAAGTACATAGATATAGAACCACACGACAAAATCAACTCTATCTCACCAAGATAAGATTCTTATCCGGATAATGTATTAAGTAGGTACCTATTATCCAATTTATAACGTGCAAGGGTTAATTACGAGTTGGTGTACCATAATATATTATTTATGTATTTAACGACTGCTAAATACAGTTGGGCCAGTGAAAATGCTGGCAGGCCTGCTGACTGACAATTTAATTGGCAAGTTGGAAGAATCCGAAATAAATCGAAAACTCTTTAATTAAAATAGATACCTACTATACATTTTTCCCCACAAAACGCTGACGCACTTTTAAAAGATAAGAATAATTTATTAAACTTTCATAAAATTAAACGTGAACTGAGAGCTCGAATATTTGGAGATGTAAGGCGGTTTCAAAGAGATTTTGAGAGATGGCGGGTAATTGATATCAATTAGGGTTCCGCTGGTGGCGGCTCGCCGCGGGCCCGATCACAATAGACTATCACGGCCAAGAAATAGCCTCGGGAAACGCGTCCGTTTCTCATCTAGATCTCTCATCGAGATCCTCGAATTTATCTGAATTGTTTTTAGGCAACTTGGTTAATTCTACTGCAATACCTACTATTATACGTTTTAAATAGGAGCTTTAGAAGATTCGGGTTTCTTTTATTTTAGTACAACTGATAAATTAGATTTGTGATCAGTCCCCAGTCGAGTGGAAGTTTGTGAGTAATCATTCATGAGGGACGCATCCGTTACCGAACACTAATGAGGGCTTCTAGTGCTGTCGGGGAGTGTAACGTCATTGTCATCAAGTTGTTTAGTGAAGCACACGTGTAGATATAACTGAGTCGTTGTGTCGCTCATACTCTGTTAATGGAAGATTAAACTGCGGAAGGGGCAGCGGGTCTCGTGAATATGGGGAGGGTAGTTACGGAGTTTTAACGACTAAGGACTTAGCGAGTCCGGGGAGCGCTGTGCTTCAAGTTATTCTAGGGGAAGTTCGCAAATGTTCCTTTAGTGTTAGCGCATGTCGATTATGACGCGGTCGTTCAAGAATACTTCGTGTTTGCTAAGTTTTGGGTTCAATTCCATATAAATAAGCTCATGGAAAATCATCATCATTAAAATGGTTATGAGTTGTTTTAATTCGTGTAGTAAAATATCCATAAACATCAATTTCATATAAAATTCGGGGATATTCTTGATTTGATGGTTAATAGTCCACAGTGGAATCAAATACAAACCCCCTTACTAATAAATGTTGTATAGCGTCTGTATAGTTACACAACGCTTTGTCTTCTTCTTTCGAAAGTCAAATTACTGACGACTGAAAGAGAGAAATCGGTCTGTAACTATTCATCTGATATAATACGTTTATTAGTAAGGGGGTAAGTATTTAAACAAATTCATTTGGAGATAAAAGATTCAATTAAGCATTTATTTTGTACAAACCTTTTCTAAATTGTGATCGTTGTTAGTTATATCACAGTATTATGTTTATAATAGAAAACGTAATCAATGTTATTTTAGAGATAAAATAACAAAACGTTTTTTAAAAGTTAAAGGTTATTGGCCTGATCTAAAAAGATTTGCTCTTAGTGTTTATATTGCTGATAGGTTCAGTAAGGGGCCTGTGGCTAAATAATAACAGCCGCACAGGTCGATCGATCAGGTTAAGCTACGCTTGCCGCGGTTGGTCTGTGGATGGGTAACCATCTTTACATACCGTGACCCCTCCGTGTCTCGGAAAGCACGTTAAGCCGTTGGTCCCGGCTGTAATTCGTGGATCTTTGACAGTCATTACGGGTAGTCATAAGCCCGATAGTCTGACAACCAGTCTTACCAAGGGGTATCGTACCCAGTAACTGGGTTGTGGAGGTCAGATAGGCAGTCGCGCCATGTAAAATACTGGTATTCAGCTGCATCCGGTTAGACTGGAAGCCGACCCCAACATAGTTGGGAAAAGACTAGGCAGATGATGAGCTTCAGGGTATGGAACACAGTTATTTTGTTTCTGTTCAGAAATAACAAGTAAGATTCTTACGACTAGGTAATTAATTTGCAGCAGGACCTAAGTGTTAGATCCAATTACGAGCGGATCTAGGCGGGTTCGATTCTCGGGTCAGGCAAAGGGTTATTGCGTCAGCGGCGGTGACCTCTCGCGTCCGGCCCTGGTGCAAGCCATGGTCCGGGGCGAGAGGGAGTGGGAGGCAGTCACCTCCTTCTGCGAAGCAGTCATCCTAGCAAAGGAGGTGGCGGGACAGCTCAGGGAGAAAGCCTCCCGTCCCAGCCGCCACGGGAGACGCTCCGGGCGTCGGGAGCCGCGTGACGACTCCCGGCCACCGTAGGCGCGGGCCTGCGGGCGGAGAGTAATGGGTAGCTCACTGTCCGATCAGGACCAGGCCTGTGCCGGACGGCGCGTACGTGTTCTACGCGCGACTCAAACAGATGTCAGCATCGACGAGGGGCCCCCTTAGGGCCGAAGCCTGCCGGGTCAGCGGGATTGTCCGAAAGGGTTACCGCTGGGCCGGAACATAAAGGGCTAAGGAAGGAACACGGGTGGGTTTTAGTCAGTAAGAGTCTGACACTCCCTTCCGTTCCACCCAGAGCGGGAGGGGTCATTATTTTGATGATTTCCCATCCGCAAAAAAAAAGGGTTATTGCGTTTTACCATCTGGGAATTTCTCAGTAGCAGCCTGGATTTGTGGCCCGGTTGAAGGCTCGCTCTCTATTACAAAAAGTGGCGAAATGTACACTAGAGATACGCCTCTGCCTAAACTTTCGGGGAAAACTGGCGTGTTGTTATGTGTTGTTTGTCATATCTGAAATGAAATGTCGAACTAGCAGGGGATCGACGAGGGGGAGGGGTGGAGGGGGGGATCAGACCGGAATAAATCGCATAAGTAGTAAGTACCTACTCAAAACTGCCAGACCAACGTTAAAACGAACAGAGATAGAGAAAAAAAGAATGACCCAAGTCCTCTCACATTCACATTAATTAAAGTAAAATAATACTTTAAAATTAAATATTTTTTATTCATATAAGTCAATATATAAAATAGTGTATAGCGATGGTTTTGCATGCTAAATAAAATGTCAAGTATTATCACAAGGCATAGCAGAGCGAGCAGCTCTTTCCCAAGCATTTTTGTCTTCTAAATAATCAGAAATTTTATAGTACCCTTTTTACCCGACTGCGGCGAAGCCCAAGAGGAGGGTTATTAGAAAGTTTGTTTTTAACAAAGATTTTAATCGTTTAATGGGTAAGTTTCGAATGTCGAGTGCTATCTACCGGTTGTACAGATCATAAAACTAACTTTTAAAACCCTTCATTTTGATATCCAACTAATCCACATTATGGTACCCCAAATCCGCTATTTTACTTTGTTTTTCATTTTAATTAGCCAATGGAACTCACGCTACCAAGTCAAATCTGAAGATGTCTAATTTATTCAAATCCGTTCATTGGTTTAGGAGTTAAGAGGGAACAAAGAAAAGGACATACATACATACTTACGTACAGGTCAAACACATAACCCTCCTTTTGGGCTTTGCCGCAGTCGGGTAAAAAGACACCATTATAAAGTTAACCTGCTCTTTTACCTAGCTACGATAAAATAAATCCATTTTATACGAGCCAAGCTTAGCTTTTTAAACTTTTAATCCAGCGCCATTCAGCAGCTAATCCCGTGTTCGTTACGTTTTAAAAGTCAGTGATGCTAACAACCGATGACTGCGTGCGTTCCTGTATCGAACTTTTAACTGGCTCCCTAACTTCTCTAGTTTTAAAAAGTTTGTGCAACTGCGCTAGCATGTAGAGTCAGTGTGATCCTGCCTTTAGCAAAAGGCAGGATCGCTAGATATAATTGTATAGGTACGTGTTCCATTCGAACGTTCATGCGAGTATTCAAATATTTCCAATATGGTGTTTTTAGTCTAATAGATAGGAGTGCTAGAATTATCGTGAAGCTGTATTGTTCTCTTAAAAATATTTTAGTTCCAAGTCAAAGGCTTTTCAATTAAATACCACCTATAAGTATTCTAGAGTTCCCATCTGGACCTCTACAGTACCGTATATGGTGCCACTGAGTGTGTTGATGTGGCGCAGTATAGCAAATATTGCAACAAAGTGTCCATCAAAGGCAAAGTCTAATAATTTATGTCAATAAGGTACTTTTAAAAGTCAAAATTTGCAAGAAGATTGAATTTTTTCTAGGCGCCCTTTCCAAACGGTAGTTTCGGATGGAGAAGAACGGCCAAGTAACTCCATTTATTTGATATAGGTAAGTACCTACTTCTGTATTGCTTCACAAAAAACAATAGGTGCATTGAAATTGCTCTTATGTTCCTACAGAATATTATACAATTAATTGACCTCCATGTATACATTTGTAGATGTAGAGGGGCTTGCGGATAAGTAATAAGAAGCTCGTGGGTCGATCGATCAGGTTAAGCTACGCTTGACGCGGTTGGTCCGTGGATGGGTGACCATCTTTACATATCAAGACACCTCCGTGCCTCGGAAAGCACGTTAAGCCGTTGGTCCCGGCTGTCAATCGTGGATCTTTGGCTGTCGTGACGGGTCGTCAGAAGTCCGAAAGTCTGACAACCAGTCTTACCAAGGGGTATCGTATTACCCAGGAATTGGGTTGTGGAGGTCCGAGTCGCTTCCTAAAAATACTGGTATTCAGCTGCATCCGATTAGACTGGAAGCCGACAAAATCACTTTTTCAAGTTCGATGCAAGGATTTAATTGATTGTTCCAAAATACTCATGCATTAGTAATGCCAGTGTTTTTATTTATTGCCGTATTGTCTCTCTCCACATTGTACATGTAGGTACTTACTTCAGGCGCGGACACAGGAAGGGGGGGAGAGGCACGGTTTTAGTTGCCCCCCTCTGGGCTTCGACCAAACTGAGTCTAAAACTCTAAATTAGACATAAACATAGATATCCGGAGATATGCCTTCACTGCATATTTGTTCAAGTTCAAGTGTCGCCACATTTTCCCCGCCTCGGAAATTCCCACAAAAACAAAAGAAATAGAAACGGCACACATTATCAAAAAGGGCGGCTTTTTTCGCACGCACACAAGAAAACAAGCATAACACTTTTGTGATATCTTATTGCACACATGCTCAAAAGGGGCGGGCACTAGAAAGTATAGATAGAGTCACTGAATGCACACATGCAATTCTAGCATCAGCTAGGGAAGATGGGTTAATAGAAATATTTGATCGATAAAAATATCGATAGAAATCAACTACAAAAAAGAAAGTGTTTTTGGGTTTTAGGTGTATTTAGTATTGTTTATTTTCTGGTTTTCAATGTGGTGTATTAAAAACCAATAAAACCAAATCACGTAATAATATAAATTATATTTGTTTGCAAATGACATTTAAGTAAATAAGTCGTTTCTTTAGTTTCTCTCTTACGTAAAATTAAAACTATTTAACTATCGTTAAAACAAAAATTCAATTATCCCATTGAACATTAAAAAAAAACTTTTATTAAAATAACCAGGTTCCTAATAATTAATTACCAATTAATTAACAAGCAATTTTAATCTAACCAAAATACTCGTGTAAGATTAAAAATAAGCCTTGGCAGTTAAGATATGACCAGTCTCAACCTTCCGCGGCGCCGGCCCGCCGTTCACGAACATGACGCGTGTATCAGCACCATCCAGCTCAACCATTTCGTAGGGAACCGAATGATCCAACACAAGCGCCACCATCGGTGAGACATTTAAGTGAGTATGACACGTGTTGTACCATAAAAGATCTTGGAATTCCTATCTCTTATTTTTATTATCAAGTAAACATGCATAATACTTTTGTACGTGGCTGTACTAATAATAGTTAACTTACGGTTTCATATACGTATCTTAATTTGAGTGTAGGTACAGCCCACTTAAAAAGCATGTGTCTTATCGCGGACGACATAAAACAATCCTCTTTAAAATGTACAGAACAAATTACAGTTTGGTTTGAGGGAAACCAATTATTTTCCCTGCCTGTTGCATCTATCTATTTATTTTTAATTTCTGGATCTTTTGAGAAACTGAAATAAAATGTATTAATTCTAGTAAAATAGGTTCTTAATATAATTTCGTATTTAGGAAAACTAACAGTTATCGATATTCATATATCAGCGGTACGCATCACTAGTGCATTATTTGACATGGGTCCGTTGCTAGGCAATTTTTTCATGTTATCTCAAAAATATTTCACAATGAAATATTGGTAAAATCCATAAATATTATAATTAGTGCAGTAATTTTTTACTTACCGGTGGTAGGACACGCCACTTGTCTTAAGGTTTGTTGTGATTGCTCTATTTTTGCAAATAAGGACGGTACAATTCGGCATTTTGTAAAAATACGAAATAACACTACACGTTTCGATGCAAACTTATGGCAACGGTGTTTATTGCCGCCACGCCCGTCGCGCATAGCAACACTTGGTCAGGTTAATCTTAACCAGGCGACACGCGCCACACCTCCATGCCATATCCCTCGATATCCGTGGACATAAACATGGTTTATAACCTGTATATATAGAAATAAGTCGTAGTCATCCTTGAAAGGAGGCACTTTCTCGAGTTTAGTGAAAATAGGTGCGATCGGCAGCGGCTGCGACCTCTCGCGTCCGGCCCTGGTGCAAGCCATGGTCCGGGGCGAGAGGGAGTGGGAGGCAGTCGCCTCCTTCTGCGAAGCATTCATGCTAGCGAAGGAGGTGGCGGGACGGATGAGGGAGAGCCTCCCGTCCCAGCCGCCGCGGGAGACGCTCCGGGCGTCGGGAGCCGCGTGATGACTCCCGGCCACCGTAGGCGCGGGCCTGCGGGCGGAGAGTAATGGGTAGCTCACCGTCCGATCAGGACCAGGCCCGTGCCGGACGGCGCGTACGTGTTCCACGCGCGCCTCGAAGAGATGTCAGCATCGAGGAGGGGCCCCATAGGGCCGAAGCCTGCCGGGTTAGCGGGATTATCCGAAAGGGTTACCGCTGGCCCGAAACATAAAGTGCTAAGGAAGGAACACGGGTGGGTTTTAGTCAGTAAGAGTCTGACACTCCCTTCCGCTCCACCCAGAGCGGGAGGGGTCATTTGATGATTTCACCTCCACAAAAAAAAAAAAAACTACTATATTACAAAGTTATCACCTCGTGTGTTTGCTATGGCTAGCCTCCTAGGTATTGTGACTACAGAAAGAAATCTGTACACACAACTGTACAGGTTTAATTTTGTTATAAATACATAATTATATTCGCGGCGCGTGTCATCACTTTTATACGGTACTAGCTTCTGCCCGCGACTTCGTCCGCGTAAAATTCGTACTTTCGTCTAAAAATTTCGAAAATGTATATTTTTGATCTTTATCATTTATATAGATAAATAAGGTTTCGGCCCAATTATTAAGTTTATAGATCAAAGGGATCAGATTTTTCAAATAAACTGTATACCCCGCATTTCACCCCCATAAGAGTGGAATTATGAAAAATCGTTTAGGATGTGTTCATAACTTCACTCAAAGACCCATACCCGTTATCGAGTTAATGGAAGCAAGCAGTAAAATCCACCCCTTAAAAATTATTATCCTTTTCCACCTTGGTAATGGTCGATTTTTGAAAAACACTAAAACAGCGAACAGACAGCGGTTTACATATTTTTCTAACCTATCAACTTTGTCACCTCCTAAATCCTCTGTGAGAAGTTTTGTTTAAACTAAAAATGACAATCTTTATTATTTACTGAGCCAAATATAGCCAAGTTTCAAGTTTATTAACCAAATGAATAAGATTTTTCATATAAACTGTATCCCCTCTTTTTATACTCATAAGGGTGGCATTTTGAATGATTTTTGAGTGGTCGCTCCATGTAAAATACTGGTATTCAGCTGCATCCGGTTAGACTGGAAGCCGACTCCAACATAGTTGGGAAAAGGCTAGGCAGATGATGATGAAGGGTGGCATTTTGACAAATCGTCTGGGCCAGTTTTCCAGCTAATCAAGCCACGTAATACTCCCCTGTGAAATTGACTACCACCACTCTTCACCCCGTTAGGGGTAGATTTTAGAATAACCCTGGTACACTTTATTATTTATTTTGATTTTACATACTGAGTTTAGAGTTAATTGGACCGCGCGTTAAAATTTTTCGATACAAAATTTGATACCCACAATCTCCCTTTAGGGTAGTATAGAATTCCAAAAAATTACTAACTTTATAATTTACTTAGATAAGCATTCGTGCCAAATTTCAAGTTCAAAATTTTATACATATTTTTTTAGTTATTCAAGCCATTCATAATCCCCTTAAAAATCGAATTACCACTTTATCCCCGTCAGGGGTCAATATCCGAAAACTCCATACACTTATTATTAATTATTTTCTGTCAAAAACTTATTAAAACTGAGTTTCGAGTTAATCCGACCACGCGTTAAAATTCTTCCACAAACTTTAACCCCTTTTGAAAAAACTAAACCCCCTTTGAGGGGTAGTTTTGATAAACTTTATTACTTGCTTAGTCAAGTATGCTTGCCAAGTTTCAAGTTTATTAACTAAATGAATAAGACTTTCATATAAACTGTACCCCACAGGGGTGGAATTTCTAAAAATCGTTTGGGGTGTGTTCATTACTTGACTCAAAGATTATTTATACCAATTTTCGAGTTAATCAAACCACGCAGTATAATCCTCCCCTGTAAAAATTAACTACAAAGGGGTAGTTAATTTTGACACCCCCCAATCCCCTTTTAGGAGGTAGTGTAGAAAAACAAAAAATGCCAGCTTTCATAATTTACTTTGATAAGTATTCGTGCCACGTTTCAAGTTTATTAACTCAAGGAATAAGATTTTTCATACAATCAAAATCCCCCCTTTTCATCCCCTTAGGGAGTGAGTTTTGGAAAATCCTTAGCGCACGCCTACATCACAATAGCTTTATGTGTGCCAAATTTCAGCACAATCCGTTCAGTGGTTTGAGCTGTGCGTTGATATATCAGTCGGTCAGTTACGGTTCCCTTTTATATATGTATATTATAGAATATAGAAGAAAACAAAATGTTATCCCCCTTTTCACCCCCTTAACACCGTTGCGTTACCTTCCAACCATAAGCCTAGATAATAATAATAATAATAATAATAATAATGATTTTTATTTCGGACCAAAGAATCCATATAGTGTTAGTAACATAATTTTAAAACAACTTATTATCTAGTGTTAGTACCAATCACCCTCCGTACAAACTGCTTAAGAATTGGAGAGCTGAAACTCTCCGCTACAGTTCTCAGGATGCTGTTGCGACTGTCTCTCACTCTCCTCAGTAGTGACGCTGTTTTTTTGCGTATAATCGCGTGAAACCCATCGGTACGAGCTTGTGCAAACATCTCCGATGCGCTGCAGTAGCGAGGAAGTCCCAACAACATCCTGAAACCATTATTGTACTGGACGCGCAAGACATCCAGCGACCTTTTGGTGTAATTGACCCATAGATTACTCGTGTACAGACTCTGGCAGTACGCCTTGAAAATTGTTATTTTTACTAGGTCTGTACACCGAGCAAATCTACGGGCCAGCATGTTGCACCGGACAGCGAGTGCCCTGCGCTCCCTCTCTATATCTACATGGTCCTTAAGGTCGTCGGAAAGAAAGTGACCTAGGTATTTAAAAGTGGATACCCTTTTAATTACTGACCCGTTTACAAGTAGCTCGGGTCCCACTTCTCGGCATTTGCCGCCGACCTTAAAGACCATGTATTCACATTTCTTCACATTATAAATTAATCCATGTGCAGCAGCGTAGGCTTCACAAGTCTCAAGCAACTCTCTGATTGCCCCCGCAGACGGACCCAGCAGCACCATGTCGTCAGCATAGCTGATGTTGTTTATGCTAACCCCATCAACACTGCATCCGACACGCATGCTGCTGAGTCCCTCTATGAGGTCATCTACGTAGAGGTTGAAGAGCCTGGGAGACGTCAGACCTCCTTGTCTCACCCCGCATTCCAACCTATACGGTTCAGAGAGCATACCATCCCATTTCACATGATTGGTCTGATTACTATACCAATGCTGAAATAGTCCACATATTTCCGCGGGTATACCCCTGCTTACCATCTTCCTCCAGAGCACATCATACGAAACAAGATCGAAGGCCCTGGAAAGATCAAGGAAACAGGCGTACACCGGCGTCCCGCGATCTATATAGTATTGGACGGTATGCTTGAGACTTAAAATAGCGCTTTCAGTCGAAAGCCCGGGGCGAAACCCGAACTGCGCATCATTAAGATGTATGTAATCATTTAAACAAGCATCAAGCACACCGTCCAACACCTTTGCTATTATTGTGGCAAGGGAAATGGGACGGTAGTTACCCTTGTCCGAGATATCACCCGTCTTGTTTTTCACAATGGGAGTCACGATGGTCTTCATCAGATTCGCAGGTAAGTATGCGTGACTAATACACATTGTGAAAAACATAGACAGGACTCGCGGCAGATGTACACCTGCGTGCTTCAAGTGCTCAATACTGAGCCCATCATGTCCTGGAGATTTGCCTCGGCTCATACCGTTTATGATTGCACTTATTTGCTTAGCTGAGAAACGTATCAGAGGTTTGACTCCACGACCGCTGGGCTCAGCAACTTCGTTCACGATTGAGGGACCGAGAGGGGACCGAATTTGGAAATGCTCCTTGAACATATTCGCAATTCCCCGGGGATCACTCATCCCTCCCACACTTGCAGAGAGACCTGGCTTCCCATCCAACTTACCGGTGGATTTCCAGAAATCCCCGAATTTTTTAGTAGCTCGCTGTTCGGCTAGCCTATCCATAATAATTTGCTCAGCATTGTTTTGACAGAATTTCAGCCGCCTTTTAAAAACATTTCGCTTTTCCCGCATTATATCATAGACCGGACCTGAAGAGGGACGTTTGTTAATTACCCAGGCCTGAAAACTACATCTAGCCTCGCGATGAGCATCCCTCACATGTTCATTCCACCCACACACGCGCCTTCCCCGTCGCGGTCCCCCCTCGCGTGTTGCTTTAGACTGCCTGGCTGCCGCACACAATATTTCTACAATCTGTTCGTACAAATTGTCCAAAACCACCTTATGTTCAGCTAACCTGCAAGATTCACTACCGCAACTCTCAAACTCATGAGGGAAATCAACGTCACGCAACTTACTGTTACAAATATTATGATAATTAAGCGTTTCTGTCTCAGTTCTTTCACCCCATATAACAGAATTGCGGCAGGTGCTCCGAGTCAACAGTTTAGGCCGCACAACTTCTAAATCACACTCTATACACATAGGTAGATGATCCGACACATAAATATCCTCGGATACATCCACATTCACAATTGTATGCCAAGCTGCTACAGATACCAAGCAGTGATCCAACCACCTCCTACTCCCGTGGGCATCACTTATAAAAGTGTATGTATCACTATCAACCCCCCGCTTCTCTATATCCGCACAAATCCAGGATTGGTCAGTACAAAAATTAATTAACTCTCTATAGAACAACTCATGAGGGTGAGCATTAAAATCGCCCAGCATAAAAACATTTTCTATATCACAGCCTGCTATGGTAGAACTTATCTCACTTAACACATCTGTAAACATAGGTAAGTTGTCCGGACAATTTGTAGGCATATACACGGAGAAAACAAGAATAGTACGACCCTTAGAAGAGGCTGTGATGGCCACTAAGCGAGGACTACTACAGTCAACAACAGATACCGACTCAAAAATGCCCTTCCTCCAGAGAATGGCCACCCCCCCATGAGGCCTTCCTCTCAAGAGGCCCTCAGACGTGTCTACGGCCGATTTACCGGTATATTCGAAATCAGGGCTTATTGTTCCTAACATTGGAATATCATGGGAAAGTAGCCAGGTCTCTTGTAGGGCCACCACATCAGACCACTTACATAAATCCCTAATATCATCCAAGGATCGTTTCGCCGACTTACAGTTAAAACTAATACATTTAAGACAATTACTAATAACGTTAGTACCCATAAATAACATAGTTAATTAACTTTAACTTTCAATTCCTTTGGTTTCGTTCGGTACATAAAATGTACAAAACGTCTAAAAACAATGCCACTTGGCCATAATTCATCATTTAAGAACAACTCAACTTTGTGCTTGGAAACATACAGTTTAAATGCATTGTACTTCCTAAATGACTTCATGTTTATCTTTTTTAGCGATACGATTTCACTTGTGCCTCTGTACTGTACTCTCATATGTGATAGAACAATTCTACTTACGCCAATATTTAAGGCATAATAGCTGCAATCTAAGTTCGCAGTCTTATTTTAGCTGCCACAATAACTTCGTTAATATGAGTCGTTTAGTGTGTGTTAGCTGGAGTGACGTCACCCCAGCTGCTCATGTCATATCTTCCAAACGAAAGAAGATATGATTATATGTTATAATAAATTTAGTGATTTTTACTTCGAAAATTAAGGACTTTCCACACACAACTTCATCCCCCTTTTTAACCCTTCGGGGGTAGAATTGTCAAAAACGCCGAGACACGTATAAATTAATTTTCAATCCTCAGCCTAAACACAACATTTGAAGATCTTAACTTCAAAACTGACGGACTTTCATATAAACTTCCATCCCCTATTTCATCCCTTTAGGGGTATAATTCCCAAAAATCCTTTCTTAGTAGATACTTACTTTTTACAAAGAACACACCCTTCAAGTTCCATGTCTCTAGGACCCGCGGTTTGGGCTGTGTGTTGATAGATTATATAATTAAAAACTAAATTTCATCCCCCTTTTCACCCCCTTAAGGGTTGAAATTCTAACAACACTGTTGCGTTATCTTCCAACCATAAGCCTAGATAATAAATTTTGTAATTATTCCTTCGAAAATTAAGGACTTTCCATACACAACTTCATCCCCCTTTTTAACCCTTCGGGGGTAGAATTGTCAAAAACGCTGAGACACGTGTAAATTCATTTTCAATCCTCAGCCTAAACACAAAATTTGAAGATCATAACTTAAAAACTGACGGACTTTCATATAAACTTCCATCCCCTATTTCACCCCTTTAGGGGTAGAATTCCCAAAAATCCTTTCTTAGTGGATACTTACTCTTCACAAAGAACACACCCTCCAAGTTTCATGTCTCTAGGAGCAGCGGTTTGGGCTGTGTGTTGATATATCAACAATCAGTCAGTCAGTTTACCATTTTATATATATAGATTTAACCTGTAACTTTCGCACTATGTATCACTGCACCTTATCATTTGTATCAATAAACGTATCAATTAAACACTCGCCGCAGAAGGTTGTGTTATTTATCATCGCTACGCGATCTTCCTGCCTATATCAACGAGTAGCAGTCATATATATCATTTATCATCTAGTAAGTGTAGGCGTGAATCAAAACCCCTACAAAATCTTTAAAATTATTTCGTTTAATATCCATTTACTTAATAGAAATTCGATGTCTCAAGTGGATTCGTTGCCGATATCCGTGGTTGCTACGCTATTTGTTGCTAAGTGGCGACGAAGAAACTATGTACATAACTCCAGCTTCCTCATATGTGATAGAACAATTCTACTTACGCCAATATTTAAGGCATAATAGCTGCAATCTAAGTTCGCAGTCTTATTTTAGCTGCCACAATAACTTCGTTAATATGAGTCGTTTAGTGTGTGTTAGCTGGAGTGACGTCACCCCAGCTGCTCATGTCATATCTTCCAAACGAAAGAAGATATGATTATATGTTATAGCTCAAAAATTAAGGCATAATAGCTGCCACTGGCAGCAAAATTTTCAAACCTCTGGTCAAAATACTCTATGAGTTATTAAACCGATAACCATGTGTAAGCTGGAGTGACGTCTCCCCAGCTGCTCATTCATATCTTCCAAACGAAGGAAGATATGATTATGTATTATAGCTCAAAAATTAAGGCATAATAGCTGCCACTGGCAGCAAAATTTTCAAATCCCTGGTCAAAATACTCTATGAGTTATTAAACCGATAAACATGTGTAAGCTGGAGTGACGGCACCGAAACTGCTCATGTCATATCTGCAGAACGAAAGAAGATATGATTATGTACTATAGCTCAAAAATTAAAGCATAATAGCTGCCATAGGCAGCAAAATTTTCAAATCTCTAGGTCTTGTAGTTTCCACGTAATAAGCAAAAAAACAGTTCCCGCGCCAAAAACATCAATTATTGCTTCGGAGAAGGCAAGCTGCGGCGTTGCCGTTCCGTGCGCTACATTATCAGTTTGAACTAGATTATAGACTGGGAGCCGACTACACACTTTAATCGTACTATGTAAGTATTGAGGTTATTTATAGTCATATTGTGTTTTTAAACATAGGACGAAAGAAAATTTAAAAATCTAAGTGTAACAATTTCGTAAAGTTTATCATAAATCACATTTGACATACGGACGGACAGACAGACAGACATGACGAATCCATTAGGGTTCCGTTTTTGCCATTTGGCTACGGAACCCTTATACGATCACTTTGTTGTCCGTCTGTCTGTCTGTCAAGACCCTTTATCTCTGGAACGCGTGAAGGTATCAAAATGAAATTAAAATCATATCCTCAAGTCTGCGGTCCCTTGAAGCTGTGAAAAAATCAAAATTCTAAGTTAACGTAAAAAAGATACGGCCGTTTATCCCGCAAAAAACGTATATTTCATCACTCTCAAGGGAATCAAAATGTATAGGGTACTTCCCGTTGACCTAGAATCAAGAAATTTGGCAAGAAGCAAGGTCATGTAGCACAAGTAAAGGAAAAAGTCTGAAACCCATAAATTTTTTGTTATATTAAAAAAAAACCGTGATGAAACTATTAACCTAACTTGTTTTTTTTTTTAGTCGGGGGGAAACCTTCAAAAGGCACCCGACCTCCGAGGAGGAGGTCGGGGAGTGTGTGTTTTTTAAAACTATTTACATATACTTACCTAAAAATTTTTACGGAACCCTCGGTGCGCGAGTCCGTCTCGCACTTAGCCGGTTTTTTAATGACATTTGTTCTGATTCGATGTTTTTTTTGGCAACTGAGCCAATGTCGACTATTCTGCCAGCGTCATGAAGTCTGATTCGATGTTACTCATGGACGTAATATAATAGAAGTACCTACGTCCATGGTGTTACTTTAGTTTTGCTTTTTTTAGAGAATTGTTCTCAAATGTCACGATTTCATGAAAAAGTCATTCAATCGCTAGTAATATACAGGGTTATTGGTAAAACATTAACAACCTCTTAAGAGTTCATTGTACTTATCATTAAGAACAATTTTTACTATGGGACCAAACCTGAAATCGCGAAAAAAAATCAGCTGTTCCCCACATTTTAATTAGGTATTTAATAAACAAGGCAAAAAAAAAACAATAATAGTACGTAGTTCTCTCGTCATCCAAAGTTGATATGAATCTACTTTATTATATTCATTGTTCCAATAAAGTTCAGTCGGCTCTCAGTCTATATCTTCAATATACAACATTAAAATTATTTTGAGCGCAAGTTAAAATGACTTCTAATAGAATGCCTGCTAAGTGCAAACTTGGTGGTAGTATTGTAGCGCACGGAACGGCAACGCCGCAGCTTGCCTTCTCCGAAGCAATAATTGATGTTTTTGGCGCGGGAACTGTTTTTTTGCTTATTACGTGGAAACTACAAGACCTAGAGATTTGAAAATTTTGCTGCCTATGGCAGCTATTATGCCTTAATTTTTGAGCTATAGTACATAATCATATCTTCTTTCGTTCGGCAGATATGACATGAGCAGTTTCGGTGCCGTCACTCCAGCTTACACATGTTTATCGGTTTAATAACTCATAGAGTATTTTGACCAGGGATTTGAAAATTTTGCTGCCAGTGGCAGCTATTATGCCTTAATTTTTGAGCTATAATACATAATCATATCTTCTTTCGTTTGGAAGATATGAATGAGCAGCTGGGGAGACGTCTCTCCAGCTTACACATGGTTATCGGTTTAATAACTCATAGAGTATTTTGACCAGAGGTTTGAAAATTTTGCTGCCAGTGGCAGCTATTATGCCTTAATTTTTGAGCTATAACATATAATCATATCTTCTTTCGTTTGGAAGATATGACATGAGCAGCTGGGGTGACGTCACTCCAGCTAACACACACTAAACGACTCATATTAACGAAGTTATTGTGGCAGCTAAAATAAGACTGCGAACTTTGATTGCAGCTATTATGCCTTAAATATTGGCATAGGTAGAATTGTTCTATCACATATGAGGAAGCTGGAGTTATGTACATGATGAAACTGCGTATCTACTGGTAGGTACTTGATTTTCATTAAAGCTTACTATTTAGTTAGAATCGTATCTAATTTGGCTCATAAATTAGAAGGCTGGATCGATAGGTACTAATGTGGATTGGGAACTTTCAAAGATGAGCGTTTTGATGTTGTGTATTTGAGCGCGCTTAGGTATTGAGAGGCTTACATAAACATACGTTCTGTAAGTTTAGAATGATCTACGAATTATTTGTTTTTGAAAGAAAAATATTGCAACATCGATTGACCTGATGGGAAACATAGAATATAATACTGTTTAATATGTTTTTAGGGTTCCGTACCTCAAAAGGAAAAACGGAACCCTTTTAGGATCACTTCGTTGGCCGTCAGTCAAGACCCTTTTTCTCAGGAACGCGTGAAGTTATCAAGTTGAAATTAATATCAAATACACAAGGCTGCAATCCCTTGAAGTAGTGTAAAAATCAAACTTCTAAGTCAACGCAATCGAAAAATACGGGGCGTATATGTTCCGAAATCAAAACCTATAGGGTACTTCCCGTTGACCTAGAATCATGAAATTTGGCAAGAAGCAATGTCATGTAACACAACTAAAGGAAAAAATCCGAAAACCGCAAATTTGTAGTTACATTACAATAAAAATAAATTTAAAACTGTTTACATACCTACAAAGTACGGAGCCCTCCTCGGTGCGCGAGTCCGACTTACAATAGACCATTTTTTTGTTTTCAGTCTCGGGAACCGGAAACATGGCGGAAGTGGGAGGCTTATACCCTGCAGTGGGTGATTCCATGATGATGATGTTCACCATAAAAATATAAATGTAAATTGTATAAATTTTACACAGGGTGACACAATGGGCGGTCATCATCCTTTTCCTAACTATGTTGGGGTCAGCTTCCAGTCTAACCGGATGCCACTGAATACCAGTATTTTAAATGGATCGACTGCCTATCGGACCTCCACAGCCCAGTGACTGGGTAATATGATACCCCTTGGTAAGACTGGTTGTCAGATTTTCAGGCTTCTGACCACCCATATCGACTGTCAAAGATTCATGAATGACAGCCGGGACCAATGGCTTCACGTGCTTTCCGAGGCACGGAGGGGTGTTTGTTGGCGGTCTTATCACTAAAAGCAATCTTTTAAAGACGAACTTTGGGTTGATCCTACACATAAACCTATAATGCGTATTTTGGAAAGCGTAAGAGAAAGCTATACAACTCTGGTTATTTAATTAAGTTTAATGATAAACGAATGCTAACCTTTTAACAATTTATTGCCCTACGTTCCCTACCATTGCTATCAAGGAAAAACCGGCCAAGTGATCGGACCATGCACAATGAAGGGTTCCGTAGTTGGGATGAATTTATCCCAAGAACAAACAACTTATTAGTTGAAAAAATGTCATCCCAGACATCGATATACCTACATACGTCACGGTCAATTCTCCAAATGCAAATGTAAGTTTGTAAATGCCAAAAATAAAACTACTACGATTTTCCGACCTTTTCCCTTACTTTGCTTCATGCCAAATTTCATGATTTTAGGTCAACGGGAAGTACCTACCCTATAAGTTTTGATTTATTTGAGAATATCAAAATACCTATGTCGACTTAGACGCTTGATTTTTGTATAGCTCCAAAGGTCCGTATTTGATATTAATTTCATTTTGATACCTTCACGTGTTCCTGAGAAAAAGCTGGGATTTGACAGATGGACAGACGGACAACGAAGTGATTGTAATACGGGTTCCGTTTTTCCTTTTCAGGTACGGAACCCTGAAAATATTCACAGCAAAAAGCCAAAACGTAACAGCTGAAGCTAGCCAAGACTCATACGTTACACAGCGACGAAATTCTAACATTCGCGACATACTGCGATGCAAACATTCATAAGAAATAGGTATGTCACGAATTCTTACACAAAACTTTTGTTGTTGAATAAAAACATAAAAGCAGAGGAATGGTGTGTCAACAAAGTAATAACGAGTGGTATATTATACCGTGCGCTTAAAACACATGCGTACCAGCGACGAAAGCGTTTACACTGCAGACTTTACGAAGTTCCAAAGTTTGAGGCCTTGTCGGTACCGAACTTTCTTTTGACAAGTTCCCTCGATATTCGCTGAGCCGAGGTTCAATCGAAAATTCCAGTCGGCGACGGTTCCGGGAAGAAAATGTTCGCACGCAATTTTATATATCGATATTATTTTCTTTGGCTGGTGTGCTGCGGAAGTGTGACGTCACGCTGACAGCTACGTCATCAATGAATAACGTCAAAGCGATATGCGATAAGCTGAAAGAAGCGAAAAAGAGCGTGAATAATGGCTGCGTTTCCGTTTGTGATTTATAAATTGTGCTCTATTTATAAAATGTAAATCATTTTTGTGTCAATTGTTTTCTAACATTTTGAATATTAGAAAACAATGGGGAATTATAAAACGATCGAATAAAAAAAAACTTAGCGACTGATGATGAGATATTGTTTTAATAACTTTATATGAATTAGAGTAAGCGAAAAATTAACTAAACTAACGACGAATATTGATTAATAATAAAATCCAGAACGAGCTTATAAAAAGTGGGTTGTGATTAATCCATTTCAGATATTAAAATTCTAGCCGTGCTACTAAATTACTAAGTGAGTGACTAGAAATACAGAGAGGGCAACTTCAATATTTAAGATAGAGACGATTTTTCCAATTGAGGTTTTACATAACGAACTACTAAAAAGTTCACTATAAGCAAAGGGCACCCCGAGGTAAGGTTACTTTAAACCCTTTACACAGAAATACGAAATAGAAATACGACCTCCGCGAAGCGGGGCTCCGTCGACATAGGATGCAAGAGCGAAAATACCGTGATGATTTTGTGACTGGTTTAGAAAATGTAGGTATTATAAAATGATATTTAAGATAAAATGCCGCTCAGTATAAATAAATCATTTACCAAATATAAAAAAAAAATGCAGGACGTAACGTTGACACTCAAACAAATATTACGTCGCTCAAATATTATGAAGCTTCTCATTTTTGTATTTTAAGTACCTCAAATTAATGTTTGTAAGTTGCTGTTCTGTTGAGTTCTCGTCACTCGCAGTCAGTCGCTCACTTAGTAATACTATAACATAAATTAATAATTTTTGTCACTTAAAACTTTAATTTACAGTCACTCGTTTAGATACTACCCGAAAACAATTGACACACATACCTATATGGTAACGACCGCGACTTACGAGTTGTAAGTCGTAGTCGTTCGGCTCGAACCCAGAGAAGCGCTTTACTTTTTGTAAATTATGTCATCACCACTGATGGTGAAGGATCATCGTGAGGAAACCGGCATGTCCTAGAATAAAAAAATCGAAAACCTGTGACATCCATCAACCCGTACTGGGCCCGCGTGGTGGATCACGGCCCACTCTCTTCAACTGAGAGGAGTGCCTCTGTCCCAGCAGTCAGAACATAGGCTGATTATTATTATGCTTATGCTATGCGAGTATCACCCTTAGTGCACAATGCAGTTTACAGAGCAGAATCCTCGGTTAGCAAAAATATTGGGAAGCTTTCATTTAGCATGGTTATGCCCACCACCTTCGATCACTGCAATTAAAGTTTTTCCCGCACGTAATCAATTTACTTATCGAAAAGTATTAAAAACTTAAAACCTACCTATGTAGGCCAATGCAGCTAGAAACTAAAAATTTTTGGTCTTCAAACGAGACGAGAGTATCTCGAACGAGAAGTTTTGCGGATTTCAATTTGTTTTTGAGCCAAGTAAGCTGCTGCACACACATACTTAGTAGGGATGTAACAGAAGCCATCTTACTATTTAAATCGCGTATTCCGTTCGTACTACTGCCGTTGTTTATCACGAACGGGAATAAATTTAATATTATTTATTGAATTCCCGTTCGTTCCATTGATTATATTAGTGGAACGAACGGGGATAATTTAGTTATTTTATTTTTTTATTCCTTTGGCCCCATTAAGTACCTACTTAATTGAAGTCTGGTAGTTCAATGATAAAAAACACTTATTTGCATACATGCGGAGGTACGATTTCATGGGGAAGTTCAGCATTTGCGGAGGCGGAGGCCAGGAAGCGATACAAGTGTCACAACCCTACAAAATACGTACGTACCTCCAAAGCGATGCAGATCGAATAAAATCTTGAAAATGTATCTTATATTCACTCATGTAATCTCACTTCCTATATTAATCTCACGTTGTCCCCGTTTTTGATAGCTTCATAGTACAATTATGTGCGTAAAGGGTTCATTTTATAGTGTAAAATTAAGTGCTGTCGTGAACAGGACTACGTCATTGGCCTATAAGACTATTAAAACCATCAGACTACTAAAATGTATCATGTCATTTCACCTGATGCCAGGGAGCAACAGCTAGTTTCATTTATGTTTTCACGGTTACATTTTTACAGAATTTATCGGCAGTGCTAGGAATTGACATCTCACTTCACCTAAGTTTTCACGGTGAGTTTTTTTTCAGAATAGGTTGGTTGGAGTTTGGGTGGACTATATAGGTATACACCTCAGTCTACTATTTCGAGGAATTTTAACCTGTACCTATTCGTAAATTGTTGGTATAAAGTTTTTTTAAGTTAGTACTAGGGATTACGCACAAAAGAGTGTGGAAATATTTTCACTCTGACCCTACATTAATTCACCACACCACACAGTTAGACGTCTTTCATTTGTGTTTCCTTTACATAAATTATATGCTGATTTCGACCATTTTCATTTGCTTCTTGTTGAAACGTCCCGATTTAGTATATAAAGGTATGAGGAACTGGGTGTAAAGTTCACTCATACTCTATAGAAAAGGGAGGATCCTTCGACCAGATGGGTGTTGTGTCTGGCGGGCAACTGCTCGATGATTCATGTCGGGCCGTTGTATTTATGCTAGTTGCGCGGTAAACTCTGCTTGCGCGATGCAGAATTTTGCGTGACGTCAGTATGACGCGTTGTTCGCATGTGGCGTTGTAGATACCGCTACAAGTATAATATGGCTTTGTTGGTAACGAAGAATCATTAACTCCTAAGACAAAGGCTTAGGAGTCAGAGTTTTAAAATTATTGTGACCTAGTTATAAGCCTTAAATACTCTTAGTCTTTGGATATTGTAATGTGATGGCTTTTGGTGAAATAAAGAATTTATTATTATTGTTATATCTGATAGATTTTGCCTACACAAAAACTTGACATGATTTGACTATACATACATATACATACCGCTCCTGTACAATGGACGGTGGACGTTAGTTTGAAGTAAAATTAATAGCTTAGCGGGCGTGAAAGCACTTAAGTTCACAATCGAACTCGACTGTGCGACTAACGAAATTGAGTATCGGAAATAGGATTAGATTAAACTCTTCTATAAAGTCTGCAACTGTGACCCTAGATTGGATTTTGTTTTATTCGTACGTCATTCTGTTTATTTCAATTGAGTGATTTTACTGTGATTGTATTTTGTTTAATTTTTAGGCTCTTATTTCATTTCAAACAAATATATACATTCCTTAAAAGTTATACTTAACATACTGACTGTATCTGGTGCATGCGATACATCGCTATATGTAAGTGTGTGTAGCGTTACCAAACGGGAGCGTTCCCGAACGGGAGTAACCCACTCAATGTGCGCTTTTATAATTTCTCATTATTAGCCTACAGCAGCCCACTGCTGGACACAGGTCTCTTCTGTTGCACGCCATTTAACTCGATTTTCGACAACTCTCATCCAGCTGCTACCAATCATCCTGCGAAGATCGTCGCTCCACGCCTCCACCTAGCCTGAGGGCGTCCTACTTTACGTTTGTCGATTCGCGGTCTCCACTCAAGAACACATCTACCCCAACGGTCATCGGTTCTACGGCTAATATGGCCGACCCATTGCCACTTCAGCTTGCTTATTCTGTGAGCTATGTCGACAATTTTGGCTCTCTGCCGGATCACCTCGTGATATAATTTCTATCGTGGATGTCCACGTCCATAAAATATGGAAGGGAAAG
This sequence comes from Oligia fasciuncula, assembly GCA_963082905.1. Taxonomy (NCBI): domain Eukaryota; kingdom Metazoa; phylum Arthropoda; class Insecta; order Lepidoptera; family Noctuidae; genus Oligia; species Oligia fasciuncula. The sequence continues at coordinate 14,051,724 of OY720388.1, read as the reverse complement.
GTAGGGATGGAAATATGGGGACATTATATTGTAGCGTTATCCTGGATGAAAATTTAAAAGCGTCTGTATACAGCATCCCATACATTTTAACTTAACTAATGAGAAAATAGCACATTACAGGACAAAGGCTTTCCTTTTTCAGACTCAAATTGATCTTGACCTTATCTTGTCTAAAGGCGTCAAGCCTGTCCTACCACCTGAACCTGCCACCTGAATACATATGCCATTTTCGTCAGAAACTATAGTACAGTCAACAGCAAAAGTACATGATCAAAATCAGAAATTCAATACTAATGAACGGAGTTCGCGTCAGAACTCTGCCACACAGCCACACAGTCTCTGCACACAGCTCAACAACAACCACAACAGCAACAGCTCTGCCACACAGTTCTGACGCGAAAAAAAAATTGATATCAAAAGTCAAATATTTTATACCATTATTTTGTCTAGCTATTCTAAAAAAATGTTTTAATAATGTCAAGTAAAATAATACAGCCAATATTTTTGATGAAAGTTATTAACATAACAAACAATACGGATTGAAAGTAAATGACACAGGCTTTTATAACTAGAATATTTCTTTAAAAAGTTTTTATATTCTAAATATTAACTGAAAATAGAAAGTAAAAAAGTATGATATTTTCGTTGACTGTTTATATAGGTATAGGTACTATTTTTATACAGGCTTTGATACCTGGAATATTTATTTGAAAAGTCATTATATTCTCCAATTGTTTACTTATAAACAATTGGAGAATATAGCCACTAAAGCGTCCGCTTACTTTTACTCTGGTGTTGATTTATTATCATGACGAGATGACGGCTTAGGCAAATGGAACTAATACCGAACGACCTCGGATATTGTAACGATATACCAACACAGTCGGAAGATTCATTTCCGTAGTCGGAGCAGAGCAGTACATCTTACTGCTCATACACACGAGCGACACGCTTCAACGGGAGAGGCAACTGTGCAAAAATATCAAAAATCTATATTAGTTTTTATTGTAAAAAGAAAGTTTTTAGTATCTTCATGATTTTTTTCTATCGTATCAAATTAGTTGTACTATGTTTTCAACACACTATCTACCTAGCATATATGCTGAAGAATATCATGTGTTCGATCGAGCGAGGTAGTCGATCATATACTTTTATTGTTTCTAAAACTTGCGTTTTGTGTTTAGATCCTGTAAGCCACTTAAGGTGCCACTAGTCGATATTTTTTCCATACAAATTTCGGGAGAGTATTACTCCACTGTTTGACATTGAGCACCCAAAGTTAAACATGTTATCGTTATAACTTATTATTAATTGTGTATGTACGGAAACAGAATAGTAAAATAAAAAACCATTAAAAAGTTATGAGCCCACAAAGATGCTATTTTTAACGTAACTTTGGGTGTAAATAAGTAATAAAAGAACTGTAAAATCTTAAAATCCAAGTCCATACCGACAAGGAACAGTTATCGAAGAGTTCAATAAACTTTATTTATAATTGATTCATGCAGTGGGTTTTTCATAAAACTCGATTTTCCAAAGTACTTTTCGAATTTTTTTACGCGCCTATCAGTTCGGAACGGTGTTTCTGTGCGTGAGAACTAGACGTTGTGCCTGTAAACTAGCGTCTAACTGCTCATCACTGATACTAGCACTGTTGGAAACGAATTCAGGTGAGACAGCGTGCTTTTTGGCCATGACCACCAGTGAGTTCGAGCTCACGACTAGTTTACTCTTAAGAGCAGTCAGTGTCATCATTGTTCTGCTTTTGAAATACACCCTAGTCATCTTCAAGGTATGTATACAGTCCGCCACCATTGGTGATCAATCGTCTCTTGCATACGTTCTTATATATTCCTAGATAGATAAGTGTCATTTTACATGAAGTGGTCTAGCGATTTAGTGAAGACTGTTATTGTGTGTTTCTCCCACGGAATAGAAAAAAAACAGTTTTTTCTATTCCGTGGTTTCTCCCATCGTCCTTCAGCCTGGTACAGTCAGAGAAAATTGTTAAGCAAATTGACGCCCTACTTCAATTAGTCGTGTTATAGCAATTCAAACAACTGTCTAAACATGATAGTTGTGATTTGAATATACGGACAATTTAAGTTGGTATTTGCTTATCAATTAATATTTTGACTTTACATTTGTTCCTTTTAGACCATGTAGGGAGACCTATTACATCAACCGGCGTATTCTCTATAAATTCTATCGTGAAAACTTAGTTGAAGTGAGCTGTCATTCCACCTGATGCTAGGGATTGTCACTATTGACAGCTCACTTCAAGTTCACTTCACCTAAGTTTTCACGGTGAGATGTTAACTGAATACTTCAGCTGTAACTATGTCATCGAGATACTTACGCACTTGTCAAGTAATAGGAGTAGGTAAACCTAACGCGACGTTTATCTTGATTACCTGTCTAAATAATATTACATTGTTACTAATTGCGATATCTGAAACCGAGGCTTTGTTCGGAAGTAATCAGAATGAAAACAGAAATCTCTACTAAACCTTTTAAGAAAATTACATTATTTTTGTTTTCTCATTCTATGTACAAACCCGAAAACCCGTGTACCCGAAACTGTCAAATATTCCCAATCAACCTTGAACCTTATGCTTTAGCGATAAAGTTGAAAATGTACTATAGAAATTTGACAGATTGTAGTAACTTGATGTGCTGGCGTCTGTACTACAAAGGCTATTTGTCTTACCAGATCAACCATTATTCTCGTGATATGTAAAAAACATAGGGGCCCGTGGCTAAATAATAACAGCCGCACAGGTCGATCGATCAGGTTAAGCTACGCTTGCCGCGGTTGGTCTGTGGATAGGTGACCATCTTTACATACCACCCCTCCGTGCCTCGGAAAGCACGTTAAGCCGTTAGTCCGAGTAGACAGTCGTTACAGCCCGAAAGTCTGACAACCAATCTTACCAAGGGGTATCGTATGGTATTACCGAGTAACTGGGTTGTGGAGGTCAGATAGGCACTCTATGTAAAATTCTGGTATTCAGCTGCATCCGGTTAGACTGGAAGCCGACCCTAACATAGTTGGGAAAAGGCTAGGCAGATGATGACGATGTAATAAACTTAGGTCCACGGATATCTATGCTTAGGTCCGACAATAATATAAATACAGTGCCTGAGGGCTATTCTAGCGTTAACGAGATGTCTACGGCGATCGTGATCGTGTCAGTGACGTCACGACTCAGACGTTAATAATGTACGCTCGAAACAATGTGCCGAAGAGAGTAAAGAAAATAATAAATAATGTATTGTATTCGTGAATATGGATTGTAATTACAAGACTCCAGACTACAGAGTCAGCCGAATTTTCCCAATTATTCTTAGAAGGATCATTTTCTAATCGAACTAGATTAGGCTGAATATCAGTATTTTTCATGTAAAACCCGCTATTTATTTGACCAACACAACCTCTTTACTGTTCAATATCGACGTCATTGCTGAATCTCAGAAGGTGTTTGACATTGGTGTCACTGTCACTGTGTTTTTGTGTGACCGTCCACTTCTTTCTTAGGAAAACTTTTTTTTTTTTGTTAGCCTACATTGTGTCCCACTGCTGGGCCAAGGCCTTCCTATTCTTCTTCCAAACCTGTCCTGTGCGATCACTGGCTATGTTGGCCCTGAAAATGTTATCACATCGTCGCACAACCAAATATTAATCGATCTAATGTTATGGTTCATAGGACTTATTGTACGGCTTTTGGATTCCAGACTACCAGCTATAACTGCTGTCATTAAATCTTAAAATTTTCCGATCTACAAAATCACGAGCATTCCTCAAACCTACCTACTCCTACTGGCAATAATATTATTTTAAATAACAAAGATATTTTATTCGTCCTTTTACAATCCAATACAAATAAATTTGTACTTGGTACTGTAGAGACTATAGCCTGCATGGCATTTCCATGCAACCTCCGCAAGTATTTTATAAGTTGACTAGCAGCGCCCGTCGGTTTCACTCGCATAAGTGTCGATCCCGTGGGAATATCGGGATAAAAAATATCTTATGTCCTTCCCCGGGATGCAATCTATCTCTCTGCCAAATTTTATCGAAATCCGTTCAGTGGTTTAGGCGTGAAAAGGTAACAGAGAGACAGAGTTACTTTCGAATTTATAATATTAAGTATGGATGGCATGATTTATGAGATAAACAATATAGTCCTTTCACAGTTATGTTGTCTCCGATTGAAAAATCAAATAAAGAATAAAGAGAAGAATAAATCGCTTTTTAGGGCACAGTGATCTTTATTCTCATTCTCATAAGGTTGCTGTTGGGTTGTTGCCACTGACAAGTCTGTCAAAATCATTATGATCTTTAATCTCGTCATATTATGGTTGCTGTTATGTTACTACTGTCAGAGGTTAAATAACTTCAATGCACTATATTTCTGCTGTTCCCCACACTTGACAACTTGGAGAGTTGACAGTGTGCGTCACCATGTAAAATATAACTTATGAAATTATTAATAACTCAAACATAACAAAAGAGATGAAATGAAGTACCTACGTACTCTTACTAAGACCAATATCTGTCCTAACAAAGCTTTCCCGTACCTAATTAAACCATAAATGAATAAATTAAACCACAAAATGAAACGGGTCTAAGGTCCGAGTATTTGAAAGCAAATACCCCTAAAACAGGCAATTATAATTGCAAAGGCCCTTGGTAATGTTATTTAATGCCTTCAGGGAAAGGCTCGCATTCCTGTTGTGAATAGGTGGGCTTTTTTCGCTTCCACTCCCAAAATAGTAATTGGAAAGGTCATGCTTTTTTACCACCCTATGAGGAAATTCCTGGAAAGATTGGTAGGGCTTTGGTTTATTGCCAGGCGCAAGTATATCCGATAATTTGATGTATTCGGTATACGTAAAACAAAAACCGGTCAAGTGCGAGTCGGACTCGCGCACCGAGGGTTCCGCACTTTGTAGGTATGTAAATAATTTATCACGTTTTTTTTTTTAAATCTACCTACAAATTTACGGTTTTCGGATTTTTTCCTTTACTTCTGCTACATGATCTTGCCAAATTTCATGATTCTATGTCAACGGGAAGTACCCTATAAATTTTGATTTCCTTGAGAGTGTCGAAATTTACGTTTTTTGCGGCATAAACGGCCGTATCTTTTTTTTTACGTTAACTTAGAAGTTTTATTTTTTCACAGCTTCAAGGGACTGGAGACCTGAGTATATGGTTTTATTTCAACTCGATACCTCCACGCGTTCCCGAGATAAAGGGTCTTAACAGACAGACGGACGGCCGGACGGACGGACAACAAAGTGATCCTATAAGGGTTCCGTTTTTTCCTTTTGAGGTACGGAACCCCAAAAATAGTGTTAACTAATTCCTGAAATTTTACTGTCGTGTAGATGTAACAACAATGTACTGTGGAATTCGAGAAAACACTGTCTGAGAAAACTATACGGTGACTTGACAAGTCAAATTCAGATGAAAGAAAATACCACATTCACCTATTTCAGGACAAATCGCGACTTGTCCCCGAATGGCTAATTTTCATCAGTCGATAACTCGGTCGGCATGCGGGGTCTCCCCGCAGGCGGGGTAGTGACTAATGTAAGTCATAAGTCAATAGCCGGTCGGTACACACTCTGCGGGGAAACCGCGTTGCGGGCGTAGTGACCAATGAAATTCATTGTTCGGTAAAAAGCGTGGAGAGACTCACACCTAATGAAAATGACCAATGAAAATGAGTCTTCAAAGCAACTGCCAAACGTGCGGTGCAGGTTCTCCGACTTCTCCGTATACCGCAATCGTTCCCTATCGATTTATGAAATCGGTATCCCGAATACATATCCCAAAGGCATACTTTACAGAAGTCTCCAGCACCCCCCACATGCGGGCTCTAAGAAATGATATACAGAAACGTCCCGCACCCCGCACACGAACCCCATCGACCAATGAAAATAAGACTGAAAGAAAAGACGCAGTGCTAAAGCGCTCCTAATAAAACAGTCGCACGTAAAATCTGTACTTTAAAACCTCCCCAGTACAATGCCAGAAAGAGATGAAAATAAAGGAATGGGTGCCTAAACTTATGAGAAAATTTTCTCAAAACGTATTACGTAAACTCGGGGGCGACTTGCAGAAATAATGACATCGACATGCCACCGAACTTTTTTAATATTGAACTTTTTAACCGAACCAAGTCTCCAAATATGAAAAGCGCTTGCGAGTAATAAATCATTTATACATACCTACTGTTCGAAATTCAAAATTCGCGTTCGTTGACTTTTAAATGTTCAATACTAACTGCTGTTTTAAATATTTATTGTAGACTTGCGATAAATAGCTTTTGTAAAGTGTTATAGTGCACTTTCTCGGAATTTACACGAAATAAAGTGGAATTTTCATGACTTTAGCGTTTATTCAACAGAAGTATTATTAATCAGTTTTTCGCGAATGTAAATAACACCTGTAAAGGTCGTTAAAATTACATAAATTTTAAATACCTACACAGCGCGAGGCATAAAATAAAAACGTCATAGTCCTACCTTGAAAGTATGTACCTACCTAATTGATTTCTTAAAGGAACGCAAAATGTCTTATTTGAGCGTTTCATTGTTTTTATAAATAAAATATAATATTGACTACACAAACAAAAACGAAACTGAAATAAACGAAATATTCCTTTTATACAAAACCAAACCGTTTCCTTTGATACCATTCCCTTCAAGTTTTGCGTTATGTTCCAGAACCTTTGAATACAAAGCTAAGTAATTTTAAGAAAGAACGCAAAGAAACCGCTGTGTTTGCAGAGGTGGTAATACGAATTGAGAACAAAATTCAATTTTATAAAACACTTGGAGAATTGTGGGTCAGCTGTAACCCGACAATCTGTGTTGGACACCTATTCTAGCTGTTACAGCTGTAATTTGCTTGAGTGGGGACGGAACGTGTCGGTCATTCGATTAGTGTGGTGTGCCCGTGTGCCCGTGTCCACCACCACCGTGCACCGTCCGTCCCTATACGTGCACCGTCCGTCCCTATACGCCGTGTTCACTTTCCACGGAAGCGCTGAATCCGACGAACGGGCTCGTACAGATGTGCAGGAAATTATATCTTTTCATTTCCCGCGAATAGTCGTAACATTTTGCCGAGATTTGATGTATTACTGCGGAAAATCAAAGTTTATACGAACACATTTTCCACAAGGGAACTTTCATAAGTGTATTAAGAGGCCAAAAATAAATATACTCTTCAATTTAAATCCTCTCTATTTCGTTCTCTTCAGCCTTCACTCCAATATTATTTACCCAGAACTCTCAGCGTGATATAAATATTGAACATTGCTTAGTTTCCCCCTCAAGTTATCTAAGGACGAGTTTATCGCTTTGGGAATTAGTTACGAATTGAAAATGTCTAGTGGTTGGATCGGTGGGGTGTCACGCGGAGGCCTTCGTTATAGGCCGTCGCTAATTAAGAAGTTTCCCTTCGATCGGCAAATTTTATTACGTCAGGGCTGTCCCAAAAAGCTTGTAAAATTAAATTAATTCAAACGACGATTCGGATTTCCAATTTTAAGGTTGAGACGGCTGCCGTCCTAAGAAAGTCTGTGTGCAGCCGTTGTAATTATGGTTCGTTAGAGTTTTTACTTACTTATTACCGTTTCTAATTGGTACCGATACCTACTCCATGTTTGCTATGCTAATTACTTGGGCGACGTCATTTGGTAATGTTACTTTAATATGTATTTTTGACCGGATCAGCAAATCTCGAATAGAGTATTCTATGTATCTATATAATATATAATATGCACGACAGCACGCGAAGCATGCTCACTTTTATCTCTACTCTATGAAGAACAGACACAACTCTTTGACAAAGTGACATTTCGTTTCTCCATTTTTGACATTGACATCCGCTGTAGAAATCCTTCTACAATCTGTCATTATGTCTTTCGTTTCTGCAATCTACGGTGGTCATGCTACGCGTGACATTCTGAGATCGTTTGGTAATAATGTTGTTCAAAGAAAATTGGAAAATTAACTTAATGTTGAACAGCGCCTCTACATAATTACAAATTTTAAACTGATGCCATTAAATTAAGGGTAGGTAAGGTTATGAGTGAGTAGGAGTCGCAGAGCCGTAAAGCGTGGTATGAAACGATATGTGCCCAGCAGACGTTGAAATTACATGGATATTACGCCGATGAATTTGTAAACGCAATGATTTCCATTATATTATAATTTGTTCTTTAATATGAAAATTTAAATGAACTGAACTGGTTAATGGCAACGTTAATAACCAGTTAATATATACTTATGATTCTTAGAAACAATTTGTCATTGGAACATCAATAGATATACTTATACTTAGGTGCATAAATACGTACTATAATATTGTCTTAAATTTTGAGTTGGCAGACCATCTTTTCGACACAGACACTAAGCTTAATGCCTCCTGTTGACTTGGACAAAAATATGATTTAAAAATCTCAATTATAAGCTGCAAGAAAATAAATATTCCTCATAAGTCAGTACTTAATTGGCATGATGAAATGATCACGTTTCATGAACGTTCATCACCTTCCAAAATATTGTGTAAAGTACTTACTTACATAGGTATTATTAGTACGTAGTATTGACAGGGTTACAAATAAGTTCGTATTTCATATGCTAATTACCCAAACTGAAACGCTTAAAGCGCAATTGAGAGGAAGGGTACAGAGGCTACACCCATATTCTAAGTCAATTCCTATGCTCCACTTGACGTCAACTCCACCTCCATCAGTGACATTGACAGTTAAAACTTGTTATAAATTGACATAATTATATTAATTTCCTTCAGTGGAGGTGAGGAATCATCTGCCAGACTCAAGTCAGGTTTGTAAGTTTCTGCTTTATTAAACAGCAGCTGTCGTGAAGATGTGACAATTATGACTTTTCTAGCAAATATGTCACACATAGTTGTTAAAAAGGGTCCCGGAAAATATCTCTAAAATAAAAGAAAAATGGATTGGAAAAGGCGACTCTCCCTTTCAAAAATATCCACGTGATGCCAAGTAGGTCTCTAAATTACAAACATTTAAAAAACATAAATTACAATTTAATAAGCCCATCGTCTCAGGAAACATCAAGTGGACACTTAAGAGTCCCTCTTAAATAAAGAGGGCTTTATAAATTCGGGAGTCGGGACTCGTAGCAAATTACCAACATGAAAAATAATACAGCGAAGTTTTTGAAATAAAGTATAGGCATATATTGTAAGGGCCTATGCACACGAAGTGCGTAGCAGTAGTTGAATAATTATACAGCGCGTTTTTGTTGCGTCATACGCGCGTCAAAAGCGCGTGAGAAAGTCGTCGTATGCATAGGTTTCGAAACCCGATCAGCAATGTATATGATGAAATGATGAAATGAAATGAAATGATTTTATTTTTTGTAAGTAGGTTTGTACAAACACTTTTACACGTCAGTCATGTTTTTTATAACTAGATGAAGTCGGCGTTTCCTATCTGACTACTCTGAGAAGAAAGGCCGAAACAAACTCAGAGGTCACAGTCTCTTTTAAAGTCCAGACATAATCTTGGTCAGGTTATATGAAGACCATGTAGATCGATGTCTGAGGTGGTCTTTTGAGGAAAGAACCACACAGATTGAGAGGACCTGTCCAGTCAGTGCACGCATTTGTCAAAAATCGTGCAGCTCAACTCAAGACTTAAGGAGCTCAACGATTCGACGAACAATACCAAAGAAAGGACATTTGGGTAGGCCACATAAATTACTCAAACTGCCAGACCATGAGAAAAAAAAACAGAACAGAGAGAATAATAAAAAAAATATATATAAGTATGTAAAATGACCCACATCGTCTTCACATTCACAATGAAAAAATAATATAATACTTTACAAAGTAAGCAAATGTCATTGTTTAAAAAAAAAAAATATTCATCAATGTCAATGTGTATATAAAAAAGAAAAAAATCATTCAAAATGCAGAAATTGGAAGCAGCTCAATCCCAAGCCTTTTTGTCCTCAATATAATCTTTAACGGTATAAAAGGCTTTCTGGCACAACTTACGTTTAATGAAAGATTTGAATTTATTAAGGCTTAGATCTTGAACGTGGCTTGGTAGTTTATTGTAAAAGCGTATACATTGGCATCTGAACGAGCCACCTATTTTCTTGAGCCTGGTTGTAGGTACAACATATTTGTGTTTGTTTCTAGTATTTATATTATGGATATCACTGTATTTTTTAAACAATTTTATATTTTTATGGGCATATAAAAGATTTTCATAAATGTACTGAGAAGGCACAGTCATTACATTAATCTCTTTAAATTTGTCTCTGAGAGAGTGTCTCGGACTTAATTTATAAATTGATCGAACAGCTCGCTTCTGCAAAACAAAGATAGTCTGAATATCGGCGGCATTTCCCCACAATAGAATACCGTACGACATTACACTATGAAAATAGCTAAAGTACACTAAACGGGCAGTCTCTATATCAGTTAAATTTCGAATTTTTCTAACAGCGTATGCTGCAGAACTTAGCTTTTTTGACAATTTATCTATATGTGGACCCCACTGAAGCTTAGCATCCAAAGTTATGCCCAAGAATACTGTGTTGTCTTCAGGATTCAATTCCTCGCCCTTTATCAACACATTAGTTTTCACCTGCCTTACGTGGGGTAGCGTAAACTTAATGCATTTGGTTTTCTTCTCGTTTAGAAGCAAATTATTAACATTGAACCAGTGGACTACTTTCGAGATCGCGCTATTTACATCGTCAGTAACCAACTGCTGACGTTTAAGTTTAAACAAAAGAGAAGTGTCATCTGCAAACAACACTATATCATGATGATCCTTTATGAGGTACGGCAAGTCATTAATATAAATGAGAAACAAGAAAGGACCAAGAATTGAGCCCTGTGGGACTCCCATTGTTACTATAGATCCGGGTGATCTTTTTCCATTAACGTCAACGCTCTGAATCCTTTTACTCAAGTATGAAATAAGAAGATCCAGAGCAGTGTTTCGGATCCCGTAGTGGCGGAGTTTCCTGATTAACGTTTCGTGAAGAACGCAATCGAATGCCTTGGACAAATCACAAAAGATGCCCAAGGCATCGCATTTATCTTCCCATGCATTATAAATATGTCCTAATAGTTCAACGCCGGCATCAGTAGTTGAACGACCCCTTGTAAAACCAAACTGTTTGCTATGTAATAATTTATGTTTATTAAAAAATCTTTGCATTTGGTCTAAAATTAATTTCTCAAAAATTTTACTAAAGGTAGGTAGTACAGAAATAGGTCTATAATTTGTGGGGTCTGATGTACTACCTGATTTAAACAAAGGTATTATTTTACTATTTTTCATAAGGTCAGGAAACTCCCCATTGTCAATACAACTATTAAAGATAATAGCTAGAGTAGGCGCTACAATGTCAATAATAGACTTGGCTACTTCTACAGAATTACCCCACAGATCTGCAGTCTTTTTTACATTTAAAGTGTGAAAGGTTTTAATTATATCTCTACAGGTAATATATTCAAAATGAAATTCTGAATTGCAACCATTAACATTTTCTTTAAGCAAAGACTCAGCAACAGAAGGTGATGAGTTTAGTGATTTAGTAGTTGAAACGGGAATATCTGAAAAGAAATTTTCAAATGCCTCGGCGACTTGTGTGTCTGATTTTATTATGTTGTCATTAATAGACAGGCTGTAGTCAGTATTTCGGTTACTAGATCTTCCCGTTTCACTATTAATAATATTCCAAGTCGTTTTAATTACATTACTGCTGTTTTTAATCTTTGAACTCAAATAACGTGACTTGGCCATATAACAAACTTTTTTAAATAATTTTGAATAATTTCTAACATACAAATTAAATTCATCAGTGTTAATATAAGTCCTTTCATTGTACAGTTCATAAAGCCGTGTTCTACTTTTATGAATACCAATGGTAGCCCAATCACTGAACGATGCATTACTATTAACCGAAATAGTCTTGGGAATAAAGGTGGAATCAAATTGTTTACAGTATACATTAAAAAAATTATCATAAAGATGATTAGGATCAGCATGAATAGACAAAACTGGTAATTTATCAATGAGTTTAACTTTAAAAGCCTCCAAGCGACTTGCAGTTTTGGGGTTAACAGTGATATCCTTTTTAGCCACTTTTTTGTTTTGATTTTGAATAGTAATCCTTTGCCCGCAATGATCAGAATCTAGTAAAGTTATAATTTCTTTGTGGCTTGGTATAATATCTGTATATATATTATCTAGGCATGTGGCACTAGTAGGGGTTATTCTTGTGGGCTCCAAAAATAGGTTTAGAAGATTGTAGGACTGAAACAGACTTAAAATTTTACTACAAGAACCTGAGCTTTCTAATAAATTGACATTAAAATCACCGCAAATGATAACGGACTTGTTTGAGTTACAAATCCTGTGTAACACTTCATCCATTACCTTTTCAAAGCAGTCATACAATCCTGAAGGGGGTCTATACACACTTAATACAATAGAGTGCTCCAATTCTACACAGGCAATTTCAACCGTACGCTCAACTGATAGGCTCACAATATCTATACGATCTTTAAATTTGAGCTGGTTACTTACTAAAATTAATGAGCCACCATGTATAGCATTTGTTCTGCTAAACGAACTACCAACCTGGTGATTATTAAAATTGAACAAGAACTGGTGGCTTTTCAGCCAATGTTCTGTTATACAAAGTATGTCAATACTATTAAAATTCATAAATAATTCTACTTCTAATTCTTTGTTCATAAATCCTTGAATATTTTGATGCACTAGGTTGATACTATTGACTGATTTTAAGCTTTTTTTGCGTACATTATAGCTAGAGGTTGCCTCTATTGTCTTAATTTCTAATTTAAATTATTAGCAATGTCATTAATAGTGACCAAATTATTGGCAGAATTATTTATAATGTCATTGCATTGCTCAAAAGAAGCAAGTTGTTTAGCCAAATTTTTGGCTGTAATAGAAAAAAAATAAGATAGCGACACAGCTATCTGTCTTTTATAATAGTCAGAAAGATAGTACATAACAATGTTATATCTATCTTTTGTCAAATAGAAATTATTACTAACATAATTGTTAATATCAACTAAATGGAACATGTTATTATTAAATGTCAAGTTATGCAATGTCATATTCAATTCAAATCTTAAGCTATTTTCTTCCTGTGGCAAACTGTTACTATAAGGGAATGTAAACAATACAACTTTTCTTAAACTAAGGTTGCATAATGTTCTATGATACTGGAGCAGTTCTCCTTTGTTTACATTTCCCCTATTACCCATAAAAATTAATAAAGTTGTATCCTGGGTAAAGTTACATTTAATAATTTTTTTCATAATATGAAACAAAGAACAACCAGGCATACAGTAATTTATTATTGAGTGTCCCGGATATTCAGCTGTTAACAAGTGTCCTAAGTCCTTACCGATCTCATCACAAAATAACACAATATCATTATTTAAAGTTTGTTTACACTGTTTATACGAACTATTAGTAGAAGGAATTATCAAATCAACACAGGGCTGCACTAAGGTGGTATTGCAAGTTGTCAATGAATGGTCCGGTGTGACATTGGTTGGTGTTTGACAATGCTCACAGTTGTTTTTTTGTGAGTTTACCAGCTCATTCATTGCCAACACATATTCCCTCATTAGGTCTTCAGAGGTATTATATTTGTTGGTCATTGAACTAAGTTTCTCCTGTAGATGGTCAAGTTCAGATTGCAAGGTCTCTGTGTCAATGTTGTACTTCCTAGTACTCTGCTCCAAATTATAAGAATACATGTCTAATTGTTTAATTAAATTCAACCTTTCTCTATTCAATTTAACGTTTTTGATAAAGAACTTTTGTCTTTTTACCATTTTTTGTGTTTTAACAATGTATTTATTAATTTTAATGTATTTTTTAAGTTTATTTTTACTGCTTACTACCCTCACTGAATTATATGATTTCGATTCATCATCAGCTGTCAAATCCATAGTGTATGTGGGGTTTATGGTAGAAACCATTGACGGGGCAATAGGCATCAACTCATTGTACAGACTTTGGTTCAGCGAGGCGGTGATGTTAAGATTGGTCGTCTCAAGTTGTGTTATTTGACTTTGAGCCTCATGTAGCTGCTGTTGTAATATATGTTTTTGACTAAGAGCTTGTTCATACTCTGTGCTACACTGGCTGAACCCGTCCACAACAAGTTGAAGTCTATCCCGTTCTTCTATGGCATCAGTGTATTGATTATATATCTGAGCCATTTCAATTTTTAACTTCCTATTCTTTTCATGGGCATCAAAGAGCACCTTTTCATTGTCATCTATTTCCTTAATTAGTTGGTCACAGGACTCCTTTGACGCCTTTAAGGCGCTCAAAGCCTCATTGAGTTTGGACTCTCCGAGGCGAGCACGGGCGCTGCGAGTCATAATCATGATTAAAACTAGTAAGGAAGCGACAAGAAATTAGAAGAGAGATGGTAGTTGTGGCAGCAGTAGAGAAGATGATTAGTTTAAAAGGAAAAATGAAATTTAGATGTAATTCTAAGGAGTTCTGTCACCAAACCAATGCAAGGTTATGTTTACGTTCAAAGGTCATTGGCACCAATAAAGTCTTACTAAAAATGAACAAACTAAGTGCTGGTTAAATTGTAGTACGTAAACAAACTAATAGCAAGTAAAATATAGAGTATTGTACCTGATATCAAGATGACAATGCAAAATTCACTTACGCCGGTAACTGTCACCGATTTACATAGAAATATTTACACTTAATTTGCACTAGCTATTTGAATCTAACACAATATACACATTATTATCCTATTTACTTGAGGAGTAGTTGGAAATAGGCCTAAAAAACAACGAAATTAAATATTTAAGATTAAAATTACAAGAACAAATTTTTAACAGCTGTTAGCTGTAGTGTTGCCACAGGAAAAAAAAAAATAAATCGGCTTATCGAGTCGCGAACATATCACATAGGCCAATCTCTTCTTCTTCGTAGCACTCTTGTCAGAGCGGTCGTGGTCCTCATGTAGTTTCTTGTTTAGGGGCTGATGTGATTCGCCTCACGATTTCTCGCCACCTACTCCGATTTCGGGTGTTTTTTGTGCACTCATACAATGGACCAATGGCCAATATTCTAGTCTAAATTAGTTCTAAGCTTCGTCGACTCACTCTATTTCTAGTAGTAAACTTCGTCGACTCACACTCGACTCAGGTCATCAAGAAACGCCCACATAATCAGCCTATAATGTTCCTACTGCTGGGACACAGGCCTCCTCTCGGTGAGAGGGAGTGGGCCGTAATCCACTACGCGGGCCCAGTGCGGGATGGTAGATGTCACATGTCTTCGAATTTTTGGTTCTAGGACATGCCGGTTTCCTCACGATGTTTTCCTTCACCGTTTTGAGAGCAGTGGTGATGAAATAATTTACACAAAGTAAAGCGCCTGTCTGGGTTCGAACCTACGACCTACAACTCGTAAGTCGCGACCGTTACCACTTGGCCACCACTGCTCGAAGAAACGCCCCCTAAATGGTATTCTTAGACCCGTATTAATAAACGTTCCTCAACGACGTACTCAAGTGCGTAATCATTTGAAACGCCATCTCAAGATCATTGCTAATTAATAAACGCATGAAAACAGTATATCAGTTACCAAGACGCTGTACTTGAGGGCTTGATCTCGTGAACGATTATATGACATTGACCGCGAAGTTTAGAATAACATTAATCACATTTCGCTATTGCTATCAATAACGAAACGAAATGTCAATTAAGTATTTCATTTTAAACAATTTCAATTTCTATTGCTATGTCGTAAGATTTATTGAAATACTTGTAGTTTGTTAAGATTTTAATGAATAGCACTGTATCACGTTATAATAAAGTGGTTTTCTACCCAAGAAAGCCTTAAATTGTTAAAAATGTGTAGTTTACTACTCAACTCAGTAGGTACAAATAACATAACACAATATAGCGTCAGATTGGGGCGTCTGCGTCAAGTGTCAAAAAAAGGGCGCCAAACAACCACAAACATCATTCTGTTTGTTTACTGTCACGAACATCTCGTGTTTTTAATTTGTCAAAAAGTGTTTATAAACGAAAATGGAAAGCAGGAAGCACCCCAATGGAGTAGAAATACTATAACGAAATTGTGCACTAAATAGTGCTTGTGACGTCAGAGTAGGTAGTCAAAAAATGGCACGCTTGGTTTTCATACAGATCGTGATATTTGCGTTATCCAGGTCTATCTATATCTGTGGTAGCAGGCTATCGACGTGCAACCTGTTACCTTGCTATTTTATGTAATGATGATGGGCGGTGACTACCGGGATTATGACTAATAGCGACGTATGGAAGGAAAATACCCAATCAGGCAAGAGAATGACGATGATATTATCTAATGATAGACTATGCTCCTAGTTGTTGACTGCCCCGTTGGTCTCGTGGTTGCAAGTGCGACTGCTGAGTGTGGGGTCTTGAGTTCGATTCCCCGTTTCGGACAAAGTGTTATTGGGTTTTCCGTTAGGAATTTCTTAGTAACAGCCCGGAGTTTGGAAGTTGGTGGTTTAATACCCCCGTGCCTCGGAAAGCACGTAAAGCCGTTGGTCCTGCGCTTGATCTCTCCCCGGTTGTGTCGGATTGCCGTCCCATCGGACTATGAGAGTAAAGGAACAGAAAGTTGAAGTTTACGCACACACTTGTGCACTATAGTATCTCCTGCGTACCTGGCTTAATATCCGTTGAGATTGGCCATCGTGACCGAAATCGGTAGGGGAGGCTATAATAAAAAAATGGTCCTAGTCAAGAGTTGCAGTTGGAATGTCCGAATAACATTTTGTCTATAGTGCAAATCGTGAAAAGCTGTGCCTGCAGGACCGTATTCTTACGTAGATACAGCTTTACCTAAGTTCAACAGTGTCGAGCAGAGCAGCTCAGCAGTCAATAAGAGCATGGTCATCATGAGCCCATGCTTTGCTGCTTTGCATACTGAGCTGCTGAGGTATATGAACACGCGCGTAAGTAATCAATAAAATTAATTATCGTAATAATGATAGTGTTTACTATAAGACAATTTGATTTTTTATTATAGGTACGTGCTGTATGTAGGTACGTTATTATATTTTTCAGTTTCAATATTGTATTCTGAGTTTCACATCACAAACGAGAGAATACGGTTTAATCATATTTTGACACTGCCATTCATTTGAAGCTACCTGTTAAAAGCGTACAGTACAATTTGCTTTGATTGATAGAGTGGCCCATTTATCAATGTCATTTGCCGAATCAGTGAAATAAAGCCATTGGGTTGGAGTGTTCCTCTTGTTTTATGAGCCGCTTCATTTTAGGTTTAATGTGTAATGGATGGATATAAATCAGGGCTATGCGGTGTTATTTCCCCATTAAGTGAAGTTTCGTTATGGGTTGTTCATCCTTTATTACTCTGATTTTCGATAGCAACCAATTGTATTTGTGGAAGAAAATCAAAGAATAATTATACTTTTGTTGAATAACATACAATTAATGTAATCTATTTCTATACTTATTTATATAAGTACTAACAATAAAGCTAAAGAGCTTGTTTGTTTGTTTGGACGCGCTTATAATATCTGGAACTACCAGTCGGATTTGAAAATATTTTTGCATTTGATAGCGCGCACGCTACGACCCTTGGGAGTCGATAAAAAAGACAAAAAGTCAGAAAGAATGCTAAGAGCAAAATGAAGTAACAGGGTGCGCGGGCGATGCGATGCGGCGGGGTGGGATGGTGGAACAAGAAATTTCAAGCGGACGAAGTCGTGGGCAGAAGCAGAACCTGGTGTTTAATGTATTGTACTGTAAGCAATTTTAAGTTTATTATATTTATTTGTACAAATTCAATCAATGTATAACATAATTTTTATTGATAAAAGTATATTTTTAATAGTTTGTAAAAGAAACTTAAAACGATCATTTGACAACTAACTTCACACCTATCAAAGAAGGGGGATGTGACGTCACGTCCGGAGTAGTGTTAGAATATTCACAGTCGTTGATCACTGGTCAGTTGTCAAATGGTCGTCGAGCAAGCAAGTCGTGCTGCTCCATTGCGAGTGTTAATTATTGTGGCTTATCGCTGCTTTATTGTGAAGTGCTAATAAAGGATTTTGAAATCTGAAATAGTCGACTTTATTTTGTGAAACGCTTTCGCAAACGAGAAGGATAACAAATCAGAATTGGGATATCGCACGCTCCAGGATAATGGATAAAAGAAATAGTGAGGCTCGCTCCAGTCGCAGTCGTAGCCCGCTTCTACCAACTCCAGTGAAAATAAACGATTATGGCGAAAAAGCACCGGCCTCTCGCAGCTGTAGCCGTGCTGATCCGCCGGCTTCTTGCAGCCATAGCCGTGCTGGTCCGTCGGCCTCTCGCAGCCGCAGCCGTGCTAGACAGCCGGCCTCTCGCAGACGTAGCCGTGCTGATCCGCCGGCTTCTCGCAGCCATAGCCGCGCTGATCCGCCGGCCTCTCGCAGCCGTAGCCGTGTTGATCTGCCGGCTTCTCGCAGCCGCAGCCGTGCTAGACAGCCGGCCTCTCGCAGACGTAGCCGTGTTGATCTGCCGGCTTCTCGCAGCCGCAGCCGTGCTAGACAGCCGTCCTCTCGCAGACGTAGCCGTGTTGATCTGCCGGCTTCTCGCAGCCGCAGCCGTGATGGACAGCCGGCCTCTCGCAGACGTAGCCGTGTTGATCTGCCGGCTTCTCGCAGCCGCAGCCGTGCTAGACAGCCGGCCTCTCGCAGACTTAGCCGTGCTGATCCGCCGGCTTCTCGCAGCCATAGCCGCGCTGGTCTGCCGGCCTCTCGCAGCCGCAGCCGTGCTAGACAGCCGGCCTCTCGCAGCCGTGCTGGTCCGCCGGCCTCTCGCAGCCGTGCTGGTCCGCCGGCCTCTCGCAGCCGTGCTGGTCCGCGGGCCTCTCGCAGCCGTGCTGGTCCGCCGGCCTCTCGCAGCCGCAGCCGTGCTGGACCGCCGGCCTCCCGCGACCGCAGCCGTGTGAGACAGCAGGAGTCGCGCAGCCGCAGCCGCGTGAGACAGCCAGCATCACGCAGCCGTAGCCGTGCGAAACAACTGACGTCCCACAATCGCAGCCGTGGCCGTTCGGAACGGCTGAATTCTTGCCAGCAGAGGCAGCTTCGATCACCACGTAAGTCCACTGATATGCTCAATACTTTTAGGGAATTAATTCAAGCAGTCAAATCAGATGGTCACGGTAATAATGTAGAAAGATACCCAGTTATGAATGTTATCCCTGAGTTTGATCCGTCAAAGCGGAATCAATCTGTAGATATGTGGTTATCTAAAGTAGATGAATGTGCAGCTATCTACGGTTGGTCCGAACGACAAACCATTCACTATGCCTTACCAAAACTAGTAGGGCTAGCCCAAAGGTGGTATCAGGGTCTACCCAGCCTTTTGTTTACGTGGCCAGAGTGGCAAACAAAATTAAAAACTGCCTTTCCTAGTGATGAAAACTACGGCGTATTATTGTCAGATATGCTAGAAAAACGCGTCAAATTCGGGGATCCACTTGAGGAATATTTTTATGATAAAATGATTTTACTGAATCGATGCAAAATAACCAGTAAGAATGCTGTAGACTGTATTCTATTCGGAATAGAAGATAGGTCTATTAAGACGAGTGCTGAAGCAGCTCAATTTACCGATCCAGATAAATTACTTGTATTTTTACGCAACGTTAGAGTAACCAAACGAATAGATAAGAACACTTCAAAAGTATTCAATGACGTTAGGCGTTCAAATAATACTACGAGTAAAGACACTAAAAATGATTCAGGTCAAAAACAAACTTTGAGATTAAAATGCTTTAATTGCGGAGAGGTAGGTCATCCAGTTTATAAGTGTACTAAACCCATAAAGAAATGCGAGAACTGTACGAAATTAGGTCATGACACGTCCGAATGTAGGCTAAAGAAAGATGATAAGACTGTTTTATGACTATCTATTGGTATAAATAACGATTCGAAATATTTCAAAGAAGCTATTGTTAATGGCGTTAAATTACAATGTTATTTAGATTTTGGTAGCCAATGTACAATGATTACATTATCTAATGCCAAAAATATCACTCCAGCATGGTCCACAGATAATCTGCCAGTTCTAAGAGGCTTTGGTAACTCGGTTGTCTCTGCAGTTGGTAAATGTAATTTAAAAATTGAGATTGATGACGTGTCGGCTTATGTATGCGTTTTTGTAGTACCAGATAATTGTTTAAGTATTCCTTTACTAGTTGGGCATTCCTTTACGGAGCAAGATCATATAATTGTACATAAAACTTCTTCGGAGTTAAAACTTATTTCAAATTGCAATCATACCCATCGTAAAACTATATTATTATTTTCTAAAGATATAAATAAAATAGAGAATTTAACTAAGATTTGCATTTATTCGGAACCTAAATATCATGGGGACGTTTATATACAACATAGCCTTAGGCAAGAGCCAGGAAAAGAATACGAAATTTTAAGTGGAGTTGTAAACCTAGTAGATGGTGTTGGAAGCGTAATAATCAGAAATTTGAGTGCAGCGGGTTTTCAACTACCACGTGATACTTTACTGTCCCGAGCTAACCCAGTCTTCGAGTCAAAAGAATTTCATGTAAATCGTGTCGAGAATAATGACGCTTCCAATCTTGATAAAATTACAATGTCTCAGTTGCACATGGACACCGATTTGACTCCCCATGTTAAAGAAAAGTTGCTGGAGTTGTTAAATAAATACCGTAAATGTTTCGCTTTTGGTGTTTCGGAAATAGGCTGTTGTCAAAATTCAGAAATGAAAATTACCTTGAACGATAATACACCGGTATATTACCGCCCCTATAGGTTATCGTATTTGGAAAGAAGTATAGTTCGTAATATGATAGATGAGTTAGAACAGTCGGGAATAGTTAGAGAATCTTCTTCAGAATACGCATCACCAATCTTGCTAGTGAAGAAAAAGACTGGTGATTATCGTCTGTGCGTAGATTTTAGAGCTTTAAATAAGAAGACTGTAAAGGAACACTATCCTCTGCCCAGAATCGATGACCAATTAGATAGTTTGTCAGGATTTACTTATTACACGACCCTTGATCTAGCATCAGGGTATTATCAAATACCTCTTGCGGAACGGTCTAAATACTTAACAGCATTCATAACACCTGATGGACATTATGAATTTAATAGAATGCCATTTGGCTTGTCGAATGCTCCAGCAAATTTTCAACGAACAATTAATCAAATTTTAGGCAATGCTAGATTTAAACACGCGTTTGCTTATATGGACGACATAATTATACCTTCCAAAAACATAGATGACGGTTTTTCAAAATTAGTTGAAACGTTGGATTTATTACGTAATGCAGGCTTAACTCTAAAATTAGATAAATGTAATTTCTTCATGAAATCCATAGATTATCTTGGCTTTGAGGTTGACGCGACTGGCATTAAACCTGGTAAAAAGAAAATTCAAGCTGTCCAACATTTTCCAAAACCGAAAGATCAGCATACCGTCAGACAGTTCATAGGGCTAGCTAGTTTCTTTCGACGCTTCGTTAAAAATTTCTCGGTCATAGCTAGTCCCTTAACACAATTGTTAAAGAAAGATTCCAAGTTTTGTTGGGGATCTCCTCAAGAAACAGCTTTTAATACCTTAAAACAGGAACTTGTAAAACGGCCAATATTGATGTTTTATAATCCATCTAATGAGACACAGTTACATACAGATGCTTCAAAAATTGGTGTTGCAGGTATCTTATTGCAACGTCCAGATTCAAATTCCCCATTTCATGCCGTTGCATATTTTAGTCGACAAACTTCTCCAGAAGAAGCATACTTCACATCGTATGACTTGGAGACGTTAGCAGTAATAGCTTCTCTCCAGCGATTTAGAGTTTATCTTTTAGGCATACCTTTTACAATAGTAACAGATTGCAATTCGTTGCGAGCTACTTTCGAAAAACGCGACATCCTTCCAAGAGTGGCTAGGTGGTGGAACATCTTCCAAGAGTACGATTTCAATGTTATATATCGCCCGGGTAAGTCCATGACACATGTCGACGCTTTAAGTAGAAACCCGATAAGTGAAAATTTTATTGAGGTTAGGCATATTACATTAGATTGGATTTCAACAGTTCAACAAAATGATTCAGAAATACAGCGTATTATACAAATTCTTCAAGACAAAAATTCTAATAAATTAGTAGACATCTGCAAAAACTTTACATTAAAAAGAGGCATTCTGTACAAAAATATCGAAGACGGCAGCAAATGGGTGGTACCAAAGGGTGGCATATAAGTAAGGTGGCATATTTTAAAATCAAATCATGACGATATTGGTCATTTCAGTTTCGACAAGACTTTTGATAAAATTAAACAATCGTACTGGTTCCCCAAAATGAGAAAGTTCATAAAAAAATATGTAGAGTCGTGTTTAGAATGCTCACACACCAAAATTCCATCAGCTAAGCGATCAGGTAAGCTACATCCTATTGAAAAGGTACCACAGCCATTTCATACAATACATATTGACCATTTAGGTCCGTTCGTGCGTAGCAAACATAAAAACACCCATCTCCTTTTGATCATTGATGCTTTTACAAAGTTTATTATTATATCGCCTGTAAAAAATACAAAATCTGCCAATTCAATTAAAACCCTCAAATCATATTTTCACACGTTTGGGGTTCCAAAAAGATTAATATCTGATAGAGGTACTTCGTTTACTTCTAAGAATTTTAAAGAATTTGTCAGTGGATTAGGCATAAAACACATTCTCAATGCTGTTGCAACACCTAGAGCCAATGGGCAAATTGAAAGATACAACCGGACAGTATTAGCCGCTCTCTCTGCTAGCAATTTAGGTAAACCTGAAAATGTTTGGGACGAGAAGATATCTGAAATTCAATGGGGACTTAATAATACCATTAACAAGGGTATAGGGAAAACACCAGCCGAAGCACTGTTTGGTATCAGATTAACGGGTACATCAGATTCTTTAATAAATTCCGAAATTGTATCTGATGGAGATGTAGATGTTCAAGACACCGAAATCATAAGAGAACAAATAACTAAACATATAAATAAAAGTCAGCAAAAGCAAAAAGAAAGATATGACAAAAACAAAAAGATTGTACATTATAAAGTAGGAGATTTAGTAAGGATAGAAAGAGATGTGCCATCTACCGGGCAAAGTAAAAAACTAGTACCTAAGTTAAGAGGTCCATATCGAATAATTAAAGTGCTAGGGAATGATAGGTACGAAGTTCAAGATACACCAATATCACGAAAGAATAATAGACCTTTTAAAAGTGTATTCTCAGTAGATAAAATTCATCCGTGGTTAGTTTTTAATAGATCTAACAGCAACGACTCTGATGAGGATAATAGATCCAACATCAACATTTCTGATGAGGAAACCGTGACCGCCGATTAGACTATAATACCTTAGTCATCTTTGTTATTATTTTGATCCTGGTTTATGATAGTGTGAGCATTATTTAGTATATGAGGATATGAAAGAGGCCTCAATACTGCATATTTATTCAACATTTATGAAGATAGAATGAGGTATACTACCACTGTATAATATAATTATCAGTATATGAGGATATGGTGAGGAGCCCTCAATACTACATTTTATGTTTATGGGTATATGAGGATATGATGAGGAGGCCTCAATACTATATTTTATGTTTAGTGGGTATATGAGGATATGATGAGGAGGCCTCAATACTATATTTTATGTTTAGTGGGTATATGAGGATATGATGAGGAGGCCTCAATACTATATTTTATGTTAGTGGGTATATGAGGATATGATGAGGAGGCCTCATTACCACATTTGTTTAGTATATGAGGATGTGAAGGAGCCATCAATACTAATATTTTAGTGTAATTGTGATTAAAAAAAATATATATATTAAATTGATACGTGTGATGATGAATACTCGATTTCTAATAATGGTTTTGTGTCTACTATTTTGATGAATTAATTATTATTATTAATTCTGTTTCCCGAGACGTGAAAATATCAGGAAGGCCGATTGTAAGCAATTTTAAGTTTATTATATTTATTTGTACAAATTCAATCAATGTATAACATAATTTTTATTGTTAAAAGTATATTTTTAATAGTTTGTAAAAGAAACTTAAAACGATCATTTGACAACTAACTTCACACCTATCAAAGAAGGGGGATGTGACGTCACGTCCGGAGTAGTGTTAGAATATTCACAGTCGTTGATCACTGGTCAGTTGTCAAATGGTCGTCGAGCAAGCAAGTCGTGCTGCTCCATTGCGAGTGTTAATTATTGTGGCTTATCGCTGCTTTATTGTGAAGTGCTAATAAAGGATTTTGAAATCTGAAATAGTCGACTTTATTTTGTGAAACGCTTTCGCAAACGAGAAGGATAACAGTACTGTCTCATTTGCACAAGTAGTGAGGTAGCTGCTGACACTAATGTTATCTGTCAGTCACCACGAATTGAGGAAAAGGCTGAAGGCGAGGCAATGCCTGCGCGAGAACCTTGCTGCCGTAGGACCTAGTGTAGTTGTATACTTAATACGGAATCAACAGGATTCTAAAATTGGCTAATTAATCTTCAAAATTTTCAAATAAAAATTACCCTAGGTGATTCTCAACATAGCCACGGTGCACGGTGTTCGTGCAATAACGACGCATGTAAATTTAAAGTGCCTCGTAAGTTCCGACCCGGAATCTATTACGTCGGAAATGGCCGGCCGGCGGCGGTGGTCGGTTCCACTTTTTATCAATTACCATTTTTGGTGTAAGCCTAATGTCATAATAATGTTGTTTAGGAGTGCCCACAGTCGCGAAGTAATTTATGAAGAGAATAATTATATTTTAAAGCATAAATAAAATACGCAAGCAAAATGGTTGCTTGGTTTACCTCAAATAACTTGAGGTAAGTCCAACCTAATTTAAAATAAATGAAGAGTGGAAAATCTGGAGTTAATTGAGTTGTTATTTTATTGTGTCGAACCTATTTTGGCAATATATAAATATTTATCTTATGAAAATATAAGTACTTTACGTATTACAATACTTAATTGCTTTTACTGCATAATTGTTATATAAAGAAAGAAAATATTATTCATTTACTTCTGAAAGTACATCATCATCATCATTATTTCAGCCGAAAGACGTCTACTGCTGGACATAGGCCTCCCCCAAGCAGCGCTACTTCGACCGGTTCTGTGCTTCCCCACATACAGCGGATTCCTGCGACCTTCACAAGGTCATCGGTCCACCTTCTGGGAGGTCTTTCAATGTTACGTCTAAAAGTACAAAGCTCCAGCTAGAAAAAAAAAACAAATCAGAAATCGAAAAACTAGGTTCACATAACATACGATTATGTCCTCTGCTAAGTACTAAGTACATTTCCATCTTCCGAAGAGTCTGTTTAAATGATGATCAGTGATCAGGATTACACAATCAAAAAGACTTCAGTAATTTGGCTTAATCTTGGGAGCGATCGATCTATTTGATTCAGTGAAGATTAGAAAAATAATTGCATGACTGATAGATATAGTTCAAAACTGTTAATTGCTGCAAAACCATTGTGAGAGAAAATAAATAAACTTATTTTATTGATGCAAGTAAGCTTACAGTGCTACTTGTGTCAGTTGTCTATGATAACAACAAATATATACCTAGGTACAGTTGTTGTTTAGTGACTCGAAGTGTATGAATTTGTAAAGTGAATGAGTGAGCGTAAGACCGTAAGCTGATGAAAACACTCGGCTTCGCGCTTATCTTGAGGGCGGCGGGCGGCGGGCGTGCATCGTCTGTGCGTACTCGTAGCTCCATGATTGGCGTAGTTCCTCATACTTCAACCATATACAGATACCTACTAAGGTCCACAAACTGAGAATACTAAGAAAACTTGTTGGAAATATCGAGCCATGTTATAGTCAAAAATATCTTGCACGTGTTTTAAAAAAACTAAAGAATTTGTTTAATTAACACTAATCAATAATAGAGGTGGTGGCCCAGTGGTATTGGGCCCGATTTACGAGTTGTCGGTCGTGGATTCGAAGTTAGAACTCGGCAGGCACTTTACTTTGTGTATTTAATTATATCCCAATTGCTCTCAAAACGGTGAAGGAAAACATCGTGAGGAAACCGGCATGAACCAAAAAATCGAAGACGTGACATCAAACAACCCGCACTAGGCCAACACGCGGGATTATGGCCCACTCCCTCTCACATTGAGGAGGCTTGTGTTCCAGCAGTGGGAACATTATAGGCTGATAATAGAGAAACTTAGTATCGTTAAACGGGGTGGTGAAGAGGGATCTAGGGGTGAATCGGGACGCAACTTTAAAAGGGATTTTAACATTGAAATAGAATAATTTGTTGCCGAAAAGGACTCTAATGTGTTTACTGTATTACAATTAACGATTAAGTGCTCTTGTTGACAACACACTATATTATTTCAACGTTAAAATCCATTTTAATGTTTCGTCCCGATTCATCCCTGCATCCCTTTTCACGCCGTTAGTAGGTAGTTATTTTTTTGCTAGTCAGTCAGTCAAATCTATCCGAAGATAGTGTTCAGTTATACTGTTTCAGCAACAGTCGGTCGATTCTGTAAAAATCTCACCGTGAAAACTTAGGTGATGTGAGTTTGTTTTTGTTAGGATTTGACACTATTGACAGCTCACTCCACGCTCACTTCACCTAAGTTTTCACGGTGAGATGGTTACAGAATCGCACTGCTGATTGGAGTCTTGAAAAGTTGCCTTGGAATATAGCACGATCATAATTTACTTCCCAGCGCAAAATTCTAAGTCTAACCCGCCAACATAATGAAGTTAAATTAAATTCATTAGTCCGCTCATACTTGCAGCGCTTTAAACTTGTAGCAAGACGCTGTTTGAACGACTCTTCTGTGTGTAGTTAGAGGCGCGCTGCAGAGCCTGCAGATAAGTCGACATCAGCTCAAGTACTATCGTGCGAGAAACGTTGGCTGACTTGTTCAAACCTAGTCTGTCTCCCGACTGGAATAGTTCTCGACGTTTCGAGTTCACTCCAGTCTCGAGTCCTACACGGAAACAGTTACTTCTTTTGTTTCAAGCTTCGGTTATGAACGTTTAAAACTTTTAAGATTCGAACAAATACTTGTAGTGACGTCACCTAAGATTGGACACTATTTGGTTAGGCGTTTGTTTTTGGCCAAAAGTGGGTACCTACTGTCCCACTAAAGGTACACACGTATCAAATCGGAGAGGGATCGGCACCATATCGCCTTTACGTTACGATTCCGATTAGTGTGCGTTGCAATAGGGAGATTCATACAAAGAATAGGTACTGAACGGCTCGAGTTGATACGGTGCCGATCCCTTTCCGGTTTGATACGTGTGCTATACCTTTAGTGGTCAGAAGGTTGGATGATCAACTTCCCAAATGTTTATGATAAATGATGAATAATGATGATAAGTACTTACATTCTATTTATTTCTGTAAATTGGTTAAAAAAATACTTTTATACTTCAAAATTAAATTATGTTTTTAAAACTACACGAGTTCGATATAAAACAATGGTTTATATATTTTATTTGGGTTATAAATACACTAGGTAGGTATGTAACGTGGACATAAGTTCACTTGGCCCGTGTGGCCACGTTTACGCTACGGATGATAACTTTTTCCTTTCACGAGAAGACTTGTACTCGTAAGTATGTATGTCCAGCTGCGGTCAGAGCAAGAACAGGGAACAAGTAAAAGCAAGATTAATATAATTGTGTACAGTCACGAGCATAAGTATGTATACACTTGGCTTTATTCAACGGCAATTTTCTCCTTTATTTTTCAATAACATTTTATGTTATTAAGAACAGTATTTTCGAACCCATTAGGTTTATGTAGTGTCGTATTTCAACGTTGCATTCGTCATTTCACGACAAATTCGCAATTGAAAGTTTCCAAGTGTTGACATATTAGTGTTCGTAACTGTACCTTCAAGGAAAGCAGCTTTTGTATAAGTCACAATAGATGGCTCAGATATTCTTATAATAACGAGTAACTTCCGTAATTATTAATACGTAGGTATGTATAATGTGTCATGGAGACTTATGGTTACTAATTAGTGTTTCATAACCACGTCCTCCCGCAGATGAACCCGAGTAGCGTACGCTGGAGTATAGAAATAATGAGAAAAATCAAGTTACCTCGTTACTTGACACTATCGCCGCCGCCGGCAAAACAAGTGAGGAAATGAAAGACCGAGCAAATACCAAATAAAACAGCTTTGAGAGTATATCGCACTAAATTGATCCAACATTCTATACAGTAACGTAACCCAACAATGCCGCCCGGAATATTGGAGTGTTGCCATTTTTTAAAACAAAATGTCAAATAACTAGACGAGCCTGATTCGTGCAATGATATTAAATTTTACCTGAGACTTGATTTATGGAACGCGGGGAGAGGCAATTTCCTCTGCGGAAGTGTTGCCATGGCGACATGTTGTTCACGGCCTCCAGCGACGAATCTTGAAAATATGACCCTAATGTGTTGGTGTTATTGTTACGTGTTTTTGTCCTCGCTTTTCGGGCACCATAAGAAGTTTATAACATCGTGTAGACTTGCCTTATGACCCAGTTTGTGCTTGAACAAAAATAAATGTCGCAGTGTTGCCAGCGGTCCTATAAATGATTGCTATGAATCGCGAATACTTTATTTTACTTAAACGTTTGTGGATTTTTCTTGGCTACTCAGAAACTTAACTTTGGTCTACGGTTTTCTTGCAAACGTGGCAAAGTGGAAAGCTTTAAAAAGGTAGTTCTACTAACGAAGTTATTTTCCACTCTGCAATCGGCATTTGGTTTGTGTTTGTTTTGACTGTATTTTGTTGCCATTTGCCAGTATCGCAACACAGAGTAATAACCCCAAAGTATATTGTCTTTGGTCTTGGTGTGACCATTAAATAGCGACCTGGCCTTTTTTTTTTGCGGTTGTGTAATCATCAAATGACCCCCCTTCCCGCTCTGGGTGGAGCGGAAGGGAGTGGACTCTTACTGACTAAAACCCACCCGTGTTCCTTCCTTAGCCCTTTATGTTCCGGGCTAGTGGTAACCCTTTCGGACAATCCCGCTGACCCGGCAGGCTTCGGCCCTAAGGAGCCCGGTCCTCGATGCTGACATCTCTTTGAGGCGCGTGTGGAACACGTACGCGCCGTCCGGCACGGGCCTGGTCCTGATCGGACGGTGAGCTACCCATTACTCTCCGCCCGCAGGCCCGCTCCTACGGTGGCCGGGAGTCGTCACGCGGCTCCCGACGCCCGGAGCGTCTCCCGAGGCGGCTGGGACGGGAGGCTCTCTCCCTGAGCCGTCCCGCCACCGCTAGCATGACTGCTTCGCAGAAGGAGGTGACTGCCTCCCACTCCCTCTCGCCCCAGACCATGGCTTGCACCAGGGCTGGACGGCCTGGACGGCCCGGACGACCTGGCCTGACATCAAGCAATGGACAAAATTGACAAGAATTCATTTAAATTGCTTTTAGCTCCCGCAGACAGTAGTGACGCGACTCTTGTAGAATAATTTCTGTCAAACTTCATGGAACATTATTCTACCTGAATCGTGTCGCACCATAGCGTATTGTTTATCTACGGGAGCCTTAAACTTTTAATTAGTAGTACGAGGCTTTTAGCTACCTTGTAAGTGTGTATTTTATGTATTTTTTTTGTAGGTATTGTGCGTTATATTTCTGCAAAGTAAACAATTTTTCTTTCTGTCTGTCGTTCTTTCTGCGTACGTGAATTTAATTTTTTTGCTTTTCTACCACAAAAAATTTTTGTCTTGTTTTTCCGTTTTTTTGTTTCCGTCAAAAGCTTAGAAGAGAGATTAATTTTCGCGTCATCTCTTGAGTCTACTTAACATCCACAACGAAGCTCTAACAATATGTATTATTACGCACATTATCTTCCACACTTAAATACTTAATGTATCATGTTTCGGCTGTCATCTTTTTGTCATTAGTAGGTATCACAATGGCGGACGACATGGGCCCTCGACACAATTAATATTACACGTAATAAATAAAGGATGACTTTTACCCGACAGTGACGTGACAAAGATCCGGCCCTTAGCTTAGTCACGGGAATATGTGTAAGTATTAAGTTTCTATTGGACTTTGCTCAAGTGTGTCCTGATTAAATAGGTTCTGTAACCTCAGTGGTAAGCATGTTTGAACTAACCTTATCGCTCTACTGACTCAAATGTGCCTTAGTTCCCTTTTAGTGGGTACGATACGATGTTTAAGTTTTATAAAGTTGGATGATGGTAATTAGTTAAGTGCTTTTAGCACGGTTAAGTAATAGATCTCTCTAGATCTGAGAGATTAATCTAGCATATAAGTCCTAAACTTAACGTTTTACATGTGATATTCTAAGTGTAATCTTGTGACTTTCTATATGAGTTAGCTCTTGCTGCTCTGTTTTTACTTAATATATTTAGTCTCTGACTTATTAGTCTCTGCCAAACTCATCATGGATGGGGAATGAGGAGGAAGTTGACAGAAAGCATGAATAAATCTTGAGGCCTAGTGGCAGAGAAAGGTAAAGCCACCATTTGTATCAGAATTTTGTCAACAGGTAGGTACCTGAAAAATAAACTGCCGCATAATTGCGTAACACACTTTTAGTAGCAATGGGTTTCATTTTGACAGTTCAACAACATTTATTGCGTTATTTACGTTGTTGAGCAGACACATTTTTCGAACATATAAAGCAATGGATTTAGCTAAAGAGGGTAGGCAGAAACTACAGAACCATAATTACATACTCCTTTTGCTTCGTTTACGTTCAAACATCTAGTCATACACGCACGCCGATTGCGAATACGCACCTGACCTTTCTGAAGAGCTTCACCAATAAGGTCAGTGTATGTCCTTCTAACCCAAAGGGCATTGGAGGGGTCTACGCTTGGAGTTTCCCTGCGTGATCGAATCCGAAATGAAGAGATCCGCAGGAGAAACAAGATAACCGACATAACCCGAAGAATTGCCAAAAGTAAGTGGCTGTGGGCAGGGCACATTGCTCGCAGAACAGATGACCGATGGGCCCGAAAGGTTCTGGAGTGGCGATCGCGTACCGGAGGACGTAGCGTTGGAAGGCCTCCCACATGGTGGACCAACGACATTGTGAAGGCCGCTGGAACCCGTTGGATGCGAGATGCACAGCACCGGTCGAAGTGGAGGTGCTTGGGGGAGGCCTATGTCCAGCAGTGGACGTCTTTCGGCTGAAATGATGATGATATCCTTCTATGCCGTCCCTCCCAGTATTTCCACTTACTCGTACATCTGTCTTGTAAATACCTTGTCTATATACTTAATTAATACTGTCCTGCTTCATCTCTTTGAACACACTAGGTAACCAAGGTAGACAATTAATAAATCAATCTAACAAAAATAAAATATAATAATACCAGTAATTACTTTCACCAGTTTTAAGATTTCAATTAATCTTAAAACTGGTGAAAGTAATTACTGGTACTGGCACATTGTTTTATTAAAGTAAATTAGTAAACTTTCCTCATTTAAATTATCAACCTCAATTTCCGCTTACACTTTCGTAGAAATTGGGAAAGACAAAAACATCGTTTTTCGAAAAACGTTATTAAAATAAATGTTATTTTTTATTCAATCTATGTCCGGGAAACGAAGCCATTTTAAAATGTTACATGTTCAAAAAAATTCGGCAACTAAAAAAACATTGACAACCCAAATTAAAGAAAACTGCAACAATTTGACTCTTATTTTGGATCCAAAATTTCCTGTTTTCAATAACCTTTCAGGAAGAGGGTTATGTTCACATGTAGAATCCAAATTAAGCGAAGGTGATATCAGGGGAGCGGCCAGGCTACTTTTCAGTAGTGATGTGGTGGCGCCCTACTCTCCAGAAACCCTATCAGCCCTGGAGAGTAAACATCCAGCGCCTGCGGATGGTCTCACCTTTCCCAACCCCCCCCCTCCCTCTCGTTCCGGATTCAACGGCTTTTAATGTTACTGCCCCCCAGCTGATTGCAGCCGTGAGCTCCTTCCGAAGTGGTTCCGCCGGCGGCCTCGACGGCCTGACTCCTCAGCATTTAAAAGATTTATTGAGTTCAGGCGCCGGGGAAGCTGGTGAGTCGCTTTTGAAGGAGCTTGCGGCTCTAATTAATCTGATGCTCAACGGCGGAGTGAATGATGGCGTCGTCGATGTCTTGTACGGTGCCAATTTATGCGCCCTGCGCAAGAGAGACGGCGGCATTCGTCCCATTGCCGTTGGGTGCACCTACAGGCGTACGGCAGCCAAAATATGCTGCAAATTATACGGCGACATTTTGTCAAAGAAATTCCAGCCCCTACAGCTTGGCTTTGGTTCCAAAGGGGGCTGTGAGGCTGCCGTACATGCCCTATCTAGTTTCTTAAATGCCAATAAAGGTGAGGTCATCCTCAAGGTTGACGTTAAGAACGCTTTCAACTCTGTCAACAGGGACACTTTGTTGGCTGAAGTAAAAAAGGAGTTACCAGAAATTTATGGTTTCATGTGGCAGTGCTACAGGCACCCATCAAAATTATTATATAAAGACAACGTTTTAGAATCTGCAGTCGGATGCCAACAAGGTGATCCACTCGGGCCAGTCATTTTCAGTTTGGCTATCCATCCCATAATACAACAACTAAATTCAAAATTCAATGTGTGGTATTTAGATGATGGAACATTGGGAGGTGACGTGGATACCGTTTTAAAAGATTTTCAATTCCTTAAGCAGCAGTTCCAATCTATCGGCCTTGACCTCAATAACTCAAAATGTGAAATTTACATTTGTGACAATACTGACAGACAATCAACTATACAGAAATTCAATTTAATAGCCCCAGACATCAAAGTTTTGGAAAAAAGTTCATTGCACCTCCTAGGTTCCCCAATTTTAGAAGACAGTTTTTCACCATTCGTCGACGAAAAAATTAAACATTTTAACGATATTTCGGATAGGCTTTCTAAAATTAATTTACATTCGGCTTTCACCCTTATCAGATATTGTTGTTTCGGTCCAAATTTTATGTATTTTCTCCGCTCTTCCTCTTTATGGAAGCAGCCACATCTTTTGGACAAAATTGACCATATTATTCGCAGTACTCTTACATCCATTTTAAATGTGGCTTTGGACGACCGCGCGTGGCTGCAAGCCTCACTACCCATTCGTTTTGGTGGGCTCGGCGTCCGCAAAATTTCTAGCGTAAGCCTACCGGCGTTCCTATCCTCGGTCCACAGCACAGAAAAGTTAACCACACGAATTTTGATTCCTGCTCAGGTTGACTCTGAAGTGCCGTGTTTGACCGATGCAGTGAACGCCTGGAAAATGGCTTGCCCGGACACGGTTCAGCCCGAGAACCCGTCTTCCCAGAGACAGTGGGATGAGCCGCTCTGCAGGTTGGTACGGAATAAACTTATTAATACGTCCACCAATACTGCTGAGCGAGCCCGCCTGCTGGCTGTGGGTGAATGGGAGTCGGGCCTCTGGCTTCAGGCGCTACCGTCACCCAACATAGGCACTATGCTGGGTGACACCACATTTCGGCTCGCTACATGTTTGCGTCTGGGTGCTCCTTGCGGAGCTCCACATCGCTGTCAATGCGGTGAAGCAGTCGACTGCCTCGGACACCATGGCCTATCCTGCAGCAAGAGCGCTGGTCGGATGGCACGGCACGCCAGCATTAACGACATCATCCGTCGGGCTCTTGTCACCGCCGGGGTGCCAGCTGTTTTAGAACCCAATGGCTTGGCACGCGACGATGGGAAGAGGCCAGATGGAATGACCATAATGCCTTGGAAGTTGGGTAGGCCTTTGGTGTGGGATGCTACCTGTGTCGACACCCTCGCGCCATCCCATCTTCCTAGCACGGTGGGCTGTGCTGGGGCGGCTGCTTCAGGAGCAGAAATCCTCAAACGGCGCAAATATAACAACCTTATTGGGAGCTATATGTTTGAGCCGTTTGGGGTTGAAACACTAGGGCCTTGGGGTCCGAGTGCTCATCAAATATATCGGGACATCGCCAAGCGGTTGGTTGACTCATCACGTGACCAGAGGGCTGGCCTATTTTTAGCCCAAAGAATAAGCATTGCCATCCAACGTGGTAATGCTGCCAGCCTTTTGGGCACTTAT
Source organism: Oligia fasciuncula (assembly GCA_963082905.1). NCBI lineage: Eukaryota > Metazoa > Arthropoda > Insecta > Lepidoptera > Noctuidae > Oligia > Oligia fasciuncula. The sequence goes on along the minus strand of OY720388.1, from coordinate 14,017,479 downwards.
GCCATTGACAGCGATGCGGACGAATTTTTTGATGCCCAATGAGCTCCTCTCTTTTTCTTTTCCCTTCTTTTTTATATACTTGTATATACTATATAATATGTATATTTTAGAGTTAAATTGTAAGATAATTAGGTATTAATAAAAATAAAAATAATAATTAGTCATTTAAAATATTAAATTTAAATATCAGCATAGATTATATTTTAAAATTAAAAAAAAGCTTACGATAAATATTCGTTTACCACAGAGCACAAACATTATTTTTTTCAGTTTCAAAATTAGTCTAATCTGCGGAATCTGAAAAAGGCAAAGCAAAGACGATGTTAAAAGAAAGTGTGATAATTCGATATCCGTGGATAATCATAGATGTGATAATCATTTAAAAGATAAAGCAAAGTTCTGTAAAAGCCTGTATAAGTACGCTCTACAAAGGAAAATTTAAAATAAGCAAAAGATTGCTATTCAATTTCCTTTACATTTTTGTGTGGAAATGGTATTTTCTATTTATTCTTGTTCGTACGTGTGTTCCTGTGCGCTCGGTCGCTCACTGCGAGTAGAAATATCAAATTCTTTGAGTCGCAGCCGCGTCTCCGATGAACACTATGGCGTCTTGTTGCACTCACAAACGTGGAATAATGTGTCTCAGTGCATATTTTAAGAATTTATTTCAAAGAGACTTTCTATTGCTTTTGTTTTTGAAAGGACTCCTACAGTCCTTTACTCAGTAGACTCAAAGTGTTCCTTGGAGTTGTAAAAGTGAATAAGTAATTTGAATTAACGTCATGATGTGGAGGGTCACAAGAGTCACAACTATCTGTAGCTCTAAAGGGTGCTGAAACTACCACTGAAACAGATTTTTGAGAACAATACCATGGAACCCGATTTAGTAATTTTTGGAAAAATAAGTTTCGAAATTATTAATTTATCACTTTTCAGCCCGACAGAAGGTCTCATGTGAAAATTCATTCATTATGGTCTTGAGTTCGTACAAAAGTCTCATAGAAAAATGGACGTTAAATTTTTCGCAAATTTGAATATTTTTCGGAAAACTTTTCCAATGTTTCTTTATTATTAAACACCTAATTCGGACTATTACGAACATTTTCAAACAAAAAATAGCGAATTCCTTCCAGCCGAACTCAAGTGATGCGCTTACCAATGAACTGAATATCATTTTTATTATTTTTAAAGAAGACTCGTGGAAGGAGATAACAATGTTACTCTTTATGTTGCATAGATATCGAATGGGTTTTATTTTATGCAAAACTGAAAATCCCCGTGGATTTAGTTTTCGCCTTGTAAAATGTGCAGGCAATTCATGTGTGGTACGTGGAGAGACGCGAGCGTGCGCTCCGTCAAATACCCTGCCTTAGCTTGTCTGTCAACCTCGGGAATTTATATTTTACGTGCAGAATGATCCTCCGTAACTTAAGCTGTATAAAAAAGCAGTGTGTGGCGCTTGACAGCTATTTCCAGTATATTGTCTTACGGTAAACATTTGACTGATCCTTTAAAAAACTTATTGACTTTCTAATGAAGGACCCTTTTTTAAATTAATGGGCCTGTAAAAACTTTAGGTTCTAATGATGCACAATTTTTATAAAAATTGAACCGGTTTTTGACTTTATAGCCTTTTCTCACACTTGGACGTAGTAACTATAAGGCTGGGAACCCACACGCAACGGGTTAGGTTAGGTTGGAACTGTTACCAAAATAGGTTTTTTTTTTTGGTGTTCAATAATATATTGAGTTTAGGAGCGCAAAATGGGAATCATTAGAGATATTTATATTAAGTATACGTTTTGTATAACTTTTCATTAAGTTTTTATTTTGAAAGATGTGAATACAATTTTGAATTGAGTTTGAGTTTGAGTTTGAAATATCAAATGGGGTTTTCAATTGACATCAAAGATAAGCAAAAATATCGGTGGAAAGTTGTTCTTCGTCAGTATCATCACATCTACCGATACTCCGTTATAAATTTCATAAAATCCCGAACGGCAAGTAACGCAGTGATTGCATTTATTTACATTTTATGACGGAACAAAAATAAAAATTTCCATGCAAATTAAATTTGTAAATGAATACGTTTCATGTTTTTAACCTTGGAGGCTTTTTACAGTTTGTAAAATTTTCCTTTTCGGTAAAATTCTATATTTTACATTTGTGGTTCATTGTCTAATTATACCAATTAAAAGTAAAGACTTTTAATAGGTATAATTTTGAATCGATTATAATGGAAAACGCACTAAGACTTTTCTTACTTCGTTTTCCATTATAGTCGATTGTTCCCATTGATTGATTACATTGATTGGCATCCACCATTAATACTACCTATAAATGTTCAATTGTTTTTCTTATTTATCATCGCATTTTCGAGCTCGTTGTTGACTTTTCCTTCATTTTTACAATAATGATAGATGACAGCTGTCTCTCTTGACGTTATACTAAAATACATGACCTTTTCAGCGTTGCAAATCATCTAATTTTGGTCATCATAAACTTTTTTATTGATAAAATCAAGAGAGCACAAAGATAAGGATATGAACCAGCTAATGTATTATGTATCGACCACTCAGTGTTGTACAATGCGTGTATATAACAATGCAATGGATAGCGCAATGCGTCTGAAGTGCTAGACACCTAGGATACATTTCTCAACACTAATGCGTTTCTTTATTTCTTTCATAATATTTCTTTCTTTGCTTTTAGGGTTGTAATTCTTCACTGACACGCTATAGTGTGCTTGTTACCTCTTTCATTCGATAGGTACAATGAAAACGGTGCTTAAACAACTTTATTGTTGCGCATTTCCTAACTCCAGATTTGAGTTAAGTAGGTAGTTCAGGGAGAATCGTCATTATTTATCCCGCATAAATATTGGGTAGGATGGGCATAATTAAACCAGTGGAAATAGAAAGTAGCCCAATATACGCCTACACTACATGCATATGAAAACAGAAGAATGATTTGGTAAAATGATACCAATATTCGTTTATTTTACCAAATTTAGGTAATACTAAACAGGGTTTAACAGGAAATAGATGAGTATCGTTAGCTCTTCGGGTCAGTTACATCATTTTCAGCCTCGTAACACTGGTCTTATATATCTACATACAATAGATTTATGTTGAAAACACCCGTTCAAAATAAAATAATAAGATATCTGTCTATTGGCCGATTCCTATAGATAATTTACGGACCGCTATTGGTTAAAATTAGGACTCTTGTATCTTTACCAATAATAACGCAAAGAACTCATGGCTATGCATACCTAGTAGACCCTCCCATATGGAACTAGCTGCCACAGGTACAATTAGCTTACAAACCTATTTACATGCCCAGTTTGGTAATAAAAAATGTTACCACAGATAAGCAAAACGATTCGTTTTTGTTTATAGATTTTTGATTATAATGGGATAACATTTCCCGCAAACAGAAAGTCTATTAGCAAGCTGGAGCAACATTCCAATTACAAATGGTAAATACATATAAAGTCGCGGGGCACATACCTACATGAAACGCAAATATAATCTGAACTCATGACGTATTCAGTCACAAATATAGATACAACATCAAAGATCAAATTGTATAGCATATTGTGGCAAGTGTATACCCTATTCATAGGTGCGCTTCAATTTACATAAAATGAATTACTTAGCTGCCTTGTCGAAGAGCCTCTAGGAAAGCGCTGATTGGTGGATAATATATGTGTACTAGCGTCAACGTCGGCTGTTAAACAAATACTGATACTGTTCTTCGGGCGGTTGAGTGTGTACTCAATTAAACATTCCCTGTAGTGTGTGATCGTGGCTTATGCGAATTAGGCTGTGATCAAGATATTGCCACAATTACTGACAGTTAAACAAGTTGAAAGGGTATCATGAGCATTCTCTAAACCACAAATGACACTTAGGAGAAGAAGAGAGGCGTTTAAGATACCATGAGGTCTTGGTTATCACATGGTATGAAAAATCTATCTTCTATATTTTTATAAATAAAAAGAAAAGTCCTGACTGACTGATTGACTGACTCATCAACGCCCAGACCAAACCCTTGGACCTAGAAAGCTGAAATTTTGCACAGAGGTTCCCTTTATAATGTAGACAAGGAATAAGGAAGGATTTTTCGAAATTCCCCTAAGGGTTTAAATGGGGAGAGGGTGAAATTTCACGCGGACGAAGTCGCGGGCAGAAGCTAGTTGTTAAATAAAAAGAATGTCCATTCTCCCGTGATGACAATGTCAACGTAACCACTACCATGATACTTTATGTATCTATTATTTAGGATATGTATATACATGGCTAGTTCTACAAATTGAGGAATTATGGTTGGCTCAGGTCGTAGAATAATATATATTATATCTCTATCTTTAAGCCGCTATTTAAAAAGGAAAATAAAGAGCTAATGCAATTCTATAGGCCAGTATCCCTTATTAGTATAATCTCTAAAATATTTGAAAAGTATTTATATAAACAGCTGTATACTTACCTCGAAAGAGAAAATATACTCACTAATGAACAGAAAGGGTTCAGAAATGGTAAAACAATAAACTTAGCAATTTACGATTTTTTACATAATGTCATGCAAAAAGTAGATTCGAATATACCTGTATGTACAATATTCTGTGACATGACACAGGCTTTCGACCATGTCCGGCACGATATACTTATTGAGAAATTAGAAGCATATGGTATTAGAGGAAATGTCTCAAACCTTATTGAATCTTATTTAAGCAACAGAATACAATTTACAGAAATCTCAGCAGTAAATAAAAGCAATAAACAGGAAATTATGTATAAATCAAAATAACGTGTAGTTAAATTTGGCGTACCGCAAGGTACTGTCGTAGGCCCGCTATTCTTTATACTATACATTAATGACCTACCCAAAATTATCGACCACCCGATGACACTTTTTGCCGACGACAGTACCATTACAATCGCTTGCAAAAACAGAGACACATACGAAACTGACATTAACAATTCCATAGAAGCAATGGTAAAATGGTTGGAAAACAATAATCTTAAGATAAACCTTGAGAAAACTAATATTCTGCACTTTGCCCAAAGGTCATCCATACCAAATGTAAATGTCCATTATTGTAATAACAACATAGACAAAGTAAACACAACCAAGTTTCTTGGTATAACTATTGACAGCAAATTAGATTGGAAAGCGCATACGGAAGCATTAAGCAAAAAAATTAGTAATTCCACATATGCCATGTATAAATTGGCCCCTGTCTTAAATGTTGATGCACTGCTAACTGCTTATCACGGCCTGGTGTCTTCTAACTTGAGATATGGACTAATTTTTTGGGGAAATTCAACAAATAAGGATGTGATTTTTAAAACACAGAAGAGGTGTGTGAGGGCTATGTTTGGTCTTCATGTTACAGAGAGTTGCAAACCATTTTTTAAAGCATATAAAATATTAACCCTTCCGTCAATGTACATTTTAGAGACCATCATGTTTGTCAAATCGAATCCACACCTATTCCCCTTAGAGTCAGATAAAGTAGTTCGAAATAGACGCGACAATAGCAAGCTATGTATCCCGAGATCCAGGACAACTCTAATGCGTAAAAGTGTATTCTGTATGGCGCCAATTCTTTATAATAAGTTGCCAAAACATTGGAGAGAATTAACTACTGAAAAATTAAGAAATAGATTAAAAAGCCTTCTGTTACAGAAAGTCTATTACAGCACTGACGAATTTCTAACTGACAAATTTATTTGACTTGTATATTGACATCCTAATTTTATTAATAATTGCTTTAACATTTGTATTTGTATTTTTATTTTATTTTTGTATTGGTATTATTTGCTATGATGAGTTTATGACACTATTTGATTGTATTTTTGTTGTACCATTTAGTTAAGTATGGTCTAAAATGGATTGCTATATTAATTGCTGTGTGTAATGGACGAATTTTAAAATCAATTGATGCTGTGTAGCGTCCGACATCTTATATTTGTACGCCGTTCAGGCAAAACATGACTGTCATAATTATAATTTGATGTAACATCTTGCATGCTATGTGTGTGTATACTCATGTTTTGGACAAATAAAATAATCTTATCTTATCTTATCTTATCTTATCTTATCTTATCTTGTGTTAATTGACACTATGAAATAAAAGTTTATATTGGTTTCTAATTGGGCACTAAAAATCATTTCTCTCAAGCAAATATTTATACGATAAATTTACATAAAAAGGGGCAAAATTGTCACTTCCCTGTGGGGCGACATTCCAAAATGCAAAATATAAGACCATGTAATAAGGTTTAAAAAGCAGTTTAGTAGAATAATTTTACTATAAGATAATAATCATATACATAAGGTTTCCATAAAACGCTAAAACAGTTTTATGGTCTCTTATTTTCTCCGAATATTGTCGACTTTACAAAGGCGACGCGTATTGAGTATCACTTCCCTGTCACCTAAAAGTTTGTTAAAATCACCTTGAAATTGAATAGTAAGTAACGTTGCCGCTCGGGCAATAGAAAGAAAGGGGTGACGACAGCATGTAACGGCTGTGTTTTGTTTCATTCGAGCAGCGATCGGGTCGTGTCCGTGCGTTTAGTGGTGACATTTGCGTTCGGGGTCAGTCAAATTCTCACTCACATGGTACGTATTTACAGTTAAATGATAAAATATTATTTAATTTTAATACATTGTAAGTATGTATTTTAGTTGCACTAAAGATTTATGGAGATTTTAATTGTAATAAAATAAAGCAATCTTCTAGATTTAGGGAAAAAACATTCAAAATATCACTTCCGTGTGTATCACTTCCCTGGAAATACATAGACAGGGAAATGAGAACACTCCAGAGAAGTGATAAAAGGCTTGTTCTGTGGCTGTTGGCACTAAATAAGATGTACACTGCGTTATTACAAGCTTTTATTTAACTTGCCGTGTGCGTTAGTTATTATGTATGGGTCAAATCTTGCAAGTAAAATTTGACCAACTTCCCAGGGTCCAATCGAATTGAAATTTTGTACACCTGTTTAGGTCAGGTGACAATGCAATATTACGTTACCATTGAGCTGGTCTAATGAAGGAGACGAATGTTGGCCATAAGAACTCCTAAATTTTACTGCTTTTTCGTTATTTTAATGTATGTGATTTTATTTTTACTTATATTTGCCAATAATTTAAGAGCCGAAAATAATTTCGAAGTTCTTTATAGAACCGATATGAGTAAACCAAAAGGGAAATCGCAGACTGCAGAAGAAATATTGAGAAAAAAAGGAGAAAATGAGAGAAAACACAAGTATAAGAAAGACTATCTCTGAAATGTCGGATCGAGAAAAACGACTATTGTAGAAAAAGCATGGCTGGAGAGATCCAGTAAACACTATAAAAAGAAATGTGCTGTAAAAAAAGCTTCTGTAGATTTTATGAGAGCTAATACATCATCTTCTCGTCCCACATACCGCAGTCTCAAGACGAAAGTCTTTGACCAGTGCGGGTTGCCAGTCATGACGTAAGGCACTGAAATGTGGTCGCTCACAATGGGCCTTATTAGAAGGCTAAAAGTCACCCAAAGGGCAATGGAAAAGGCTATGCTTGGAGATTCCCTGCGTGATCGAATCAAAAATGAAGAGATCCGCAGTAGAACCAAGGTAACCGACATAGCCCGAAGAATTGTCAAACTTAAGTGGCAGTGGGCAGGGCACATTGCTCGTAGAACAAATAACCGATGGGGCCGAAAGGTTCTGGAGTGGCGGAGATGTAGTGTTGGAAGGCGTCTCACAAGGTGGACCCGACGACCTTGTGAAGGCCGCAAGAAGTCGTTGGATGCGAGAAGCACAAAACCGGTCGAAGTGGAGGTGCTTGGGGGAGGCCTATGTCCAGCAGTGGACCTCTTTCGGCTGAAATGATGATGATAAATGATGAATACACCATCAAGCCTCATTTCGTTTAATAAAGAAAACTTAATATTCTTCATAATTCATATTGCTCTATAACGACAGCATTATCTTGTCTGAATTATCACTTCCCTGGTTGGTATTATAGTACACGTTTAGATTTATTTTTGCATAATATAAACTGTTCTATTTATATAATAAATATCATATTTACTAGTATTTACTACAACGTTTACTGTCAAGTCGATTTTAAGATCAAACAATGTTCTAGAGTCACTTCCCTGTATCTACTCTCATTTCCCTGTCTTCTGCAAATTGAAAAATGCCTATAACTTCTAAATTAATCAATATTTTGACTGACCCTTTCAATTCTAGATTACTCCATCATGTTTTAATAAAATAGTTAACTTTAAAATGATTTACATTAAAAAAAACGATGGGCCGAAAATAATTCAATTTTATTCCCTTGTTTGTAGAACTAGCCACATATCTGTGTGTTTTTAGTATATTGTATTACATAATTTGGCACGATAACAGCCCCATTTCATATCCAGGCAAATCACTGTCCATTCCAAGGTTGCCTGGAAGAGATCACAGAAAGCGATAAAGCCGCCCATTATATATTTTGTAATGTTTGATCTATTTTTTGTTTTGTATTTTTGTGGTGTACAATAAAGTATATTTAAATAAATAAATAATTGTTCGTGGTTTATTAAGTTATCCTTGAAGATTTGTTTGCTTCGAAGCTTAAGTTTATCTGTGGCACAAGGTTCACTATAATAAACCTTCCATCTCCCTTTGTACCTTACCTATTTCCATCACACCGCACTAATACAAAGAAGTATAATATGTAATATTACAATGAAGGCTTTATGCATAGGATCCCGAGCCCGCCATACATCACCCGGCCCTCATAATATTAGGAACAATAACGGCGTCATGTGTCCATAATGATGGCATGACTCTGTGGATACTAAATGTACTGTCATCTAAACGATTCTTTGTAGTAAAGATAGAATGGACCTTTTTGATTTAGGGGTTGATTTTATTGGTATTTCACACACAGGGTATACAGGGTTACACAGGGTTATTTTAAAATGGCTAGCTAAACTCCGCTGACGCGGCGGGTATTGATATCTAAACACGATAAATGAAAAAATATAAACACCTGAATCAGCGTTATTTATAAAAATTTTGTTAATCACTGATTAGCTACTGTTTAGCTTACCATTTAGTTAGCTCTTAATCAATGCTTAACAACAGGTAGTAGCGAAACGAAATAGAGGTGAAATTATGCGTTCGGCACAGATTATAATCAAAATAGTTGATTAATAAAACGGTTTTTTAGAATAAACTTGTCAACTACGATTTTTGATCAGTCGTGACTTTGGCAGATAAAAGTCAGAAATTTCATCGGATAATTTGAATATGAATAAAATAATTTATTATGTTTAAATCATTGTGTTTGCGATCGTAGCAATGAAAATAATAAGCTCCAATAAATTGGAGTAGACAGGAAAAGGCATTTTATCTCTGAATTTATATATAATTACTAATATAAACTAACCAAATTAATGCTAAAGCAGTAGCCGATAATAGTTATGTTCATGTCCTTTATGCTTGGCTCTTTTAGTATTGTTAGTGGGTACTTGTGTCTATATAGGTATTATTATATTAATTCCTACTGCTTTTGTAACGGGGTTTCAGTGTCTTTTTACCGACTTCACAAAAAGGAGGAGGTACTATGTTCGGATGTTTGTATGTTTTTTTTTGTATGTTTGTTCATCGAATACTCCGCCAATTGTCGACGGATTTTCAAAATATTTTTTTTGTTCGAAAGTAGATAGTTCTGAGGTGGTCCCACAATCACCAAGTTAGGATCTGATGATGGGATCTTAGAGAAATCGAGGGCAACCATCAAATTTTATAGGCTCACTTATTGTTTTTCACATATTTTATGAAGTATCTTGTGTATTTGCGTATGGTTGTCACCATCTCAGTTAGCTGGACTGATGATGGAAGGTACAACTCCTTAACAGTAAGAAGTTACTCGAACAGGCAAGGACTGTTTTAGTAAATTGTTTTGATGTTTGATAGGGCATTTGCCACATTTGGTCTCATGATCATCAAGTCATGACCTGATGCTGCAGTCTGGATAGTCTGCAGAGTACCTAACTCCTCGACAACTAACAGCAGATATATCGTATTTAGGCTCATTGAAAAGGGCTCGATGTGTGGATAAACGTACTGTTAATGAGGAACACCGAAGTACATAGAGACCTGATGCTGAAGCCAGGAGCATCAGAAAAAGTACAAACCTTGAAATTACAGCACCGTAGTCGTGTTTGGGCTCATTTTAAACAGGACTAAATTTTAAGATCAATGCAATGTTGACATAAGTCTGGCCTGATGCTGCAGCCAGGATTATCAGCTAGGAGAGTGGAATATTAGGAGAACTCCTCAACAATTAACGTCCCTGCATCGGGAAAAGCAATATTTTGTAAAAGGTGATCAGCAGTTGACATAAGGCTATTGTAACTTAGATAAATTACAAACTGACCCACTAAAAAGTAAAAAATAAAAACTTTTTTACAAAAAAAAAACAACCGACTTCCAAAAAACACTATAAAGTGAAAAATAACTTTAATTTCGGAAGTCGGTGGCAAAAAACAAAAATACAAATCCAAAGACACCGACTTCCGAAATTAAAGTTATTTTTCACTTTATAGTGTTTTAATAACAATTATTATACTTGTTTACAGACTGCTGCTATGAAAGCCACTATTCAACCTTGCAAAGACAGCGAGGATGAGGAAAGAAAAAGATGAGGAGAGAGAGTGGCATGAGAAAAGAATGGCACCAATGTCTTTGGGGGAAGAGTATTGTAAAACAAAAACAATGAATAGGTATAGAACAAAAATGTAGTTTTATTACCTACGTATAAAAATAAATTATTTCTACAAAATATCTCTTATTATTTGTGTGTGACTGCCACAACATGACTTTTCTTTAGTTCTGTACCTTAGAACGGGCGTCATAAGATGACACATGGGCACATGGGCTAACACACCCCACCCATTGACCTTGTGATGAACTTCTTCACGAACTTATTCTCTTCAAACGTCCTGAGCACCTACTGAGCCACCTCATTGAGCTTTCACTATAAATCCTCTCATCATGTGTATTCGGAATGAAGAATATGTAATTCTCGTAGCGGATTTAAACGAACTTTGTAGGTCTTCCTTCTTCTACTTCCCTCCGGCGTTTCAAACTTATTAAACTCTTAGTCGGTTTGGAAATCCAGTAAAAGATTGTCGAAATCCATATTTACGCACTACTCAATATTATGAACAAAATAACCTTGAAGCACATATTGAATCGATCAGCTGATTCAAATAAAATCCGCCATCTTGCCTTTTAGCATCCTCTTAGCAGTGCTCCGCCTCCGGTGGTGTTTAATTTTGACAGCTAATAATCAAACAGAGCTGGAGGGGTAATTTGATGATTTCCCATACTGAAAAAAAAGGTGCTAAATTTGTGAGAAACTGGTGCATGAAGTAGGTATTATATGTAGAGAAACCTGTATTACAAGGTCACCACCCAAGTATCTTAGAAAAGTTTTTGTATGAACACTCAAATGTTCATGACGTTAAAAAACAAAAAGTAATAAAAACCCGCCATTACAAACCAACCAGCCAAACCAACGAGCTTAAACAATTGTTACCGAATTTGTAACATAGGAAACGTGAAACACATAATTACGGTAACAAAATAACAAAGAGACGGAATCCTTACAAATGTATAGTAAATCTGAGAAGCGTCTAACATCATTATGCAATGTATGTTACAAGACATGTACAAAACTTTCCCAAAATAATAAAACCCGGTGGGCATTCGAAATAACAAAAGACTACCGTAATAACTTTCCTTAGGTTTCAGAGATCATTGTGAAGGTTTTATTCAAAGCGTTGTAAGCCACAAAAATTCGCTCGGAATGTTTTTAATTAAGCCACTGAAACATTTGCTGAAATTAAACGGCTCTACTGTTATAAAAGGATTTTTTATTATATAGCTTTATATTTATACTTTGTATTAAAAAAAAGCCATGATTTTTTATTTCATCTTTTGTGAAGAAAGGTTAACAATTCATAATTATATAATAACAATTTTTATTACGTTGGTTTTGGGATCATGTTCTGCGTTTCAAAATTCTGCTTTCAAAATGTATTGTTGAAAGCTCGCTCAAAAAAATGTGGGAATTTCAAGATAACGTTTTTTGGCTCTGACAAGCACTCTATCGCAAATGTAATTTTTAATGTTATTTACTTGACAACATTTATATCTAAATACTTATTGTTAGTTTTAATTCCCGCTATGACAAATTACAGAATCTCTACTTGATGTCCCATATAAGCAAACTAGCTACTGCCCGCGACTTCGTCCGCGTGAAATTTCACCTTCCCCCCATTCACCCTCTTAGGGGTGGGGATTGTCCGAAAGGGTTACCGCTGGCCCGGAACATAAAGGGCTAAGGAGGGAACACGGGTGGGTAAGTGGGTTTTAGTCAGTAAGAGTCTGACACTCCCTTCCGCTCCACCCAGAGCGGGATTTTACATTTGATGATTTCCCATCCGCAAAAAAAAAAGGGTTGGAATTTCGAAAAACCCTTTCTCAGTGGGATACCTACTCTTCATAAAGAACACACCCTCCAAATTTCATGGCTCTAGGACCAGAGGTTTAGGCTGTGCGTTGATATATCAGTCAGTCAGTCAGGACTTTTTCCAACCGTAATCACTATTCTCTTAATAGCGGTATGCAGAGTAGAAAACTCTTAGCCTCCCAACACCGCGCACCGCCCTGAACGTCACTCGCCGCATGCGATTCGCCACACGACAAAAGTTGAAATCTCTTTGGAACTTGCGATTTTAGTCACCTGCGGCCTAGCCGAATTGCCATTTAGACTATAGTCTATATGCGGCTATAGTCACCTGTGTAAAGCCTGCATAAAAATCTCACTGTGAAAACATGGGTGAGGTGAGCTTGAGGTGAGTTGTCTATCCCTAGCATCCATGTTATCACGGTGAGATTATTACAGAATAGACTGGCTGTTCTGGGGTAGAAATGTTGGAGCATGTTCGAAGCAAGGGGAATCCGTTGAGAACAGTGAAACGGCACAGTTTCGTCTTTTTTTTTTACGGCAACTTTGGTCGGCATTGCCGTGTTCAGAAAACACCAATTGTTTCCCGCCAGACCTGTGAAATATGAGCGAGACGATAAAGTTTAAATGGCTCTTGTTCCATATCTATATTATTTATTATGACGTCGGTGAATCGTCGCGATTGGCTCTTGTACATACGCCAGCACATCAAGCTACCCGAAACTGTCAAATTTTCCCAATCAACTTTGAACCATATGCTTTAGCGATAAAGTTGAAAATCTATTAAAAAAAAATAACAGATTGTAGTAGCATGATGTGCTGGCGTCTGTACATTGTGCCATAAATTGAAGGTAGTTCTTGTATATCGGAAAAAAGAAACGCAGCTGTTGTAGCAAGAAGCACATTTTTCGCTTTACTTTAGTACCTATCTGTATTAAATCCACTATTACGCAGTGCTATTCTGTAACCATCTCACCGTGAAAGCTTAGGTGAAGTGAGCTGTCAATAGTGTCAATTCCTAGCAAAAACAAACTCACATCACCTAAGTTATCAAGGTGAGATTTTTACAGAATCGACGCCTATGTGCCATGTTAATATTTTAGAAGTTTTTTTTTATAAATAAATAAATATCTATTTTAGTCTTTAAATAAAAGCCAGGGTCCTTTTACTTTCTTCTTCTAAAGGTTTTCAGATAAGTGATGTCAAGTGATTGTTTCTCTTTCCAATTTTTTGCGAGTCACTCAACTCAAATACCCGTAAGAATAAAAACTTATTCATAATAGATTTCATAAATAATACCCACTCAATAAAAGTACCCTACCCATATCCAAAGAATAAAATCCTGTGACGACTCTACGAAACCTTTACTTTGAAGTTTATTTCAAAGGGCGACATTCCTTTTTCATATAATATATGTGTATTTACGAAAAGAACTGCGATTACCTACTCCGATAATATAAACATTATACGAAAAGCTACTCACAGACAGCAGTGGTGGCCCAGTAGCCGCGACTTACGAGTCGTAGGTTCAAACCGAGATAGGCGCTTTACTTGTGTAAATTATTTCATCACCACTGCTCTCAAAACAGTAAATGAAAACATCGTGAGGAAACCGGCATGTCCTAGAACAAAAAATCGAAGACATGTGACATTTACCAACCAGCACTGGGCTCGCGTGGTGGATTATGGCTCACTCCCTCTGAGGCCTGTGTCCCAACAGTGGGATCATTATAGGCTGATTATGCAACTCACAAACGACTGTTATGCGTAACAGTTTCCCCAAAATACAGAACTACCGCAATTATATTATTAAAAGATATCTTCAACAAGGCTGTAAGAACAGTTTTTTGAAATTGTAAACTTAGTTCAACCGCGAGACTAAAAAAAAAATCAAAATCGATTGAGGCGTTTGGGAGCTACGATGGCGCTGACAAACACAGATAATATTTCAACCGTTGACACCTCCTCTGTTCCCGTCGAGGGTTAATGAAACAAATAAGCAACTGAAAAGTTGTGGTATCCCAACTTTTTGTAGAGATTGCAAAGCACTGGTAAAATAAAAATGTTGCTGGCAGCTGGGTAACATCCCACCGTTTTGAAATTAGAATTACTTTGAAATTAGAATTACTTTGCAACCGGAAGGGTCAGAGCTAATGAAGTGAGAGATCAAAGTGTAATCAACATATATAAAATTATGGTGGGATCATAACGAGAAGATTCGGTACGTGTCGGTCAAACAAACAAGTTGATTTGTTACTTAGGATAATTATCATGTAGGTACCGCATTTGCTTAATTGATTTGGGATGGGGGATTTGGGTTTATGGAAATGCAAATACCTATAGAGGTAGAGCAGTGGTGGTTCAGTAGTAATTACGGCCCCGACTTACGAGTTGTATGTCGTGGGTTCAAACCCAGTCAGGCGAGTTACTTTGTGTAATTTGTTTCACCACCGCTGCTCTCAAAAGGGTGAAGGTAAACATCGTGAGGAATCTTAGGATAAAAATCTGGAAGACATGTGACATCTACCGACTCGCACTGGTCCCGCGTGGTGGATTACGGCCCACTTGCTTTCAAAAGAGAGTAGGCCTGTGTCTACTGTACCTGTAGTGGGAACATTATAGGCTGATTATGTATGTATATATGTATGTAAATACCTAGAAGGTACGATTGCAAAACTTTGAACATTTTTGTGATTGCAGCGTGGAAAGTCAAACTTAGTCATGACGAGAAATAATGATCAACGGGTTAAACAATGAAACAAATTTGAATTAAAATTAAACCTTATACTGTTTGCTAATAAGGCACGTTTCTTTGATTTACCACGGGGTATCTATGAAGGCCACCATATTTTATGTGTCGTAATTAATAACTTAATTACACTGCAACATTTAGTACCTAAGAGCTTTGTAATTATTAGGATGACCTATTTGTATATATCTTGAATGCATGTCCAACTGTTCATCAGCTACGTCTTCACCGTGATGTGATGATATTACAATATGAATTATTTCTGAGATGATAATGATATCGCTATTTGAATAACTATAATCGGTAGTGTCGAAACCTAAAGTGATCAGGGTTTCTCAATTCTTGAATATGCCAATCACGGTGTCCAACGCGGGAATGATTGACATCCAATATGTTCTGGTTGTGTCGTAGTTCATCTATTTATCATCAAACGATCGCTGCACGCTGGTTCGACTATTGTGCTCGCTTCCATTTTGTTTTTACAATGTAAACTATTTGCCACAATGTTTACAAACAGGGCTTTAAAAGAACAACAGCGAACAGCTCTTGAATTGATTATAAATAAATGGAAGCTGTATTTTACTGTTTTGGAAATACTCGCAGATTCTAAAAATGTGATTCGTTTCCCAGTTCCCACCATAAATTGTAAAAGGAGAAAGGTAAAGGAAATAACGATGAAAATATCCAGTGTTTGTAGAAACTGCTTAGTGCACAACTCCTGGGTGCTTTGACCGTAGCATAAAACTATAAAGTCCAACCACAAATAGGTGAGTTAGAACAAGAGTCGCCGCCCGCAGAGCAACCTTTATTTATATTCTCTGAAGCCATTGTTATTTTATACTAGCTTCTCAACTATGTAATAATTTGTAGTGTAATCCTATTATTGAATTAATTTAACAGCGAAAAGCGGACTTGGAGCTGAGATTATGTCTTTATGGACTACTGCTGTGTATGTTTATGACTGTGGTAATAGCCGTCGCATAAGCCTCGGGAACAGTGTATTTAATGGGCTGTAAATGAAAAATGGCGCAATTGTCGTGACGTAGTTGCCAAGGGCACCGCGGCTCCTCAGGGGCCGATGTGTGGTCATTGTGTCTTTTATCGTCCGTATGTGTTGGACCGGAGCCGGCACCGGTCTGCTACGGTACTTAATTCTCTGATTTTACTGCCCTTTGGGACGAACAAAGCTCTGGTACCGTCATTACATAAATGATAAAATCCTGTGTGATTCAGTGAGTGCATGAAACATTCAGTTGAGAATTGTGAATAATTTTTGGAAAGTGTAGATACAAATTATGGGAGCTACCTACCCAAGTTTTTGAAAAACATTGAAGATGCAATTTCAGGGGTCGCGTTAACCTGGTTTTGTTCAGCGGGAAACAAGGAAAATGTTAATAAAAACATTCGGACAATAAATATTCATAACGTATTTGGTTATATTGCTGTTTTTAGACCAGCCTGCTATATTTATTTATGCTCCGTTATATTTATCTTTTCGATACCTGAGTAGAATGGTAGGTATTTGTTTTGGATATGGAACAAACACAATAACTCGCCCTGAACCATTTGTGTTCTAAAACAAATAGAAAAATATAAGGCGGAATTTCTGAATCAAAACAAAG
The DNA here is from genome assembly GCA_963082905.1 of Oligia fasciuncula. NCBI lineage: Eukaryota > Metazoa > Arthropoda > Insecta > Lepidoptera > Noctuidae > Oligia > Oligia fasciuncula. The sequence continues at coordinate 14,000,571 of OY720388.1, read as the reverse complement.
AGCAATTTATCCCTGGAAGAGATACGGCGGCAGGGGTCAATCGATTACCTTATACATCGTTGTGACAAATAGTTCCATTTGCCGTTTCCAGATGACAGGGGCTGCCTTTTATTCTCTAACCATTGCCGATGGCAATTTCATATTTCGCAACAGGGAAAAGGATTTCTCGTCCAGCTTCCAATTGGAATCACGTTTGTTCAAAGGAATCATTTCGTTACGATATACAGGTGCTTTCAGACGAATTTAAAATTCTCAATTCTCAATTGAGAGTACCTACCTAAATAGTTGCTCTACTTTGTGCGCATTGTAACTGTTGTAATACTACTGCACATTTAGGAAACTATTTAACAGTGTTGTCCTAAGTTTGAAGGAAATGATAAATCAGTTGAGTTTCTCAAGTTCTGAGTCGAGCTTCACGAATACTGACAAATGCTTGCACTGACTGGACTGGCCCACTCAATTCTTCCCCTAAAAGACCTTTTCGGGCACTACACTACATTGTCTTCACACCATTTCGGGCACTAAACTACATAATTGTCTTCACATGGTCTGACCAAGATTTTGCCTGGACTTTAAAAGAGACTTTGATCTTTTTTTTTTTTTTGTGTATCGGAAATCATCAAATGACCCCTCCCGCTCTGGGTGGAGCGGAAGGGAGTGACAGACTCTTACTGACTAAAACCCACCCGTGTTCCTCCCTTAGCCCTTTATGTTCCGGGCCAGCGGTAACCCTTTCGGACTATCCCGCTGACCCGGCAGGCTTCGGCCCTATGGGGTCTCTCCTCGATGCTGACATCTCTTTGAGGCGCGCGTGGAACACGTACGCGCCGTCCGGCACGGGCCTGGTCCTGATCGGACGGTGAGCTACCGCAGGCCCGAGACTTTGACCCTTAAGTGTGAGAACCATTTTTTCTCAGGGGTAGTCAGATAGGCAATGTCGAATCCATCTAGATTATTCTTTTGTAACACGAAACTTTTTTCAGCTGCTCCCGCCACGCGAAGCGCCTCTCGATCCCGTTCCCGCTCGGCCAATGAGGGCAAGTCGAAGCTTTTAGAACATTCTAGAAACATCATTAAAAACATTTGACGGGCACCTTTTTTGACAATAGCGGCTTGACGTTCGTCAACGCTGAGCGCTGAAAACTGTAAATTTTTTACGAAACTTTATCTTCGCCCCGAACCCTATTGTTTTTGTATATATTATTGTGTGTAGGTATGTTAAACTTTTTTAATATGACTTGTAAAAATGATTCTGATATCCTATTTAAGCTATTTATAGAATAAATAATTTCATTTAAATGGTTCAGGATATTTTTATATCCCAACTTCGTTCAAGGACGTTCCCTCGACGAGAGTATTGCTAAATCCCGGGGATTTCCGTCTGTTTTCCTCTGATAAAAATGCCAGTTGATCGACAAGTATTGAACAAAGGTACGATAAAAGCTTACCTATATTTGCTTCGACAGTTGGGTAGACAGATAAAGTGTCAATGGGATTGTGTACGGTGGCTGGATACAGATCCCAAAAAAACTTAGGATCCATTGATTGTGTGGAACAACAAAAGCTTCTTACAAGACAACTCCTCCTCCTTGCGCGGTTCATATACTTTTCACTCAGAGTATCGAAAGCGGGGTAAGTAAATTTTTATGCTTTTCGGAGTATTACAAATGAAAAATTTATTGCTTTTTAAAATATTGGAATGCCTCGTTGCCAAGTTGCCAAGCGCTACTGCTGAGCATGGAGTTCTGGGTTCAATTCCCAAGTTGGACCTAGTGTTATTGGGTTTTCCATCAGGAATTTCTCAGTAGCAGCCCAGAATAGTATGGAGTTGTGCCCGGTTGATGACAAAAGGCTCGCCTCCTTTATCATGGGACTCAAATATAACTGGCAATGGTAATAGGTACAGACGCCAGCATAACACGCTACTAAAATCTGTCAAATTTCTTTAATAGATTTTCATGTTTATCGCTATAGCATAAGGTTCAAAGTTGATTGAGAAAATTTGACAGTTTCGGGTAACTTGCTGTGCGCGTCTGTATGTACATCTCTGCCTAACCCTTCGGCGATTACAGACGTGATGATATCTTTCTCTTAAAATATTGGAATTTTGAAAATACAGTGTGAGTCTTCATAATGTGCACATATCGAAATGAGGGAAACATAGCTTAATTTTATCGACGGAAAAAATATTTGAAAAATAAAAAAATATTTAAAAGGACGTTTACCTGCTAAAGTATGATGATTGCAAGGCCTTTCTTTAACAGTTGATAGGAAATGTTGTGATTGAGTTATAAACATGGTATTTTGACGTTTAGAAATCTGATACGATGGAGAATAATTTTAAGCGATAAAAAATGGTAGATAATCGGGGCTTTTATTGAGTAATTTTACAATTATTGTAAAAATTTGATGAAAAAATATCAGATTTTTATTAAAAAAAAACCGTAATTCTCAATTGAGGGGCGATTGTTTACACAGGAGTGACAACAGCGAAAAAATTTAAAAATTTTTTTTTTTTTTTTTTTAGATTTTTTTAAATATTTTTTCCATCGATAAAATTAAGCTTAGTTTCCCTCATTTCAATATGTGCACATTATGAAGACTCACACTGTAGTAGACACCGCTACACAATTTTCAATAGCAAGTGAGTCAAAAGTTTTAGCTGAATGCTGTAGTCAAACATCAGGTATTTGGGAATAAATTAGGTGTAGTTGTCACCTTCGCTGCTCCCGTTAATTAACCTAGCTCGATACACGGGGGAACAATGTGGCTTAAATTCATTAGTGTTTGTGGTTTACACGGTCAACGTCTAGCAATTGGAAAAAAAAGGCAAAATGTTAAAGGCGAGAGCGGACATTTCCTCTGGGACCTGACAGCCGACGAGTTTACTTTTCTTTATTTGTCGAGTTTCTTCGAGAATAATCTTTTTTCAACGACCGAAGTGTTGCATGGAAAACTTTATAATTAAGGACCGTTGAAGGGTCTGGGGTTTGGGACGGAAAGTGTCCCTAACTTAAAATTGTTAAAAATCATAGTCATTACTAGCTTCTGCCCACGGCCTCGCCCGCGCTGATGTCGGATGTTATTTTTTTATATTATTTATTTAGTCGCTCCATGTAAAATACCAGCTGCATCTGGTTAGACTGGAAGCCGACCCCAACATAGTTGGGAAAAGGCTAGGCAGATGATGATGATTTATATATTATACTTTATTGTACACCACAAAAATACATTAATAAAAAAAAATTATCGATCACAAAATTTCATGGGTTTTAATTTTTTGCGCGGAACCCTCATTCTTTTTCTAAAATAAAAGTAGCCAAAGTAAATAACAGCTATGTGTCAGTGAAATTCCAGTGAATATCGGTCCAGACGTGTCGGAGATTAGCCGGAACGAACAGACAGACCTAGACAGACAGACTGGCAAAACATTTATAAATTGATTTTTTGTTATAACTACCATAAACACTTACATATTATGTATTTAGTATTTTGACATTACAAACAGACCCTTCACTTTCATTTATTTATATAGATGTATATAGGGTCAAATTAAATTGGCTAGCGAAACTACATACATTATCTAAACAGGATAGAGTAAAAAAAATAAAAGATTTTACTTTTTTAGGGGTCAACGACCGCTTGTATTTAGTTGTGTGTTGTAGTACCACGTGTTGTTATTTGAAGTATGAGTTGAGAAAATAATATATTGTGTTTAGATATCGATGCCATTCACGTCTGAGAAGTTTACACAAAAAGGCTGTTTTATTAAACTAATATTTCAAGTAAATAAACTAACTTCGGTCGATGACCCCACAAAAAGATATGTTCAAATTAATTTATTTTATGTTTTATCACGTTTAGATATCGATACCCATCCCGTCTGCGGAATTTCTCTAGCTAATCTGTAGTTATAGATTGTATGCTGTATGTTGTATGATTGTATGTTGAGGGGCTTGTGGCTAAGTAATAACAGCCGCACGGTTCGATCGATCAGGTTAAGCTACGCTTGCCGAGGTTGGTCCGTGGATGGGTGACCATCTTTACATACCGAGACCCCTCCGTGCCTCGGATAGCACGTTAAGCCGTTGGTCCCGGCTGTCATTCGTGTGTACAGTCGTTACGGGTCGTCAGAAGCCCGAAAGTCTGACAACCAGTCTTACCAAAGGGTATCGTATTACCCAGTAACTGGGTTGTGGAGGTCAGATAGGCAGTCGCTCCATGTAAAATACTGGTATTCAGCTGCATCCGGTTAGACTGGAAGCCGACCCTAACATAGTTGGGAAAAAGCAAGGCAGATGATGATGAGTTATAGATTGTATAGGTAGATGTTGAAATTTGTAGGTTGTCTTACCAGTAGCTTAAATGCCTATACCTATTCAAAAGTACTGACGCAAATAAGGCATTGTTTAAGTAATTGATGTTGATGAACTGGCTGACAACTAAGAAACTTCATTGTGTTTAATTAATGCGTTGAAAAGTTTAAAAGTCTTCTGTGCTCAATTAGCCCATTTAGAAGTTGTCTCTTAACTTTGTAAATTGGAATTCGCAGGCATTAAGGTGGAAATTCGAGAGGATAGAATGTTTATGTTGAGTATCCGAGTTGATAGCGTTATGTATGACTTCTTATTCTTAGTACGTCATTTGTTTCAATTTGTAAGTATCGAGTGAATTGTAACTTTCTGTTCGGAGTTGGAATCAATGGCGTAATCTTTGTTTTATTATTGTTCGTGAAATTATTTCCATTTATAAATTATTAGCTTCTGCCCGAGAGTTCGTTAGCGTGGAAGTCGTAAGATACACAATGCCTATAGATACTCTAATAACAGCCACATTTTTAGTAAACTCCCCAAAGTCAAAGTCAAAGCATTTATTTCAAATAGGCACTTTTGAACGTCAAAAAGGCACTTTTGAACGTCAAAAATAGTCGTCGTCCCCGTCGATATTACATCGTTTTCTTAGCGTTCTTTCCGATTTTCGTTATATTTGCTCGGCACCTGGGTCCTAGCGTAATGTTAAATAGCCTTCCTCAAGAATTGGGCTAACAAATGCAAGATTTTTTTTTTTAATCCGACTGGTACATCCAAAGATTAGAGAGTTCAAACAAACTCATTATTAGTAGTATAGATTTAGATTATCTACAATTTGTTACCAAGTAAATTTTATTAGTGCCGCTGGCGCTTAGTCGTGGTTGTAATATATGCATTGAACGCTAATAAAGAAACACTGCAAACAAATGATATACTGAGCAATATAAACAGTGGGACACTTAATGAATGTCCTGGCAAGAAACAGAGCAGATAACATCAGGTTAAATTAAATTCTACGAGATTAAATTGAACAGAGAGCACTGCAGGCGTGAATTGGATTACCATGCAAATATTTGTGCCCAAGCCTGGTACTCACGAGGTGAAGCAACTAGGTGCAATCTCGCGGGAGTCTGGCCAAATAATAGGGCATGAATAGACATATTGGGTAATTGATGTAGCCTCTATATCATTCTTTAGCAATAAAAACTCCTTTCATTCGAATAGTTGTGCGAAGGCTGCGGATAACAATGAGTTCGCCCTTGACATTGTCTCGCGATTAGATCTCGATGTGTGTACCTACATCTTTCATACCTTTCATTTTCTAGCTACGTTTTTATTTAAACACTAGCTTTTGCCCGCGGTTTCACACGCGTGGATGTCGGTTAAAACTGGGATAAAAGTAGATATGTTATAATTTAGGGTATAAACTATCTGTGTGCCAAAGAAGAAGGATCAAAATTAACCCACGTCCTACAACAAAGAAAAGTATCTCTAAAAGAAAAGAAAAGAAAAAGTGTTTCTAAGAGGAACCTATTAGATACTTTTTTTTCGATCCGCCCACTACCTGAACGTGCCCCAGAAGGTGGTTGCCGTAAGGATCATCCGGGGCTACCGCACGATCTCGGGCCCGCGAAGGCACTACGCCGGGGGGAAGATCCGCTTCCGCGGCAACTCACTGCGGCAATCACAAACATTTTTTTATTTGTTAGACTGTAACGATGGCATTGGGAAGTATGCCATCTTCTTAGACTCATTTTTATGGTTCCGTACCCAAAGGGTAAAAACGGGACCCTATTACTAAGACTCCACTGTCCGTCTGTCCGTCTGTCATGAACCGTGCACTAGACAGTTGTAATTTTCACAGATTATGTATTTCTGTTGCTGCTTAACAACAAATACTAAAAACAGAATAAAATAAATATTTAAGGGGGGCTCCCATACAACAAACGTGTTTTTTTCGGCGTTTTTGCCTTGTGGTACGGAACCCTTTTTTTAATCATTATTTTTAGGTACTACTGTTGGACGTGGGTTAATTTTGTATGGATCATGATCCTTCTTCTTTCATCCTAATCCGTTTAGCCGTTTTTGTGTGATTGTATAACAAACATCCCAAGATACAAACATTCACATTTATAATTATGTAATACATAATTATATTATTATAGTAGGATTTTTTAGATTTTTGTAAGAAAGTTGATAGGTACCCACTTTAAACTAACGAGAAAATGATTGGGAGAAATGTGAAATTTCCGCTACGTAGCACAATGAGAGAAATTTCTAGTGAGCTAGGTGCTTACAAATTGGGTGATCAAAACCGTTATCGTAATTTAGGTACGAGTTCCAATAATGTTTGTTAGTGAATCCGTAGCGTTACTGATCAGCTGAGGCGTTTTTTCACTCACGTTCGAAAGCGCGTTAGAATTATTTTATGGGAAAAAGTTATAGCGCCATCTGGTGGTCACTAGGAGAAACCTAATTTCCCATACAAAATTCTAACGCGCTCGCAATCGAACGTGAGTCGAAAAAACTCACACTAAGGCCACAGGAGTTATAGAGAGGACGTCGACGGAGACGTGTGTGCCTCACTTGACTCTACCCACGTGACCAACAACTTGGAGGGACGAAAGAACACGCCACAAGCCACAACACTAATGAATACTATTGATGTCATTACATTACATCACCTACAAAATCCTGATCACATCGATATCGACAATGTTGTCGTGGAAAAATAAAACTCGATAATATATGTTAAAGGAAGGGGAATTGGAGGTCGTTTGATAGTCTTTTTAAGGTTCCGTACCGTACCCAAAGGGTAAAAACGGGACCCTATTAAGTACTAAGACTTCGCTGTCTGACCGTCTGTTCGTCCGTCCGTCTGTCTGGCACCAGGCTGTATCTCAAGAACCGCGATAGCTAGACAGTTGAAATGTTCACAAATTATGTATTTCTATTGCCGCTATAACAACAAAATATATTATATATTTATTTAAGGCAACAACATAATATATATTTAAGGGGGCTCCCATACGTCCGACTCGCACTTGGCCAATTTTTTTTGTATTAATTAATAGTTTAATATAAGAAATGTTTTCTTTAGCTTTAGTAAATAAAACTTGTTTAGGTAGGTACAGTCAACAGCAAAAGTAGATGATTAAAATCAGAAATTCAATACCTACTAATGAACGGAGTTTGCGTCAGAACTCTACAAAAAAAAAACAGTTCTGACGCGAACTCCGTTAATTAGTATTGAATATCTGATTTGGATCATCTACTTTTGCTGTTGACTGTACTTGTAATGTTGCCCACGATCTACGTTATTATTTGTGATTATTTCGTGGTGGTAGATTGGAAATATTGCGTGTTAGGTATAACTAACAAGGCTCGAAACTACAACGGCCTTTGTACAACGAACTAACTAAAATAATAATGACTCCAACTTGTAGAATTGCTATAAGGGTCATATTCAAAATAATTGTATATTTACTACTGTCTTAATGTCCAACCCAATTATTTTCATAACGAGATGCAACTGACTAGAATTTCATAAACAAACAGATAAAATATTTATTTGAGCTTAATAAAAAACAACGAAACATTTGGTAAACTTAAACAATTCATTAAAAAAAATTAAACCAGACATTGCGTAGGATCCGTTTCATACAAGTATTCTATGTCCACGTCTTTAACGGTAAACTAAAAAAAATAATTTAATTATGAACCATTCTACAAAAGTTAAAAAAAAAAATATATTCAGAGAATATTGTTTAAACTTTCAACACTTTACTAAACAAAATATAAAATACTATTTAGTGTACTCCAAATTTAATTTATTAATGAGTGTCCTGATTTTGCACATATCTGTTATTCTTCTCTGTTATGCTATTTTAACATTATTTCCATGGCAATAAAGAAATTTGAAATACTGGCAAAATTAGTTCACTAGCTGTTACTACACGACGCGTAAGAATAAACGCTTTGCCATTTTGTTCAATATAGTTTTTCAGCTCGTTTCGTTGTCGAAGAAAATTAGACTTTTAAAAGTAAATATTCAATGTGAGTCGTTTACAGTAGCGGTAAGTACTTACTGTTTTATTACTCATACTAGGAAAGGGCTGTATTGTGATATTTGTTATAACTATAAAATATTCGTATAATCATGTGAATTGGTGTGGAAATAAATAGATTTGTAGGATAGACACGTGCAATTAATTCATATACGTTATTTTATCTGTCACTTTTTTCCGTTACGTAACAGATATGAATGATTAGGCGTTATTCACATTGTCTCATGTATGAATTAATGAAAATAAAATATTAATAGGTACTTAGTGCACCGCAGGTTAGCCAAAACATTTTTTTTACTTACTTAAATTTATTTGAAGTATGTAAAGTTTGCGTATATTGTGCCATGTATTGCATTGCTGTGCCATGTATTGTCTGTGTGTGCATGTTTTACTGCGTATCCTCAGTCCTCACTGCTTGAGCCTTTTATACTAACCGCGCAGCCTCGCCGAGGCGTACCCAGCCTCTCGTCGGCCGTCTCAGTACCTATCAGTTAAGGGGGATGCGCCAAGGTAGCCCGCGAAATTCAAATTGACTCAGGTTTTTTGCAATTTACAGGTCAGTGTAAAGTTGTATGTTGATTAAAATATGATTCACGACCGTAACAAATATTTACATAATTCTAATCATTAGAATCCTTTTGCCTTAATATTAATATCAAAATTTTAGGCTCGGTAGTTTCGGAGATAAGGCATTATGGCAATGATGATGATGAATTTATGGCAATTATACCAACTAAAATACGATCACCAAAATGTTATTTCATTATGTACCCACCTAGCGACCCACACCGACTTCGCACTCGTAGCCTGTTATAAACGTGTGCTATTTAAACTTGCCCTAATAATTCCTTTCTGTTATTTTTCTGTTACAATCAAATAATATTCATATCTGTTTCCTATCCGTAACTTACAATTATTTTGAATATGACCCATAAGCCACTATTTCAGTATTAGTTAAAACTATTATTTCTATTGGTTTAGTAGGTACTAGGTAGACATAAGACTGCATGTAATATCTGCTACAAATGCTGATCAAAAATAATGGTCACAAACGTCCTTGGTCCCTGCTCTAAAACTGTACCTACTCCGTCATAACATTGTCTTGGCCGTACGCATAATTGCGTACCTACAAGTATGTTCAATACAACGCATGAACGTAATATATAGAAGTAACTCTATATGTTACGTCCATGATACAACGTAACAATCAGGAGTGCCAACCGTCGACAGTCGACTCTTTGTTCAAAATGTTTACCTTCGCCAGTACAAGCATTATGACATAATAATTTGGGATGTTTCACTAATTCAAGAGACGCAAGCTCTCAAACTCCTGCAAATTAATGTTGCACAAAGTAATTAGCTGGAAGAGCTTTACAAATGGTCTTGGCACCACCTTAATTGGGCTTAGAGTATGTTATGTTACTTATTACGGGGAAGCATTGTTTGTACAATGCCAAATTAAGAATAGCTTACATTATTTTGTCAAGACATATACGAGTTTTAATGTCCTAGAACTTACGTACATTTGTACAAGCTGCTGCCAGGGATATGTCAATTTAATAAAGAAATATTTATTATAAATATTATCCTCAAATAAATTAGTATATTTACGCTCGTCTCGCAATCGACAAGCAAGCAAATAATAAATTACAACAACCTTATTTTTATAACATTTATTTCGTCATCCACCTAATTATTTCCGGGAAAAACGTTCCCTATCCCGGCATTGATTTTATCAATGTACAACTGAATAGCCTGAATAGGGATGGGATGATTACCTGCCGTTCTGTTACATTCCCTACGCTATTTTAAATGAATCGTGTAATCAACCACGAACGCAGGTGAATACCTAATTCGTTAGCTTTCAGTAGCCTGGCATCGTTGACCCATTTGTTCAGGGCCCAATCACAGGCCGAATTCAATTTCGTCCACTTTTATTCGCTACGATAATCTTGAATGATACGAAAGGAAATAAGAGAAACCCTATTATTATAAATCTATTTTATTATGAAAGTTATTTGTGTATTACTCGTTCATGCAAAAAGAGGATATTGGTACTTCCGAAATGGAGGATAGTGGTTGCAGCGAGACGCAACTAAAGAACCTTTTATTGTAACAAAAGTATTTTTATTAGGTAAGTATATAGCGGGCAGAATTTATAACAAATATAAATATGGAATATGTTAAAGGCTATAAAGGAACTCAGGCTGAGCTCGCGTAGGCGTGCAGTGCCATTAACCGCGTTGTTCGTGCTAGCAGTTCTAAAGATAAATTGTCGCGAGTAAATTCTATTGCAAGTATAATATGTGGCGGTGTCCGTGTAGCCGACTGCCCGAAGTGTCCGGGTCCAGTTAACTGGCAGTTTGCGCGGCCGCCAACACCACAACAATATAAACGCGCCCGCGCCCCGTCCTAATGTGTGAACATATACCAAATGAAAGTTGAATTGCTACGAAGGTACGGACTTCAGAGATGCTTTCCCTAATGTGCTGTTTATAGTTGTAACACCAGTTCGGGGGTCGCACAGCGTGTCGCATTCCTTCGTGAATTTATTTTTAATGTCATTTCGAGCTTGTAGTTGAAGGTCTCCTGGGGAAAATTTCTGTTATAAAAACAAAAGAATAGTGCTGGTAGAGATAATGTTATGGTTCCTTTATACAAAGGCGAATGTTGAACATTTGAGAATAACTGGTGTAACCCGTGTAACTACTTAATATATACGGTTAGCGTGGGGTTGATTGCAGCGTATGTGTGCTTTTGCCAGTCGCATTGCTTTGGGTCATGTGGAGTCTGGAATGCATGCATGTGTGGGTGTGTGTTACATAGTCTGATGGGTCAGCGACCACGGATTTTTGCCAGTTATATTTAGACGACTGCATCACACAGTGTTAGAAGAAGCACATTTTTCGGACATCGCATTTTTATTAAAAAATCTGATTTCGTATCTCCATTTAGCTTGCATATAATAATAATAATAATAATAATAATAATATTCCACAACTATCACACAACGCCGTCTAGTCTCAAGCTAAGCAGAGCTTGTGTTATGAGTACTAGACAACTGATAAACATACTTATATATTTCTAAATACATACATATATAGATAAATTACACCCAGACACAGAACAAATGATCATGCTCATCACACAAACATTTGTCCTGGGTGGGAATCGAACCCACGACCTCCGGCATAGCAGTCATAGTCACTGACCACTAGACCAACAGGCCAGCCGTTGCATGTTTAGTTCTTGTGGTTTTTTTTTTGAAAATCGTCCAATTTTCATCCGGATATTTAGAAAAAAAAGATTACTCTTAAACTAAGCAGATACGCAAAAAATATGTTAGAAGCATCGACGGCGTCTCTTATTCTGCATATTTCGAAGCTCTAATAAATCTCGTTTCTTTGTTAGATCCAGATACCTACAAGTTTTTTAGTTTTTCTTATTTTTCTCGAAATATCCGCCGTAGGTATTAGGATATATTAGGATAAGTTATTTTAACAGAACATGTTCTTCACTTCCGCTTCCTTATTATTGCTGTCAAAAGCTGATAAAACATATCAGCTTTTTAAATAAAAATGCGATGTCCCGAAATTGGGGTTCTAAAACACTGCATCATAATTTTTGTTATTTAAGTATTTATTAATTTAGGATCTCCAACAAAAGATGTAGGTAGACAATAGGTACATGACACATAAATAAAGGGCATCTTTAGAGGGGCCATTCTCGTAATTTTAAGAATGTTCACAGACTGATCTCTGTCTCGATCTGTCAAAAATACTTCGAACTTTCCATTTTTTTTTTAAATATTTTGACTTGATTGTGTCTGTGATGAGATTGCGACTAGATTTTGAACGTTTTTAATTACGGGAATTTACCTTGGTAATAACTAGGTGCACTCCTTCAGTTATAGGAGACCAAAGCAAGCACAATACAATTTAAAAAAGATTAGAAGATTAGATTTATTGTAAAGTAAAATGGTTTCTAGTTGATTGATTGCAGAAGACTTACCTATATAGTAGATAGGTACCGTAATACCATTATTAAATAATTATTATGTGAATCTATTGACAGTTCTAGTTCAATGGCGCCAACAGTCATGAATGCCATTTTCACATAAATCAAGTCATTGTCTATGTTTTATAACATACACATACAATGTAGAAGCGTGCCTCTCTCACGATATTTTCCTTCGTCAAAGTTACATAAAGAAAATTTTACGTGAGCGAAGTATTTAATGATCAGACCCAATTAAAGTTGATTAGCGGCGTAACAAGTTCCGATTCAGGTTTAAATGAAAAGTGTTTTAGGCATTTATGTTCAAGAGAGGATGAGGAGTTTGTACGTGAGAAGGATAAAGGATAATATTGTCATTTCAGATTACCGTCGTTCAGCTACTTGGCTTGAGGGCCGGAGCTCGTGAGCGACGGCATTATGCAATAAAAAGACTTTAATATTGCCATTTTGCAGGCAATTTAAACTCCAATTTTGTGATGGCACCTTACTGTACAATACCGTCTTTACGTTTTATTGCGTTCGCGTGTTTAAAGTTTGTTTTTGACTTAATTAGTTTTCGGATTATGTCAACTACTCTAAAGATATAAAACAAATAAGAACGTACAGTTTTTTATGCGTTTTGTTTTATGAGGCTGATTTTATTACCTACTTAGCTTTACTATAGGTAGGTACGTCAAGTTGAATTTTCTAAAGTATATGTATAATCATCACTATAAGTCAGTTAAAAATCAATCTGCCGAGCCTTTTCCCAATTATGTTCGGGTCGGCTTCCAGTCTCACCGGATGCAGCTGAATAGTAGATATATTACATGGAGCGACTGCCTATCTGACCTCCACAACCTTAGTTACTAGATACGATACCTTTCCTACACTTGACTTGCTACTGACGACCCGTAACGACTGTTAAAGATTCACGAATGACACACAACGGCTTAACGTGCGTTCCGAGGCACGGAGGAGTCTTGAATAGTCTTGAAAAGTAAAAATGGTCACCCATCCAAGGGCCGCGGCAAGCGTAGCTTAACCTGATCGATCGACATAAGCCCCTCATTACTAGGCATGGGTAAGTAATTTCCAAGTAAACCTACAGTACTTTTATGTAGTACCTACCTATTGGTACCTAGGCAATCAAAAAGTGACCCGAATAAACTATTCAATGTTCGCTCTAAAGCAAAGTTAGAATCAGCCTTTGTAGCTAGCGACCTATTTGAATTTAATTCAAACCACATTCCTCAGCGTTGCGTCATTTCTATCATCAAGTTATTAAATATTTCCATTTTGAAATCACCCTTGTCCAATTATTTTATGTCAATGCATTAAGTTTGGAGCTTCCGCTGAAGCGCTGGGAGAGGCACCCCGTTTAATAACGGCATTATAAACTTAGCGATTTAAGCACCTAATATGTTGGTAAACTTAAGTTTAGTCTCCGCTTTGTGCCGCTGCCAAAGGCTGGGCATTGTTATAACTGCCGCATTTATAACATTGGTCCATGTAATCTGCGTTCGCTATTTAATTGCCAAAAATATAAACAAATATGAAAAATAACTTTAATTCCTACAATATAAAGTTCAGTTTACGCTACAACTTCAAAGATTTTTATAACTTTTTCAATAGTGTTAGTCGCTCTGAAATCTACTTAATTACCATTGAAATAAAGTTTATATTTGTTTAACTTGACAAAAATCAATTGCCAACATAAATTTGAATAGACCTTAAGTATAGTTTGTTATTCGTTTTATTTAAGTATCCTGATTTAACTTTGACTTTCAAATCAGGATTTTAAAGCCAAAGTCCAATCATTAATATTTCAAGTACCTAGGCCTTTATAAGGTGCCCCTTTCAAAAGTTAGCTTCTGAGAAGAATGGGCAAGAGTTTAAATTATATTTTTAATATAACACGTATTTACATAAGTTGTACGTTCACACTGATTACTCTTGGTTGTAATCCTTATTTAGATACATTTTATTTCAGGTACAGCTTTGGTCGCAACGGTAAATAATGGTTTCTCGTAGACAACACCTTTGAAGAAGAACAAGCAACTCTGTCCTGGGGGAAGGTGTCGGATTGCCAACATCCTCGCGTCATCCACCGGGACACGACTTACAAGTATTCCTTATGTAATACTCCCGGTATTTGTTTTTAAATAAATAAACTAAATGCTTTTAGACAATCACATAAGATCACGCCAGTATTCCTAAGGTTAAGGGGCCGGCGGAGCATGCGTAGGTTATACAAACGTAATACCAAAATAATTTATAATTCAAACATATTCTTAATGTAGTGTGTATTCATTCCGATTGGATTACAGAATATCTAGGTTCCCAATATGTATTTTGAATGGACATTGATTTAAAGAAATTTATTAGAAAAATAAGTTTTCTATACTGAAATTCCTCAAATCTCGTATTTATAAGTAACAGTGTCCTTTCAAAAGTTCGTTTTGGATGACATGTGTATTGTATTTTGATTTTTTATTGCTTTGGATGACTTTTGCATGTATTTTAAATATTATTTGATTTAAATGACACGTATTGTGTGTGTATTTTAATATTTTAATTTTATTTATTAATTTGATTTGAAAGTCTGAGTGTTATTTTATTGTGTATGTGTGATTAATATATCAATTTCAATTTTATGTTTTCTAATGTAATAACGGAATGGACTTTGTCTGAAAAATAAATGAATTATTATTACCTAAATACCTATATATATTTTGGAACCTAAATATTCTGTAATCCAATCGGAATAAAGACACACTACCCTAAGAATATGTTTGACTTACAAATTATTTTGGTATTGAGTTTGTATGAACTACGCATGCTACGCCAGCCCCTTAACCCTTCACTTAACTGATGAAATGTGTGCACTGCCTTAGCGGAGGTGTACTTATAGTACCACACATTTCGTCAGTTATGTTTAAGTCCCATGTAATAGGGGACGAGCCTATTGCCATCAACTCCCCACGAATCCAGACTACATGCTGCTACTGAGAAATTCCGGATAGGAAAACCCAATAACGCTTTCCCCGACCTGGGAATCGAACCCAGGATTCATTCATCCTTTTTAAACTTAACTGCTGGGACATTGTCGGTGTAGCAATTTCTATCCTATTCTATTTTATCCGCCTACGTGAGAACGTCCGAGATTCTGCCTCGTGTGCACATCCGCTTTTTGACCCAGTCCTGATCTAGACCATGAAAAAATTGTGACAGCAAGCACGTTCCACGCCTCAGTATTTTATTTTTCGTAATTTTGTCTATGGGAGTATTGCTTGCGTTCCATGTTCTTTAGTCGAGTTATTAAATAGAGTACATCTGTGCCAAAAACCGTGAGTGCGTAGCAGCATTACGAAATTAGTTATCTGTAGTTGAAAATCATAAAAAAAAAAACAAATGACGGCGATGACGGGTGCGTAATAGGATACTCGCGTGATGTCAATGTTATTGTTTATAAAAACTTTGAAACTACAATGGTATGTATTATATGTCATTCGATTCGGTATGAATGGGGCTATTTTTTAGGTAAATAAAAAAATAGGGTCATCGCTTTCGATTTTGAATGAAAATTATTTTAATTTTTAATTTTCGTAATGTAAACAAACATTAAAAATAAATGATTATTTAAAAAAATCTAAGTCTCTTAAAGTTACGAAACAAGTTTTATAATCTACCCTGGTCTATCCACTTAAAGAAACAGCTATTAGTTTAACAGCGGTCCATAGAATTTTTTTCTGTACGAGTCGTGTATGAGTGGCGAGGGCGCCCCGCGGCGCTTCGAAAAAAATGTACAATACATATACAATGGTACATGTTGATGACGTAACCTTGGGACGCGGGACACGCGAGCGGGTAAGCTAAAGATGGACTGGCAACCTAAACGTGCTTTGAAGATCCGTGGCATATCTACTGGCGCGGAATTTCAAAATGGCGGCCAAACATGTGACCTATATAAATCGATAGCTGACACCAATGCAAACAGAAAACATAATAAGACTAAACACTGTAATTCGATTCGATATAAATAGGTCTCACGCGAGCTTCGATCAATTATTATTGATCGAAGCTAGTACTAGATGCCCGATAAGCGCTTCGAAAACGGCCCGAAAAATACGAGCACGAATACTTTTGTGCTCTTATTTCAAATTAGTATGGTCCAATCATAGCCAATGTTAAGACGTCAAAACGCCTCAGTGCGCGTTCAAAAGTTGTGTAAATAACCACCGTAACACCAAGATTTTGGAAGGAATATCTTTTTTCGGTAAGTTTTTATCATTAAATGTTTTTCATAAAATAGTAACATAATTAAATAGTAAATATAAATCAATAAGCAAATATTATGATTGTTTGGCCAATGTTTGCGACAGCGCGCCAACTATTCTAACAAACATTGAAGCATTGAAATGTAATTCCAAGAACTACGTCTAGTTACAAATTCGAGTAAGTACGAAATTGTCAACAAAATGTTTTTAACCTTATTGCTTAGAAATTAAGTTTCATTTTAGAATAAATATTTTTGTACTTATTGTATACGTGACTTTTTATTTTCAAGTGACATTTTAAATTTATTGCTTCGATGACAGAAGGACTTAAATATTAATCATTTGCAAACGTAATTAAACTTTATGTTAGTGTGTTAAGGTTTATAATAATGTGAAGTTGTTAATATTATTAAACTTTTTTCTATAGTTCGTAGTAAGAAATGTAAATGTTTATGTGTGTGCAAACGTGGCCACTTTAGCGATTTATTTTTGTTCCTAATCATTCATCTAGTACTATTATTGATCGAAGCACGCGAGGCCGCTATTTTCAAAATAGCGACCATAATGATAATGGATGGCGTAATATAAAAATCTTAAAACCCGTTTAACTGGAAGCAGCACCACTGCTCTCAAAACGGTGAAGGAAAAGATCGTGAGGAAACCGGCATGTCCTAGAACCAATAATTCGAAGACATGTGACATACTGGGCCCGCGTGGTTGATTACAGCCCACTCCTTCTTACTGAGAGGAGGCCTGTGTCCCAGCAGTGGGAACATTATAGGCTGATTATGAGTGAGTGAGCTGGATGCATATATTTACCCCCTTACTAATAAACGTATTATATCAGATGACACACCGATTTATCTTCAGTCGTCAGTAATTTGCCTTTCGAAAGAAGAAGACAAACCGTTGCGTAACTATACAGACGCTATTACAACGTTTATTAGTAAGGGGGGTTAGGTTATACGGCGTGGCGCTCATTAATTTAACACACGTACTCGTATAAGGGTTTATCGTTTACGTTTTATAAACATATTTGAATTTCATTAAACATTATTATTAATTATTTATTTACCTACTATAACAATATATTAAGGTAGCATTTTCCAAAGCAACATGTCACAAATACAACAAGTTAAACAGGGCATGTCCTCGGTGAGTTGCGGACAACATGATGTGGGTAAGACAATCAAACTTTCCCAAACAAGAAATATACATATAAAGGTTTCTATTTCCCTTCGTAAATATATGTACAATAATGTACATTCCACAGCCCCTCTCTTCCAAGATAAGCAGATATTCAAGAAATACCTATGTAAAAAATAACGACTGGAGCATGAATCGTAATAATTCCCTCATGTTATTATTTCTGAATACATAATATCCAATTACCTACCCTATTACATATATTTGCTCAAGTATAAACCTTATAAATAGCTACAAGATGCAGATAAATAAACTGTGTAGTTTTTATATTATGTACATAAGACTGGACTGAATGTAATTATCCCTGGCTTTATTTTCTCGTCTTTTAAGCCCAAAATCAATTGCACTGAAATTCAGGCGCCGTACTTAATGGTACACTTGAGGCATTCGAAAAAAGTTTCGACACAAATCGAAAATAATTAAAAAGTTACGTTCAGATTCCGCTTACGTTCACTGGTTCACTGCGACAGAAGAATAGACAATGAGGGGACAGAAGATAAACAACATTATACTGGCCCAGTATTTCTTGGCACGCGGCGAGATAAGGAAAAAACTGTAATGTACTGAAATTGACATGTTATTGACATTTGCTTATGTAAACAGTGCCGCAATGAGCTGTCAACATAATTATACTGGGCCCATTTTAATTTGTACTAAGGGTAAGTGTTTAGGTATACCCAAGAACTCGGAGGATTCTTTCCTGCGTAGGTACGTTTGTTAGACTTTATCTTTGGCAACCCCAGTGGTTTGGGGGCAAATAATGCTAGGTCGGATGGTCGGAGGGCTATTCGTCTAATGAGATTGTGTTTATTTTCGGTTTTTGCTTCCTTGCTCCCATAGAGTAAATGTGCGGGATAAAGTATGTTCGTACATAAAATACGTTCAGATTAATATTTTTCAAAGTTCAGCTTCATTTGACATTGATAATACATATACGCATGATTGAATTTGTCGCTGGCAGGTAAGTACATTCACGAGCATGTGCATGAGATATGCATGGACTTATTATATTGGTATTATAATAAGTCATAAACAAATTATGTTTCAAAAGTTTTTTTCTCCTCTTATTATTAATGGTAAATAAATACTATTTACCTTAAAGATCAAAATAACAAAAAGTCTTATACCTACGTAATTATTCAGTCAGCGTAAAATAGTTTCTTGCATTTTCAAACTTAGTGTTTTTGGCGTCAGCAGAAATTGGTAAGTGAAAATTAAATCAGGTTCGTGCGAGGCAATGTGTTTATTCGATTTTCGCTGCGGGCGACTAATGTGCCTAAACATCAACAAAATTGAGGGTTTGTAGGCCAGTGCAGTGTTTTGTTGAGTCAGCAGCAGGCACTGAAGTATGACGCTCTAGGCGCCCTCGTAGTCGATAGAGTTGATGTACCTGTACAGTCACGAGCACTAATATGTCAACACTTGGCAACTTTCAATTGCGATTTTTTCGTGAAATAACGAATGCAACGTTGAAATACGACACTTTACACAAACCTATGGGTTCGAAAATAGGTTGTTCGTAATAACATAAAATTTCTTTTATAACTAAAGGAGAAAATCGTCTTTGAATAAAGCCAGGTGTATGCATACTTATGCTCGTGACTGTACATTGTTGAGGGCACTCAGCATCTCCCGTTTTGTGGTTATTGGGCTTTTTAAAGCGTGAGCAAGTTCCACATTTCGGTGTGTCAGCTTTCTTCGCGCATTCTGACATCGAGTGTCCTTCTTCACCAAGGTAACAATTGTATGTGGTTACGAACATAGCTTTTTGGAACCCATACTCCATCATACCCATATCATAGCAGTGGCAACTACAGCCGTCAACGAGTGACGACGGCTGCCATCAACGCGTGTGCGACTAAATGCCGCTCATGCGAACCAAAGCACCGAACTCAAATACACGAGCGACACGTTGTCGATTGCTGCAGTTCAGCCTCTGCCGTTGACGTGTGTCGCTCGTGTCATCATCTGCCTAGCCTTTTCCCAACTACGTTGGGGTCGGCTTCCAGTCTAACCGGATGCAGCTGAATACCAGTATTTTACATGGAGCGACTGCCGATCTGACCTCCACAACCCAGTAACTGAGTAATACGATACCCCTTGGTAAGACTGGTTGTCAGACTTTCGGGCTTCTGACTGTAACGACTGTCAAAGATCCACGAATGACAGACGGGACCAACGGCTTAACCGTGCTTTCCGAGGCACGGAGGGGTCTCGGTATGTAAAGATGGTCACCCATCCACAGACCAACCGCGGCAAGCGTAGCTTAACCTGATCGATCGACCTGTGCGGCTGTTATTATTTAGCCACGGGACCCTCGCTGTGTGTATGCACACTAAATAAAGCACTTTACGATACATATTGATTGCTAAACTTCAATCATGATTTAACAAACCAATCTCCACTAATAATAGCAGTAGGTAAGAGTACCCCTACCTAGTGTTAGTCAATAGCAATATGTTACACATCATCGGGCCGAGAGTGTAACTGACGAACAACAATATTGGAGATTAACTCAAACAGAGGGCTACAGTCCAAGCTGGGTAATCACATCTGTGGCGGCCAGTGTAAGCGGCCCAAACAACAGCCCTGTTATATTGGATCCCGAAATAATTAAATTATCGGCCGGCGATCGCAAAATAATTTTCGGCAATATTGATTGACTCGATCAGCGTTGCTGGCTAAAGGTCATGGCACACTATACCGGCACCGCTCCAACCCAGCAATTAACTTGTCATTCAAATTAAAACATTAAATCGTGTGTCCTTTATTATATTTCACAATGTCAATTTGAAAAAGCCAACGGCGGGCAATCAGTGCACTTGCCGCTACCATACAACTCGACTCGCGTCAAACACGCAAATGCCATATAACAAATTGTGTTCGCGGTGATAGCAAGCATGCACCTCGCGGCCAGCGCGCGGAGTCGCGGACAGCGAGCTTGCACCTCGCGGACGACGCGTAGTTAGCGCACTGGCGATGGCGGCTAGCCATAGCCTAATTTGAGGCGACGCCGTGCTGCAGCTGTCCCGTTGCGGTGCCGGTACTTGTATAATTTGCCATGATTTTAACGAATTCTTACCCCTAATAAAATCATTAAAGCCAAAGACAGCAGGACAATGAAAGGCTTCGGCAGAATATCGGGAAAATTAAAATTTGGATCGGGAAAGAGCACTCAAAGGGTTGGTTGGGTCTATTCTCCTTTATGTACGTATACCAAAGATTTCATGCTAATAGGCTATTCTCCTTACACAATGCTAATTATTTACGTTTATTGATAAAATTGTTGTGAATGCTATAGAATGTTTTATTATATTATCAACGTTATTAAGTACTTACGTGGGCCTTTTACTTAGATTCAAGTGTTGAGTTGCCTATATAGCACTAAAACACAGTGTATTCTTCCCGTCTTAGTTGATGATGCACAGACTTGGTCTTTGATTAACATCCAGAAGTCCAAACTCAAGATCTGCCAAGGAGCAATGGAGCGCAGTATACCTACTATGCGTTAAATTAGCGGATCGTGTTCGAAACAAAATACTGCGCTCCAAAACAAAGATAGCTGTCGTGGCTCAATAGGCTGCCCAAGTTAAATGGGACTGGGCATGGGCTGGTCAAAACTGGAAGAAAGACGCGTGGGCTCGCGAAAGATTGAAGGAGTGGAGGGAGGCCTTTGCCAAGCACTGTGACAGCGTAGGATAGTAAAAAAAAGTATTATAGCATTTGATTTTTGGACATAAAATGATGTCTCACGACCATATACTGACGACGAGAATTAATCGTTCGTTGATCTGCAACAGGCTACGTCTTGAACTGCTCTTTGTCGGTCCTATGACTGCGTGCTAACAAAGCGAGCTACATGTAAGCACGTCAAACACAGCCACCGAGCACTGTGATCACCATAGAAACTGTTGGCACAAACGGCGAACTGAGCTCCGAAATACATTGTGTAACATGACATATACTGATTTGGGATTTATGTATGTGCCAAGTAGAAATTGATATTCTTGACTACACAAGGATATCGATTTCAATTATATTGGAGGAACATATTAAGCCTTTACAATAGGTAAGTATAGGCAACCTAAAGTTGACATACATTAAGGGCCTTAGATTGACGACAAAGTACCTTTTTAAACTGGCTAGCAAACGCAGCCGTGATAGGTATTGGTGCCTACTACAATCATATTTCCTCGTGTCGCTCATACTTACTGGAAATTACGATCTTATAAAAACGCCTTTTTTGTTTTATTTAGGTAAGTATTACATCCCCGTCCGATACGTCGGCTCGCCTGTCATTCGAGGATATTTGACAGTCGTTACGGGTAGTCAGAAGCCCGAAAGTCTGACAACCAGTCTTACCAAAGGGTATCGTATTACCCAGTAACTGGGTTGTGGAGATCAGATAGGCAGCCCTTCCATGTAAAATATGTGAAACTTCGCCAGTAAACAAAGACTATAATTATGTAGCTTATCCCAGAAAATTTTTGGTTATTTAATTGTAACGAGGCATTAGTGGGCCGGATGAAATCTATCAAGAAACTATTTCCCTTCAATCGGAAACAAAACTTGAAATAAAGAGGCAAGAAGCGTTCCATTCTTATACGTATCGTTCATTTATATAGACACATTTGTACTGAATGTGTAGAAACAAATGAATAGCAATATAACTTTCCTCTGAATAGTGATTGTGCAAGTTTCATTAGCATGTGAGTTGCAAATAGCAAGTCTTCGTTGCAAGGACTGAACAATACGCAATCAGTGATAGACGCCGGCAGGTCACTTACGAGCTGCATCCTAATGATGCATTTCTTTACTTGTCTCTTACAATTGCAGACGATGATCATTTGTCCCTTGTCAGATCAGCATGCAAAGATAGAGACATAACACAATGTGAACAAATACAATGCATTTGTACAAGTTTGCCCTTGACATTTGAACTACATGTACTGAGTTACAGTCAGCAACAAAAGTCAATTAACACTTCAGTGTTTTTAATCTCAGTTATTGAGAAAAATATTTGTTCAAAATTGCTTTGTACTTCTGCTGCAATTTTGAACAAATAATTTGCTCAATAACTGAGATTAAAAAAACTGAAGTGTCAATCGACTTTTGTTGCTGACCATACCCTCCGTTCTGCCTTCGTTTGCAAAGTTTCAAAGGCCTGCACTCCCGCTATGAAATATGCAAAGGGTTCTGCGAACGAATATTGACGCTCCAATTACATAGAGAGGCGCATGTCTGTGCGCATGTCCATCTGTGTGTTGGACATATTCGTCGGGCCGATGACGAAACACGTAAAAATGGGAAAATAATTGATGAATCGGACGCGAAGTGCTTCACAGACGGCATGCATGAACGCTTTTTAACGAATGAATGCTCACGAAAATTGGTTTCGTCACAATATTCCCGTTGTCTCGTACTGTTTTAATTCAATACAATTATTGTTATTTCGTACTTTTACAGAGAGTTTGCAGTACACTGGTCATGTTCTTTAAAATGTTTTTTCGTTTGACACAGTTACTTCAAAGAAATGCAGATTACGTTCGCTTTACCGCGACGACAAATGAGTTTGAACTTAATGCAAATAAGCAAATTAAAATTTCAAGAAGTTTAGAGGTAGGAGCGTCCAGTCAGTACAATTTATGCTGCAAAAGGCGGTTTAATGAGCTTTTATTATTCACTATAAACGGTAAATAAAGTTAGGTAAACAAAACGTATAAAAACCAGGAAGTTTATTAACGGAGTTTACGTCGGCTAAATAGAAAACTGACTTTTCTTTTCTTTCTTTTCTCTGGAAATTCTATTGGAAGTTTAGGTAGGGTATAATGCGAAAATATGCTATTAAATTAAGTGCGAAAATAGAGTGTTTAAAATAGAGGGTAACCGCACTATTTTGTTATAAGCAAGTCTGTTTACTTATATCAGAACACAAGTTATGTCGATTTATCTATTGCTGTAGAGGCTTAATAGCTTGACAATGCCGCTGACACAGGTACAAAATATATTTTCAACACACTTGCTCGTAAAGTGGCTCTTATTGAACCGCTTTAAGGTCCATAATGGAGTGTATTACGAACGCGTGCTTTTTCTTTACTTTAATCCACATGTGCTGTAATACCACAGATAACTATTTACTAGTCGGAGACGCGCGCTTTTTTAATCTCATCAAACCCTGCGTTCCGAATTGGGAAATAATCGATGTGTTCCGAATTGGGAAATAACCGAATTAGCGTGAGCGCGATAACGATAACGATGTCCCGTGAATCGTCATAGATGACGTCATGACATTCGCCATCTTGCGATAATGCCGACCATGCCCTAGAATAATATCACTGTGAGCGCTGTCAAAAATGACAGTGTGTGTATGAGGTTGTGTCAGTGTGTGTTTTGTTTTGAGTTGCATCATCTTTAAATTAAACTAACGTGGCATTTTTGAAATTGTGCTTCTGGCTGACAGTCGCCACCTAACCAAAGAAGAAGAACTGAAGAAGAAATGTGGTGTTTATACAAAGAAATACTGTAATAATATCTTTTTTATATTGTGTAAGCACTGTCATGTGAGCGCGTTCACGAGTGTTCCGAATTGTTGCCAGCTCTCAGCAGTCATAATAGTAATATCTAAATCGGAACGCATGTGAGATGATGCATGGACGTAATATTACGTCCATGGAGATGATGTGAGCGCTGTGATGTGAGCGATTATAGCTAATTCGGAAAGCGCCCAAAGAGACTTCATGCCAAAAGAAAAAATCCGCGGGCTATATTTCAATTTTTTTTAAATAGTCTGTATTGTCCTTGGTCGCAAAATGAACTCGCAGGGAACCACAGACAATTTAAGGTGAATGCGCAGTGGTAGACCGCGAAATTCTTAAGTTTTTTGCAATTTTCAGGTCGGTGTGACGTTGTATCTTGATCAAAATATGATTTGCGGCTATAACAGGTACCTCTTTAGAGGATTATAATCATTAGAAACATTCGTACATCTTTCTAAGTTAGATTTGTTCCTTAAGAAAAAATCTCATAAGGAAAAGTTCGTAAGGAACAAAATTCTAATGACTATAATTCTGTAAATACATATACATTATAGGTAGTCGCGAATCATATTTGATCAAGATACAACCTGATATATAATAAGGTGAATACCTTAAATTGACCGGGGTTCCTTCCGAAACCAAACGGAAAAGACCCTGACTGGCGTTCTATTATTGCGGATTCTCACTGAACGAATGTATATTTCTCTATGCCAATTTATAGTACTTTCTAATTCCATATATAAAACTACAATTTGACGTACAACACTACAACCAGTCTAAACATTAGCTAGTTTGTGTTTATTATATTTTTTCTATAGGCTGTTTAGCGGTTTTGTCTGTGCCATAGATTAATATATTTAAAATGAGTCAATGTTGCGCGCGCATCGCTAGTGGAAAACAAAACCAGCGCGCCATTTTCCATACAAGTTAATATTTAACAATACAAGTCTGTTTTTTTTTTCCTCGCAAGTGTGTTGAAAA
Organism: Oligia fasciuncula; assembly: GCA_963082905.1. Lineage (NCBI taxonomy): Eukaryota > Metazoa > Arthropoda > Insecta > Lepidoptera > Noctuidae > Oligia > Oligia fasciuncula. The sequence continues at coordinate 13,975,195 of OY720388.1, read as the reverse complement.
ATGTCGTATGAAACGCGTGTGCATTAATCAATATACACTCGGCTTTCTTATTGCTCTCGCCTGCGGCTCGAGCGAATAATATCGCCTCGTGCATAATGATCAACTAAGCACACATGTATCATAATGTACTATTATGTACATATTATAATGTTTGTTGTTGTATGTTTATTTTCTCTACACAAGTAATTATCAATGCAATTTTTTTTTATTGCAGATTGGGCCTGGTCTTGACCTCGATCACGCCTGATGGAAGGTGATGGATGAGGTCTATGATGGAACGAGCGTGCCCAGGAGATGCCAGTTCACACTTGCTTTGAAGGCAGACGGGTTAAATTTGGAAGAGAACACAGACGCTGGCAGAGAGTTCACTTTGGCTGTGCGCATAATAAATTTGGGGGAGAATTTTTGACAGTAGATTAAGAACAAGGAGCTAACTTTGTGAAAGACTGGTCCTGAAGTAAGTTATAAGTTATACGTATACATTACTCATAAAAGTGTTGACGGGAGTATACTACTCATTAGTTACCATAATAGCTGTTGTCGATCAATAATACCAAGTAATTCGCCTCTCGTCTTGTCAACCAATTTCTACCGTCATCTCAGCACAAAAGCCGAAGACAATGCCTTCGTGAACGTTATTAACAACGTATATTTGTTACATTTCGATTGTTTGCCTCCGTCCAGTCAATTATTCGCTTGTCAGAGCCAAACAGGGATGGCACAAATTGGTTTATCTGTTATAAGATTATGGACGTCCATAGGAACTAATCAGTTGTGGAGGCGGGGTGTTGTTGATAACTGTAAGCGGAATGGGCGAGGCTTTTGTTCGAGGATACAATTATTTTTGTGGGGAACCATCGGGTTCGTTATAGTTAATAGCATCGTAATTTTCGGGTCTTATCTATGCTGGTCAGTAGCTTGATCTATCGTAAAAGATTTTTTTCTGGGCCTCACTTGTTTCAGAAAAACTCAGGCAAGCACGGTCTCCGTTGAGATTGGTCGCCATGGCCGAAACCGATTTTTTTTTTGTAGAAAAGCGAAACCTTTGAATTGAATAAATCTTTTTTAACGTTATCAGAGCAGATTATTAAAATTATTGTGCTCATTATTACAGATCGAATATTGGTTTCCTTTGTCGCAACGGCGTAATTGTCTGATTGAGCTTAATGCTTGTTAATTTAATGACGTCACGTGTTCCTCTGTTGCTCACGTCACGCGTCAGAGGCAACGGCTGCAGATCCCTCCGCCGTAGACACATGCCGATCGTGGGTATGAACACTAAGCTCAAATTATAAATATGTTATGATATGCCCGGTTGATGGCAATAGGACTTAAACATTACTGGCGAAATGTCGGTAATGATGTAATAGGTATGTAATGTCATGCTATGCAATGTTTTTTGGTATAAATGACACAAACAAATGAAAAAAAAAACATTCAAGAGCGAGTCGGACTCGCGCAGCGAGGGTTCCGTACCATCATAATAATATGTTTTGAAATTTTCATCGGCGAGGGCTATATTCGTCAGAGAATTTTAACACTGCGCACAGCGGTGTAGAATATTGCAGTTTTAGGTCAACGCCATCTCTTGACCGATAGTGGAACTAATGTAACTTTGTTTGATGATTTCTGAAAAAGTGTGCTATGTAGAGACCTCTTGTTATTTTTTATGTAATCTTTACATAAACTTCTATCACATAGAATTATTTAAGATTTTTCTCTTTGCAAACTTCGGAGATAAGGCAGGAACTGTATTTTTTTTTACATTTTTCATCAAAAGTCGAAACTTATGTGGCCTAAAAAAAGGAAAAAAATATTGAGAATGTGCAAACTACGTTCTTTCACATGATACCCCACATGTCCTAGCAGCCCCACTTCGAATTTTTCAAACCCCCTTTCAGTCCCTGTTGCAAAAAAAAAACAGACAGACAGACAGACTGAGTCTCACCATAAGGGGTCCGTTTTACCATTTTGGTACGGAACTCTAATGACTGAAATCGATCTAATAGGCGTATTATTATACTTTGCTTAGCTTTGTAGTTAGGTACGTAATTATAGTAAATAGTAGATACCTAGATAGGGATCTAATCTACTATTTCCATTTTAGCTTTGCCAAAGGTCGAAGTTTACAGTGTTTTTCTTTAGAGCTAGACGCTGGAAAAACAGCGGTCTGCAAACTTTTTCTTCTTGTTTACGAGCTGCGTTTTGTGTGAATTATTGTGAAGTCGTTTTTCGTATTATTTGCTTTAAACTTTAAGTCTGCGTTTCGGTTTCCAAAAAAAGCAGTTCTTTTCTTATATTATTAAGATTTTTTGTATGTTCTCTTTGTTTATGCATTACAGCCTCAAGATGCTTTTCTATCTGGTTTAGTTCTTATATAAAAATGTAAAAAATAGAATGCTTAAATGATTGAATGATTGTCTACACCTACATTTTATTAATGGTAGTAGGTAATTTGTTTATTTTATCCATCTTCAAGCCTTTTGTTTATCATCTCATATCCTGTACTAATATTTATTTATATTAGCAGGTAGGTACCTAAGTATAATGAAAAATATGTATTAGCTAAAATTTGAAACACGGTTCACGGTAAACAGCGACTGATTAGAGCACTTTCAACAACCACTAGGTCGCATGCGCTACTGCAGAGCATGAGGTCCTGGGTTAGATTCCCAGGTCGGGCAAAGTGTTATTGGGGTTTTGTGTCAGGATTTTTTTCAGTAGCAGCCCGTAGACTGGATTTGTGCCCGATTGATGGCAAAAGGCTTGCCCCTTATAACATGGGACTTGAACATAACTGGCCAAATGTGGGTATACATACATAGTCAACTTAGATTCACTTTTAACTTTAATTTAATGTGAGTAATGTGTCAACAATCGCATTTTACCCGTGCATTTTACTTATCATTGATAGCTATACTTATTTAAGTTTTTCTTTTGTTTTTTCTCGCTACTTTCTAGTTAACCTAGCTTTATCAATGTCGTGAAACTCTGTTATTGGCTTAAGTGATAATTGTCATCATTTCGCTATTACTGAGCAGTGTATGCAGACTGTAAGATGCTGTAACTTTGACGCAACTGCATTGAACAGCACCCTAATTGCGTAACACACTATTACTCTCAATTTGAATCATTTTGAAGCGGTTTCCTTCTATCTGGCAGAATATTGAAGCTCCGAAATTTATTTGGCATAACACACTTGGCATAATCTTCTTTAAACGAATATTTTTAAGGCATACAAATTATTTAACATAATTATTGTTTGGCCGAATGTTTATTATGTCCGAATTTACAATGGCGTACTTTTAAGATGGCAGAATTTTATTTGGCATAATTTCACTTGGTACCTATGACTATGAAGATGGCAGAATTTTATTTGGCATAATTTCACTTGGCATACTATGAAGATAACAGTAGAATTATTTTTTAACGAAAATTGTTTGTTCGGTGTATTTTTTCATGGTATTTGAATGAACTATAAAAATAATGGTAAGCGATCTCGGGACTTGGGGCACCCCGATTTGGGTTAGGTTAGGTTCCTTTAAACCCTGTAGACAGAAATACCCCGCGAAGCGGGGCTCCGTCGACTACGTCTTATTTATTAGTGCTTGTAAACCAACTTAAACCCTAACTAATTATTTTAAAAAAATGGTTAAGTTAAAACTGTGACCCCTACGCAGGAGCTCACGTATGCCAAAATACGATTCTGACTGTGAACTTTCTGCGATATGATGGTTCTACTTTTTAGTTATTATGGATATGAAGTTTATGCCTAAAGATGATTCTGACTTACAAAATTACGAGTTTTGAATGTATGATAAACGAGTGTATGCCAAACGATTTTCTGTGAAATGAAGTTTATGCTATCCGCATCAAAATAATATTACGACATAAAAAGTTCTATTATAAAGGGGGGGGGACCCTTTTGAAGCATATTGCTAATCTATTGCTCCATATGTTCGAAAAATATGTTTGCTCATCAACGTAAATAACGCAATGAATGTTGTTCAACTGTCAAAATGAAACCCATTCCCACTGATAGTGTGTTACGCAATTACCTGTTCATTGATAGTGGGGTGAACTTTCAAATGTAAGTTAATTATAAGCTATTGAGTTTCCAAATAAATAAATACATATTACCTATGATGCCTAATCCTTGTCGTTGTGATGTTATGTTAAGGGCCCTGAAAAACCACACAGATCCTATTAAAGAAATCTGTTTTGCAATGTTAGAAGTTTTTGCATAGTCGTGTTAACCTGGTAACCCTACCAAGGATAAATGCAACATCGTTTCGGCACGTATGGGAATCTTTTAACTTTAGCAGGAAGCCGTAATTTGAGTTTCAAAAACATGACGCGACTTTTTCGTGAGTTTTAATTATTCTTCCTTTCCGTGTTAATGAGGGTGAGCCGTTTCGTTGCTGACTCACAATTTGTGATTAAAATTCTTTTCACGAACTTAGGCGCCTGTTTTTAGCCTTGTCTTTTTTTCATCGATAACAGATTTGAAGTAAAAAAAAATCTCGAATAACGCTTTTAAATTTTCTGTAAGTAATTATAATTATGTAAGTAATGGTTTTCAAATCTACGCTTGCCGCGGTTGGTCTGTGGATGGGTGACCATCTTTACATACCGTGCCACCTCCGTGCCTCGGAAAGCACGTTAAGCCGTTGGTCCCGGCTGTCATTCGTGGATCTTTGACAGTCGTTACGGGTAGTCAAAAGCCCGAAAGTCTGACAACCAGTCTTACCAAGGGGTATCGTATTACCCAGTAACTGGGTTGTGGAGGTCAAATAGGCAGTCGCTCCATGTAAAATACTGGTATTCAGCTGCATCCGTTTAGACTGGAAGCCGACCCCAACATAGTTGGGAAAAGGCTAGGCAGATGATGATGATGATGAATGGTTTTAAATGTTATCTGATCAAATAAATCAACTTATGAATCATGAGCTCTCGTTTCAAACAATATTTTCCAATAAAAAACAATTCTCTGATACCGAAAAAGGAAATTTTTAAATCATACGGTTCTTACAAAGAAGGTCCAATTTCACAACAATTTGCTCGTTTTATTAAGACGAAGCTCAAATGTTTTTCAATGCGGACGAAGCTACGGCTGGGTTCCCCTTTTCAAAATACCTTCTGTACAAAAAAATACGGGGCTCATTTCGGGAGCATTGTGGGTTATGTCACGTCAGACGAGCCCCTCATACAAACCCACGCATTATGTAAATAAATAGATAAAGACAGCTATTCAATTACGGAGCACTTCACTCACGGTCGCGATCCACGCATGTCAAGTAAGTCAAGATTTTCATTAATTAACCCAATTATATTCCCGCATATCAAATTCATACTAACTCGCACTGGCGTGGCGTTGAATAATATTCGAATATATTCGATTTCGTCAAACGTCTACGTGCCAACATAAGGTTGCAAGGTCTTTCAAGTACATGCTTAGGAATTTTCATTAAGGTTTATATTGTCAATGTAATCTGTTCGTGTTAACCAACCTGAAATGTATATGTTCAAAATTGCTTCCTTATATTATTCGAGACGGTCGAAACCTCAAATTATATGAAGTCCGAGTTCATTTAACCAAACGTGCACTTCTGGAACCGTAAATGTACATAGGTACAACATGTAACTGAAAGTAATGTTAAAAAACCGGCCAAGTGCTAGTCGGACTCGCACACGAAGGGTTCCGTACCACAAGGCAAAAACGCCGAAACTATACCCCCTAAATATTTATTTTATTCTGTTTTTAGTTTATTTTTTTGTTATAGCGGCAACAGAAATACATCATCTGTGAAAATTTCAACTGTCTAGCTAACACGGTTCATGAGATACAGCCTGGTGACAGACGGACAGACGGACAGTGGAGTGTTAGTAATAGGGTCCCGTTTTTATCCCTTGGGTACGGAACCCTAAAAAGAGGGTGTGTGCTTGACACACGATAGAATTGAAAACTTCCGACTAGAGCCGAGTTATACGCTGCGATTGGAGCCGAGTATACCCGCGTGGTGGATTACGGCCCACTCCCTCTCACAGAGAAGAGGACTGTGTCCCAGCAGTGGGAACATTATAGGCTGATTATGATTACTAATAATGATGTCAAGTCATTTCACTCCATCGGTCCCTGTGATCAAGGATCTGTTGGCGTGTCATCGTTTAGCGCATGTGTTCCTATTTCCCAATCGATTGCTGAGTCGTACCGTCGGATACAAGTGTCGCTAACGAGGACGTTATTAGAGCATGGGCACAGAATAGACAGGTACAGAGGGTCAGTTATATACAATGAATGAAAATGCACGCACATCAGTTACACTATATTCATAAACAGCCTATAATGTTCCCACTGCTGGGATACAGGCCTCCTCTCTGTGAGAGGGGGTGAGCCGTAATCCACCACGCGGTGGTGATGAAATAATTTACACAAAGTAAAGCGCCTGTCTGGGTTCGAACCTACGACCTACAACTCGTAAGTGGCGGCCATTACCACTTGGCCACACTATATTATAAAGGCGAAAGTTTGTGAGTGTGAGTGTGTGTGTTTATATGTTTGTTACTTCTTCACGCTCAAACGGCTGGACCATATTTGATAAAATTTGGTATTGACGTAGCTGACACCCTGGATTAACATAAAGACTACTTTTTATCCCGATATTCCCACGGGATCGAAAAATTATGCAGGTGAAACCGCGGGGCGCAGCTAGTAGCTATAATAATTGCGCCTTTCACCAATAATCACGACGACACAAAAAGCTATACATGTCCAGTTTATATTGTATAGGCTTAAAGGCTTTCCACACCTACAATGAGAGATCAGCTTATCTATATATATTACATATATATATATATATATATAATATATATATATATACTACATATAATAAATTTGTAGAAAAGTGGTGTCTGTACAATGGAAATATATAAAAAAAAAGTAGCAGGGGTTGTTATTATATCGATGCCGAACCCGAAATTGTAATTAATTTTTTTTTTTGTCTGTTTGTCTGTTTGTTTGTGCACGCTAATATCAGAAACGGCTTATTCGATTTAGATGCGGTTTTCACTAATATATTGTAGTAGGCTTCACTTAACATTTAGTGTTTATTTCATGTCAATCGGTTCATAAATAAAAAAGTTATGTCAATTTAAAGAATCACGGCGAACATTTGTTAAGGTATTCTATCAGAGTACGTACGTAACGTAACGTAACGTACACGCCTCGGGCCTGCGCGTCCGATCTTCGGAACTACTGGACGGATTTGAATGATTTTTTTTTATTGTATAGTTATTATTATTATATGGCTGGACAACATTCAGGCTATAATTTATCTTGGAAACTTGAACACCTGATGCAGAACCGAAACAGACCAGCTTAACTATAAGAGATACAAAAATGGTACCATAGCAAAAATTGTTCCACGTGATGAGGATTTTCTGCTGAGAGAATAAATTTGAAGATCTGGAACACCTGATGGGGAACTCCAAGAGCCCAGCTACACCATAACACATATAGGAATGACGTCTTAGTAAAAGTTATTCGGTCTGATGGGCATTTCCTGTTGACTTATAAAAATCGAAGATCAGAAACATCTGATGTGGAAATCAAAGCTATCACTAATTTCACCTCCACGCGGTGAAGGCGGTAACAGTTTAGGACTGATTTTCGATGACGATGGTATATCATTGAAAATTTGACTCTACTGGCCAAAACTCCCATTTATTTTTTTTAACGCGAAGAAATGCTCATGCATTCTGCACTACCACGGGGAGATAGTGCAGTTATGTGGGACTCTAACCCACTAAAACTCCACTGTGTCCTCCTCTGCCGCTTACGGCGGGAACATGGGCACGCGTTAGCACTCATCCGTGAACCCGCCGCGGCTGTCCGTCACCGGACCCTCCGCTGGGGAGTACTCCCCATCACCGGCGCACCAGAACACATAGCACGCCGTGACCACCCCAGGGACCAAACCAGCACATGGACGCCAGACGATCCCGTGCCTGGGCACCCTTGGTAGGGGAGCAGTCACTTTAGATTTTAATTGATCAGGTATCTTCTTCATAATAAAACTATAACCATGCCTAGAAAGAGGTCAAATCTTTCCCAATGTTCCAAAGGAGCTAAAAGATTGAGGATCATAAGATCCCAAGAATCTACCGAAGAGCGTCAGGAGAGACTTGATGCTGTTTGAGAACATCAGGCTGCAACTCGCTCCGTGGAAACCTCTTCGGATCGCGAAGCACGCCTGCGTTCTCAGCGTATTTACGCATCTACATCCAGGTCTCTAGAGACCAGTGCAGAATATGATGCGCGACTGACCGCTAATACGGTGAGATTATCATACATTGTTCCGAACACGCACACAACAAAATATTCATAATCAGAAAGTGAGAAAGAAAGAATTGCTGGAGTACGACATGAAGAGACAGATTAAGAAGAGCGCAACGAACGTTTGAATTCTGATCGACTTCGACATTCTCTGAACAGAATGTCGATATCATCTGAAGAATCGGATGTGTCTCAAGATATAGCCGTAGGGCATGGCGACCTTCCTTGGGTTGATAAGGAACGGAGTGCATTTACGTATACTCCTATGATTGACTACGCCACATATTCCGCCATCGGAGGTATGGTTGAAAATTTTACTTTTTGTGAAGCTGTTAAATAGCAAAAAGAAACAAACGGTATGTGTTGCTCAGGTGGGAAAGTACATATTGAAATATTACAAAATCCTCCAGAAATATTAAGATCACTGCTAATCGGTGACCATCACAGTCAAAACATTTCTTGGACAATATACATTCGTACGATAATGCCTTTCAAATGACATCTTTTGTTGCGAAACAGATTTCAAAAGGCCCATTTATGCCAACATTCAAAGTGCAAGGCCAAGTTTACCACCCTATTGGTTCATTATTGCCTGAAAATGACGTCTCGAATCGTCTCGCGCATCCCGTTGTTATCCAGTCCCCGGGTTCTTAGAATTCGACATCAGACGTTTCAGATCTTCGATTTTGACGACCCCGTTGTCGCTGGCATAAGCAACAGGATCCGCGTACGAAGTCGCGGGCAGAAGCTAGTACTGGAAATATATATAGCTTAATGTACGACTGGCATTCGTTTGAGACAGTTTGAGATCGGTATGGGGCGGAAATCTTCAAGATGCGGTCGGGCTTTGGGTATAAGACCGGAGCGTGTGGGATTTTTACTTCACAAAATCCATCCCGGTTGTCCTATCTGCACATGGAAGGGGCACCTTTACCTTTCAAAAGACTGATCCGAAATCTCCTCTGTGCAACGCCTGTTAGTGCACATCCCTTTGGAGACTGACAAGGGGTCTCCCCGAAACCTAACTGTGCGCGCCGTGCGTACCTAGGCGCTATGTATGGAGTCGGACTTCTGTGCACCTATCTTCTGTGGCACAGATGAACGGGTGTAGGTATATGTACCTACATCACGTACCTATACAGGTACATACGGGCAAATACTCTCCTAACCAGAAGAGCGAGCGCAACTGATTGCTCAATTATGTTCAGCACAAAATCATCAAGCAATCGCAAGCTGTGCTCAGTTTACCTTTGATTGATTCGCTCATTATAATAGGCTGGGGTTGTTAACTGAACCCTAAAAGAGTGTATTAGAGCAGTACACAGGTATCTCTATGTTTCACAAAAATATGGAGCGTGAGCGTTAAATTAGCATTACAAAAAGTTTACAAACTTTTCACTTTTAGTTGCGCCACGTATCAAGATGTCCCCCCCGGGGGGTTCCCGCATTGTAGAGGCGGGGGGGCTCAGTAGCCGTGGCTTGGACACCCACGGTGAAGCGAAGAGGAACCCGAGGAGGGGCCGCTCGTCAGGGCTTTTGCCGACGTAGCGGGCAACAAGTAGGTTGCGGTGCCGCTTCGGCGACATCGCAACTGAGGCGGGCCGCGATATCGTATGGGAGGCATCGCGGCTGAGGGTTAGAGGCCGCGGCGGGAGAGGAGGGCCGGAATTGCGGTGCGCCGCTCTCCCTACCTTCCGCGGCCTTGACGGGGTCGCCACCGTCAGATGGCGGACGCGGTGGGGCCGCAGGGGAGGAGGAGTGTTGGTATGACGTTGGCCGCTCTCCCTTTCCTCTGCGGCCGAAAATTGGCAGGCGGCGGGGCCAATGATCTGACCCATCGAAGGGGGACCAAGGGTGCCCAAACACGGGGTCGTCTGGCGCCCATGTGCGGGTTTGGTCCCTGGGGTGGTCACGGCGTGCTATGTGTTCTGGTGCGCCGGTGATGGGGAGTACTCCCCAGTGGAGGGTCCGGTGACGGACGGCCGTGACGGGTTCACGAATGAGTGCTAACGCGTGCCCGTGTTCCCGCCGTAAGCGGCAGAGGAGGACACCGTGGAGTTTTAGTGGGTTAGAGTCCCACATAACTGCACTATCTCTCCGTGGTAGTACAGAATGCATGAGCATTTCTCCACGTTAAAAAAAAAAAAGGTATCAAGATGTCGAATTTTAATGTTAGTCGTGACTTAGTTTTTCAACTTTCCTTGTACCTAAATAAACTTGGTGGTTCCTAGTTTATATGTAATAGGACTATCTATCTACTCGTATCTAGCTATGTAGGTATGTCTATTGCCATAACTATCTTTTATCTAGGTAAAAAACAACTTAGGTAAGTATCGCTCTAGTATTCGAAAAAAATTCTACATAGTAGTAGTAGTTACTGTCTCACATAACATCTACAGTCCGGCCGTCGCGAGATTGCGTTTCTGACACATGTCAGTGCGATAATTCTAGTAGATAATAAAGATCAAATTCGCAAAACACGTATTCGTTTGTATGAACCTGACAGGTGGACAAATGCGTTCTCGACAGGAGTGAGGTAAACAACTGTATTTCAAAACATTATGGGTTGTAAACAACTTATTAGTTTTCCACGTCATAAGCAATTAAGATCATATCATATCACCTACCTTAATTTAAAGTTCAAAATCATGTGTGCTCATACAGTAATGTCACTTGATAACGACACATACACTGTTTTGTTACCGTCTTCCACAAAAAGCTATGATTGATGCCAACTCGGAAAATGCTTAGTTCCTCAAGCGATTCTTCATTCAGCTTCTAATGTTGTGATCTCAAAGGAAAGGGGGAACAATGCTCAAGGCACCAGAACCTGGCGCGTTTCTTAAGTGTAGTCAGAGAAAAAAAAATTACATTAAAATGTTTATAAGTATACTATTTAGGTAAATATTAAGCAAATAGATTACCAACTTAAATTGTCCGTATATGTATTCAAATCAAAACTGTCATTCTTTGACAGTTACATGAAATGGCTGTAACACGGCAAATTGATGCGTCACTTTGCTTAACAATTAATTTCCATGACTGTACACACACTTACACACCAAGCTATAGATTTCCAGTGTAACTTGACTTCGTACTTATCTATGAGGTGAGGTAAATTATCTATGGGCCTGCGTCGCCTGAAATAAATGAATAAATAAATAGTCGTCGTGCGTAATCCTCGAACAATCGGGATAACAATGAATTTGTTATTAGAAGGTATTTTTGGAACACGGCTATATTGTTATTGGATAAAGTGGTTTTACCCACCATACAAAAGGTTTCACACAAATATTATAAAGGCGAAAATTTGTGTGTGTTTATGTGTTTGTTATTTAATCTTTAACTCAATAGTCAGATCAGGCTTAGAATATTGCAGCATAGTTTGGACTCCACTCTACGAAATACATAAACGTCGTTTAGAATCAGTGCAGAAAAGTTTTCTTTACTAGCTACAGCTCACGCTTGAAACATTTCAAACTTATGAGTCTGGAAAATCGCCGTATGCTTTTAGATCATCTGTTCCTGTACAACATAATGAACACTCATATTCACTCACTCATATAATCTTTGGTTACTAACATATTTTTTAAGTATACTAACATAAATATGGATCACTGTGTCTGAATTAAAATAAATAATAATAATAATAATAATATTGATTGTTCGCGGTTGCTGAGTCAAATAAATTTGAATGTGCCTTACAAACTTGCTCGTAAGTCTAGATATTAGTTGCTCAGCGCTAAGGGCTTTAAAACCAATCTGGGTCATTTTTCAGAATGCAGATTCAATTTTGTCACGTCACGCTGGCGACCAAAATTGAATCTGCATTCTGATAAAGTGAAGGCTGCCTTGCATAATTGGCTTTAATATCTTAAAAATGAAAAATTAGTAGTGTAGTTTCTATTTAATCTATTTAAATAAGTTAAATATGTTTTGTAACTGCATTTCCTACTCCTATGTTTAATGCATGCCGTGGCAGCCTTTAATTAAGGCTACACTATAAAATGTAATAGTAATATGTGTATTTTAACTTGTATTTTTGGTGTATGCTTTGTTGGTTGTCCTTAAATAAATAAATGTCTTCAGGCACAAACGGCTGCACCAATTTTGATAAAATTTGGTATGGAGGTAGCTGAAACCCTGGATTAACACATGGAATACTTTTTATTCCAATATTCCCACTAGATCGAGCCTTATGCCAGTGAAGCCGCGGGGCGCACCTAGTGAAATATAAATTCTTGGGAAAATGTTATTTTTATTACCCACATAAAATGAAAAATTACTTTGGACCTAAATAGATTACATTTAGGTCCAAATTGTTATGCATTTATGTAAGTAATGTACTTTTGAAGTAATTTATTTGTATTACATTAGGACGTGCGCCCTTACATTAGGCTAAGCGGTTTATAATAGCATTCAAATCATTAAACGTTAAGCTAATAATCCTCTTTATCTCGCCCTTGGGTTTAAGGTTATTTGAAAATACTTGCTTCAAAATATCGTCAGTATTATTTCTCTTTATAGATAAAAACATAAAGCTTGTTGTGTTTCGGATCAGAATTTAAGATACAAGATTTATTTAACAAAAGTTTGATCCAACAGAATCCCGCTGAAGCTCATTGTGCGATTTAGTGTAAGCTCTTGTTCTCTACAAAGGTTACTTAGATACTTATTGGAACTCAACTCATTCACAAATAATCATTCATTCATTTCATGTGGGAACTTTCCCATATTAAACGAATGAATGAATATTGACGAACCTTGACGGTCATTAATTCCATGATACGTACTTACGTATCATGGAATTAATGACCGTCAAGGTTACAAAACATATCACATCACTGATGTGTGGTGGCATTCCGATTTATATCAAGTCGTAAATGTCGATTATAATGGCCACGAGTAACTTGACTGTCTCGATATAACTCACAATATTGCTCACCCATTACCACCGAACCGCGAAAACACATCTCGAAATTACGAATTGAAAAAGGCAATAAGCAACCAATTGTTTCTATCTGAATGTATCACGTTTTTGTTCTCCTTTTTTTTATTCTAAAGCTATAAAATTGGCCCGGGATTCCGGAAGCAATCGCATGAAAGACTCCCGGATTACAATATTGGCAGGTGAGATGAATACGGTGGGAAGCAATAAGGAACTTTCTCGCATCACTCGAGGGCCCGCCGCGGCGGCGGCGCGTGAAACGATCCCGCACTGTAAACTCGCAACTTGATTGTCCCGCCGGGATCGCATCCACCACAATGTTTTGTTTCCTCTGATAAACTATTATTGGCTGCACAGTAACTGAGAAAAAACTTTGACGTTTTACAAGCCCCGGGCATCTGCACTTGTGTGCTCGTTGGGTGTCGCGGCGACATGTTGACACGAGCCGTTTTTTAACTCGCCGAGAGCGATGTTGCGATCGTAGCGACGAGAGAATCGATTAATTACAAGCACGACTGTGAGAGACAAAGAGTCTACACCGCAGTAATTACTGGCGACCATTGTTTGTTTTAGATGCAAAACGGGATGCACGTTTTGAGTTTGACAACAAATTCAACAATTTTTACGTCATTATACGAGTAGTTTGAACGTTAATTCAAAATCAATTTCAGTATAACATCGGCGTTGAACGGCTGGTTAAGCATAATCACCGATTTGGAATGTTCAGTACCCAGAACCGTATAATGGTTTAACACAAAATTCGATAGCCGTAAACCCTTCACGTACTGGACTAATTGCTATAGATTGATCGCGGGGCACGAGTGTGGTCCGAATTTCACGACAATACCGTCCATTACGAGGTTTGTTCGTCCATAATTCAGAGATAGGTTTGGTAGCTGCAGGCGGACTAATGGGCCGACTGTCGCACTTCGTTATTCAATTTGAATACGTCCCGAGGACAACTAAACAAACAGAGCTACTATAAACGATGTGTCAGCTTGTTACCGCGTTTGTCACTCACTAATCTGTCGCGATAAAAGTGAAGCCATCACTTCAGAATTTGAACACTTATTGTTATTACTGGCTTCTGCCTGCGACTTCGTCCGTATGAAATTTCTTTTTCCCCTGACCCACCTTTTGCTCGGCTCCTATGAGTGTTAGCGTGCATTTAAATAGCCTATAGCCTTCCTCAAGAATTGGGCTATCAAATGCAAAAATAATTTTTCAAATCCGACTGGTAGTTCTAGAGATTAGTGCGTTCAAACAAACAAATATACTCTTCAGCATATAATTAATTACTCTAAACTCTTCAGCTTTATTATTAGTATAGACAGATACGTAAGCTCAGAGGTGTTTGACTGCAGAGTAAAGCTCTTCGTTTTCTCCATTCTAAAATCCTACCACCACATCGTCAAATATCTCCTAAGGTTAGTGCGTCATATTAATTTCTACGCCAAAAGCACGCATATAATGCCTATCATATACGCTCCAAATAGGTATTAGAGGGACGTAATACTAAATTAACTAGCACAGGCCGCCTTTATCGTTATATCGCCCCGAATCCTACTAATAACTTGCGGTCTCAAATGGTGACGTGTCGCAAGTGGCTATTGGCTGTAGCGAGCGAAATTGCTTATTGCCTGCCAACCGACACCCATCTACCTATATTACCAAGTTCTTGAGTACTACCCATCTCCACAACTGCCTATATTACGAAGATAGTGGGTAGTGAGAGGTGGCAGTTTCCACTATAGTCTTGCAATTAGAGTTATCGTTTAAGTATAGTCTGTTTCAAAAGTGTGTGATGGAAGTGTAAACAAACTTTGTTCGGTTTAATTTCTTACATAAGGGAAGTAGTCACCCACACATTCTATGAGAAGACACAAAAATATACAACTAGACATAGGCATCGGTATTCAGAAGGTTTCAACTTTATATCTCATCACTTTTTTCAACAATTAGGTACCTGTTATTTGAATAACATTATTAAATTATAATTAAAAAATCATCTTTTTAACTTTAAGTGAGCTAACTCTAAAATAAGTCAGTAAATAGCGCACATAATCTTATTCTGTATCAAAGATTGAGCGCTATTTTGATGTAAATGTTCCATGACGTTGTTTAAAAAAAAATGATTTTTTTTTGTACATCGACGAAAATTGTGGTTATAAAAATAATGAAAATCATCTTTAAGATGACTTAAAATTATAATTTCGGGTTCAATTATTCAAATATCAAAACACTCAATTTGTAAGTAGCACTTCAAATTGGCATCCACAGGAACGTTTTCTGATCCATTTGTTTACATTTTCATTAGATACTTTTGGAACAGACCATAGCTACCTACCGTGTATCAGACGTCTGAATATTACCTTTGCAAGTACTTGCCTAGGCTTCTGAGTAACGTCGTCGTCTCATTAATTATATCTTTGTTTCATGAATTCTTGGAACTAATTTAGCGAATACTCGAGCCACGCGTTCATATTAAGCACGCAGAATTGAAACTTTGTTAGATCTAACGCTTTTATGAAAGTGAAATACATTATAGGTAATACGCATTGATAGCTCAATGGTAATAGTGGCAATGGCAGTGGTGGCCCAGTGGTCACGGACGCGACTTACGAGTTGTAGGTCGTAGGTTCAAAACCAGACAGGCGCTTTACTTTGTGTAAATTATT
The DNA here is from genome assembly GCA_963082905.1 of Oligia fasciuncula. NCBI lineage: Eukaryota > Metazoa > Arthropoda > Insecta > Lepidoptera > Noctuidae > Oligia > Oligia fasciuncula. The sequence continues at coordinate 13,959,234 of OY720388.1, read as the reverse complement.
TCATCACCACTGCTCTCAAAACGGTGAAGGAAAACATCGTGAGGAAACCGGCATGTCCTAGAACCCAAAATTCGAAGACATGTGACATCCACCATCCCGCACTGGGCCCGCGTGGTGGATTACGGCCCACTCCCTCTCACTGAGAGGAGGCCTGTGTCCCAGCAGTGGGAACATTATAGGCTGAGATGATATGATATACACGGTATTGAGTTGAGCTGCACGATCACTGCCTAATGCGTGCACTAACTGGATAGATCCACTTAATCGGTGTGGTTCTTTCCTCAAAAGACCATTCAAGACATCAATCGACATGATCTTCACATGTTCTGATCAAGATTATGTCTGGACTTTAAAAGAGACTCTGAGCTCTGAATTTTGATTTGGCTTTCTTCTCAGAGTAGTCAAATAAACTTAGGTACCTACTTACAGAAATAAAATCATGTACCATTTACCTAGAAGACTTCTTTAAAGAACGTAAGTATAATAAAAGAAAAATTCGTGATAAAAAACGTCGACAACCTTTAACTTGCTATAAAAGATCAGTGGTAACAATTAGGTAGACAATGACAGCGCCTTTATGTTGTAGCAGTAAGGGTGATTTTTGTGACTGTACTTCTATTCAGTTGACTGAGTAGTAATAACTTAGTTTTTTGTTGTTACAAAAAGTTTGCTTATCCTTTGAATGAAGAGAGCTTCATAAAAAAATATTGAAATCTGCCAGATATTCTTGTTTTTTTTTTGCTCTCACCGAGAACTTTCAATAAAAGCTTTTATAACAAATTGCTTATCTTCCGTTTCTTCGTTTCCAAGATAAACGTCAATTCACAAATCGCATGAACTTTTCTAAAGTCTTTGATTAATCGCGACTGGAAGAGCCTGGAGTTTTTCAATACCTACATAAACATCGCCAAATATATTTTTTCTCTAATAATAATTCATCATAATATGTCATGCATAATTATGGCTGCCCCTGTCACGGATTTTATAAAGGATTGTGTGTGGTCATTTCAAGAATATTAAAGGGTATTCTAACATAGGTACCGAAAAATAATCGTTAGCAAAATTCAATCATTTGTTAAACTTTGGTGAATTGTGGAAAGCTGGGTGGTCATATGGACGTGTAGTTCTAGCGGAACAAAGTCCAACCAGTGCCAATAAGTTGTTAAAAAATTACTCCAGTGTCTTTGCACTGCGTTTTTGTCTAGCTGTATACTTATTTAATACATTAGTTGGACGCATGCGGAGCGTAGACGATGCTTATACCCGTTATCACTAACAGTAGACGACACCTAAATGAATTCCTACGCGTTGTCTAAGAAAATACCTAAACAAAAGCGCGTTGTTGGATTTGCCACCTTCGGCGATAAGCCGAGCGTTCAAAATCCCATTGCGCGCTTTTATTTTCCGTTTTCTTAGACGCCGCATTTTCCCCACGTCGACCCTGCGTAGTAGGCGCTCCGTAGCATTGTTACGCCGCGCCAGAAAAAAAATCGAAATGAACAACGACAAAATCATCATCGAATATCAACAAAATCAATGACAACGTAAATAATAAGGGATGCAAAAGATTACTAGTGCATATTTGTTAAAAATATCCCAAATAAATTATCATTTAAAATTTTCATGGCGTCAAAATAAATTATGGCAATAATCGACACAATAAATTGGATGTATAGTATGGCGTCACAAAAGGCCGCAATGCAGAACCGGGACGGCACCGGTCACGTTTGTCGCCACTCAAAGGTATGCCAAGCGAAACAATTGCGTCCACTGTCCACCATTTGCACACGACATACGACGCGGCGGATCAAAGGTAAACATTCATCACTTTTAAACCTTTAGAAAAATATCAAGTGTTAAAAAAATATATAGGTATGCTGTATGGCCATAACTGCTTTTGGGGAACATAAAGTATCGTATGTTCTATTTTTCACTTTATTGTCACTACCTAACCTAACCTACACACATAGTTTTAGGTTTGCAAAAATCTTGAGTGGTATAAAAAACATTTTGCCATCTACACATATTATAAATTAAAGTCAGTTTTCGTGTCTGTCTGTTATCGCGTTGTTTTTCTAAACTACACATCGGCTTTCACCATCACCATTTAGAGTTAGTGAATTTATTCCGGAATGCTTTTTATTAAACTTACATATAATATAGAAATTTCGATGATTCAGGTCGCTAGTAACAGTATATATAATGAAGGTGGTACCTACTGCATGTATAAAATGTATTAAACGAACAACTAAAAGTTTCAAATTAATACCTATTACTTATGCGCTGTGTTTTGACAATATTGTATTAAACCAGTAGGTACCTATTATAATTGTAAAATTATAATATTGTTCTTTTTATCTTCAGTTAAGTGAATGCCATTAAATAGCTAGCTCAGAGATATGGTTTTGTGAAGCTAATAGCGATTTACGTTTAGAGGTAGATAATGTAATTACTGGTATAGTGCTGCATTAGCTCCAGATTGGATGCTGTAATCAGATTAATATCAGATTGTGAATTGCGTCTCTTGATATTATTAATCATTTTAATATTTATATTTCCATCAAAGTCTTGCCAAACGAAATGTAATTAAAGATCTCATAAATTCCCGGTTTTAATATGAAAAATAGAACATAATTTATAAAACAGCGTTAATAAATCTTGCCTAAAATCCTCTTCAAATCTTAGAGAGGCGCGTTACCATAATCTTAGCTATTAGACAACCCCTTAAAATATACTGACTGGCATTATTTTAATGAATTTTGGATGAGCTGGTGTCAATCATTATGTTTAATCTATAAGCCGTTTCAGTATAAATGGTCATAATTATCCAAAGATTTGTTTTCGTGCGATTTTGTATACGAACTAAAATATTCTACTGCGAGCGAGTAAAATTTCTCGTTTTTCTCGAAAAATAAATCAGGGATAGTTAAAGAGAAAAGTACACTTTTAAAGAAAAGCACGACTTGTTCGCAAGAAACGTCTGTTGCAAACTCCAACTGCGCTCCACTAGGTGGAAGTGCCGGAAAATGTTTTTGGCAGTTTCTTAAAACGGTGGGTGGCACCACAAACTGACACGGAGGGGACAAAAGGAAAGGACACACTTTAAACATCACAGGACACCTTCACCAGTTAGGTTTTCAATACACGAATGACCACGGTTATCTGTCGGTTTCTTAAATACGTTTGAGCGTAGACTAAACGAAATCCGCTGAATCCTAATCCGCAAACGTTTGGTGCCACAATACCTACGTATAATAGGACGGTTCAAAGGAATTAAATTATCTGTGTAACGTTCCGTAAATTTTCCACTTGTTAAAAGAGACCTCTGTTCATAACGAAACCAAACGTAAGCATGAAATTAATTCATTCGTTTCATACAATGAGGCTTTTATGCGGTTTTCAGCTGTGTTCTCTATTATGTAATAGACGTGGAAAGTTGTTGAGGTTTTGTTAAGTTCCTTAAATTTTCGCAATTAACATATACCTTGTTATACCTACCTACTTATGTAATAATATAGAGACTAACTTCTGCCCGTGAATTCGTGTGCGTGTACTTCAGAAATGGGGTCCAGACAGTAAAGAAAAACCGGGCAAGAGCGAGTCGGACTCGCGCACCGAGGGTTCCGTACCATCATAATATGTTTTTAAATTTTCACCGGCGAGCTACTTACTAGATCTCGTTCAAACCAATTTTCGGTGGAAGTTTACATGGAACATCAAATATTTTTTTTAGTTTTATCATTCTCTTATTTTAGAAGTTACAGGGGGGGGACACATTTTACCACTTTGGAAGTGTCTCTCCGAAAAAAATTATATTAGAAACCTCAATATCATTTTTGAAGACCTATCCATAGATACCCCACACGTATGGGCTTGATGAAAAAAAAACATTTTGAGTTTCAGTTCAAAGTATGGGGAACCCCCAAAATTTACTGTTTTTTTTTTCTATTTTTGTGTGAAAATCTTAAAGCGGTTCACAAAATACATCTACTTACCAAGTTTCAACAGTATAGTTCTTATAGTTTCGGAAAAAAGTGGCTGGGACATACGGACGGACAGACAGACAGACATGACGAATCCGGGTTGCGTTTTTGCCATTTGGCTACGGAATCCTAAAAATGAGTGAGTAATATAAAATATGCCATCAAAAACATAACTTGTAAAAAAAGCCAAGTCTCGCAACTCAGTTCTTCTACCGTAAAAAGTTGTGAGATCCATGTAATACCCAGTCGGTTAATTTATTCAGTCCCTACTTAGGGCCCCTTCTGTCTTAAGTTATTACGTAATTAGCTAACCTAACAACATCTTATAGTGACCTTAACAATATTAAAAATCTTTTATGTTTTGATTATATAGATTGACTTGGCCATCGCATGAAAACACAATGTATCTCACAAGTAATACATATTATCTATCTATCTATATAAATAAACAGAAAAGTCCTGACTGACTGATTGACTGACTCATCAACGCCCAGCCCAAACCCTTGGACTTAGAGAGCTGAAATTTTGCACAGAGGTTCCCTTTATAATGTAGAAAAGGAATAAGGAAGGATTTTTCGAAATTCAACCCCTAAGGGAGTTAAATAGGGGATGAAAGTTTGTATGAACATTCTTATTCCTTGAGTTAATAAACTCGAAACTTGGCAGGAATACTTATCCAAGTAAATTATGAAGTTAAGCAGTTTTCGTTTTTCTAAACTACCCCCTAAAGGGGGATTGGAGTGTCAAAATTAGTATGGAAGAATTTTAACACGCGTTCCGATTAACTCGAAACTCGGTATTTATACTTAGACCTATAGGTATAAAATTCAAAGTCCTGACTAACTGATATATCAACGCACAGTCTAAACCGCTGGTCCTAGAGACATGAAATTTGGAGGGTGCGTTCCTTGTGAAGAGTACCTAGGTATCCACTAAGAAAGGGTTTTTCGAAATTCCACCCCTAAGAGGGTGAACAGGGGGAGGTAAAATTTCACGTCGACGAAGTCGCGGGCAGAAGCTAGTATTAAATAAAAGTATTGCATTGCTAATCCAGGATCAGAATTCAGATAGGTTAGGATTGTGAATTCAGGAATCTTTATATAATGTGTAATTGTTTGTTCTTCCGAATAAATAAAACAAAAATTATCTCTTTGTTTTTCATCCGCGTGATGATCTCATCTGTCTGTCTGTATGTTACCTTTTCACGCCTAAACCACTGAACGGATTTCGATAAAATTTGGCAGAGAGATAGATTGCATCCCGGGGAAGGACATAGGATAGTTTTTATCCCGATATTCGCACGGGATCGACACTCATGCGGGTGAAACCACGGAGCGCTGCTAGTTATTTATAATATCAAGTAGGAGTTTGTCCCCATATTATTAAAATCTGTCTTTATCGTGCAGGTTTTTATTAACTTGCCTTTCCAATATTGGGGAATTTTGGTATCTATTCGTTTCACCCCACACACATAAGCATTACAAACCCATATCGTTACAGGATCTTGAGAACCGGTCAAGTGTAAAGCAGATAAAGGCACAGTTAGCACAATTCGGACGTTAAACGCTTTATTGCAGTTGGTATCATGCTCTCTATCACTATAAAGATGTTGATTGGAAAACCGAATTGTCGACGCGCCGTGACCCGGAAACAATAAAAACTTTACGGCCGGCGCTTCGGAAACACTCGACTCCCGGCCGCTAGGTGGTGCTGCGGCCTGTTGTCCTTTTTACGACCAGATTACGGGAAGATTAAATAAAAAACAGAATCTCCGAGCACATCGCCATTTTTAAAAGGTTTCGTGTTTGTCCTAGCTGTGGACGCTCGTAAAAGTTAGTTCAACTTTATTTAGAGCTGAGTTTTGTTCGTGTGCGCTAAAGTGGACAACTGGACATTGTTGTTTTAAACTCTCGATATAGTTTGGTCTACATATGTTTAAATAATTTATGGATTTTGTTCCGTGCTGCTGCTGACCCGAGCTACTACTTTTTATGGCATTGTCAGTATTTTAACTGAAACTCGGCGCTGTAAATACACGACACTCTGTAGCGATTACGCAGTACTTATCTATTGATTTATATTGTTGTAAACACAAACTATTTGGTGTTTCATTGAATGAATACTAATTTGGTGAATTGTGCAGATACCTCTGTATCACGATCAATGATCAAGAATGCTAATACGTGTGTTTGTAATGTGTTTAATACCTACCTAAGTATGTACGTTCAGAGAAGAGAGTTGGAGTTTTAGAACGTAGATGCTAGCTAATTAAGTGATGTTTACCCCTGAAAACGAGGAGTTTTTCACGCGGCCGGAGTTTAAAAACCCTAGTGTAATTATTACAAAAGGATTTTAACGCTAAACACTAGTGTAATTATTACAAAAGAATTTTAATGTTTTCTCGGCCTTTAATTAGGCCTTCTGTAGAGTGCCGTATCTATCCATATTCTATAAGTTTGCGGTTGGTTTTTCTACTTTGTATATTTACTTAACAAAAAAAGTCTGTATATTGTCTTTAACAAGTTCGCAACCCAATTAGTGTAAGATTGGGTGTGGGTATCCAAAGGTAATGCGAGTCTGTCGAGAATCAGGTGATCTAGGTGAAACATACTTAGACGCAGCGATGTAGCTAGATTCTGGAGATTAATTCATCTGTGAGACTGCAAGCCATTGGGTCATAGATAGCCTAATTTCAAAGAAGTTTGAGGTTTCCATAAGTTATGTTACATAGATAACATAAGAAAACCTCAAACAGCGAAATATTCCAATCTTGTTGGGAGTTATATTATGTTCGAGCCGTTTGGGGTTGAAACACTAGGGCCATGGGGTCCGAGTGTCCACTTGGTTTTTCGAGACATCGCCAAGCGATTGGTCGACTTTTCGCGTGACATCAGCATCGCCATACAACGTGGCAATGCTGCCAGCCTTCTGGACACTTTTCCTGTTGATAGCTATGCGGACGAATTTTTTGATGTCCTATGATTCTTTTCCCTCTTTTTAGGGTTCCGTACCCAAAGGGTAAAAACGAAACCCTATTACTAAGACTTCGCCGTCCGTCCGTCCGTCCGTCTGTCTGTCACCAGGCTGTATCTCAAGAACCGCGGTAGCTAGACAGTTGAAATTTTCACAGATGATGTATTTCTGTTGACGCTATAACAACAAATACTAAAAACAAAATAAAATAAATATTTAAGGGGGGCTCCCATACAACAAACGTGTTTTTTTTCGGCGTTTTTGTCTTGTGGTACGGAACCCTTCGTGTGCGAGTCCGACTCGCACTTGGCCAGTTTTTTTTTTATATACATGTACAGTCAACAAAACAGATAAGTATGCAGGATCGTCGGATATATTTGAAGTTTAGTAAGAAACCGATGGATTTTCTCGAATAAAATTTAGTTTAATTAATAGAAAACAAACAGCTCATTTATCAAATTAAATTTCAGTCGTCAACTTCCATCGATTTCTTACTACTTCAACTATATCCGACGAGCCTGTATGATTTTCTAACATGACATAACTATCTCATCTTAAACTATTAGGTAGAGGTGTCCCCTACAGCACAACCACCAGAAAAAACAAGGTTTAATCTGCCTGTTCAAACGTCACGCCGGTCCCCGCCAAATAAATACAAAAGTGCGGTTAAAGCTAAAATAGGAATCGCAAGACGAATTTGTATTTCCAATAAACGTTTAGGTGCAAATATCCAGTGGCAAAGGAAGGCGCTGCGTACGACACTATTTTATATTTCTCGTCACGAATCAACCCTTACAATACGTGACTTTATGAAGGTAGCTACGTTTTCAGTCGTGTTCTATTGGATCATCGCAAAAAACCGGGGCCTTCACGTGCCCTCGATTCACTTTCGCGTGGCGACCGTCAACCAACACCTGCGCAATCGCTTTATCGAGATTATTAGAACTACGTAATAACTGTAATACGATACAGGCTACAATTTACACATCCGTACGAGTACCATATTTTTTTTGTACTGCACCGTGTTTTTTCTGAACTGAATATAGTTTTTATTTACTAGGTATTTTTATTTTTCATGGCTGTCTGTAACTCCCGAAATGGTATATAATAGGTCTATTATGTAAACATTTCATTAGGTATGTTTAAGTCTCATGTAAATATGTAGTATATAGTCCTCCAGACCGTATTTCGGCTAAGGCGGCCAATCTCAACGGAGATTAGCCTTCGGCGCGGGAGATAGGTACTATAGTGCACAAGTGTGCGCGCAGACGCAGGTGCACTCCCTCTTCTCTCACTCTCATAGTCCGATGTGACGGTAATCTGACACGACCGGAGGGAGATAAGGCGAAGGATCAACGGATGAATGTTGATTAAAATTTATTAATGACTAGCTGCGCCCCGCGGTTTCACCCGCGTAAATGTCGATTCCGATCAAATATCGGGATAACAAATAGCCTATATGTTAATCCAGGTTTTCAGCTACCTCCATGCAAAATTTTATCAAAATTGGTCCAGCCGTTTGAGCGTGAAGACGTAACAAACATATAAACACACCCCCACCCTCACATACACACACACACCCCCACACTCACAAACTTTCGCCTTTATAATATTAGTGTGATTATGTTTAAAAAAAATGCGTGTAAATAGTAGCCTAGTGCCAATAGCCGAGCACAATTCCAGACTCCGGGCCGCTATTGAGAAATTCCTAGTGGATAAAAACAATAACAATTTTTCGAGGATCGAACACAAGACGACAATCAGCAGTCTGTGCATTCGCCTTTGGACCAACGAACCATTGCAACAATTTAATAACACGTATTATAGAACTTGATTAAGTTCCCAAGTTATAAGTAGCTTGGCTTTACTAATACTCCGAAGCTAATTTTAAGTACTGTGCTCGGTCTGAATTATTACGCCTGACTAATGTGGTTCATTTTGCATGAATGTAGTTACTAATTTAACTGCCTGAGTTTAACGTTTATTGTTGAAATATGCATGAATACTCATTAGCTTGTGGGGATGATAACTTATTTATTAACGCTTTATTGTGTTACTACAAACTTAAAATATTAGGTACTGGTTCGCTTTAATGTGCTGCAAACGTTGCTTCTAATCTTTACATCATCATTATCCTGCCCATATCAGAATTTATTTTATCTATATACTTACTTAACGTATCAGGGTCGGGTTTACGGTAAACCGTTTACCTAACTCGTACAAAATGTTATTTGTAATCTATCTATCTATATATATAAAAGAAAGTCGTGTTAGTTACACTATTTATAACTCAAGAACGGCTGAACCGATTTGGCTGAAAATAGGTGCGATAAATGCGAAATTTACTAAATAAGTGCGATTTTACTAATTATTGCGAAATTTTTTGGTTTCTATACCTACTTTGCCACGAAATTTTGAAGTAAAAAAAACATTGGCAGTCTGGGAGTCCCGACAGAAGTGAAAACAAAACACAAACAGAATACTTTGCCATCACTCACTGACATATCGGATATACATTAAAACCGAGTACATCCCGAGGACATCTGAAGCGGGTATTTTTTTAATTGTCTTATAAACAAAACACGCGCGGTGTCGCTTACGGTAACAGTGGCGCGAGTTCAATGGTTTTTTCCCATCTCGCGCCTAAAGAAGTTTTCACTTCAAACACATTTTTTATACGCAACAATCCCGTGATATAAGGAACTAAATAAGCGCGTCTCGCGCGCAGTAGCATCGGCTGTGACCACATTATCTGTAAACTCGAATTTAACGCTGGAACGCTTCTCCAAAATACCTTTCTTTAATGAGATACTTAAGGATTAACTCTTGGATATGCTCATTTCCATGGGCAGCTACTAAATGCAGTTCAGCAAGAAACTCCTGTCGACGTCATACAGATTTTAGTAGAAACAAAATGTAGCTACCCTAGATTTGCAAATGCAGCTTTATAAAGCCTCCGCAGCCAAGTCAACAGTGAAGACGCTGAAAGATATTTAAGTATGTATCTACAATATTGTCATGAATGACCGAAGGCAAAGAAACAACCACAATGTTGTTGTTTTTTTTCAATAGAGAGTTTGTTCTTCTACACTAGATAATAATTATGCAAATAATTTATATGTGATTTTAAATGTAAATTTTTTTTGGCGAAATACGTAACCTTAACTATAACAGCAATTTGGCGTTGGTTTTTCAACTTAACAATTAATTTTCCTGACTTTATATAGACTAGGTTTTATTATTTCTCAACGCGCGGCATTTCAAAGACAAAGAATAGTTTTTTTTTGTTGCCAAACACTTACATAATATAACAAGTTAAGCGGCAAGCGGGAGGGTGTATTAACCTCACATTATCGTAATATTTCGAGCTGCACCACGGCTGCCTGAAGGTTGTTAGCATTCAATACCAGTTCCGCGTCCACTCCGGCATTGTAGTGCAAGTACGTGGCCTTTTATGCTCACAAAATAGGTTTAACATATTTATTTATTGAGACGTAAACTTGCCAGCATTTTGATACAGTTCAATATTTTAGAACGAATGCAGATCGGCAAATGTTTGTTGTCACTTGATTGCATTTGTCATCAATTTTAAAGTCCTCGCGATTGTCATTTGTTTCCAGACTTCTATGTAGCTTTAATGTCTATTTGATTGATCAATCATGGAATGTAAGGAATTCAATGAATTTTAATGGAAAATTCAATCCAAGCGTGAGAACCTGGATAAATATAGAAGCTTTTTAGATGTGGTGTTGTTGAAGAATACTTGGCCGAACAAATCTATCCTCGAACAACTATGCACAAGAGATGGACTATCCACGATCTGTTACCAAAAGATTCTAGGCTACTTTGGCAACATTGACAGTCGGGAAGCAGATCACCTTGAAATGTTGGTGGTGACGGACATGGTAGATGGGACAAGACCTCGCGGCCGGTCACCTTACTTCTAGTGAGACCAAATAGGTGGTTTTCTCAGGGCGGTCGTAACAGAGAGTCCAGTGAGGGCTCACCGGCCGCTCTGTTACGACCGCCCTGAGAGAAGCCGAGAACCGAACGAAGTGGAAGAACATCATACATAAGGGGCCTTTCAGGGATACGACATTCAGTAATGAAGTACGCGACCAAGAAGAAGAGTGGGACCCTGATACTGAATATTGAAACCTTTAAAGTCGTTTTTCAGCACAATTTTGGTCAAAGAACACAAAACTATGTAGCATAATCAATCTACTGCTGGGACTCAGGCCTCCTCTGTGAGAGGGAGTGGGCCGTAATCTACCACGCGGGCCCATAGCGGGTTGGTAAAAACAAAAAATTATGTACTCGTATTACTTTGAAAAATCACTGTACAAAACTAATCTGCTTTTTGTTCGATATGTTACCAAAATACTAAACAAAACACGTAGCGAAATAAATGAAAAGGAAATAGATTCCATACGATACGCGCGAGGTGGCGAGGATGTATCTCAGCCGTAACAACCAACAAGTCGTGGGAAACTAAAACAATGGACGTGAGATTAGAACCACGTACCCGAATAAACTAAATATGTAAATATTATTTATATGAGAAACACAATACAGTGTTGTAGCAAGTTTTGATGGAGGCTCGACTTTTGTGCCGGAAATAAAGCCATAATATTTTAGAAGTGACAAAGGTAAGGACTTATGATGTTTTCTAACTAATATTTTCGTTATACAATGTGGAGATAACATCACAATCAGCCTATAATGTTCCCACTGCTGGGACACAATGCCCCCTCTCGGTGAAAGGGAGTTGGGCCGTAATCCACCACGCGGATGACAAATACGACAATAAATGAAAACCCTAGCAATACTAATGCTTAAGAGTATTTTAGAACTATCAATTAAATCGTAGCATCTAAATAAAAAAAAAAAAAATTAAAACAAACTAAATAGTAGTGATGGACCGACTAAGTATGGGTTGTGCCAATCTTCCACTGGTTTGGCGCTGAGCGACAAGAGCTATCAAAGATAATACTCGCTCAGCGATGCTCGCTTGGCGGTCAGAGCTCACGCCGAGAGACCAACCGATCGACTGAAACCCCCGTGGGACTAACCCCCCCGAGCGAGTGGTGCGAGTAATCGCCCGTCGCACTCGAACACTCGCTGATAGCCCAGCGACAAAACTATCGGAACTAAACACTCGCTGCTCGATGCTCACCAACTCGTTTTCAGTTGTTAGTTCTACTCGCTACTCGTTCATCGCCGGCGGTGGGACAACTGCCTTAAAGTGACTACGATTTGATATATTTGATTGAATTTTCGTATGCAGACTGGGACCGTCAATAGATATACGCAGTTTAATTTACTGTCGTATTGTCCTCTCCACCGTGGCTAAATAATAACAGCCGCACAGGTCGATCGATCAGGTTAAGCTACGCTTGCCGCGGTTGGTCTGTGGATGGGTGACCATCTTTATATACTGAGACCCTTCCGTGCCTGGGAAAGCACGTTATGCCGTTGGTCCCGGCTGTCATTCGTGGATCTTTGACAGTCGTTACGGGTAGTCACAAGCCCCAAAGTCTGACAACCAGTCTTACCAAGGGGTATCGTATTACCCAGTAACTGGGTTGTGGAGGTCAGATAGGCAGTCGCTCCATGTAAAATACTGGTATTCAGCTGCATCCGGTTAGACTGGAAGCCGACCCCAACATAGTTGGGAAAACGCTAGGCAGATGATGATTGTCCTCTACACCCAATATCAATTTGCCCATCCTGAGAACCCAATCCAGGACCTCATGTACACCAGTAAGTCCAGTAACGCCTGCGATCAGGACCAACACTTTATATTATTTATTTAACGAAAATTTGCCTATCTAAAGTTTTATACAATGAGAAAGCGGAATCCAATAAGTCAACAATAACTTTAATCTGATAAGAGTTGCTTTATTTTGTTAAGTATTTTCTTCGAAACAAACAACAATAGGATTTATAAATCTAGTTTTCATCAGTCAAAAACAACTTAAAATCTTTACAAAGAAAGACAGTATTAAACTTGGTTCTTGTAATACAGGAGTTCCTAGTATATGAGCCAGGACTACACAGATAATTGTGACTTTGAAGTGTAAAGTAAGATAATATTATTATTAGACTGAACAGTTACGAACTCCCCCACAATGTTACATTTAGGTATTCTCCTGGAGTTTCTAGAAGTCAGATGGCGAACGTTTTTCATGAAATCAGAAACTCCCTGAATCACAGTACGCTTGCTAATGAGCGTAGCGTACCTACGAGCAAAACCGACTTGCTAAAGCTGACCCTAACTATTCTGCAAGCGAAACACTAGGATAATGAAGAAGTTATAGAGGTATGAGGAACAGGTTGTAGAGCTCACTCATATTCTATAGAAAAGGAGGATCCTCCGACCAGACGTGTGTTGTGTCTGGCTGGCAACTGCCCGATACTTCATGTCGGGCTGTTGTATTTATGCTAGTTGCGCTGTAAACTCTGCTTGCGCGATGCAGGATTTGCGTGACGTCAGTATGACGCGTTGTTCGCATGTGGCGTTGTAGATACCGCTACAAAGTCTACAGGTACAGGGCTGAATTGTTAATAGTCAGGTAACTTTTAGTACCTCTAAGGGATAAATATTACAGTTTGACAGCTTTTGTATAGAAAATATGTGAAACTGTCATATTTAGGTATTCTTCATGGCGCTTGAGTGTATATGGCGCTTGGTGTTTCGTCCAATTTGTTCTATTTTCAACATAACTGTCGAAATGTGGGTTTACTTTAGGGCACTTCTACCTAACCTTTCGGGAAAACCCGGTGTGATGTTATGTTTATGTGTTGTTATTTTTAGTGTTTGTTTTTTTTCTTTCGTTCATCAAATTAAAGTTATTTGACTAGTGAAAAAAACAGGCCAAGTGCGAGTCGGACTCGCACACGAAGGGTTCCGTACCACAGGGCAAAAACGCCGAAAAAAACACGTTTGTTGTATGGGAGCCCCCCTTAAATATTTATTTTATTTTGTTTTTAGTATTTGCTGTTATAGCGGCAACAGAAATACATAATTTGTGAAAATTTCAACTGTCGAGCTATCGCGGTTCTTGAGATACAGCCTGGTGACAGACAGACGGACGGACAGACAGCGAAGTCTTAGTAATAGGGTTCCGTTTTTACCCTTTGGCTACAGAACCCTAAAAATCACTTACGTTTTTTTAAGATGATTGAAGTAACGAAATACCAAATTTTAACTCAATCTGACCTGTGGAAGATGGAAGATCAATTCATCAACTAGAAAAGAGCTGATAATCTTCAAACGGCTGAACCAATTTTCTTGGATCATAGCTAAGAACACTCTGGATCAAGTCACCATTCATCATCATCTTCCTGCCCTTATCCCATGTTACTTGGGGTCGGCGTCAAGTCACCATTCAAACAATAAAAAAAAAACATCAAAATCGGTTCAGCGTTTTGCGAGCTACGATGGCACAGACAGACACACAGATACACACGTTAAACTTATAACACCCCTCTGTTTCTGTCGGGGGTTAAAAATGGGCAATTTCATAGGTAATATAAGATAATGGCATAACATTATAAGATAAACGCCACACGAATTGAAAAGTGTAGGCTTTCGATCTTGTCTGACAAGCCAAGTGACAAGGATAAAAATGTCAAAAACGATTCCATATGAATTATTTCTATATTCTGAAAGATATTCTTTGATTGATGTACAGACTCCAGCACATCCCGTGTCAAATTTTCCCAATCAAGTTTGAAACTTATGCTTTAGCCATAAAGTTGAAAATCTATTAAAGAAATTTGACAGATTGTAGTAGCTTGATGTGCTGGCGTCTGTACCTCTCCTACAGTGCCTACGACCGACAGAGATGACGCTATAAAATCTGTGTGTCACATAGACTGTCAGATACAGTCCATTCACAGTTATCTTACCTCTGATTTTGCATCTCTGTCCAAATCACAGTGATCTTTAATTTCGTGACAATAAGGTTAGTGTTGGGTTACTGCAACTGTCAAGTCTGTCAAAATCATTGTGATCTTTATTGTCGTTGTAATAGGGTTGCTGTTGGAGCAACCCAACAGCAACCTTATTACAACGACAGCTGCAAAGCTGTCAAAGGTAAAATAACTGTGAAAGGACTGTGGGTACAGTCAACAACAAAAGTAGATGATCAAAAGCAGAAATTCAATAGGAGTCAAAACTGATCACGAATCTAAGGCAGCTCTACTAGTAGTAAATGTTTGGTATAATTTACAATCACATACTTTTGAATCACTTCGACGCCACACAGTTCTGACGCGAACTCCGTTCATTAGTATTGAATTTCTGATTTTGATCATCTACTTTTGCTGTTGACTGTACCTACTTTGTTTCGACATTTGACAGCAGGGTAAAAGAAAATTTGTAAAAAGGACGAAGAACCTCAGTGGGTTTTCTTGAGTTCATTTACAGATCTGACATAAACTTGAGTGGATTATAAACAAACAAAGCTTTTTAAATTTTTGACTTCGCCTCTGGCATCGCAAGACTTAACTTCTTTTGCACGTTCACCACAATTTCTTTTCCGCCTTACATTTTTTCTGAAAGATAAAGGAGGGTAAACAAAATTCAATCCTAGTTAGTTATTAACAAAAATATACAGTTTCTGCACCTGCATCTCTATAGGTATTTGAAAGTCCTGACTGACTGATATAAACACACACACACACCCCCCACACACACACACACACCCCCACACCGCACAGCGTCACACACACACACAGCCACACACACGCACAGCCTAAGCCGCTGGTCTTAGAGACATGAATTTTGGAAGGTGTGTTCTTTGTGAAGGGTTTCTCAAAATTCCACCCCTAAGAGGGTGAATGGGGGGAGGGTGAAAGTTCACGCGAACGAATTCGCGGGCAAAAGCTAGTAACATTTTCAAAGAGAGCATTTTCGAACAGTAATATAATAAAATAAAAAATAATAATATTTAAAAGAGAACATTTTCGAAAAATAGTGTTACAGCCAAATTAGACCGATTTTCAATTTTCCATAGAAATAGAGATTTCCAGTTATCTTTTTTTAAATAAGACAGTTCGAAAATGTTCTATTCTAGCTTTTTAGACCTTTGTATCCTGCTTATGCGTTTATAGTTTTATTAAAATCGGTTCATTCATTTCGAAAAATAAGGGCTTGAAAGTTTGTATGAAATGCCGTACGGCGTAAACGCTCATCAACGCACAAAAAAAATCAAGCATAAATAAGCCTATAATGTTCCCACTGCTGGGACCTTATGGCTGGGACACAGGCTCCTCTCTGTGAGAGTGGGCCGTAATCCACCACGCGGGCCCAGTGTGCGTTGGTGGATGTCACATGTCTTCGAATTTTTTCTGAGCCACCACTGCTCTTCAAATAAAAACAAACAACGATCTATTGCAAAATGTAATGGTCCGAAAAGTCGAAAGTTCAACATATTAAAGTGACGACATTTTGTAATGACCGCTAATTAAGGCTAGCCATCCACAGCGGCATTAATTATTTGTCGTAACACAAGTGGTGTAACCAGTGCTGCGATGAATAAACAATGATGCATAATGCTAGTCCATCCGACCCAATTATTGATAATTTGTAAACAAGTCCTTAGAATCCAATATTGCTTAATTTTTAATGTTGCGTAATGCTCTTGTTCTTCCTGGTTTGTTTGTTTGTATTATTGTTTATGTTTGCAACTACTGTGTGTGTTGTTTGCCTATACACTACCAAAATGGTATTAGGCTATACGATTGGGTCAAGGAGGTCAAATCAAATGAGTACCTACTTAATCTATACAAATTAATAAAATTAAAGTGTCTGTTTGTAATGACAAAATAACAGCTTTTTACTAAATGCATGTGAAAGTATATGTATACGGTACTTATAAGAAGAAAAAAACATTTTTCAAATGTTTGTTCCGGCTAATCTACAAAACGGCTGGACCGATCTTGATGATATTTGGAATGTAAATACTTTGAACCCTGGGGAGGACATATGCTACACTAACTATCGATTAGACATACTTTTTATCGACATAGCACGCGGGTGAAGCCGCGGGCAGAAGCTAGTCGTTAAATAAGAACAATTTATCAAAGAACGATAAAGTAACTGAAGATATTCATATTATATATTTTCGATACAACAGCTACGTATTGGAAAAATTAAGTTTATTAAACTCAACCCATGGAGTGAATTGACTTGCCTTTGAAATTGTTTAGTAGAAATCCTCTCTTTGATATCAATGGAACGGTAACCGTACCTTCCCGCAAAAATAGTCACGAGTATAATTTTCATCAGTGAACGAAAGAGTTGCAATCTAGAGAGGAAAGCTTTCAGCACTTTGGTACGCAGAATCAGTTTTATTTATTTGTTGTACTCAACTCGTAATATGTAGAGGAACATATTACGAGGTGGCCCTCTAGAAATTTTACCTGAAAGTCACACTATCCCAGACTAAATAATATATTATATATACTTTTACACCCAATTATTAATCATGTCCTACATAAAAACGTAATAGAGACCATATTTAATTTCGGTATAGGTAGAGCCGAACAGAATAATATTAAGAAGCCAGCACTGTTAGCAAGTACTTAATACATTTTAATAAAAACCTACGCCTTTTTAATAGGTCAAAGAAAAACATTAAAGGTAACCTTCGACTTCAATCACAAAGAGGTAATAAAATATAAGAAACGTGGATTGAATTTATAGCAGTAGAATTGAAGTCTGCGGGTTCGGGTTGGGAATTAAAACTACCAGCCTCCCTGAAAGGAGCTTAAAAGTAAAGAAAATCCTTCATTATAAAATCTAAATTGAATAACGAAATCTACCAAACTGTAAGACTAATCATTCAGCCTTAGGTAGGTACTACTGGCTATCGGTTTGTGGATGAAACTCACTGAGCGGCGAAAATTCAAATCGAGAACGCACAGTTACGGTTCAGGGATTATGCGCCATAGACTATGTTAGTCGAAATTAATGATTTGGGATCTTCTGTTTACCCAAAATATTAAATTGGGGATTTGGACGTGTAACAAAATTGTGCTGTTAAAATGAAGATAACAGGGATAACGAGAGCTTATGTTTAATTAGAGTATTATTAGCACTAACTAGATACTTGTTCAGTTAATATTTGCTACGACCCGGGATAACTAAACATTATAATGCAAATCAAATATTTCCGACTGCCTGAGGCGCACGCATATTACTACGTTATGAGAATCGTAGAAACACACGCACAGTGCGAACTTGTGTGGAAATAGACATTTACCTTGCAATACCTGCCCATTCATTTGACAATTAGAACGTTTTTGTTATTTCCGTTTTACACATAGTAAAATGCTTGTGCAATGAGATATACCTTTCAAATAATTCACAAAGGCAAAGCACAGTCTTAAGTTAGAACTATCAAGACTCGAGTTCGGGTTTTCCTGTGAGGCTGTGTTGTAGCTGTCTCGCTCTGGCAGCCAGCTCGGCGGAGCTGTAAATTTTCCGTCTCCTTCTAACTTGAGAAGGCTTGCGCGGAAAGAGAATGTGGGTAACGAACGACCTTTTGCCGTTATGGGCAAGCAGTGCGGCCCGAGCGTTCACCGGGAGCGGTACATTCGATTCTGGCCATAATACATCGCGGCGACAGTCTGACAAGCTGAAAAAAAATTACGTAAATATTACAACACTCACGCATTGATTATGAAACGTCTGTAACTGTAAGGCCGAGTCCTGGACATCCCTACGTAACGTGTGCATGGTGCGACCGCGTTTAGTTTGATTGTGCGATCCTGTTTGACCCTGGTGAATTTATTTTATTATATTGTTTTGTAACCCTCTCCCGTGGTGTTCATTGTATCGTCCATTTCTGTGTTTCTGTTGTGATTTATTTCCCTATCTTTGGATTGTCACTGGAGTTGTTGGTGAGTTAAAGTATTGTTATGTTTTTTTTTAATTTTAATTTTTGTGATCAGCTTTTTATTTGTAATTGTATGTATTCTTGTTTATGTTTATTTTAATTAGGTGTATTGATTATGTACCTATATCAAAATTAAATGTTTTATTTTTTAATTTTATTTTTATAAATTGCTTTTTGACTTCATAACAAGTGTTCATTAGAGTTGCTGCATGGATGTACGTTACCCAAGTAAATTAATTAACTATAATTTTAAAGCTTTTGGAAAGTTGAGCAAGCCACATGTATTTTTGGTTATGTTACGTAGCCCCACAGCTCGTTAAAGGTTGCCGTTCACTGTCCCTAGAGTCAAATATTGGTTAAATGTCAATTAATAATACTGATAATGTAACTCAAAATATTATATTATATTACGATTTATGTTACTGCTATTTCAATACCGATTTAAGTCTGAAATGCCCCTAATTCTGCTTCCGACCAGCAAGAGGGCTCTTCATTCCTGGAGTCCTGGTTTGGCTACTGCTAAAAGATTAATTGTAGTTACTTATGTATAGGGTTACCAGATGAAAAAATTAAAAGTCCGGAGAAAAAGCCTGATTTCCTTACAAAATCCTGAGAATTTGTCGCTATTTCAGATTTTTTTCTCAAACGTAATGTACAATTTAAAAAGTCATATTATTCATAATTTTGTTCACTGAGGATCTCGATTCTCGGAGGTCTTGCCCACACGTTGGGCGCGAATGTACTCCACCCCTCCCGTATATAAGGTACATTTATCATCGATTGAAAAAACTAGAAAGTTTCATAGATAAATATGTGTTGATTTTATTTGTGCAATTAACATGACCACAGTTGTTTTTTTAATTAGTCACTATATTGTGTAAATATTTTTTTTGTCCTGTACCTAAGTACCTTTTTAATAAAAAGATCTAAAAATTCTACTTTTTTTAATTCTGAAAATCCTGAGATTTACAAAAACCGGCCGTAATCCTGAGAAGAGTTTAAAAATCCTGAGATCTCAGGACAAATCCTGAGATATGGTAACCCTACTTATGTATGAAGTATTCCCTTTAGCCTAAGACGACCCACTGACCCCTTGTTCAGACCAATTAATAAAATAAAGAAAGAGTAATAAAGAATAATATTTATTTGGCAACCGTTCTAGTTCAGTTTTGTTTTAGTTCTAGTACCTAAGTATCCATTTAAAAGACTACAAGATGATGACTGAAGCAGATATTTTTATAAGCGTCTTGTCACAGATTGGTATACCTACGAGCTGATGCAGGTCGCATATCTCCAATGGGTGCAAACAGTCTAGAACAGACTATTGTCGAAGTCTATGGGGGATAAACAAGTTATGAGAAGTACAAAGTCAAGTAGGTATTTGCTGTCGTACATACAGTGACATCCACACGTCCATCGACATAAGTTTGGGAATGATACAATAGGCGTGATCAACGCTATTGAACCGGAATAAGATCTATCTCGGGTTATTTTTGAGGATTCGCCAACAGGGAACCCAATTACTTGGGTATTGATCCCAAGTCCTTCAATGATGAGGCAACTGTGTTTGCAGCTACTGGACGAACGAGGATGTCTTTTTAAATTGCTCTGATATTGTTGCAAGGTTTCACATCAAACCGAAAATTCTGTTAACGCCACAATGAGCTGGGAACTGGAAAATTCAGTAAATTGTAATGAAGGGAGAGAAAAATATTCACGTGCACCTTAAAGTGACGGCCTTAACCGCCAATATGATCCTCCTAAGGTATACAAGAAACAAATTCAAAGAAGGTTGAGAAAATATGAAATTGGCCATCGCTCAGCATTTTGCCGTGGCACATGCATACCTCTTCTGCTTTGTTGTCACAGCGCAGATTTTCAGCGACAACCCAAAGGATACTGTAACGTTAGGCTTTATTGGCAGTCAGGAACCACGTGACAGCATTCTGCTGTTCATCCTCGTGACCCTGACTTGATTGGGGAAAGAGTAGCCTTTCTTTGGACAAACAACATAATCACAAGCTTTCATCATTCATAACATCTCCCACACACGAAATAAACAGAGATGGTATTAGAAACTTATACCAAGAAAATAAAAACAATGTGTAGGTGGAGCCTTTGGGGAATTAATAGCTAATGTTTCTTTTTCTAAAGATTAGGGGGCGTTGATCCTACTTCAATTAATAATATAATAATAATGTTTATTGATTCATAAACAAGTGTTACAATATTTAAGTATGACACTAGATCCCGCAGTAGGATAACTATAATTCATTCAATATAGGTATAGGATAGATAATTCGTTGTAACGATATAAAGCCTTAGGCAGGAGTAAACCCTGTACCTAGATATTATTCGACCCATACATAACCTAACATAATCAGCCTTTAGCGTTCCCACTGCTGGGACACTGGCCTCCTCTCTGTGAGAGGGAGTGGGCCGTAATCCACCAAGCGGGCCCAGTGCGGGTTGGTAGATGGCACATGTCTTCGGATTTTTGGTTCTAGGACATGCCGGTTTCCTCATGATGTTTTCCTTCAAAGTTTTGAGAGCAGTGGTGATGAAATAATTTACACAAAGTAAAGCGCCTGTCAGGGATCGAACCTACGACCTATATCTCGTAAGTCGCGGTCGTTACCACTGGGCCACCAGTACTCCTATCTGTTACCTCTTCACGCTTGAACCGATTTAGATGAAATTTGGTATAGAGATAGTTTGAGTCCCGGGAAAGGACATAGGATAGTTTTTATCCCGATATTCCTTCGGGATCGAAACTTACGCGGGTGAAACCGAGGGGCGCTGCTGGTAATAAATATTTGGAAGTATAATATTTATAATTCGAAACTACGCCATCTTCTTTTGTCTCTATTCGAGAGTTGCGAAAACATTTTCAGAATATTAATAATGTTGTAGGTAGCACCTAATATCAGTAGATTGCACCAAATAACATACCTTTAACCTTAAACTATATTTTATTGCAAACGACATTCAGAATTTGGAACTAAACCGTATATTTATGCTGATCATACCACCCACCTACTCATTTCGGCATACCTACAAGTTAAAGAAGTTTGGAAATCCCTGAATATAAAACATGATTTAGGTAACTATGTATATGTATCCGAAGGGTACCTATGTATATGTATAAAGAGGGGCCCATGGACAAATAATAACAGCCGCACAGGTCGATCGATCAGGTTAAGCTACGCTTGCCGTGGTTGGTCTGTGGATGGGTGACCATCTATATATACCGGGACCCCTCCGTGCCTCAGAAAGCACGTTAAGCCGTTGGTCCCGGCTGTCAGTCGTGGATCTTTGACAGTCGTTACGGGTAGTCAGAAGTCCGAAATTCTGACAACCAGTCTTACCAAGGGGTATCGTATTACCCAGTAACTGGGTTGTGGAGGTCAGATAGGCAGTCGCTCCATGTAAAATACTGGTATTCAGCTGCATCCGGTTAGACTGGAAGCCGACCCCCAACATAGTTGGGAAAAGGCTGGGCAGATGATGATGTACCTATATGTATCCGAAATAAGCATTGAGTCACAGTATCGATGCGATCAAATAAAATTAATCTACTTAGCCTTTTCACAACTATTTTTGGGCTGGTTTCCAGTCTAACCGGATGCAGCTGAATAATAGTCTAAACTAATATTTCTAAATAAAGAGGAAAGATTAGATTTTTGGTACAGCTGATTTATTTTTATACGGGTGTAACCGCGGGGTGCAGCTAGTATTTTATATGGAGCGACTGCCTATCCGACCTCCACAACCCAGTTACTAACACGATACCCCTTGACAAGACTGGTTATCAGACTTTAGGGCTTCTGACATCCGTAACGATAACAGGCCCTAAAAATGTCACTTTGGCAGAATCATAAAGGGATAACATTATGAATCACAATATGGCGAAGATAGTTCGTGTTTTTCTTTTTTCGCTGCACTACGTAGGTATAATCAAGAAGCAATTCGGATTGGATTTGGATTGGAGTGATTGGTATTTTAGCATAGACAAAAAATAAATACTTAACTGAAAATTCCTTCACCAATGGGATTTGATACGATTAACTTAACAGTTAACAGTTACGGAGGGGTCTGTCGATTTGTAATGGATGGTCACCCATCCACAAACCGCGGCAAGAGTAGCTTAACCTTCGATTGACCCGTAAGGCTGTTATTAAGGCGTAAGGCGTCGGAGACGCTCCGGCCACCGTAGGCGCGGGCCTGCGGGCAGAGAGTACTGAGTAGCTCACCGTCCGATCAGGATCAGACCCATGCCGGACGGCGCATACGTGTTCCACGAGCGCCTCAAAGAGATGCATCGAGGAGGGGCCCCATAGGGCTGAAGCCTGCCGGGTCAGGGGGATTTTCCGAAAGGGTTACCGCTGGCCTGGAACATAAAGGGCTAAGGAAGGAACACGGGTGGGTTTTAGTCAGTAAGAGTCTGACACTCCCTTCCGCTCCACCCAGAGCGGGAGGGGTCATTTGATGACTACCCATCCACAAAAAAAAGGCTGTTTTTACTTAGCCGAGCCCCTCGATACGATAAAGTTTAATGTAATTGACGAAGCACAAATAATTCCAACCCTGCGAAATAATGTTTACTTATAATTACTTAGCGATAAGTAAACAGCATTTTCACAGAACACAATTAATTCATCCTTTTCAAACATTTTATTTTATTCTCCTGTTTTTTAATAAAGCAATTTAGCAAGACAATGAAACTGGTTTGTTCATTAGGACTAAAGAATTTTCATGTGAAATACTCGTAGATTAATCAGATAATTATCTAGTTTTTTTATTGAAGTGATTTGATCGTTCTTTCGAAGAATAGGCTTGTTTTTGCTTTTAGTTAAATAAAGCCTTTTTAATAAATAATCTTTAAGCCTAAATAGAATAACCACTTTTTTTTAAATATCTGTTGACGTGATAGTGCCCCGCCAAGACGAACCAAAAACAAAAAGCAGGGCACGACTTACCTTTCCTCGACGCGGTACGTTTTTTTTTTGTCTCGTAATTTCGTAGATTAGCAAGATCAGAATTTAATTACAAGATATTTTAATGAATTTATGCGTCATCCTCGATGGCAGACCGCGAGCGTAGGCTTTTGATGATTTTTCAAAAACCATGTTTGTGCACTATACCAATATATGTATACTAAAATGTTAGGATGGATAGGATGCAAACGTCCATGAGCATTGGCTTCAACGTAATGAGAATATCCCCTTTATCAGGTGGTTCATGGACCAATAAGTCTTACATGTACAATTTCTTTGTCTCGATTTGGCCCAAATATACCTACGTATGCATGGACGTAGCACTCTCAACGGTTCAGTATTTTATTCTGAAGGTCATCGCAAACTTATGACAGGTCTTTGACAGGTTCTTGGCATTCAAATCTTGGAGCATATTAATTGTTCTAGCTCCGAGATGGAAGACAAGTTTTTTAGTGAATGTTATATATGTTGTTGGCTTGCTGCGCGTTTTGATGTTTACTGTAAGTGCAACAAGCAATTGTTATATAAGTTTAAAAATAAATAAGACGATGTCGCTGACAAAACGAAGATTGCTCAAAATTTTCTTTCCTAACAATGCCCTTTCAATATTTTTTCTTTAGAAAACAGACAAAACCTATTATCTAAAATCCACCGTGTCTTGATGCAAATAAAAGTGTTCTATCGTATCATAAAACAATAGCGAGCAATAAAACAAGTGTTAACCCACTGCCCGCAAGTTTTCTCCACATTTATTTTCATTATCATTATCAATCATTCCATCAAACGTTTCACAACGCAATCACATAGTTATTTTTTATCTAATGATACCTACGTACGTAACGAGTTTTTATATTACACGCGTTAACTAGATCCGGTTTAAAATGACAGTTTGATTTGTCATTGTCAACTTGGCGTTAGCTATCGGAGTCGGTTTCAAGGGAAATCATGTTTTTGCTCAAGAACGTGCCTCAATCATAGCTGTATTACATTCAAAATGTAAGTATTGTTTCTTTGTCTGAATTTATACAACATCATCACTGATACCATTGTTCTATTTACTGTTGAGTACCTATAGGTCTCCTCTATTTTGTGCTGTGCTTTCCTGGGAGGCCTAAAAAGGCCACTTTGGCAGAATCATATAAGAATAACATCATGAATTATAATGGACAGTTAATCGTATCAAAGCCCATTGGTGAAGGATTTTTCATTTATTTTTTTTGTCTGTGCTAAAATACCAATCAATCCAAATCCAATCCCAATCTCTTTGATTATACCTACGTAGTGGAGCAAAAAAAAAAAGAAAAAGACGGACTGTCTTCGCCATATAAACCAAACCTACCAAACCAAAGCTGAATCCGCGAAAAAAAAAAACAGCTGCTGTACATTTTGACGAGTTATACGAACATAAATGTAGGGAACAGCTGATTTTTTTTCGCGATTTCTGGCTTGGTCATGTAGTAAAAGTTGTTCATAATGATGAGTACGATGAGCTCATAAGAGGTTGTTAATGTTTTACCAATAACCCTGATTATAAGGTGTCCGGGCACTCAGGATAATCACCTATAATAATAATATGGAACATTTATGTCAGATAGCCCATTTAATTCAGCCGAGTCAAAAGTAAAATAGCTATCATTGTACTTAATTGGTTGGTCCCTTTTGCAATAAATAGATTTTCAGGCCCCATCAGCATTTACAACACAATTTTGTACGACATAGGTACTTAATTGTCATATTTTTAATCATTATACTCTTTAATACTCTATAGATAGAGGTTATATTCAATCAAACAATGCTCTATTTGCTATAGAGGATAATTCAATAAACCCTCCGAGACGCTCGAGTTCAGCTGCAAAAGCTAAGTCAAGGCTTTGTTTGGTCACTTAGACGTTTTCTACTAGATAGAACATCACACATTTCTGCTTCAGGAATTGTAAAGCGACGCATTCTTTTTCTAACTATCTTTATTCCGCTCAAGTGGATACTGGCTGGTTCTCGATTCAATCTCGTTCACTTTGTCCGTTCATTCTCTAACATTACACTTCAAACATTACTCTTAATTACATTAGTCGCTACTTACAGTATTTTGTTTGGCGGTCGTTCCTAATGACGACTAAATTAAATATGCTTCTCTATTGAGTTTTCCGAAATGATTTTGTATTAAATTGAACAATGTTGTTAGCTTTGAATTCACGCTATTCTACGCTTGGATATTATATTTCACTTGCGGACCCGCCCCGACCTCGCACGGGTGGTCTTAAACCGTGACTGTTCAGCTAATAAACAACATAGACACATGAATTAATAATGTACATTTATACCTTTTCCTAGAGACACACGCGGAACCTATTATATTCTCTCTAAAAACTTGAATAAAATTCGGTCTACACATTTAGAGATTACCTTTTTCGAACAAACAGACACGGCTTTTTCATTGTTTCGTATAACATTCCGTTTTTATTCCACTTCAGGGATCACAAACGCTTTTGCAAATGTCAGATCGACACCAGTGGGGCAATTCTCGTAATTTTAAGCACGTTCACAGTCTGATCTGTCTCAATCTGGGAAAAATACCTCTAATTTCCCTACATTTTGTCAAGTTTTTGACATCTGTTTGTCGCCGAGATGAGACTGCGACTAGAATTGAACGTTTGAATTGGTCTTCAGATCTGTTTCCCGATTACAGTGTCGGTCAATCCCTGTTTATACCTGTCTTCCTGTTACCCTTAGAATACGATTTTGATGTACTGCTGTCACAATATAGATGGGTACAGAACTTCGACTCCATTTATTACGAAAGAAAACAAACACGCACACGTAGGCACGTATAGCCCAATTCAAACTTTATTGCGGCTCTGGGGGTCTACTCCCTAAGCTCCAAGTCCGTAGTTTCGGCCGCAATTACGTGCGTTTCGTAATCCGTATTGCTTACGGGCATTAGATTAGTTCGGGGCATGAACTAATATAATAAAATTAATGACAACACGATTTGACAGTAGTGTCTAATCCCAGTGTGTTTTTGCTCGTCCGAATTTTTTTATTTGTCGCTTTTTTTGACTGATCCACTATTTTCGGACGTGCCCGTATCTTCGCTGACGGACTTTGAGAGTAGCCCCCTAAAGTGCACTACTCGCTGCGCAGTACCTCACCCCTCACTCTCGCTGCGACGTGAATTTGTTACTGCGCAGCGACTCGCCTCGTGTTCCGAGCCGCCATAAAGTTTGAATCGGGCTGTAAAGAGGTCTAAAACTATCTCAAACGAATGCCAGCCTCGAGTAGGGTCCGTTCACGAAAGAAGTCTTGCAGTCGCGGAGCTGCAGGCATACGATGGAGGCATAAATCATATATCATAATATAAAGTATATATTTATCTCAACATCATAATTACAGGTATTGGTAAATAAAATGCACCATCTTAAATAAAGAAAAGTATCTGCGATAGGATAGTTGTTGTAGGAATGTTGCTAACTATATAATGATAATTAGTTCCACTTATTGCCACGGGACTTCTTTCGTGGGACGGACTCTACGCTTGCAATCGCTGTACGTGAAGCCTGTCTGTCTATGTGCGCGTGCGTTTTCTCTCGTTGCATGAAGCTGACTTTCTGTTTGTATCTACTTTGTGTTGCTGTCTTTATATATCTATCCTTCTATATAGGTGCTATATGCTATAATGCTGTCATGTTAGCCTTAGTCTAAGGTACAATGCAGTTTGACATGACTTATCAGCGCGCCCTTTGTTCTGGCGATTATGTGTTGTTCAAGCAATTATAGGAAGTGGATGTTAATCTACATTACCTGCTTTAGAGCGTTTACGACGTATGTCATTTCATACAAACTTTCAAGCCCTTGTTTTTCGAAATTAATGAACCAATTTTAATGAAACTTCATATGCATAAGCAGGATACAAAGGTCTAAAAAGTTACTTAAGAACATTTTTCAAAGGACAATTTGTGAATATTTTTCAAAGGACACTTCTTGGAATATAATTCTCAAACTGAACTCAAACTCAAAGCATTTATTTTAAATAAACCAATTAAATTACGGGCAGTTTTGAATTGTCAAGGGGTCGGTCAGTCAAAAAGATGAAGCTAGTTGCTCACTGAATATAGGTATCCATTGCTGGCTAGAATAGGCAGGTCCCTACTGTTTTTGCAGAAAACAAAGCTTTAGTTTCTATGCTTCACTTAACAATTTAGAATGTCATACAACACATATTAAGGTTATATACTTACTTGACGGCAGCTGGGTGTCATGACATTGAAGGAACCTAGGTGTGGGCAGAAATATAGGATTCGCTACTCGAGTGAGTCACAATATTCACTATTGGAAACTACACCGAGGTCGGTAAACATCCGCCTCCGATGCACTATACACATAACTTTTTATTACACAACAGAGGTAGGTACGTACGCACTACGCACCAATCAAGCAAAGAGATCACGCACAAGAACTAAAGTCTTCGAAAAAAGGGGATAAATGTGGTGACTATACTTACGTGTAAGTTTTACGAATCACTTTACCGTATCTACGTTCAAAGCTACGTATGTATCTTGGAGGTATCTAACGTGAAAGTTATTCTCGGTACCTGGGTCATATTCAAAATAATTGTATATTTACTACTGTCTTAATGTCTAACCCAATTATTTTCATAACGAGATGCAACTGACTAGAATTTCATAAACAAACAGATAAAATATTTATTTGAGCTTAATAAAAAACAACGAAACATTTGGTAAACCTAAACAATTCATTTTAAAAAATTAAACCAGACATTGCGTAGGATCCGTTTCATACAAGTATTCTATGTCCACGTCTTTAACGGTAAACTAAAAAAAATAATTTAATTATGAACCATTCCACAAAAGTTAAAAAAAAAAATATATTCAGAGAATATTGTTTAAACTTTCAACACTTTACTAAACAAAATATAAAATACTATTTAGTGTACTCCAAATTTAATTTATTAATGAGTGTCCTGATTTTGCACATATCTGTTATTCTTCTCTGTTATGCTATTTTAACATTATTTCCATGGCAATAAAGAAA
The DNA here is from genome assembly GCA_963082905.1 of Oligia fasciuncula. Taxonomy (NCBI): domain Eukaryota; kingdom Metazoa; phylum Arthropoda; class Insecta; order Lepidoptera; family Noctuidae; genus Oligia; species Oligia fasciuncula. The sequence continues at coordinate 13,930,323 of OY720388.1, read as the reverse complement.
TTTGAAATACTGGCAAAATTAGTTCACTAGCTGTTACTACACGACGCGTAAGAATAAACGCTTCGCCATTTTGTTCAATATAGTTTTTCAGCTCGTTTAGTTGTCGAAGAAAATTAGACTTTTAAAAGTAAATATTCAATGTGAGTCGTTTACAGTAGCGGTAAGTACTTACTGTTTTATTACTCATACTAGGAAAGGGCTGTATTGTGAAATTTGTTATAACTATAAAATATTCGTATAATCATGTGAATTGGTGTGGAAATAAATAGATTTGTAGGATAGACACGTGCAATTAATTCATATACGTTATTTTATCTGTCACTTTTTTCCGTTACGTAACAGATATGAATGATAAGGCGTTATTCACATTGTCTCATGTATGAATTAATGAAAATAAAATATTAATAGGTACTTAGTGCACCGCAGGTTAGCCAAAACATTTTTTTTTACTTACTTAAATTTATTTGAAGTATGTAAAGTTTGCGTATATTGTGCCATGTATTGCATTGCTGTGCCATGTATTGTCTGTGTGTGCATGTTTTACTGCGTATCCTCAGTCCTCACTGGTTGAGCCTTTTATACTAACCGCGCAGCCTCGCCGAGGCGTACCCAGCCTCTCGTCGGCCGTCTCAGTATCAGTTAAGGGGGATGCGCCAAGGTAGCCCGCGAAATTCAAATTGACTCAGGTTTTTTGCAATTTACAGGTCAGTGTAAAGTTGTATGTTGATTAAAATATGATTCACGACCGTAACAAATATGGCTTTACATAATTCTAATCATTAGAATCCTTTTGCCTTAATATTAATATCAAAATTTTAGGCTCGGTAGTTTCGGAGATAAGGCATTATGGCAATGATGATGATGAATTTATGGCAATTATACCAACTAAAATACGATCACCAAAATGTTATTTCATTATGTACCCACCTAGCGACCCACACCGACTTCGCACTCGTAGCCTGTTATAAACGTGTGCTATTTAAACTTGCCCTAATAATTCCTTTCTGTTATTTTTCTGTTACAATCAAATAATATTCATATCTGTTTCCTATCCGTAACTTACAATTATTTTGAATATGACCCACCTTCTTATTATTTTTACCTGTCTGAATAAATGATAGTAGATGAGGTACCTTCTTAGAAATTGTATTTGTGGGTGAAGGGATTAATCTATGTATAAAATGCATTTAATTTCGCAGCGGATACGTGCAAACAGTTTAAGTAATTTATTTAAGAATGTATTTACTTAACGGCACCCCAAATTATTCCCATTTTGCTCTCCTAAAAATATTATTTACTAAACTAAATGCAGATGAAACTATATACGTAACATATAACAAAAAAAATCTGGCTGTCTGTTTGTTCAGGCTAATCTCCGAAACGGCTGGACCGATTTTGACGTGACTTTCACTGGCACATAGCTGATTTTATGGAGTAAACTATAGGCCCGTATTTTGACCCGGTAGCATGTTCCCGTGGCGAAATTTCCGTCATCAACGCGGGCGAAGCCGTAGGCAGAAGCTAGTTTGAAATAAAAGCTGAGTTTGAGTTTGACTAAATAGTCATGTAACTGCGACTAACTTGGATGTAGCGGTTGGTCACAGTTCTAACCTGACCTAACCCGGTCGGGGTGCCCTAGCTTAGTTACTGCGACGAACTATGAGAAAAGGTCACTAAAAGAAGCTCATTCATTTAAAAAAAGTTTATGAAATAAAAATAGTTTATTTGCACCTTCAAGTAAAAACATTATAAATGGTTTACAACAAACATAGGCTTAAGGTAAGTAGAGTTGTTTGTTGGAGTTGCAGCCAATACCTAAGCTGACTTAATATCTTGTAATTAGGTATAGGTATCAGCGCCCACCCTTGTAAACAAATTGCAGCCGATGATCTATTTAACATACAAAATATGTTTCTTAACTACATGGATAATTTACATAATCTAGATAAAGTATAACAAGTTGAATTTTATATGGTCTTATACAAAGCCAAAAATAAGGGACTGTTTAGATGCAATTTAGAATAAAAAACAAATGCTGTTTAGAATAAAAAAACAAAGAAAAAAAAAACTAATACTGTATGTGTATGTGTGTATGTTACTGTGTGTTAGTGTGGGTGCGTAATGATAGTGTGTGTGTATCGTGATTGTGTGTGTTTGGGTGAGTGCCAGAGAAATAGATAGGATTCTAAAAAAAAAATACAAGTTAAATAACTTACCTATTTCATTATTCTTCATAGTTTGCTTCATTAGAAGACCAAAACGTTTTAAGAGGTTCATTAATTGAAAAAGTGTACGTCTTTAGAAGTTTTTAGAGGATCAATAAAATATTTCCCTTTTAATTAATCTTACCGCAATTAATTAAGTTTAGTTCAATCCGCCCATTGTTGAGGTCCGCCACTGTACATAAAGTTAGTAAGTAATCAGAATTAAGCACGAGGTATTCCAATGCCGGTTGTTTCAGTTCAGCCCTTAATTGCAAATTAGTTGAGGAACTAACATCAATTCTCTTCTATTTAGTGGAATTACAGCTAATTTCCGAGTTGACGCAAATAACTCCCTCGGCGGGATAACTTTACTTGGATAACATCGAACTTGTAATTTTCGCGGTGATACTCAAACTAGCTGGGACACCGGGAAGACCTTGGGAAGATAAATTAAGTATGCCATTTTACAAACAAATATAGTAAATAGCTACCTGTACTCATCTCATCTGCCTAGCCTTTTCCCAACTATGTTGGGGTCGGCTTCCAGTCTAGCCGGATGCAGCTGAACACCAGTATTTTACATGGAGCGACTGTCTATCTGACCTCCACAACCCAGTTACTGGGTAATATGAATATAGGTACCTATACAATGTAGGTTAATGGGAAATCCATTGACTCCAGTTTTGTCATTTAATTACATTTTCATTCTGGAGTTATTGGGTCTTTCATTGGGGATTGATTGAACGATTGCAATTAACGCTATACAAGTAGGTTGGTTAATACCTTTCATCTATATACATATTATGTAGGTACCATGTCAACTTCTTTGTCAAGATGTTCTTTTTAGGGTTCCGTACCTAAAGGGTAAAACGGGACCCTATTACTAAGACTCCGCTCTCCGTCTGTCACCAGGCTGTATCTCATGAACCGTGATAGTCAGACAGTTGAAATTCTCACAGATGATGTATTTCTGCTGCCGCTATAACAACAAATACTAAAAACAGAAAAAAATCAATAATATGGGGGGCTCCCATGCAGCAAACGTGTTTTTTTTCCGCGTTTTTGCTTTGTTGTACGAAACCCTTCGTGTGCGAGTCCGACGCGCACTTGGCCTTGGCTCTTTCTTTTTTTATAAAAACTGAGGTTTTCGAAAAAATCTAATTCAATTAAATTTCATAAAAATCGTCATAATTCCTCAACGGGATATTCCTTCAGCGGGGCTATACATGTCTCACTGACAGACCACACACATGTCATTTGGATCACAATTGACTGACATGTGTGTCAGTCCATTATGGGTTTTCATACCTCCAAGCTCAGACCAAAACAGTAAGACTCTTGCATAGAGTAAGTAAACATGTAAACGTATATATAAGAGACGGAACTCCCATAGAAAAAGTTGAAAAACGTCGCTTGTATGAAACGTGCACTAAAACTGAATACCAACAAAACAAAAAAAACACAGACATGACGTAAAGCTGCCAACATAATAACAAAATAGGGATGTACTAAACATGATAGAGTCGAATAGATGTTAAACCGAGACAGCGATAGCCACCATTATGTTTAGTGCACGTTTCATAGTTTCTTTTTTTATTAGACAGTTGCGTCACACTGACTCTTGTGTCTCCACGAGACCACACACATGTCAGTCATGACAGAACTGTCATCCTGGTTACAATGTCTAACAAAATGTATAGCTAACAGTTAAAATCTCGCCACTTAAATGTTCTTAAGGTTTTAGAGATCTTAATCAAGGATCACAAAAGGCAATTTGTTAATGGTTAAAAAGATAAGCACATAAATTAGTAATAAAAGCTAAACGTAGTATTACATGACCATGTATTTTTATTTGTTCACTAAAGTTGAGAGTACAATACACACTGAGCGCAAAAGTTCACCATGTTTGCTCCCCGCAAGGCTTGTAGTTATGGACAAACAAATATAGCTCTTATTGTATAGTGTAGTCAGTATTTACAGCTTACCACAAGCGACAAATATTGTTAAGAGTTTGTCACGTTGACATTTGAGAAATAAAATATACGTTTGAAGTGTTGGGTGTCGTTTCGAATACCAATACAGTTTTTTCTCTCGAACATAAAATATAGTCTTTCAATTTGAAATTCCTTTTCGTAGTACAAAAGCTTTATATGCTTACATATTAAGCTTTTGTTCTTAAATATATAGAGCTACATTGAATTAGCGAAACTCCGTAGACATGATGGCTATCGATAACTAAATATGATTAAAAAAAAAAAAAGTTTTTTTTTGGGTCGTCAACCGCAGGTCATTTAGTCACTTTAAACATCAGTTTTATCTGTGTAAACTTTACAGACGTATTGGGTATTGAATGATTACGTCAACTGGACCCGCGGGTCCAGTTCCGAGTGGGTCCAGTTGACCAAAGACTCATCGACATCTAAATAAGTAAATACGATAAAACAAAAAAGAGAAGAATTTCTCAGCCCACACGTCAAGTAACAAAACCACCAGCGGTCGTTGACCCCCAAGAAAAATCCCGATTTTTGTATTTTGTCGTGTTTAGTTTACCCATCACGTCTGTGGAGTTTCGATTGCTAATTTAATTTGACCCTGCATGTGTGGCTTCGTTAATAATTTACCGAATAACCTTCTCATAAACTTTTGTCTGTCGCAACCAGTCGGGTAGAGTCACCTAATATGGGTGGCTAATGTATAAAAGTCTTCAGAAAGACAAGATGAACACGTTACCTTGTCCAATGTAATTAGTATGTAATAGACACTTATTCCCTTGGAGAAGATATGCCACAACAGTATGACGCAACGCGTCTGTGCCTTCAAAGTGGTTGCATAAGGTCGTTCAGTGACACAACTTGGTCTGAGCAATAAGGTTTTAAATTCCTTAGGGTGTATGTCATATGTACCTACAGGTTGAGAGTGAGTCAGACATAACGGTGATACGTGCGAACAGCTTACCTTTCTTATATCATCATCATCATCATTTCAGCCAAAAGACGTCCACTGCTGGACATAGGCCTCCCCCAAGCACTTCCACTTCGACCGGTTCTGTGCTTCTCGCATCCAACGGGTTCCTGCGGCCTTCACAAGGTCGTCGGTCCACCTTGTGGGAGGCCTTCCAACGCTACGTCTTGCGGTACGTGGTCGCCACTCCAGAACCTTTCGGCCCCATCGGCCATCTGTATATTTTAATAAAATAAAAAATATGCCTATAAAGGAGCCAAAATATGCCTAATTTGTCTCTCGCATCAAGTAGTGTGTATGAAAGTGTTGTCTTTGTCTCCTCGCTAGATGCCCTTCGTGAATATTTTTCCAGTGAATAATCTGTGGACACTGCAAAATTTATTGCCATCGGTGAGAGGGTAGACAGTTTTTATCTACAACAAAAAACTTAATGTAAATACACTTAGTGATTCACAGTGTCCCTTTGTAAAGTTCGTTAAAAAGCCAGAATCCGTTATTTTAACGTGATCGACTCGGGTTTCGTAAAAGCAATCGAATCTATATGTTTAAACCATGTTTAAACTGTGATAGTTAAATCAGTCGATACTTATTTAGATCAAACAACTAATTTGAACCCAGAACACACACTTAAAAAAACAATTGCTGAGGCGACTTTTTTATGTTTTAGTTTATGTAGTTCCGTAGCTAGCTACAACTAAATAAAATACTTCTAGCTATTAAGTTGTAAGCAAGGATTTATAGTGACATCATCCTCCAGTGAATTATCTGCTCAATTTGCGATACTTCGCTTGTCGGTGGAAACTTGGGTGTCTGGCGTCAACTGAGCGGAGCCGAGATTTCACTACGCACGCGATATGCTGCGAAAGTCACGAATAACTCTGGAACTGTCGGAACCAATTAGTCGGTAAATAGGTCTAGCACAATAGAATATACGTCGCGACTAATACATCATATTTCTTGTCACGTATCGGGTTACCGTTCCTTTGTTACGTGAGCCACTTTCAGTCAGTGAATAGAGCCGAAGGACTGGGATGTGAGCTGAATATGATTAATAATAACTTACGCATAAATATTAACTGTGAATGGTTTGATTGGAGCAGTTTTATAGGCGCGTTTCTCAACGTCGGTTTATATGGGACGCGGTATACATAGTGGTGGTCGTAAATTAAAGTGACCCAGCTATCGATTGCTCTAGTACTGCTCCAACTATGTTGAACGAAGTGTACAAATTATACGATGCACTTAAGGTGCTCACTTAAACTGAACTTTATGTAGCACAAGCGCCACATTGTTTCAATGGTCTACGAATAAGAATGTTTTCTTCAACTACTAATGGACAGTTTCATTGCTTTGATATACAAATGTAATAAAAGATAAAATATTCCTTCAATATTCGTGTCTTACTTAGATCCCTCCCTTTTAGGTTAACTTGATCAAGTTAGCCTTGTAAGTAATTTCATTTGAATTGGCGTAAGTAACATTTCTCTGACTGTACCTAAATTATCAAAGAGATATAAAAATGTAATATTCAAATCCGTACTTATTCCATTACTAATGAATGGACGCGTATGTATAGGAAATTATTCAAATAGCAATAACAAACGTTAATTTCAAAATATTTCAAATTTATTCTAATAGTTGCCTAAATATTAATCAGAGTGCTTAATTTATACAAAGAGTAATGTAAAAATGTGTTTTACACATTCCAGTAAGTAAGCTAAGTTACGTTAATTTATGTAAAATTATAACTCGGCCTTTATACGTTGCTACTTATAAAACAAACAAGTATTACAACTTTAAATCAGTCTAATAAAATCCGCTCGAATAACCGGGAAAATAACGTGTGTGTATTTACTTACATGTACACCGTGCATGTACACAAGTTATATGTTGAATACGGTTGTTTTTTTTACGTTAGAACCAATCGACCATTTCACGTGTTTGCCATTCGGTTATTTCCTATTTTTCATTCCAACTAAATGTTACAGCCGGAATTTAAAAAAAACGGCAGGATTTTTCCGAATGCATCAGATTTTCCTATTTTCTGAAAAAAATTACTCTTTTCGAAAAGAAAATTGGTAAACTTTTACGAAAGAAAAGGTTACACTTTTTCCGAAGAAAATCGATTATGAGGTCCCTTTAGTGAAGGAACCTTGTGTACATGTAGGCAGGTATGGTCGCCGTCTTTGACACCGTTTATTCAATCTGTCTAATCTGGCTGGGATAGTCCGAGGCAGCAACACGCCTTTGAGACTTCCCGAAGCTTTCTCGAAGAAGCTAAAAACATCAGAGTGGTTGAGCTCCGGGTGGATGTTATACTTCAGTGACTGCTGCGCTGTATATTTCAATTCTCCGTATCTTTATCAAAGAAAGACCAGAACTGAACTATGTTAAGTAAATATTAAGACCTTGTTATGTAATAGAAAGCAAGGAATAAGGAATTTCTTCGTAGCAACCCGGAGTCTGCTTTTAGGTATGTCCAGTTACTGGCAAATGACTGGGCCATATATTACACGAACTTTAATATAACATGACTAGCGGAATGTGTGTAATGTTTACCGACAACTCGAAATACCCTTTCTGAAAACACAGGCATCATAATCAACCTATAATGTTCCCACTGCTGGGACACAGGCCTCGTCTCTTCGAGAGGGAGTGGGCTGTAATCTACCACGCGGGCCCAGTGCGGTCACATTTCTTCGATGTTTTTGTTCTAAGACATGCCGGTTTCCTCACGATGTTTTCCTTCACCGTTTTAAAAGATGAAATTATTTACACAAAATAAAACGCCTGCCAGGATTCGAACCCACGACTTAAAACTCGTAAGTCGGACCATTATCACAGGGCCACACTGCTCAAAACACAGTCGAAATTTTATAATTCATATTCATTTCAATCTAGAACGAAAAGGTTTTATTTTAATCTACCACAGGCCGTCAGTCATTTCATTATTGAATTTCCATTATACCCGATTACCAGATTTTCAATCAGAGTCGTATCGAAAGAGACAAAAACGTAAAATATAATATTGATGAGTAATTATTTAATCAACACCATCTTGTTTTTCTGAGGTATCTTTTCAGTTTTTATGACTGCCGTTATCAGCTAGTGTAACATAAATCTAGAATTCTAAGAGCTATGCTATGTTTAATTTAAACTAAGTAACTAAATAATTATTTAAACTTAATTATTTCCAGTTTGCTTAACAGTAATTAAACTAAGAAGCTTAAAGTAAATGTTAATTTAAGTTGTAGGTATCTAGTGTCTGTGTAAAGTTAACATTTCATCAACCCGTTAATTAAACTAAATTCCGTAAAAATGTTAACATTAATTTTACGTTTTTGCCTTTTAAAAGTTGCTCGAGCTCACGGAGCTCACGCAATGTCATTGGCTCGAATCCAAGATGTCTCGCCAAGGTTCAAAGGCATGGAACAAGTATTTTTTGTCTGGGGTATAATACCATCATTCTCCTTGAGATAAGGCAATAAACGCCACTTGAAGGCAAAGCTCATTTATTTGCGGAAGACACTGCAGTGGAAGTGGACTCCTTTTTAATTTCCCCGCAGAGGTTTTGGCCCCACTCAATTATTTTTAAGCCGTATTTCGGGATAATGGGGCTAGTTCCAACGAGGACTTATTTAAATTGGGGTCCCCTTGATGCCCGTTACTTAAACCTCTTATGACAAGAACAAAATGGTTGTATGGTTTGAGGATGTTTTGTTTTCTAATTAGCTATTTAACTTAGGCCGATTTTCCCAACGCCAGATAACCTTATCGAGGAATAATTTTAAATTTTTGACAGTTCTTCCATACAAAAACTGTCAGACGTCAATTTTATTCCACGAATAAAAATTATCTGTCGATTGAAAAATCAGCCGTTTTTGCTGTAAAAGATGAATACACAAATGCATAGGCAATATTTTTTGTCCTTTTACTAATTTTGATTCGATCATGAAATATAAGAAACCTTTCTTTATGAAGCACCTGCCGATGATTTGCAGAACGAAATTTTTTTTAATTTTTTTACGATTCGCATCGCGTCAAAGCAACTTCTGCCATTGAAGACAGGTTCACACTTCACGCTTCATGTTTCGTTAATATTGGCAGACTTTGTATCCCCTCATTCTCTCCCCTCAAGGATTTTCTCAGGAAAATGGGCAAGAAAAAGGGGCAATTTGAGGACCGAACCTTACAACGAAGTCGAAAATATAAACATTTTTTAGGAACAGGGATTAACATGGACTGTAACGAATCAAGACTTTCCATTATTTATTATAATAAGTTGAGGGCACGAGGCCCCGGGGGTAGCGTAGTATGTAAGAATACTTCCTCTTCTGACAGAGCGTCTTGAATTTTTTGTTTTGTTTGCGACATGGCTCCCCTGAGGACATCAATCCGTCGTGTTCGGGATGAAACTTGGCTCACTCTAAACATTAACTAAATTTTCTTCTCGAATAACGGTATACATACTGAAGCCGTGTTTTCGGCTCCGACGTGCTCAATAATAAAACTTTTCCTGTAAGTGTACCCTATTTTTAGTATTTTGCGTAGGCACGCACCGACTCACTGGCTTCTCTAATAGCTATTCATAATATTGATGGAAACTCAGTGATGTCTGAATTTATACAGAACCTTTCACCTTCGTATTGTAAGATATTACTATGACTCATAAGTAATAATAAAATGGAAATCGAGGGTCCTATATGTTAGATGTCGAAAGGAATTTGCACAATTGTGTGACCGAAGGTATAATTTGTGTAGCGAGCGACTCATAAAATTATGGAAAAGCGATGGTTTAGCAAAAACTCCTCTTCAAGTGATGCGTTGAATCTCCGCGTGAGAAAGTAACACTTGTGTTTCACAGATTTCTAATGCAAATATCAATAGTTGGCGAACAAATACTTTCTAACTCGTCTGCTAACTTTCACCGCTAATTATGGTATGGGGAGCCCTAAAATATTTTGTTTGTGATAGATCGTTCATAATAATTAATAATATAATCTGTCATGCATAACCAATTGGCATGAAAATGATATAACATTGTGGTCCTTCAATACCGTTTTCCACAATATTATAAACCATAGGAATGACGCAGTATGCACGACAAGACGCCCAAGACTCCTGTATTTTACAATATTAATCCAAGTACACACATCAAAAGTGTCTAGGGATCAACATATATTTTTGCAATAACTTTTCTCCTGATTGATATTAATTAAAATTTTCTTTAAGGATTCATCAAATAAAGTGTTTTCGTTTGTCACAGTAACGATAAACCAAGTCACCTTTGCATTATTAAAGAAATTTGCCATTTTCCTAATAAAGGGATTTTTGACATTTGAACCACTAACACAAAAGTTCGAAAAAAAGACTGAAATAACAGTTTTCTTTAAAATTTTATTGGGTAACTTAAACAATTAATAATCCGTGTTTCTACCGCGAACACTAACAACACAAGAACATCGGTTTGGCATACTCAAAATGAGTTCATCCAAATCACGCTGTGGAATGGCCGCCCATGTTCGTTGCAACAACAAAAAAAGGTCTTCTTGCGACTGGATACCCTCCATATTCGGCAGAGCTCTTCTCTGTAGCATATCCCATGCATGCTCAATCGGGTTCAAGTCTGGCGACTGAGCAGGCCAGGGCAGGACATTGATGTTAGCTGCGGCGAGAGTCTGTCTTACAACTCTTGCGGTGTGCGGTCGTGCATTATCATGCATTAACTGAAATAAGGGACCGATTTGCACTTGTAGAGGAACGATGACGTCTGATACAATCGTCTCAGCATAAATTTGAGCGTTGAGGTTGCCTCTGATCCAAATCAACTCAGTTCTTCCGCCGATCCAAATACCCGCCCATACCATGATGGTTCCACCACTATAAGGATGGACTTCCTGGCAGGATTTTAATCGCTGTTGGCGTCCAGGGGTTCTCCAGTGTCGTATACGTCTTGTATCCGGTCTCATACCAAAACGAGACTCATCAGAAAAGCACACGAAACTCCATTGTTCTTCTGCCCAATTTCTGTGTTCAAGAGCCCATTGATATCGAATCCTACGATTGTGCATTGCTATAGGTGGTACCCGTAGCGGTCTTCGGGAATGAAGGTTCACTTCATGCAAGCGGTTTCTGACTGTTTGGTCGCTAATTAAGTTCCCTGAAGAGTGATGAAGCCTCACGGCTAACATCATGGCGGTTATTGTTGGAGCTCTTCGAGTTAAGATTTGAATGTATCGGTCTTGTCTCCGTGTGGTGCAGCGATACCGTCCTCCATGGCGCTCAGCCACGGTACCAGTGCTTCGGTAACGTGTCCAAAGTCGACTGATAACACTCTGACTTGTATTCAGAGCTAAAGCCACAGTACGTTGCCGGGAACCAGCTTCTATCATTCCCACGGCTCTGAGCATTTCTTCCCTGCTTAAATGACGTCGCCGCTCCATAATAACGTTGGTTTTAATCAGTAGTAGGGAAACAGTAGCACTAATAATGTCTTCAATGCGTTGTATGTTTTTATAGGGAAAATATTGACAGCTGATTTTCATCTTTTACTCGAATTTGATTCACAGTTCCTGATTCAAATTATGAAATGCACCAAAAAGGATCCATATAAATTTATAAAATCATAAATTTATTACAAAGCCACATCTCAATCTCAAGAAATCCGCATAAAAATGCTTGATCCCTAGACACTTTTGATGTGTGTATGTTTCCATTTTATTCGTTACCAACAACAAATCAGTTTCGTTTCAGAGCCTGATTTACACAAATGCCGTAATTTTTTTGGCAAATAACTGAGGCAACGTTGTGAAAGACTCGTTTTGTAAAAATACGGTTTTTATAAGCGTGTAAACACATTTTGATTGCGCATTCCGCGTTGGCATCACATGTAATAACAATTATGTAAATAGCAGAATGAAGCAATTAGACCCATGAAGTTAAATTTTTTTTTTTTCGCAATAAGCCGACTACCGTTGCTAGGGTTAGCTGGCTTTCTATTAAATTCTAAACAATACTTTTAATTGCGCACCCAGGAGAAATAAATTATTTCTTACACAAGGCTTGTATTATCGTTTAAGTTTTTAAAACTTATCATTTAAAGATATGAAAACCGGTTAACGAAAATGGCCATGATATGCAAATCGTCGTAAGTATTCATTATATTTGATATGTCTAGCTCAAAACGTTCATCGTGATTGTTAATCCACGATAATGTCGGCCCTTGCCTATCCCAGCTGAGCGGCGACATGTCACACCCGTCCTGTCAAGATTAGCATTTTGTTTCGGTCTGGCAGCCCTATCCGCGGGCAGGCGACACTGGCACGCGAGGAATGTGACCGCAACGCAATGCCTTATGCTCACGACAACGCGGGGCGGGTCGCGGGGTAGGCAGACCTTCGCACTCGCACTGCCGCAGACTACCCACGCAATGGCCGACTCACTGCACACGGCAAAACCCATGAATCATTCACGCATCCACGGATTAAACTGTTTTTTTTTTCCTTTTGTTGTGGGTCCTACGTGAATCGGGTTTTTCACTCGTTTCGACAACCGTTCAACCATACGCATTTGAGACAAATGGTTTCGTTAAATCAAACTAAAGCTGTTGTAAAAATCTCAATTGTAGAGCAGTGGCACAGATTTTTCCGGGTTTATGAAATATTCAGTTCCTATACCATACTGGGCAGTTCGTTTTTTGTCATAACCGCCACACGTTTCTTTACAAAAACTTACAGTACGTGTAAGTAGTATGTTTGTGCTAGATTCCACATCGTTCACGCTTGATTTCTTAACCGTTTGAATTTCAACATGGTTAGATAAGTGCCAGGTATTCATAAATACATAACCAGATATCTGATTATTGCAATGCACCGTGAGTCGTTAATTGGCATTTTGGCATCGAAATTTAAATAATAATAATGTTATATAAGTTATATAGTATTACATTGTAAATTCTGTAAATTGTAAATTTTAACGGTGTGAACTTCTGGTTGTTGTTACACTTGGGTACATATTATTTAAGTGAATAGTTATCTGTGGAAACTGTTTCTGGATTGTGTTTAATCTATTTGTATACTTATGTTTGTTATTGCATCTGTTTGTTTCCCAAATAAAATAAAATAAAATAAATAAAATAAATATCTAGTATTTAGGTAAGGTGCACTAATCACTAACTTTATCCAGCTTGCTATGTTACTCATTTCTTGTAGCTTGACTGACCACTACTTAGGTAGGTGTTGCAAGATTTATATATATGTTACAAACAATATAGTTAGCTCAGGTGCGCAGGGCCTTTTTTCCGTGCACTGGATTTTCAACACACTGCGTAGCACCAAGAGTTGAAAATCTAACGGTTTTTTTTGACGCGCTGGGATGCGCTGTTGGATTCTCACTGCTCGGCTTAACACCGAAAGTTGAAAATCCAGTGCACGATAAAATCCCCCCGCAATATTTTTACGTCTATGCGTATGGGCTTACAGTGAACATCAAGATTGTCCTATCTGAAAAAAACTTTATAGTAAAAAATATAATAGGGTTGGTAATATTATTTTGTAGGGCCTATTAAACAAAATTTGAAAAAAAAAAACAAGAAAAGATTATTTTCAAAAAAATCATCAAATGCTAAACCTCGCTTTGAACCGAAAACGTAGAGCTATAAGCTTAACTTTAAATCGCACCATCATCTTCCTTATTGCACAATTTTTAAAACCAAAGCAAATAAACTTTTAAGAACTGGCAAGAAAAATGGAGCTAACATTTTCAGCTTCATATTACTTCCTACGTCTTCAGACTTGGTTCCTCCATATATGAAAATATCTTACTCGTAGCCTGTAGGTAGTTTTTGCGTCAATTCGCGGGAGAGAGGCCCGACCCGAGACAATATTGAAATTCCCTCGTCTTCTATATCGATATTGAGAATATTGAGAACTCGCGATATTGTACATTTAAACTGAATCAGATGTAGAATGTCTATTTTAGAAACTACTAGCTAAGCCCCACGGTTTCATCCGCGTAAGTGTCGATCCCGTGGGAATATCGGGATAAAAAGTAGCCTATATGTTAATCCAGGGTGTCAGCTACCTCCATACAAAATTTTATCAAAATTGCTCCAGCCGTTTGAGCGTGAAGAAGTAACAAACATATAAACACACACACACACACACAAACTTTCGCCTTTATAATATCTATTAGTGTGATTGACGCGCACTGTATTGCAAAATAAAAAAAACTCTAGTAACTTAATGTTTTCTGAACGTAAAACGGTTCAGAATATGAAATGGTAACTTTACCTAAGGACCAATGTTATATTTACCTACAATACTTTTGGATACCCTCCTAAGTGAACAATAAACAATAACGTAATAGGTTCATGACGAGTTAATTACTAAAATAAGGCAATGCAAATGAGTTTGACATAGGAAACCGCTCTCTCTCTCTCAATTTATTAAAATAATTGAATCAAGAATGAGTTATTCAACCAAAATAACTAAACCACTTCGCAAATATTTGTTCCAATTTACAATGTGACTCAAAACAATTTAGCTAATCGTTTCAAAATAAAAACTTTCTCCTGCACCTGATCAGATTAAACATTTAACAGTCATTCGTGGAAACGCAGTTTTTTTTTAACAGATTATATCAAACGTGTTGTACCTAGCTACACATTAAGATTTAGAGATATATAGTTGTTGAGTAGGAAACTGGAAGACTTGTATCTACAAGTTGTGATAAAACTGCAAGTGACATGAACTCGCACGGCACTTCTAGTTTTAGGATAAATAAACTTTGTCGGGTGTCGTTTATACTCTACACGATGCACTTTTAGATACGGCTGCAATGAAATGCAGTTTTTCTTGTTTTTAACCTAGCTATTATACTATATTGGTATAGCAAAGGCCTTTTCTGTTACTTTTCACTGCTTAATTTGTCATCTCAGCCCCAGTTGAGCCAGTTCGTTTTAAAGAAACCTTAAGTGCTTGGCCAGACTGGCAGCGCGGGCGCGGGGCGGGCGCGGCGCGGCTTACTCAATCATAAGAACTTCATTTAAGGTAAATGTACCAATACTCGTCGGGTTTTGAAATTCACTGACTTTGAAGAACTGCTGCGTGAAAAGTATTGAATTTAGAACGAAACTTTTTACATGACAAAATAGAAAAATTATCCGTTATTCTAATTAAGTTTTAATGTTTATAATTTTTCGTGATAATAAATACATATTGAAGCAAATATGAAAAAAGGGCGATTTGTACCAGTACTCGCCAGATTTGTACTATTAATCATCAAAAGGACCCAGTAGTCGTCAATTTTTGATGCTAATATGAACTCTCAGGCCTTTAACATAGAGTTCAATATGATTACACATTAAAACAAATTGTGTTTGTCCTTCATAATTATGAGTGGCAAGTCTAAGAAACAAAAGGTAGGTAGAAGACCAAATTGCAAGAAATTACTAAAGGTTGTGAAGTGTTAGCAGAGTACTTATGTAGGTAAATTGTAATATTTTTGCTTAAAAAATTAAGATATCAGAATCACAGAATCGGTTTTTATCAGAATAAATTTTGTCGTGATAATGTTGTTTCAGTCTGGAAAATTCAAAATTTTTGACAGACAAATGTACATTATAACATTTCAACCGTTAATAACTAAGATAATTTGAATGATAGGGTAATAATTATTACCCTATCATTCAAATTATCTTCTTAATTATGACCAATCTTTTGAATGCTCAATCAAGCATTCAAAAGATTGGTCATAATTGTACTAATTTTGAAGCAAAATATAATTTGCGTTTGACGTCACATCGCAAGTGCAAGCGCATACTCCCGACCCTCCTTTTTCACTATGCGTCGAATTTTCAATTAGTGTCATAGTATAATTTTGAAATAATCGAGTTTGTTTATAGTGTACTCCGACGACGCTTTAATTTCACTACATATATTTTAATCATTACTATTAAGTGTTTGATATTTCCAACTTCGGAATGCCCACAAATCTTCACAAAAGGGTCAGCTTCAAATGTAAATAGCAATGAAATCTACTTGGTTCGTTAATTTAAAAATAAATGCAAAATTACTACCACTTTTGGGTGCTTTTGTAAATCAATCAACTCAGCCAATCGCAGTCCACTGCTGGACATAGGACTCTACCAGACTGCGCCACAACACCTTGTCCTCCGCCTTGCGCATCCAGTCTACCCCAGACACCTTCTTTAGGTCGTCCGTCCATCTAGCTTGGGAGCACTACGCTTGTCTCCACTCCAAGACTCGTCTGCTCCACTGGCCATTGGTCCTTTGACAGACATAGCCAGCCCACTGCCACTTCAGTTTGCTTACTCTGCAAGCTATGTCGGTAACTCCGGTTCTTTTTCGGATAATTTCATTTCTGATTTTATCCCTCAAAGAGACTCCTAGCATAGCTCGCTCCATAGCGCGCTGAGCTACCTTGAATTTGTAGAGCAGCCAGACCGTCAGTGTCCACGTCTCAGCACCGTAGGTCATGATGGGCAGGGTGCACTAGTTAGTCTTTAAACACTGCGGGGTAGCTGACGACAAGACTTGACGAAGTTTTCCAAATGCTGCCCAACCCAACTGGATCCTTCTGTCGGCCTCTTTCTCAAAGTTGTGTCTACCGAGCTGGATGTCTTACCCTGAATTTCTTGAATCAATGAAATTTCGTGTTATTTGCCAAGAGGCTCCATCCATCCGTCAGATATTTATATATTCAGTATCAGGACATGTAACACTATTGCACAGAATAACTTCTTTTAAAAATTGTCCAAATCTGAGTTTTCAAAGTGAGATTTAAGGAAAGCCCATAATTTATTCATCAGATTTGCTTATTTAAGTCGTTATGGGTTAGGCCGCACATGATCATACGAAAATCAACGGCACTGAAGATCACTTTATTTTGGCCCTTTTTTGAAATCTGAAAGTGAACTCTTGACCACGGGGCTCCCATCAGAAACTTTGCCAAAAGCATTTTCGGTGTTCTCTCGTCATACCGCACCTACTCAGTTAACAAACTTTCGCCTTACATATGCTTGCTCAAAAACCCTCTGGGCTCCGGTACCATAGCAAAATAATTTCAAATGTCGTCTCACACCGGCCGTAAATCTGCTCGAAATTACAAAAAAGCCAACCAAAGAAAGTTTTAAATCGTATGTAACACAATAAGCCTAAAAATCTAGTTATAAGCTAATTCTAACGCTAGGCTAGCTAATGGGCTGATTTTTTAAAATATTCAGGTATTAACCTGAAAACTTTAAAAAATCATCGACAATCGTCAAGTTATTAATCGGCGGCACCGTGTCATAGTGCAAGTGCGTGCATGAGTCAAGATTACGAGAACATTAGGAAGTTTCAACGGCAGAAGACTTAGTAAGAAGACACCTCTATATAGGTGAGGATTTGATTGAAACTGTACCAACCGCGCTCAATCTGAGTGAGTTACTGTTGGAAAACTAGCATCAATTAGCCAGAGTTTAATTACAACTTATTATTATACCTTTCTTAATAAGGTAGTTTAGGTTAGAACTGAGAATACTTTTTACGGGCCGAGTGAGTGGAGCGTGCTTACGATACGTACAGCAAGTGAAGCGAGCCCTTTCTATACACGAATAAGCAGAGCGCGCTTACTCAAGCAAAGAGTGAGAGAAGCGAAAACAGTTTAAGAGAAACCTAGTTTTGTCAAATGTAGCCCAAACCTTATAATGTTTGTACAGACGCCAAGCATATCAAGCTATTACAATCTGTCAAATTAATTTAATGGATTTTAAACTTTATCGCTAAAGCATAAGGTTCAAATGACGAGTTTAAAGACAACTATTGAGCGGGTCCCAGTAATCGTCAAAATAGCACTTAATATGACGAGTTTTGGGTCAAGTAGGACTTTTTAGGTACCAATAGATGTCACGTTCGAAAAAAAATACTTTTATGATAAAACTGTTCCAAACTTCAAGTTACATCATTAGCAAATTAACTTAACTAATTCATCAAACCATCAGACTTACTGTAGACCCCACTGAAGATTCGTAAATCAAAAAACAAAACTGCGCGCCGAGTTTGACATTTAGCAGGTAAACTTGCAAAAAAATGAAAAAATTGTGGGACACACTTTTCAAGTAAGATATCTCAGCCACCATTACAGTTAAAACTCAGTGTTGTTATTTTAATTGTGCGATACGTTACCAAAAATATGTTGCCATAAAAATCGGCCAATTAAATATTTAGTAGACAAAGATATTGAAGTTTTTAGACAATTTGACGACTTCTGGGTCCCTGTCGACTACACCCGCGTTTACCTTACGAGTCCATGCACGCGGGCAAACTAGTTGGAGCTTTGTTTTAGTAAAAATAAGTCTTCTTCATCCATATTATATTTTGACAAACACTAGACACGACAAAACGCAGAACGCAACCGCGACAGGCAGATCGCGCGCGTTCCTGCACCCGCGCCGCTGTCCGCCCCGCGCTGCCAGTCTGACCAAGCACTTAGTCATCACGACTCTCTAAAGCTCCAAGCTATTTTAAATTCGAAAGTAACTCTATCTGTATGTTATCTTTTCACGCCTAAACAATAGAACGGATTTCGATAAAATTTGGCAAGGAGATAGATGGCACTGGAGAAGGATACAGGTTATACATCGACGCGGGCAGAAACTAGTCTAAATTAAAGCTCCATTATCAAAGTACATATTGCAGGTAATATGTTAAAGTCCAACTAGTTTCAAGCAAGTGAGAGCTATTAAAGTAATAATAATAAATAATAATAATAATAATATTCCACAACTATCACACAACGCCGTCTAGTCTCAAGCTAAGCAGAGCTTGTGTTATGAGTATGTGCGACTTAACAGAATCTTATAGCTTACAGGGATAAATAAAGTTAGCGAAGTTGCGACACAAAAACGGCTCATAATGAAATATGCTTTGTAGGTGAGTGAGGCAATTTTCGTCGCAGCCAGCTACACCTTCTAGGAATATTATGTGTCACTTATTAAAGCTTCTTCAAAATTTTACTTACTTTTCCGAGTCTGTTAATGATTTTCATAGCACAACTGAATGAGAGAGGAAACTTAAAATGGCATTTTATTTTGTTGAGTCCATTTCATGTTCCCAGTTCATCATGTGATGATGAAAACTGCATCAAAAGCTCTATTAAGTTTAGTCAAAGTCAAATCATTTATATCAAGTTGGTCGTTAAAAGGCATTTTTGAAGGTAGGTACTGGGAGTATTTACAAGAAAATAGTCGATTGTAATTGCGCCTTCCAACTTACACTTGATTCAACTTCCCTTTTAGAATAACTGCGCGGTCATACAGACAGGACTTCAATCGTAACTTCCTAACTAATATTATAAATGAGGAAGTCTTTGTTACGCTTTCACGCTAAAACTATTGAACGGATTTGGATGAATTTTGGCACATAACGTGAGTTAGGACATAGGACACTTTCAGTCCCGGTAGTACTTTCCCGTGGGATATTTTTCGACATCCTCGCGGGTGAAACCGCGGGCAAAAGTAATTTATCCGCTTTTTTTTTGGTTGGGTAATTATCATCATTATAACTTCTCCCGCTCTTGGCGGAGCGGGAGGGCGTGTTAGAATTTTACTGACTAAACCCCACCCGTGTTCCTTCAGTTGCCTGTGCCAGGGGCTACGGTATCTCTTTCGAACAACCCGTGACCCTGGCAGGCGTCGGCCCTAGCGGACCCCGTCAGCTAGTGCTGACATCTCTATGAGGCCCGCGTGGAACATAACGCGCCGTCGACCCGGGCCTCGTCCTTACCGGAAGGCAAGCTGCCCATTGCTCGCCGTCCGCAAGCCCGCACCTACGGTAGCCGGGAATCGGCTGTCGACTATAAATCACAGAGAGAGTCTCCTTAAAAAAAGTAACAAACAAGTTTTGTTGAAAAAATTTTTTTTTCAGTTATTATTGAATTACTCAGGCAAACAAAATGTGTTTGGAAACTTTTTGATGACATGCTGGTATTTTTCTGTCGCAAATCGGCTGCGATGAAAACATTTGCACTTATTAAAGTTACAAGTTATTTGAAAATGCTTCTCATGCTATGCTCCAATTGTAGTCCGAGGTCAATGTAGTATTATTTGTAGAGCTTGACGATAGAAGTGAAGTAACCAGTCCTTGAAGTTATTACAATTGATACATTTTCGATTGTTTGTATGTAAGTACCTTCAAGTGCAATCGATTACTTTAATTATATCGCGCCCTTGATACATACATATTTCACTGTTTCCTGGTTTACTTTTTTTTCTTTGCCCATGCGTGGCATTTATTCTAATCACCATAATTGATGGCTAATCTGTAAATGCATGTTTGGTACTCAAACTAGGTGGAACTCACGAAATCATGATCGTCAATTTCAATCATGTTTTTTTGAACAACGGTTAATTTTACGGTACAAAATCTCAAATAATTATGACGTAAATGAGATTTACGTCATCATTATTTGAGGTTTTGTACCGCTGACGTGCTCTGTCTAGTTCCGTAAAATAATTTTATATCTATAAAGTTATTTTTAAGTCTTGAACCCAGGTAATTTTGTTCAAAAGTCAATTAAAGTTGGGAGCTACAGGCTCAACTTAACTGACTTCCTAAGTTCTGACTTAGATTGCTATTGTGTACCTAATTGAGTTTTGAAATAACAAGTTTGATCTACCACGGAACCACATCATGAAGATAGATGAGATAACCGCCGGGTAACGTAATTTAATTATGTAGTTTCAAGTTCTGCACTAATTTATTTCTCTTACTTTGAGACTCTTGGTTCTTTCTTACATAGTAATTAAGTAAAGGCGAAGATTTACTTACTCGTATTAGATTGAATAACAATAAGATACTTCTACTTACTTCATTCGTGCGAACACTTAAGTTTCTCACGACATACAAACTTTACGCCTGATGCCTAATTCGGATAACCCTATATATTGGAACAAACGATAAAAACCATTAGGTGCTTGTCTAGTCATATAATGCTTGAATTATTAAACCTATGTACATATAAGTGATTGTAGTCAAGCTATGGGTCCAAGTGACTCAGTCCCAGGCATCGAATTGGAAATACTAGTACAAAATTAGATTTAAATGACGTAATCACCGCACCTTCTCGTGTAATGTAGTGATGATCTCAGGGTCAAACTATACTTAACAAAATAAACATATTTGTAGTCAAACTATATCCTGCTCAGTGTATGCTCATCATCATCTGCCTGGCCTTTTCCCAACTATATTGGGGTCGGCTTCCAGTCTAACCGGATGCAGCTGAATACCAGTATTTTACTTTTTATTTTTTACAGTATTTTTTTTTTAGACTGCCTATCTCAGTGTACGCTCATAAGCGAACAAATTATATGAAAAACATACTTCGTAGATTCGTTTGGACTTCAAATTAACAGCAGCAACGACCGCGCTGTGATTTGCGAAAATAATTGGATAGGACACAGCTGGTGCACACCGGAATTTCCGCGTTCATTGTCAAGCGTTTCCCATTAAGCAGGTGTATCTACCGTCCCCATGACGAATCGAGAAATTCACAAAGAGCGGCGTCCGTGGGCCGAGCGCCCTCAGCCAGCTACAGACACTCTTCAGTTCTGTTAATGACATTGGAAATCGACCGGGTGACTATACGATTTTTCGGTGCCTTTAATTTAGTGGAACGCTCCAAACATTTCCGTTGGTAAATCAATTATTTTTCTGCCCGAAAAATAGAACTGGTCTTTGAGTTCTTGCCAAATCAATGGATCGACATTGATTTTTTGGTGGCTATATTTAGGACGCCGATCCTAGTGCCGTGGGATTGGATGACATTCAAATTCAATTATCGAAATTGAAGGACATTTTTTGCCGGACCGCCATTTCTATTTTTACCGGGAACCATCAAGTCTCGGGAATGAAATTAATGGAGGCGATAGTACGACATATTGACCGTTTGAAAGCCTATTCATGTGATGTATGGCAGTAACGAAACATTTTGTTTTCGTTCTCTACCACGGAGACTTTATTAAAATTATTGTTTATTCTAACCACGCAATGAATAAACAAGGAGCATCTATGCTACATTACACTTTTTTATTTTTTATTATTAAGGAGAGAATAAACACGAAGTTAATAATAATATACATCTTCCATCCACATCCATCCAACATTCCATTAACATCTTCCAGTATCTCTATACTAGACGATGTTTTCAAACGCCTATTTGGGGTTAGTTTTAGAATTTCCAAGATGTAGTTGTCAATGTTCCTAAATTACTAGGCAGGTATGTTACTTTCTTGAGAATTTATATCCCACCCTGTAGGTGTCACCCCTATGTAAAGTCAAGAAAAGAGATGTGTATGCAGGATCGTCGAAAATAGTTGTAGTTTAATAAGAAACCGATGGATGTTGTCGACTGAAATTTTATTTGATAAATCAGCTGTTTGTTTTCTATTAATATAATTATTTTTTATTCGAGAACATTCATCGGTTTCTTACTAAACTTCAACTATATCCGACGATCCTGCATATTTATCTCTTTTGTTGACTGTACGTTTACATGTTTTATTCAGTTCTTCACTTCCAGTTATTTCTATAGTTTATAACTGGCAATTAAGGCTTTGTCGAAATTTCACGTTATTAAATGAAAAGTTTTATAATATTCTGCAGACATCCATTAGAATTCAGCAGGTAATCAAGCCAGTCTCGACAAATTAATATGCAAAATAGGTATATGCCGAAACAAGTCGTACAAGTTTCTAATATTGCCAAAGCATAATCGACGCGAATGCGCAGAGCAGTGTTGATAAACAAGTTTAGATCACGAATCACGCGCAGGTATGGCATGTGAACGGCGACAAGGCGTGGTGGGCCGAGGTCGTCGAGTGCTGGCAACTGAAAGTGCGACCACTCAGTAGCCGCAGGAACTAACTAGCAACTAGGTGGAGACCACAGAATAATGTAGTGGAGAAGGCGAACTGACACGTCCTGTCTTCTTACGACTACATGTGGCAGGGAGATCGACGCATAACCTGCTACCATGAGTCAGTACCTACATGATTCTGGACACCCCTGCGTTGAAATTTTTCGAAAGTTAGTTAAAAAAAACCAGCTGTCTCTTACAAAAGTGCAATACCTACACGGTCAAAATGTATGGAACGGCAATTTTTTTTTACCTGATGCTATGGATCAAAATTCGAACAAATTGGTGTAAAGTTACGAAAATTCGTAGTCTATTTGTGATTAGCTCTTTCAAATATACAACCGTGATTGGGTGTCTCTCCTTAACAAGTTATGTAGTGATGTGGGTGGACGGCTCTATTTAACATTCTCTCGTCCTACACATAAACTTTGGTAACTTATAGACAGGTGTAAAAGTTCTCAACAAACTAATTATGTAAAGTATACACGCGCGGTATAAGAACGGAAATAAACCGAACCACCACTGCATATCAATGTTGCATGTTATTGTTTCAAGGTTCGAGTGCATCAGTTTGTTTTCCATAATGAAACTACTGCATTTAAACATACTGTGGCGCGGCGGACCCAATTAGTTGCTACGGATATACCATAGAACTAATTGTAGTGTCAAGTAATTTTCTAGAAAATATATGTTTATCAGTTTTTGCCATGTTTAAACAGAAAGTGTTTTACTTCAAGGCGTATTGAAGGCGCTGTACCATGTATATTGCTTTAAAGGCATAATAATATTATATTAGTAACTCGTTGAGAAACCTGTTGGTGAAATTTGTAGAAAAGTAGGTTTTAAATCAACACTGTTAAGTTATTTTGCATATCAATTATTTAGAAACCATTAAATTAGCAAGCTGTGCAACTTAAGTGTGATGCAGTGATTGTGTTGAAACACTTACTTAAGGGGCTTACAGGACCTAAACGCAAAGAAAACGCAAGTTTTAGAAACAATAAAAGTATATGATCGACTACAGTAAACAAAATCAGAAAAATATATGATATTCTTCAGGATATATGCTAGGTTGATAGTGTGTTGAAAACATAATACAACCAATTTGTTAGGATAGAAAACAATCACCTCTAAAAACTTCTTTCTTTTTACAATAAAAACCATACATACATACCATTATTATGATTTTTTATCATATTATTCTACAAGCAACATACTAAAGCACTAGTGTTTTAATTTTTTAGTCCAAACAATAGATTTTTTGTAAATAGATAACTGCTTCATATTTTGCAATAAATTACCAGCGTTGTGTCATCGCGTTTCTCTTTCTTTTCAAAGACCGCGCTTTAGGTCATGTAGTCGCCTTAAGTGCAATTTTACCAATGAAACTGTTCGCGATCAGCACATCTAAACTGCGTTTAAGACTGACTGACAGACACTGACTGTTCTTGAACGCGTTTTAGATGTGCTGATCGCATTTAATTTAATTGGTAAAATCCGTCCTAAGAACTATTGTATGGCCCAATTTTAATTAATCACACTAATATTATAAAGGCGAAAGTTTGTGAGTGCGTGTGTGTTTATATGTTCGTTAATTCTTCACGCTCAAACGGCTGGACCAATTGTGATAAAATTTTGTATGGAGGTAGCTGACACCCTGGATTAACATATAGGCTACTTTTTATCCCGATATTCCCACGGGATTGAAACTTATGCGAGTGACACCGCGGGGCGCAGTTAGTTTTATAATAAATGTCTATTAGGGTGGTCCTAATTCCTAAGAAGAAAAAAAAATATTTCAAGGGGCATCACATAATTTGATTATATACCTTAAGAAACTATATCAGTATTTTGTTATTTTATTTTAAATTACATTTTAGGGTTGCTACAAAAAGTTGAATTTTAAATAACCTCCTTTTTTTTTTGAAGTCGGTAATAAATGATTATTTTCAAAATCTCTACATTTGTTGGATTCTTTTATTTATAAGTCAGGACATAACAAATACAAAATTATATATAAATATTATATATAAATATTGGAATCATTTCTTTTTAAGTAACAAGGGTAGATTTATAAGTATTAGGGTATTTTTTTCCTATGACTCTTTCACCAACAAAAGCTTCGTTGGTTGTTTATTAATTTATTATAATATTTCTCCATTTAAGCAACACCACGCTGAGCTATCTCGGTCACTAGATAGGTATCCTACTCGTTAAAATTAACTTATTTTTTTTATTTTTATTATTAAAAAATTTACAGTTTGACAACTGGTCCTCTAAATCGTATACTTACAAAAATTAAAAGAAAAAAAATCTGTTTCATATTTAGATGTATATAATCGAATGACAAAGTGCCGCGATGATAATTCCAAAGTCAAAACATAAGGACCACCCTACTGGGTATGCTCTACTAGAAGAAGTCTGTTTAAGCAAAACACAAATAAAAAAATTCCTTTCACAATTTCTCATAATAACGATAAAATACACAGACCCCATCTTTAGAATAATGTAGGTACAGATTTGCTTTAGTAAAAAGCTAGTGCTATATGCCCGTAGGCGGTTTTCAGGTATATACAGAGTTCGTTCAAATGCCTGCGTTGAATTCTGAATGACTAAAAAGGTTTGAGCCGTCAAAGCCTGGGGGCGAGTCGGCCGCAAAGTGAGTCAAATATTTACAAAATAATCGAAAGTTGTAGACGAAGTTTTGTGGACAGTTCTAGAAGAAAAATACTTTATAAAAACCTTTTTATTAAGTATGTGGGTGGTATTTCAATTAAAACTTAAATTGGAAAAAGTCATTCGAGGAAAATCTTGGCTTTTGCTGGATGATATTTAGATAAAATACAGCAAAAGAAAAGTTTGAAAAAAGGAGGGACTGGGTTTGTCGGACGTCTATTAAAATATTTATGGTTTTCTGAAATATTTTAATAGACATCCAACTTAATTAGGCACACAAAAACTAACATAATTCTCGATTGATCCAAAATCGTCTAAAAAAGTGTATTGCTTTTACATTTTCCCTAACTATACAAATAAATGCGCATAAAGCAGCATTCAGTCGCGTTCGAGATCGATTGCATCCGGGAAGCGAAGGAATGTGAAACACAAGCGAAGTATTTATGTGACGGCTTTTACGAAGCCTCCGCGTATTTGTTTGTTGTTTTGTTTTCGTTGATGGGTTCATGGAGATCAGAAGGGAAGAAGTCAAACCTCCCTCTTAGGCCCTTAGTACACAAGGGACGAAAGTTTGATACTCGACATTTTCAGGGTATTTGCGACTACACTTTATTTCACATATTTTGACGATCAAAATCTATTGTGTATTGTTTGTCGCAGATTTTATGTCAGTATTATTTGCGGGTTCAAACGACATCAAAATACTCCACCGGTCCCTTGTCAGGCAACCGCTCGAGGCATAACGAATATTAGTTCACGTTTATCTCTGCCAAACATGAACCTTAAAGGTAGAAAGAAGCCAAAAAGAACAGAAAATAAACCGGAGCGACTTCATGGCTGCACGATAAACCGTGACGTGATTTCGTCACAGAAATAATTAATTTAGAGATGGCTAGAAAAATATACAGATGAGTGAAAATGTGAAGGAAAATAAGTTTACATAATTTTCTTTGTGTCATACTTCATACGTAGTCTACTAGCTTCGTGTTCAAGACTTGCTTTTCTTCGGTTATGGCGTATCTAGAAAGAGATTATTGTAGTTGATACATATTCTTTGTAGAAGAAATTCCTGCGTAAACAAGCCACGACACCACAAGGCCGAACGGTCTGTGATATGTAGACATGACCTCACCAATTTTTTTTTAAATCATACCTACTCTGATTTTATTGACGTAAAGACATTTGGATCTAATTACTTTAAAGATATAGGAACAAGGAACAGTTTGTTAGATGACAAAGAATTTATGCGACCAATTAATTAATCAAAATATTACATTTCGGTTTCGTACACCTAACAGCTTGTTATTTTTTGACGAATTCTGGAACAGAATGTTTAGCTTTAACGTTTTTCTGCGTAACAAATATGCCGTAACTAAATCTGAACTGTATTTTTAAATGCTCTTATTTGTTTTTCCTTTCTAAATATTTATCAAAGCAAATAACGTAGTGAGCGTAGTATTATATCGGTAGTGAATAGACCCTAAGTAGTGGAACCTGGCTTATTTTATTAGATAGAACAAAACTATTACACAAAGCTATTGAATAACAAGGAAAGGCACGGAAACTTTCAAATTGGAATCAGACACAAATACGCATTACATTTAGATATTAAGTAATAAAATACCTGCAAGATAATTGATTAACAAAGTCGCCGAATTCGTAACAATCTGATAATGTAATTTGGTTGTTTTATTAACCGACGGCGACGGTTACCTATTTTATATGAAAGTTAGCAAGTTAAACGGTTTTCGCACGAGCTACCCAACGAATTTACCCAGAAATATTTTCGACGCTGTTGGAGAAATGGTAAAAGATTTATAACGATTTTCGTCGCCGACAGCAAGTTGCCGAGGCGGATATAAAAGTTTCTTATGCGGTGCTATAACTCTAAAACTTAGCTAATATTCAAGTCGTAATAAATTGCTGAGATAATGTTCTTTACAGATTTCATTAGAGGGATCAGGAAGGCTCTGAAATCGTAATTGATTCAATGAAGACTAATCAAGAATAATACTTAGATGTTACATTTAATGCATCCCCTCGTAATGTTGTAATTCTGTCCTCAATTAATTAAGACTGAGACTTTTATGTACAGGGTTTTTGTTTTTATTACTATTTATATTTGATTAGTAGGTCATTATAGTTTTTGTTTTACCTAATTGATTGGAAGAATCAGTTTTATGTTTAATCATATTTTCATCAAGGCCTATTCATTAATTATCCTATTTATTATTATAATATATATGTTAGTCTATGGGCCAAAGTAGCCTGAAAATAAAGGTCTGATTATTATTATTATTAATTACACAAAGGATTACCTCCTTCAAGCTTGAACCCACGCACAAATGAAAATTATTTCATTCTGTTTAGATCCACTATTGTGAAAATTAATAGGTTAGTTGTTATAAGTTGAATCAAAATCGTTAGGTGAGTTAGCTCAATCAAAAGCCTAGAAGACAGAGCGTGGCAACACTGAATGCGCGCCACCTTTCATATCGGAGTGAATTCAATGAATGGATTCCAGTATTGCAAAGGTTATTCCACTAATTGGAGGAGGAAAACGTTAATTTGCTAACTCTGCGTACATTTACATAATTTGTGGTAATAACAGCTCGATGGTCGATATTCGCTGCCATCGCGACGTGATTTCGTCAAACAAACGAGGTTTGCCGAAATCCCGCACAGCTGCCAACTCTTGTAACGTTATTCCAGTTTCATGTGTTCGCTATTATAGCATTTATTATTTTGATAGTAAGGCTGAAAGTGGCATGTACAGTAGTTTTCGCGATCCCTACTTTGTATTGGATGTTGATAAAATTATTTTGCCTTTTGACTTTATGCACAATTTGCAAATATTAGTCCCTTAGCCGATGGTCGAATAAACTTGGTTAGTTGTGATAATTGAGTAGCTGTCGTTTGCAGGCACAACTACAATTTAGTTTAGTCGGAGCCTTTAAAGTTGGGCTTGTCCGAAATTGATGGGTCGGTTAATCTAAAATTGTTAGTATCAATTCCCTTCCACGAGTTTTAATTAAACATATTAATTGCAAGTCTAAACTTGTTACCATTAGTTTAGGTTGTTACTTACATTTTATTTTCGTGGAAGACAAAGTTCACCCGAATATGCTTCATAGCATAGCAAGCATATAATGCTCCCAGTGCTAGGACACAGGCTCATCTCTGTGAGAGGAAGTTAACAGTAATCTACTACGCAGGCCCAGTGCGGGTTGGTAGAGGTCACATGTCTTCGAATTTTGGGTTCTAGTACAGTCGCCAGCACATCAAACTACCCGAAACTGTCAAATTTTCCCAATCAACTTTGAACCTTATTCTTTAGCAATAAAGTTGAAAATCTATTAAAGAAAATTGACAGATTGTCGTAGCTTGATGTGCTGGCGTCTGTACATGCCGGTTTTCTCACGAGACTGACTTCACCGTTTTGAGAGCAAAACGGTGAAGGAAAACAGAAAAGGAAGGAAAAGCAGCGGTTATGAAATGATTAACACGGCGAGCAGTGGGTGATGAAATGGAACCTATGGAAATACACATAGGAAAGTACCAGGTCGTGTTCGAACCCACGGCCGACACCTCGTTAGTCGGCGCCGTTACCACTGCGCCACCACTGCGCTTACACAAGAAAAATGTTTACATACACCTAATATGTATGTACAAACGCCAGCACATTAAGCTACCCGAAACTGTCAAATTTTCCCAAACAACTTTGAACCTTATACATTAGCAATACAGTTGAAAATCTATTAAAGAAATTTGACAGATTGTAGTAGCTTGATGTGCTGAGCGTCTGTACGTAAAATATGTACAGTCAACAAAAGACAAGGTATGCGAGCAAAGACTGAACATTTTTGTATGCGGTAGGTACGCGGGCAATATTCATCGTCATTGATAAGTTTTATTGAACTTTAAAACACTCTCAGACGAGCCATGTCAAAAGGTTCGGCCTAGTAAAATGCAACATGCGATAGTAAACTCTTAGGTAGAGTCATGAGCAATAAATACCTAGATATCTTATAGAAAATCGCTTTTGAATCTTAAACTTACGCAGGATACAAAAGCGATTTTCTGCTAAGGTATTAATAGATATTATAGGGTCCTATGATCATAGTATTTTCTACACCACGCATACTATTTTGAAATTGATCTTTTCTCAAAGTTACAAATCTTATTTCACTAGAAAAACGCTTTTGAATTTCGCGTAACTGTTAGGTATATAAGCTCGTGACTGTACCCTTCCTTTTTCGTAGTCGTGCCCATTTTGTCGACTGTACGTAGGTATTGGTTTTGCGAGGGTCCGCTTTACAAGGACGTTGCAGAACCGGTCGCCACCTGGCGTGACGTCATCCCCGAATTCCTATTTTATAGCCGGTATTAAAAAGTTTGGTTTAGCATAGACGCCAGCACATAAAGCTACCCGAAACTGTCAAATTTTCCCAATCAACCTTGAACCTTATGTTGTAGCGATAAAGTTCAAAATCGATTAAAGAAATTTAACAGATTGTAGTAGCTTGATGTGCTGGCGTCTGTACAGACGGCAGCACATGCGACTGTACAAAGCTCTTTAGCCTTAAAATATATTTTTTAATGTTATCGTTTTAAGTTCTCGATTCCCACACCATGATTTACGATCCGAGCCAGCATAATAGGTATACGTTCTAAATTGGTGTAGAGATGATTCAAGGTCTTGAATTGATTATATAGAATTAAAATACCTTTGGGATTGATTCATGATCCTGTTTCCTAGCAGAGAGAGTCTACCGTTCACTGAATTACTTTCTGATCTTCTTCTCTTCGTCCAGCACAGATCTTTGGGATAAACTAAACATAATCATCTATATAAATAAAAGTGAAGTGCTGTTCCTTGGTAAGGGCATCACTTGAGAACGGTTGGACCGATTTGACTAATTTTTATTTTAAAATGTTCGTAATAGTCCAAATTAGGTTTTTATGTAAAGAAAATGTTTAAAAGTTTCCGGGAAAATGTTCAAATTCGGGAAAAGGACAACGTCCGCCGGGTTAGCTAGTTATTAATAATAATGCCCATTTTTACCGCTATCCTTACCCTAAGGTCAGACTGCGGTTGATTCAAAATTATAAAATTCATAGAACAAGGTCTTTAGTCTACATTTTGCATGTCTAATATACTTAGGTACGACAAAAACTTCGTAGAATCAAAAATCAATAACGTACATATCTATATTCGTACGTGAGTCGGACCTAATAATAATAACCATGAGCAGTATGTGACGATGTCCTATCTGGTCGGTTTGGTCCAGAAGGTGATCAAGTGACATTCAGTTGGTCTTCCGCACCTCGGACAGTCGTAATTTTGTACGCATCATGTGATATTTGCATAAACCGGTCCTTGCAGCCATCTTGGTTTTTTGTTACACATTCATTACACAGGTTAACATTCTTTTGATATCCGCACACGAAATTATAATTGGTGTGCGATAGAATAGGATCAACAGCAATTGCTAGCCAAATAAAATATTATTTAGCTTGTAAACGGTCATGTGCAATAACGTAAAAGGTTAATATAAAAATAAGTTTGTAATTGGTCTTGTTTGCGGATTCATTAATATTAAAAAAAAACTACGCAAACAAAGTGACACCAATTTATGAAAATACGCAATATTTATTATAAGCAATGAATGGTTGACAGGTAGAAAATGCCTATGGCATTAAGTTCGCTTCTGTAAATTTATGTGTTTGAAGTATTAAATAAATTGTACTTGGTGAAAAAAATATTCACATGTTGTATGTACAAATGTCGTAACATCAAATCATTCAAAAGACATCAACGCGTTAGTCATCAGAGACTTTTAATAAAAACAGTTGTACTATTACTACGCTTACAAACAATTGTTTGGTTTGCGTATTACCAGTTATTTTTAGAGTCAACTTTAGGCTATAGTTAGATTTTTTATTTTATCAAGTACCTGATACTTGTTGACAGGCCTACGCTATCCTCCCATACGTACTGTAATTTGAAAATATTGTAAAAGCCAATTATTTTTAAAAAGAGTAACGGTGGAGTTTCTTGCCGGTTCTTCTCCATAGGAAACGACCAATTGGAACCGTGCACCTAGCTTCTGACGTTTCATAAGTGCCCATGTAGGCTTATGTAAAATAAAATATTTTGATTTTGATTTTTGAATTAACCTTTAGGCAGCCTTGAAGCCGTTTTGTTATTTAACATCAGATGAAATGATTAAATTATTTAAATTATTCCATAAAATTTAATACGATCCATTGATATATATCATTTAATTGAATGTGATGAGAAGGCCGAAACATTTAGCTGATTGGATCAACGATGCATTACCTACTAGTTCGTTAATTAAAATTGTCAAAGGAAGTAAAGAAACTTTGTTCATTAATATTTTTTATTTGTTTGTAATATGTAGCGTAGTCTTGTCTCGGAATCAATTATGAGATATTTGACCTTCTACGAATATATTTCGTCACTACAATTAAAACAGCTATTAATTTATAAATTAATAACAATTTGATAATTATCAAATTTTGTGCAAGAATGCTTTGTTTATACTTCACATAGTTTCTTTTGGAAACAGTTTGAATACAATAGTATCTCTCTACCTCTAGCGAAACTTTTCTAAAACATATCCGTTTTGGAAGCAACCTCACCACAAAAGAGTTCGCATTTCGTTTCATTGAAAACGCGGATCCATACAAACAAATTCTTGCGAAACCACCAAGCTGCCACAAGGAAACATTTTTGTTATTCAAATTCTTCGTATACAGAAATACCGAAGACGGCCGAGGAAGGCCGAGGGAGGCCGAAGCATTGGCCCGAGTAGCCGAGCTAGTGAAAGTGAATCGAGGGCGGTGGAGGGAGGAGGGGGAGCGGGGGCTGGCATAGAGAGGGGGAGGGGGGCACAAGGTTGCGAACCGGCTGCACCGGCTCTAGACATGCCAAACAACGCATTGAGTAATAAGTAATAAGCGTTGCGTTAGCTGCCTTAATGATTCGGTGATGTATGGTGCCATTGTGATGTTGAGACACTCAGGTTTCCTATTCAGATAACGTGGAACAAGGTTAATTGTTTTGCATCCAAATTACATGTTATTTCACCTAGCTGTTCGTATGTAATCAGTAATTATGATTGCGTTAAAGATGTAATTACATTAAACATCTTCAAGCTAGTCTGGTTACGTGAGCACAACTTCAGGGGTCATCATCGCAGTGACTGGCATTCAGTCGATTGTGCACGGATTAGGAGTAGATCCTCAGTCGAACGAAGAGTAAATGCCTTAATGGGTTTTCCTCAGAAAAAATCCGGTCATCATGCCAGTTCCTACTCCTTCGACCAGCATCCGAATTGATTAAAGTTGGCTATATAAACACTTTGCCAGAATCAGTATCCCTGAGTTAAAGAAACCAGTATTGCCGTGACGTGACTCACTCACTCAAATAAAGAAAGAAAAATATCGCATTCACAAGGATCGCTCGATAGTTAGATCAGCTAGACTTATATGGATTGATGACTTATAAATATTCAACTAGCAGTTTTTGCAATGCATTCATGAAGCAGAGCGCGCAGAATTCTGCAAGCAAATACAGTACACGTTAATAAAACTCTGTCAGATACTTGACCACTCCAAACTTGGCAGGCGTTCACGTCAATACTCGAATTTGAAAGCGTGCGCTTGCCAAATGAACTGGCCAATTTTTGTACACTGCCAATTCATTTTGGACTTAATTTTATAAGGGTTAAAGTATAAAATGAGATTGGCTTGTGGTTGAGGTGATCGCGCTCAATCAGTACGATCACACAAAATAATCCCATTGAGTAACAAACATTATCGGCGCGCACCAGTTACTGTACTCGCCTGTGAAATAATATGATTGGCGTTACTTCAAAAGCGAGAATTTATTACGCTCCAGTTATGTGTCCGTGTGCATTGAAACGTTGCACGTTGCGTTATTTTTCCCGCAG
Source organism: Oligia fasciuncula (assembly GCA_963082905.1). Lineage (NCBI taxonomy): Eukaryota > Metazoa > Arthropoda > Insecta > Lepidoptera > Noctuidae > Oligia > Oligia fasciuncula. Next base: position 13,896,587 of record OY720388.1, on the reverse strand, counting down.
TTGTGAAATATTATAATTTAATATTGAGAAAAATAACAAAAATTTATCCAAGATTTCATTATCCGCGGCGTTAGAAAGAAGCCAGTCAAGTATAAAATATTCCGCGGAGCTGAGTCTGAGATACCGAGATCACTGAAATGTTATTTTATAAAGAAACAAACGCAGTCAAATGGAAAGATGATGGACGATAAGCAACAAATAAAGATGGTCTGAGAGAAAAAAATAACTCAGACAGCCAGACATCTCGGCAGGCTGCTGAAATTCCAAGAAAGGTGATAATTACATAAACAGAAAAACCAGATAAATCCAGGCTATCAACGTCAGTTTATCTTAAATCAACGTAGTCCCGAGCTTCGGCCTGACGTCCAGAGATAAGTGTATTTTTTCAAGCCATTAATCACATTTTTCATTACAGCGAGGTTGCGAGGCAAAGGTTGAATTTGATCCTTTACTTGAAGATTCGAGGCTTGCGTCATGTTATTAACAATAAGCTAGTAAAACTGGACTTAAATAGAAAAAATATTTTTATAAAATTCGTTGGCAGTGTGGATAGGGGATTGCATTAGCGGTCAAAGGTACGTTGTAAGAATACTAATTCATCGGGGGAGCGGTCTGCGATGTAACGAACTCGACGAGGGATTAATCTAATTTATACTTTATTCACATTCATCATAACATCCACGTCTCACCACTACAGCAAATTTCTGTTTTCTGAAATAAACTGTTATGTTATGAGGCTTAAACAGTGTTGTTAGAGTCGAGCAATAAAGTACTCAAATTCCTTTCAGAGAATTTGCCTAATGCACGTAAGCTTTTCGCTCGCTTGACGCTCGAAAACTGTCTTTGTGGCCAGTTTACTTTGGAAACCATTTAAGAGCCTATTTCCTCGAACCAACGCGCACCAATTTACTTGTAATTTGAATGAGAAGACAAACTACTGAAGCGCGACGTTATTCTTTCATTAGCATAGAAATAATTTCACAATATACAATGAGCAGTGGTAGCCAAGTGGTAACGGCCGCCACTTACGAGTTGTAGGTCGTAGGTTCGAACCCAGACAGGCGCTTTACTTTGTGTGAATTATTTCATCACTACTGCTCTCAAAACGGTGAAGGAAAACATCGTGAGGAAACCGGCATGTCCTAGAACCAAAAATTCGAAGACATGTGACATCCACCAAGCCGCACTGGGCCCGCGTGGTGCATTACGGCCCACTCCCTCTCACAGAGAGGAGGCCTGTGTCCCAGCAGTGGGAACATTATAGGCTGATTATGTATGTATGTATATTGTATATACAATGAAGAGCACTTCCTTTTTGTTATATACATAGGTAATATATACTTAATGAATACTCTTTAATAGACTAGGCCATAAAAGTTACAGATATAAATGTAGACTTTTTTTTTCTTCTTGTCTGTTTCCGTCAGTTTAATTACACCGTCCGTATTAAAATTGTTAAAGATAATAGGTAAGTAACAATGCTGCATACGTCTTGACCTTTCTCATATTAAAAAAAAATTGCCAACGCTCTCCATACTTCTCTAATATATATTTACCTAAAGTTAGCTACAGTTATTTCTTACGAAGAAGTTTTATACCCGTCGATGGGCTATAGACGTTTGAAAGTCCAGACAACTCCCGCGAAATGGCCGCTCGATGTAACCCTTGAAAGTGGGGCAAATCCGGGCGAGAACCTCCATAAACCATTTATTATAAAAACTTACTAAGTGCGTAGACGGCCTTTGGTTTTATAGCCTAAGTATTTTATATTACTATCCCCCGAGCAATATAACTGATTGATTATTATTTTATTAGATTGCTCAAAAAATTGAGGTCGGAACACAGGCTAGAACAAATTGAGTTCGCTAATAAATTAAAATTGAACATCCTATTTTTAACGGTATTTTCAACAGATGCTGAATACTATTTTTCTTTCACCATTTCTTAATTGGCAACGCTTTCAGGATTAGCAAAGGATTTGGCGAAACCATTACCATAAGGAAATTGATTTTCAAAAAAGCTCCTTTGCCTAGTTGTGGGGAAGCTTAGGTGAGGTTACCGACGAAGGTAACATCCCAATGATAGCCGAGATGTCTTATTGCTTTAATTTTCCTTTAATTTACCAATATTTATATTTTGTTTGATTTCTTTTTCGGAGTTGTTTAAGTTGTTTTAGTGAATTCAATAAAATTTTTAATAGGTAGGTACTAACAATTTCAATATTGGACAAGTTAAAAAACGCGTACCCTAAAAAATTAACACGAGATCGTTTAAAATGTAAAAATCATTTAAACGTATTCTTTTTATCACCAATAAAGCACAGAGGTCGCTGGCGTTAAATATTTATCACTTTGGGCGTACATTATGTACCGATTTAATAGGAGAATCGTGATTTATTTACGAGTATATGCCGTATTAAGTGTCAAATAGACCTTCATAGAGCTGTTAGCACGATATTGCGCCTTGAAACCGTTGAGGGTTGAACCGAAGTCCGTTGTCCTTTGCGACCGAGTCTTTGGTTTGACATTGTAATGTATTGGTAAAGGTTCGATTGAGAAATATGTGCGGCTTTGGCTGCTTTAGATAGGTGTATTAGTTTTGATGAAGGTGCTGTGACGCTGTGACCTTAAAGTTCACAATGTCGGCTGTCACTTTGTGGTTTATGTGTGTACCTATTGACGGTACACTAGGTATATTCAATGTACGGTATACATTTTATTATGTCGTATTATATATATTATATTATATTATATTATATTATATTATATTATATTATATTATATTATATTATATTATATTATATTATATTATATTATATTATATTATATTATATTATATTATATTATATTATATTATATTATATTATATTATATTATTATAGACTTTTGATAATGTCTGACTTTACGCAAGTTTTCTTCAATCGTTATTGTATCGACACATATTTGTTAATATATTAACACCGATATCTCTTAAGTAATCAGTCGCTGAACTCGTTACTTATTTAACGATTAAAGTTACTGCTAACGTCAATCAATGACGGGTATCATAACAAAGCTCTACATTTTTCAATAATATTGTTAACACATAGTTATTGTTGCCAGTGACATCCAAGTAAATTTAGCTTTTTATATAAATCGTTAGTTAATGAGGTTAAGCTATGCTTGCCAGGGTTGGTCCGTGGATGGGTGACCATCTTTACATACGAAGACCCTTCCGTGCCTCGCTGGTCCCGGCTGTCATTCATGGATCTTTGATAGTCGTTACGGGTCGTCAGAAGCCCGAAAGTCTGACAACCCGTCTTACCCAGGGGTAGCATATTACCCAATAACTGTGTTGTGGAGGTCAGATAGGCGGTCGCTCCATGTAAAATACCTACTGTTATTCAGCTGCATCCCGTTAGACTGGAAGCTGACCCCAACATTAGGCAGATGATATAAATCGTTAGTAAAATTATGTTTTTAGTTATCCATGAAGGTGTTCGAGTCTAATGTGTCGGGTTAAACACACTCGTATGCGTCGGCAATGCGTCGCGGGTCGCGTCGGCCGTGAGAATGTGTGGCTAGTGTTGTAACCCACACAATAGCCGACAATAGGGGCAATTTAAGTCCGCCTCAGACACGCTCGGACTCCCCATTTGCATGCGAGAACGCTTTATAACAACGCACAAGCAATAAACTTACGTACTACACGTCCCAATATTTTAGTTAATCGACAATTAACTAAAGTGCGAATGAAAATTTCTTTTCCCACGTCCGAAATTGTGAAATTTGTTCCAGCGAAATTTGTTGTAACAGCGTTTAATACCGTTCATTAAAAGGACGCGGTGCAATTTAAAATTTTCTTTTACTTTGTGAGGTAGGCAATTACATTGGTTAAATTGCTATAACGAGCGAGTTTCAACAACTTCTTGAATAAGTACTTTTCATTTTAAATAATTAAGTGCAAGCAAGTAAATGTTAAAAGTTTATATTTAAGAATTTTATTGGACGAAATAAGATCTTGTGGTAATAAAGCACACCTCAAGCGGAAGATAAAAAGCTTAAAAAGGTATTATGCGCAAATGCAAATTTGAGCGACCAAACAAAGAATTCCTTTGCGACCTTGACGTAGAACTGATCGAAGTGTTCTTGATCGAAGTGTTCCGTGGAAGCATACAGATCCGGTTTATTAATTGCAAATTGCTGAACAAAGCGCCCACGGAATTTGGAGATGATGTCAAACAATATAATGGGCATAGTGACGTCAGATGAGAATTCTGACAGCACCAATTCTCTGGCTGTCACATTCTAGCGTGAAATGGTCCCTGATTGAAATTATAATAGCATGACAATATAGCAATAACAATAATGGCAATATAATATGTATGGCGGTTGTTTTGGGCCTTTTCATCTAGCGGTTTAACTGATCAAGTTTCTTTTTGATACTTAAAAAAACTAAGTTTGTTTAGTTTTTTTTTTTATTTAGTCTACGCTGTTCCACTGCTGAGCAAAGGCCTCCCCCAAATCCTTCCAGGCACCCCTTTCTAGAGCCACCTTGATCCATCCCTGGCGGTACGCGTCTAGGTCGTCTCGCTACCTCTTTCAGCACGCGTAGCATGATGACGTTTTGTCGATGGAAGAATAGACAAAATTACACATTGCCATGCTTAGACGGTGCTTAGACGCGTAGAATGCGTACAAATATTTCTACAATCTGTCATTTTGTCTATTCTTCCACTGACAAAACCCGTTTCTACGGCGGTCATGCTACGCGTGCTGGGCCGGCCTAGGCGGCGCTGACCATCCTCGAGCACTTTCACTCCACTTAAATTCAAGAATCAAAAATTATTATTTATTTCAATTAGAAATAGCCGTTTTTTCTTCGACAAATATTGGTGTATGTTGTTTGTTTTTATTGTCCATATGTAGGTATGTAATTAACTAAATAAAAAAAATATATAATCCTAATACATTCACAGAATTTTTCTACTTTGTCTAAAATATTGTTTATTTATTAAGTCAGTTATACTGATTGTGGGAGAAAATTGTGGTCAAATTACAAATCTACGCACGCACACAGTCGCACACGGTTCAGGGTCTAGCCACAGATTACTAAATAGTTACTTGGTCTAGCGTAGTAGGTACTTCATCCATTTCGGTTTATTAGGACTATACAGCGGAAGTGTGATTGTAATTTACGTAGTTTTAGTTATTCTTTGAATAAAATATTACCTTTATTAAAAATTACAGAAATCGATTCAGTAAACGATTCTGAACAAACTACTTCCATAGTTTCCGTTAATTCAGTTACACATTGCATCATCATCATCATCTGCCTAGCCTTTTCCCAACTATGTGGGGGTCGGCTTCCAGTCCAACCGGATTTAGCTGAATACCAGTATTTTACATGGAGCGACTGCCATCTTACCTCCACAACCCAGTTACTGGGTAATACGATACCCCTTGGTAAGACTGGTTGTCAGAATTTCGGACTTCTGACTACCCGTAACGACTGTCAAAGATCTACGAATGACAGCCGGGACCAACGGCTTTTAACGTGCTTTCCGAGGCATATTTCATCAACCGAGTGAAGTGAGTGGAACAACTGGTGAACAACTTTTACTACGGGACCAAACATGAAATCGCGAAAAAAATCAGCTGTTCTCTACATTTATGTTTGCATAACTCGTCAAAATGTAGGAAACAGCAGATTCTTTTTTGCGATTTCAGGTTTGGTTGTTCCCATAGTAGTTAATAGTTGTTCTTAGTGATATTATGTACAATGATCCCTTAAGATATTATCCATTAATTACGGGACACCCTGTAAAATTAGCCAGTTAGACATAAATGCGAATACATCTATGCTAAAATATTGTTAAATCAAGCTACAAAATAACAAATGGCGTCATCCCTACATATGGTTCTCGTGACATTAAAAACTTCACCTGTGCGGATTGTGTCTGCGATATAATTGACCTTATCGCAGACACAATAATTTGCATATTCTTCAATGTGACTTTGAATGTGTTTTAGTTATTTTGTAATAAAACATTTAATTTAATCTTTCGACTGTATACAAGAAGAAGATTGATTTAACTGCAACTACATTACTTTTTACCCGACTGCGGCGAAGCCAAAAGGAAGGGTTATATTTTATATAAAATATAAAAGTTCCTCTGGCAGATGTTTTTTTCTGAACAAATTACCAATTAGTATTTACACTTACCTATTGTTTATTTATTGAAAGAATGACTATAGGTATTGTAAAGGTTATCTGCAAAAGTCGACCTTATGTACTTGGAGGCTGGCTTTTGTGGGAACAACGAGTGATAATATAACCGAGGTGATGCAAAGACCGTTCGTTGTTTCGAAAACATAACGTTGTATGATTTTAACACAATATAACCTACAGAACCTACAGTACTGTTATATTTAAATATCTGCAATTTATATGGTGTAAAGAGAGGCTTGTGGCTAAATTATACCAGCCGCACGGGTCAATTGCGGTTGGTCCGTGAATAGGTGACCATCTTTACTTAACAAGACCACTCCGTGCCTCGGAAAGCACGTTAAGCCGTTGGTCCCGGCTGTCAATCGTGGATCTTTGACAGTCGTTACGGGTTGTCAGAAGCCCGAAAGTCTGACAACCACTCTTACCAAGGGGTATCGTATTACCTAGTAATTGGATTGTGGAGGTCGGATAGGCAGTCGCTCCATGTAAAATACTGGTATTCAGCTGCATCCAGTTAACACTGGAAGCCGAGAGTATTCTATTCTATAACACGAAGCACATACACATACTACAGTTATACTACTTAAGCTCAAAAAAATGAAGAACATGATAAAACAAAACACAAACAGAATTATAAAGTTCTCAATTTAAATAATCTGATAGGCATCCGGTCGGTTTGTAATACGATAGGTACCGCATCAAATTCGTAGCCCGCAGCCTCACAAGTAATTTTTCCTATTATAGGTATTACCATAACAGATCGGTATTAAATAATTCGCAATTCATGAAACACAAAGCATTATTCATGAATATTGAATATCTAAGTAACAAAATATGAATTCGTTATTCGTATAATTTATTCGGAAAACAAATTATCCAGAGAATTTAAGTTACTTGCTTTTGAAGCGACTTTGCCCGCGTGCAGGTCGTAAATTATGCCATGGGATAATTTACGATCACCATGGCATAAGGTACGATATTTTTTTTTATCCCGTTAGTACCTTGATAAAAAAAATATCGTACCTATTTCCTAACCCAGATGTAGAGTATTATATTATCCGTGCCCAGATCATGGTCTATCCGTGTACTGTACCCCAAATCCGTTCAGCCGTTTAGGCTTGAAAAGGGTACCAGACACATAGACAGAGTTATTTTTGCCTTTATAATATTACTAGCTGCGCTCCGCAGTTTCACCCGCACAAGTTTCGATCCCGTGGTAATATCGGGATAAAAACTATCTGTCGTTTCCCGGGACTCAAACTATCTCTATACCAAATTTCATCTAAATCGTTTCAGCGGTTTAAGCGTGAAGAGGTAACAGACCGACAGATAGACAGACACACTTTCGCATTTATAATATTAGTATGGATATAAGTACCTCCTATACTGATGGATGAATTACCCAACTATGATAGGGTCCGCTTCCAGTCTAACCAGATGCAGCTGAGTATCAGTATTTTACACGGAGCGACTGCCTATCTGACCTCCACAACCTAGTTACTGGGTAATAAGAATTCCCTTGGTAAGATTGGTTGGCGGACTTTCGTGGTTCTGACGACTCGGACTGTCAAACATCGACGAATGACAGCCGGGACCAACGGCGTATCGTGCTTTCCGAGACCAGAGGTTCATAATTGATCACCCATCCATGAACCAACATCTACAAGCGCAGCTTAACCTGATCGATCGAACCTTGCGGCTGTTATTGCTTAGCCACAATCCATGGATGAATTAGTATGGATAATAAAGCAATAAGAAGGTAGGCAATACTTAATTATTTTAACCCTGACATAGATTCGAGTTAGCATTGGGCAATGAGTTCACGATCTATGTCGCTCATAGAATTTCCATTCTTGAATGGAAATTCTTAAATTGGCACAAAACTGACCTTCGGAAAACTATAAAATTTATGACAGATGCGTAATAGAAATCTCATTCAGACTTTATAATTCATTCGTAATCCAAATCAAGTAGAACAAGCCAAATTCTAATGTCTATCAATTTTATGATTCGAAAACTAATCTTAACTTTTCCATTGTAGCTTAAAACAAAGACAATATTGAAATGGCGTATAACAAGTCTCCCAAAACGCAATTAGAACTTCATTGTATCCGAGTCGCCTCTTCAAGTTAGCCACCTATAATTTGCAAATCCATTAGCTCTGGAGCATTTAAACTTCACCTTGACAGTTGTAACTTGTCAAAATTTCAAAGAGATTAAAGTTTTTGACATTGAGACATTCAAAAGTGATGAACAGATGACCTATGACGAATTCTTATTAGTATTAATATAACCACAATTATCAGTATCATATACTAAATCTAAAGTCAATTTCATGCAGCATCCTTGTCGTTGGAACCATAAACTAACGAGTATCTACTTGTTTTCTTTCAACGTTACTCATTTACTTCTTAGATTAGTTTTCTTCATAAAAATAAAAAGACTTTATAACTCTTCAGGAGTAAACAAACCCTTCAGGTGGAATTTCATTATATGAATTCATTCAATATAGAATAAAGTAGTAGGTATCAGACTTAATTCAACAATTTTCTTCAGAACAAAGTTTTCTATTAATTTTAATTACATGCTTTGACACGAATTCCCGAATTTCGTCGTCAAACGACTTTCTATTGTTATTTCTCAAGGTATTTTTTGATTACGTGAATTATTAGAGAGACATTAACGCATCACCGTGTATCGGCGCGGCTATGTGTTCGCGAGAAACTGTCCGTCGAGCCGGAACGCGCCGCTTTCACGACTCACCCGTACGCCGCACGGCGTCTAAGTATACTCTATACGTGACGCCCGATGACGTCACTACACGTTTCACTACCTCCGATAATAGGGACCTAGATGTTGAACCACCAGAAGTGACACTAATCACTTTAATCATCTACTGATTACACATCCAGCAAGTGTTCGACGATAAGTCTTGAGCCTTCATGGAATTCACTACACGGATTTCAAAGAGATTAAAGTTTTTGACATTGAGACATTCAAAAGTGATGAACAGATGATCTATGACGAATTCAACACGGATTTCGTTGTACAACGAATCTATACCTAAGCGTGATGGCGTGCTCCATTAATTTGCATTACAGTGAAACTTATCTCGCAAATTTATTCGCAAAAAACTAAGCTAAAACTATATCATCATCATCTGCCTAGCCTTTTCCCAACTATGTTGGGGTCGGCTTCCAGTATAACCGGATGCAGCAGTATAATATGTTAACAAATAAATCTGTCATAAGCAAATATTTATATAAATTACCAAAGGTTTTACTGTATGTAACATGATTCAATGTAAATACAGGATTACGCAAATCCATCAAGATTTGAGCGACATCCAATTGATTGTCAAATGCAGATAGTGGTTATCTGTAGCCGGATTAGGTTTGACATTTAGGAACTTATGACTTATTTAGGTATTTTCAATGTGCCTAACACTAACTGGCATTCGAAACGACACAATGCGTAGACCGAGTAATCTATAGACTCATGGTATCCGTGTCACCGAAAGGGACAAAAAATTCCGGCAATCTTCATCATACTATCATTTTTACAGCTTATTACACTGCACCTTACCATTTTCACAGTTGTGCAAATGTACTATTATTGAATTATGCACGAAAAAGATCTTATTTTCCGTTTAATCGCGGTGTAGTTTTTATTATTTCATTCATAAACGTCAAACTTGTTGTGTACATTGATGTGCTTAGCCGACACGCAGTAAGGGACGGAAATATTCTTACTCTGTCTCTTTTCTTTGCTAATGACGTTAATATATTTCTCTTTTTCTTGTGCGAATGAAAAAGAAGATATGCAGTAGTCTATAGTTTACTCTGTCTACGACACAATGTTTAATTTCCTTGGATCCTGTCATCCAATAATCCGTCTTTAAGCATTTACCTTTTAGAGCGTTTGTTTAATATCGTAAGAAATACTTAAGTGTCCTATGTTTATGAAACTGTGATGGAAATATAATATATCATAGTAGGTACAAGAGTAGGTATTCGAAGTCCACGTTTTTCCTTCGGGATGTAGAAACATGCGCAAATAACAAGAGATAATATTCCTCTCGAGAACAATTGAACGAAGACGCCATGAATACAGCAAGAAGATAAATACAATTTATTAAATACAATGTCACTTGTAACTCTCCTGAGAGACGGAAATAGATATTTTCCGGTTCTTAATGCTGGTATCAGGTCGTTAAGGCGAGTGCTTCACTGGAATGTTTTCCGTCCTGTCGCTCCTTATTCGTTCCATCACCTCTACACTTACATTTAACCAGTTTCCTTGAAAGTAAGAGGAGCTCAAATAACAACTTATTAATGAGCTGACTCAGAACCACTTGTTTATTTTAATCCAAATTTATGGCTCCAGTAGGTAATTGGCAATTCTCAATTGACTTGGCTGACTACTCACTTTTAACCTATTGATTATCACAAACTGAAAGGCTACTTAGTAGCAAAGGACTTTCGAAGCAATCTCAAACAAGACCCCTTAAAGCGACGGACTAATGAATCAACGTGCCAAAGTCAAGCGAATCAAAACATCAAAGGCGGCGCAATGACAGCTGATATCGGCCATCTTTGTGGTCACGTCCGGTCCCGTTCAAGTTTCGAAGGCTGTCACGTAAACTTTGTAGTAGCGTGACAGTGCCCGCTGTCAGACAATGTTCTAATAATCTCTAACAGTATCGCTGTTGGCGCTCAGCGAACCTATCTTAAAGTTTGCTCGATACCTGACACCTCGTCTCGGGATTGCTGATTGGATACCACTCAATTTTGGGGTTTATAAATTGCGAGAGAGCGTAGGGTTGGGTAGTAGTTAGCTTATCATAATTATTTAGTACTAAATATTGAGGTTAAATAGCTCGACTCCGGAGTCCTCGAATAATATCAGACTCGAAAATAAGCTTTTATTAAATTATAATTTATGTAAATATAAATGAGGATATCATATGACACATCTAGCAACTCTATTGAATTTAAAATACAAGTACGTGCGATTACAATCTTTTTTATAAAACTGTTAACCCACTTGCTGTGCCGTGCTATGACTGATAAAGAAAGATAGTTTCTTTAATGTTCGCCAAGATCGCAGTTCCATAATGGGATGTTCGGGATTAGAAAAGTTCATCAAACGAACAATATGAAGTAAGTTTTAGTAAGAACAATGAAGTCACACTTGATTTGTTTGTTTCAGATGTGACAGAGCTACCGGCATGGCGTAGCGAAGACTTCCAATTTCTCCATTGCCAAACATGGCTTTCTCCAAACCTCGGGACACTTCCGATGAACTCTAAAGTGGACATTCTAGTGGTGTGTGTGACAGTATCAATGACTCGGTGAAAATTAATCACAACAATGGGGAGGCGACGTTGGAGATTTGTTACGATCACGGCATTCTTGCTGTTCGTTACAAAAGACACGCAGTGTCAAGGTAAGAGCTAATCGCTTCGGCGCAAACAACTTGCTCTCATGTTCGAGATTGTGTAACAGTGCACGGTAGACGTGTAGGCAGTGTGTACACCACGTAGTATGATTAAAGTTGGCTCATTCTCTATTCATCGTTAATAATGTTCCATGTAAGGTATATGTAATCCCTCAACGAAGTTTGTATTACATATTCTCCCTGGGGTGTTCTTCTCAGAAAGACTTTCCTGTTCTAATTTATTAATGAAAGAGATTGACTACTAAATCTAGTGTAATCGATGTATTTATAGCATCATGAATTAATAACGTATCCTTTGAATTTCCGAGTGAAGTAATTTGCTTAGGTAAACAAAGACCAAAGCTCCGTATAGGTGGGGAAGAAAATGTTATGTATGTAGATAACACTGTGTCGCTCGAGAGAAATAAGGTCATTTGAAAAACAGGATACAAAGAATAGCGAGTCAATACTGGCTTTATAACCTAGATAAACAAGGAGACAATAAAGCCAGAACTGGCGTAAAATGACATAAAAATGGCGTGCAAGCTGTGCAGTGTCGCGTGGGTGGACAATGCAAGTGACTGCGCCCACGTGCGCCCAGTCACGGCTGCTCTATTTATTTATTATTCAAGAGCCGAGGCGCGAATAGCAACCGCCTGTGATCGACTTCAAGTTTTAGTGCTTTCAAATAGAATTCTAGCCATTTACAGCCTTATAAAATTAGAACTACTTCTTGGTTTATCCATAACTAGCTCCTGCCCACGGCATAGCCAGCGTGGATGTCGGAAATTGTTCCACGGAAGCATGCTACCAAGACAAAAACTACCCTTTATCCTTCCTCAGAATGCTTTCTATTTCCTTGATTAGGCGTGAAAAGGTAACATACAGACAGAGTTACTTTCGAAATTATAATATTAGTATGGATGTAGATATAGGTAATACTTAAATCACTAAATTAAATTTTAATAAAACTTTATTTCAGACTTAGTTCATAATTTTGTTAGTATTTTAGTGTTAGTAACAATAATGCTTATGTAAATAGGTAAATAATATAAGTTTTCAAAACAAAATAAAGTCCAAAATAAAGTATACATGGCACGGACATGGACATGCAACCTGTTACCATAGATTCAGTACAGACGGCCGTACATCAAGCTACTATAATCTGTCAAATTTCTTTAATAGATTTTCACCTTTATTGCTAAATAATAAGGTTCAAAGTTGATTGGGAAAATTTGATAGTTTCGAGTAGCTTGATGTGCTGGCGGTACATGATTCTGAACCCCTTGTGTTGAATTTTACATCAATTGCTGTTCCATGCATTTTGACAGCGTCGATATTGCACTTTTCTATGAAACAGCTGAATTTATGGTTTCACTTTGCGCGTAGATGTCCTTGCCGCCCTGTACATGGCCTGAAAGAAATGTTTCCGCAGAGAAAGAAGAATATTATAAGTAAAAACTTCACTGACAAAGAAAATGCTGAGGTAAAGCTAAATTTATTTCTCGTTACTTCAACAATTTTCTTCCTACACATTTCCATTTCTTGTCGCAAATAATTTATTACTATTTACTATTGCCGCGTTGTGAAGGCCGCAGGAGCCCGTTGGATGCGAGAAGCACAGAACCGGTCGAAGTGGAAGTGCTTGGCCTATGTCCAGCAGTGGCTCTTTCGGCTGAAATGATGATGATGATGATGATTGCCGCGTTTGATGCTGCGGTGAGCGCACGGGAAATATTGAAATCAATTATTGTGAATCTAGGAATATCTGTAAATTCTATTGTTAGGTAAATACAACAACTATTAATTGCAATTACCACAATTCAGAACTCTGAAATTTAGGATATTTTGATTAACAATAGGGAATTTATGATATTATGTAGCCATGTTAAATTAATTAAACGAAATGCATGTCCACAAAATCATGTTCATATTGTCATGTTTTTGCATGAAATTAACACATTTGTTAGCAAATTTAATCGGAACTCGCTCAATGTTAAAATGTAGGTCAATTATTGAAGAGTTTCCGGTAAATTGAAACATAAGGTCTGTGGAACCTTGGTACGAATTGTTCGAGGATATTGCGTCGGATCTCAAGTTTACCAAATGCACTTAAGAACAGAATTGGTAAGCTAAAGGACGAATATCAGGCTAGGAATGGCACTCGAGTTTTGTTTTAAACCTCTCAAAATTGCTGTTAAAGCTTGAGATTTGGAGATAAGTCGCTCTCCGGGCAGGCGCTGGCCAAAGTTGGACACTTCTGACATAACCAGAACCTGACTTATGATTTACGTTTGATTGAATATTAATTAGTTTGTGGTCTTAGCGTTAATTTTCCTTTAATAAAGGATATAATGGTTTAATGAAGCACATAATTATGTCATATACTTTTAAAACATATTTAGGTAATTACTCGAAATTATATAAAAACATAGTCCTGTCTTACCTATCGAAAATCGGGTAAAAATAGCGTCAATTTTACCAAGGAAGTATCATAATAAAATCTATATATAAAAGTGTGGGTGGCCTCATTGCCCTAGTTCAGCAGGTAGATAGGTATAGGTAGGTAGGGAGGTAGGTTCTAGGTTCGATTTCCCAGTAATAGGATTTTTCTACTAAACAATTCCGAGTTATTGCCGGGTATCGGAATAGTTTCCGATAAAATGCGAGCGGCTCTATCATATGAGACCTAATCACAGATATAAATAGATAACGCAAGTATCACGATCTATATGAAAACCGAGCGTGCCATTTTTTTTACATTTTTTTTTTATGACGCCACAAGCATTTTTTAGTGATGGGGTAATCAAATCGATTCAAAGACGCCGCCGCGTGCGGCACCCGTCTCGCTCCACCCCCGCTAGCGCCAGCGCTCACGCTCACCCAGCCAGCAGTACACAAGACTGAGCGCGAAAGTGGCGACAAACAGGCGCGACACACGATATAATTGCGCGCGACACAAAGGCACCGCTCGTTCCGCGACTTGCGCTGCCTTTGTGTCGCGCGCGATTTAATCGCGTGTCGCGCCTGTTTGAAGGAATCTTTACGATTTTTGTACACAAGCTGGTGCGATTTTTGGCACGCGAAGTAGTTGCTCTTGCGTTATCTAGGTGTATCTATATCTGTGTACCTAATACTATCATCGACTTACTACGAGAGTACGACACAAATACCGGAATAACCATGTCCGTTTAAAATCTAGAAATTCTGCGGTAGTTTTGCCTAATATTATAGGTGACCACGTAAGCCAGGGATATTATTTGTTGAAAAAATCGACACCCTACGTAATTTTTTCCATGTTATAGCCATTTTATACAACTGTCAAAGAATGACAGTTGTCATTTGAATATACCTAAGGACAATTTTATTTGGTAGTCATTTTGCTCATCAATTAATTTCCTCGACTTTATGAAACTAAGAATATTAATCAAATTGAAAAGGAAGTTGCGGTAGGTGCCTGGCACATTTACTTTTAAAACTTTCATCTACGAGTTTTTCTAATTTTGCTTCAATTTTCGATATTGACGAAAATATTAAAATGTAGGTATTAAAAAAGAAACATCATTCCAGATCATTAATTTATCAAATTACACATTACACAATTGATCATCAATTAGACGAAACCATCAAATCAAATTAACGATGTAAGTTGCGTCTGAAATGATTAGACCCTGCTTTGTCACCTCAAAGGCTTTGAAATTTCTCTTTGTGTAGAACAGGAAGAATAAAAACCAACTGAAATAAACAAAGAGCGCTGTAACATACCTCTTGTTACTGCTAATAACAATTTACAATAAAACGTGATGAACTCGACAGTACAAAAAATGCGAAAGAGACAATGAAATAAATTTCCTAGTTCATTTGAAGTTACTGCTATAACGTAAATTAACTACCTTGAGAGAAAAACGTACCTTTGTTAAATCTACCATAAAACATGAACGAACCTTTTATAACTACCTACTTTGTTGTAGAACATTCAAATGTTATATATAACACTATGTTACGAAAATCAGACCCTGTGGAGACTTTGATACATAAAACGTGGGATCATGTATCTACGTTCTAAAGAACAAGTCATTTTATTTTATCGACTTAATAGTATTTTCACTACATACTATCACAACACGACGACAACGTCGCCCCGCCGCGTCTGTCTGTCTGAATGCGATAAACTCAAAAACTGCAGAACGGATTTTTAAACGGGTTTTACCAATGGGCGGAGTCATTCTAAGGAAGGTTTATGTTTGTAATTCATTAGGTTTTGTGTAAATTGGCGATATACAATTATATGACGATGATTGCTGGAGGTGTCGGAAAAATTCGTGGCGACTGCGAACTTTACTGGCGTGTGGTTATATAAAAACAATGTATTACGGAATTATTCCTCTAGGGTAGGTACTTTTAATCCCGGTAGTACGTTCCCGTGGAATATTTTCCGACATCCAAACCGCAGGCAAAACTAGCAAATTATAAATTGGTGAATCTCTTTTGAAGCTAAGATGTTGCATGTACAGTCAACAAAAGAGATAAGTATATCCTGCATACTTATCTCTTTTGTTGACTGTACGTCGGATATAGTGCTCATTTATAAAATAAATTTCAGTCGACAACATCCATCGGTTTCTTACTAAACTATATCCGACAATCCTGCATACTTATCTCTTTTGTTGACTGTACCTACAATCTGCAATGTTCAGCATGTTCTTACCTTTTTTCGCAACGTCCTCTGAAATCTAAACATAAAACGCATACTTACCTATCTAAAACAATTCCAACCCTCAGCGTGCGTAGGATGGTCCCCAATTAAATTCTACATTTCGGTTCCACTTTTTAATTCCCTAATGAGAAAGTTACTTCGTCTTGTCTGTGTTATATACTTTAACTAGCTTCTGCCAGCGACTTCATCCGCGTGAAATTTCACCCCCCCCCATTCACCCTCTTAGCGGTGAAATTTCGAAAAACCCTTTCTTATTGGATACCTACTCTTCACAAAGAACGTTGCTAAACGTTGAAAAGAACGTACGTTGATATAACAGTCAATAAGTACTAAATCCTCTCGTCAAGTAAATGTGGGGCTGTGACACAAACTATGCTCCACCTCTTATCCTGCCCTTTGTGCCCAAGAGCATGCAGCCAAAGTGACCTTTGCGCTGCCACTGATAATGCAGTGGAACTGGCGAAGTAAGCCAGCAAAATTTTAATAACTGACGTACCAGCGACACGAAGAAGAAACAAAAGATCATAAGTAATTGGTATTTCGAAAGGCAATTTATTTGACACCGATGTATAAAACTATGATTGTGTAGGCTTCAAGCATTCTCTTATTCAAAGGTTTGCAGAGGTGCGTACGTGAGGGCCTTACTTAATTAGGGATCAAGTGGCTCAATGTGGAGCTCCCTCTACAACACGGAGTATGTGGATCAAAATATTTTGCGTACATATGTTGCTCATATATCTAAAATTCCCACGCGTACGGAATATTAATTTTACGCTATTTACATTTTCATGATACGTCTTCTTTATACGTCTAGGTCTGTCTGTCTGTCTATATAACTTAAGTGTACAAGTGGCAGAGAGATCAACGTGCACACTGTAACCATGAATTCAGCTCATGATTCTAAAACCCCATAACGTAGAAATTTTTCGTCATTAAAAAAAAAATCTGCTGTGACAGTGGTGTGAAAGTGACAGTGGTATGGAACAACAATTATTTTTTTTATAACCCATGAAAATTTTTTGTTTCGTTCCATTTGGGTTCGAATCATACACTAAAACCAATTTAACAAATTGCGTTTTAATGTCCGTGCCACCCTGTATATTTTAAAATAGTTTAAGTTACTACATAAGAAAACCTACCTACTTAGCGCAGATCAGACGCGATCAGAAGAAAAACCGGAAAATCTTCGCTACTCAATCATATTTAACGTCAAAAGGCAATATTAACTACAGAGCAGGCGTCAAATGTCAGGGAAAATACACGTTCAGCTAATACCTAGTTTTATTTATTTTGCTTTTTTTTTAATAACCCACGAAATGTTTTTGTTCCGTTCCATTTGGTTTCGAATCATGCACTAATCGTGTACTACTTACTATACATGTTCGAATCATGTACTACTTACTATAATCTATGGTAACAGGTTGGGTCGATGATGTCGGGATGTCACCCTCAGGTATAATATCAAAGCTTGTGTAAATATCATCTTATTTACAAAGATCGATAGAGTCGCGTAAAGCATTTTGATTTATATTTTACCTGTTCTGTGTACCTGCCCAAGCTAATTTCACTCGATTGAACCTACATCAAATTTTTGACAAGCTTATTACTTGTGCTTTGCACTCTGTTACCTGTCATATTCTAAATGGGGTCGGAATATATCAAGCGAAAATATTTGTGCGGGCAAAGTCAGTGTCGACCGCTAGTGTGAATATAATGAAACAGTAATTTAGGGTAACTTTGCCAAAGTTTGTTTCTTCTCGCATTAATTCTAAATTGTGTTTTGATTTATTCTTTGTTACCGACGTTCTTAATAATTTTATGTTGCGTTATAGAAACATAGAAAATGGAGTTTTCAGTTTCTTTTCACGTACCTACTTAATGAAGAAATTAAACAAAAACTTACCTTCAATATTCTTCGGCGCGTGATGTTTTTCTCATTTTATTGCAATTCACGAAGTTTGTTTATAGCGGTAAAGTTTGCCTTGTTGAAAGAAATTCAAATCAGTATAATATTTACCTACATTCGAACGAACAAAATATGCTTTCGTTGGTTATGTATACTTTCCTTTAGTGAGTAGTTGAAATTGAAGTTTATTGAGTAGACTTCTAGGTTTCGTCTTCTCTAGACTTACAATAATACCTTTTTGATCAATACTTTTCGAAGTTACTTGCAATATCTTAAATTGCTACAATATGTATATCGTGCAGAATTATTCGGTTCCCTCTATCTGGCAGAACTTTTTTGGCTGAAATTTATTTGGCATAACCCACTTGGCATAATCTTCTTTAAACGAATATTTTAAGACATAAAAATTATTTAACATAATTATTGTTTGGCCGAATGCTTATAATTATGTCCGAATTTACATTGACTTACTTTTAAGATGGCAGAATTTTATTTGGCAAAATTTCACTTGGCATATTCTGAAGATGTCAGAATTTTATTTGGCATAATTTCACGTGGCATACTATGAAGATAACAGTTGAATTATTTTTTAACGAATATTGTTTATTTTTTTTTTTTTTCCATGGTATTTGAATGAACTATAAAATAATGGTCGCTATAAGCGATCTCGAGACTTGGGGCACCCCGACTTGGGTTAGGTTAGGTTCGACATTGGGGGGGTTCCCCCACAGAGCTTACTTCCACGCAGTAACCCCCGGGCAACGCCGTGTCTGACCACCGTAACGGAGTGGCAGACCGGCGGCTAAAGAGCTCTGTGACTTGCAGCAACAACAAGCGGACGGCTGCAAGTATGCCGAAAAGCAAACCCATGCGCGACGCCTCCGGGCGATTTTTAACCTCGGCTCGTCCCTCCCAGGACGAGGATGCAAATGGCCCTTCTCAGGGCCAACTCAGTGGCCCTTCTCAGGGCCAATCCACCGGCCCTTCTAAGGGCCTCGCCGAAGCTGGCCGCACACCATCCGTGGCCAGCTTATCCAGTCAGCGGGCGGAGTTTTCGGACTCCGACGAGTCCGTCATGGACACGTCGGCGGCCGAAAACGATCGCCTTCAGCGGAAGCGGGCCTACCTGAGGCTCGGGTCCGAGGGCTCCTCGGAGTCAGTGGGCAAGTCGAGGAAGAAGCCGAAGACAAAAAAGGCTTCGACTTCTGCATCGACCCCCACCCACGATGTGGGCCTGGTGGACGCCGAGCGTCAGTTAGGCCTAGCAAGGAGGCAGCAGCTGCAGCAGGACCTCGAGGAGAAGGTCGCTGCCAGGGAGCAGCAGGCGCGGGCCGCCAGGTCGAGGGCTGGATATGGCACATCCACAGTGCTGTACGCCGACCACTCCCTGGCGGAGCTGGAGCGCATGGCGCTCCAGGACAAGGAGGAGGTGCTGGAGGTCGCCTCCAAGTCCTCGAACCTAAAGGGGACCTTCCAGAAGGCCCTCAAATGCCGGGCCGTGAGCATGCACGGCATCGTCACCGAGCTGGTGCAGCGCACGGCCACAGACGAGACGCGGCAGCTGCAGGCGAGGGTGGATCGCCTGCAGCTGGAGGTCAGCCAGCTGCACCAGAAGCTGGCTGAGGCCACGGCCCGGCAAGCCCTACCTGCGCCTGCCCCTGCATCTGGTCCGGTAGACGGAGGCTCCTCCCCCCCTGGCAACCTTGTGGAAATAATCCGCAGGGTTGTCATGGAGGAGAGGGCCTTTATCAGGGGCTGCTTCGCGGGCATTGAGGACCGGCTCTTGCCGGAAAAGCGGCTCCGCCCGCCGTTAGCGGCGGATAAGAGTCCGCCACCGACGGAGCCGGTGCCTGTACCTGCGCAGCCTGCGGTGCGATCGGGTGCGCAGATCCAGGCCCCGAAGCCCTCCAAGGGCAAAGGGAAGGGCAAGAGGAGCACTGTGGCCCCTCAAACCCCCACCACAAGCGCGGAGGGAGCGTCTGCCACTCCGGCAGCCCCCCAGAACACGCAGCGGGAGGACGCCATGCTTCCCTCCACCACCCCGTCCAACCAGGCGTGGACGGAAGTGGGCAGGAGGGGAAAGGCCAAAAAGCCCAAGCCCGCTGCGACTGCTTCGGCAGCCCAGAAGGCTCCGGCGGGCGGGAGGAAGTTGGTTCCTCCCAAAACTGCGGCGGTCGTGGTGACCATCACCCCGGAGGCCGCGGAGCGGGGCGAAACGTACGAGTCCGTCCTAAGACGGGCTCGTGATAACGCGGATCCCTCTCGGCTGGGGATCGGCAACATTTCGTGCCGCCGCACCCAGGCCGGAGCCCGAATTTTTGAGTTCGGGGGAGAGCAGCGCGGCGCAAACGCGGACCTCTTTGCAACAAAGTTGAAAGAGGTCATCGCAGATGTGGCGACGGTCGCCAGACCGGTCAAGACCGCATCCTTGGAGGTGATCGATATGGACGACTCGGTCACCAAAGAGGATGTGGTGGCGGCCGTTGCCACTGCGGGAGGCTGCAGCGCTAGCGCGGTGAAGGGGGGAGCCATCAGGCCCGGTCGCCGCGGCATGCGCGTAATCCGCGTCGAGTGCCCAGTCGCCGCGGCGGTGGCCGCCCTTAAAGCGACCAAGGGACGGCTGCTCGTGGGTTTCAGCTCGGCTGTGGTCCGGCCGCTTGAGGACAAGCCTGCGCGGTGCTTCAAGTGCTTCGCGCCGGGTCACACCCGATCTACGTGTCCCTCCAAGTCCGACTGGGGAGAGTCTTGCTTCCGGTGCGGACAGGAGGGACACAGGAGTGCCACTTGCAGCGCCACCACGCCACACTGCCCGGCGTGTGCTGCCAGTAGCCGCCCTGCGGGGCACAGGATGGGGGGCAGGAGTTGCCAGCCGCCCACGAGGAAGGGCATAGTGCCGGCGCAGGTTCGCCCTGTCGCCGCCACCGCCGCTGTCGCCGCCGCTGTAACTCCAGCTCCAGCGGCGGTAACTGAGGAGGGGGGTGCGATGTTGGAATAATGGTTTCCAATCATCGCATCCTCCAGGCGAACACCAACCACTGCAGAGCGGCCCAGGACCTGCTAGTGCAGGCCATGGCTGAGTGGTTGGTGAACGTAGCGGTGGTCGCCGAGCCCTACTCGATCCCCGGCAGTTGGCTGGGTGACGAGGACGGCTTGGTGGCACTAGCGGCGCGGTCCTCCACAGACTCCCCTCCCCTCTCGCTATTAGAGAGGGGGCCGGGATACGTGGCCGCCGCGTGGGGAGAGGTAGCCCTCGTGGGCGTCTATTTCTCCCCAAACCGCCCTCTCCAGGACTTCGAGAACTATCTCGGAGTCCTGGCCGCCGTGGTCGGCAGGGCGGCGCCGCGTCAGGTCTCCGTATTGGGAGACCTGAATGCCAAGTCGGTGACCTGGGGCAACCCGGCCACCGACCCTCGCGGGCGGGCGGTGGAGTTGTGGGCAGCCTTCTCTGGGCTCTCCCTCCTCAACAGAGGGAACGTCCAGACGTGCGTGCGGCGGCAGGGTGGCTCGATAGTGGACGTCACTTTTGCCACCCCTGCGTTGGCCGCGCGCGTGCTGAACTGGCGGGTGGACCTGGTGGAGACCATGTCGGACCACCGTTACGTGCGGTTCGACATCTCCACCGGTGGCCCCGGAGAGACGCGGCCCCCCTCGGGGCGGTCAGCGTTTCCACGGTGGGCTCTCGCCCGCCTGGACAGGGAGGCGGCGGCGGAGGCGGCGTTTATCCAGGACTGGCTTTCGCCGCCCTCCGCTGGCCTGGACGTGGACACCGTGGCGGGACACCTGAGGGAGTCTCTGACCGAGGTGTGCAATTCTAGCATGCCTCGGTCAGGCCGACCGCTGCCCAATCGGGCGGTGTACTGGTGGTCGGTGGAGCTGGAGGGGCTTCGAGCGGCGTGCGTGGGGGCCAGGAGGGCCTACGCGCGGAGCCGGCGGCGGCGTCGACGAGACCACGCCCACGAGGACCACCTCTATGAGGTGTACATAGAGGCAAAACTGGTCCTCGAGCGGGCCATCGCCGACGCCAGGGACTCGGCCAGAGCGGAGATGCTGGAGGGTCTCGACAGGGATCCCTACGGGAGGCCATACAGGGCGGCGCGCAACAAGCTGCGCCCCTTTGGTCCCCCGGTCGCCGAGACCCTGGAGCCCTCATTCCTGGATGGGGTGGTTCAGTCCCTGTTCCCGTGCAGGGACAATTTCACCCCACCAGTGATGGACCCTCCGCGGGGGATGGCTCCGCCAGCTGAGGAGGAAGAGGAGGCCCCTCCTGTCACGGAGTCGGAACTTAGCGCGGCGATTGTGCACATCCGCGCCAAGAAGACGGCTCCGGGCCCCGACGGTGTCCCGGCGAGGGTGGTGGCAATTGCCGCCACCCAAATGGAGGAGCGGTTTCGGGACCTCTTTAACGCATGCCTTGCGTCTGGGAGGTTCCCGAAACCGTGGAAGGAGGGGCAGTTGTGCCTCCTTCGCAAGGAGGGCCGCCCTGCAGACTCGCCCTCGGCATACCGACCCATCGTCCTGCTCGATGAGGTCGGCAAAATGTTCGAGGGGATAATCGCTGCCCGCCTAAAGAGCCACCTGCGGAATGTGGGGCCGGACTTGTCGGACGCTCAGTTCGGTTTTCGGGCTGAGCGTTCCACAGTGGACGCACTGGCCCGCCTTAAGGGCCAGGTGAAGGATGCGATGCAGGCGGGGGACGGATTGTTGGCGGTGTCATTCGACATAGCCAACGCCTTCAACTCTGTTCCCCACAGCACCATCCTAGAGGCGCTCCGATTCCACGGAGTGCCTCTATACATGCGGCGTCTACTGGCCAGCTACCTGGAGGATCGGACGATCGTCCTCGTGAACAGGGCTGGCCAAGTCCGGCGGTACGCAGTCGAGGCCGGCGTTCCACAGGGGTCAGTCGTGGGACCTCACCTCTGGAACGTCGGCTACGACTGGCTCTTGCGGGGAACTCTCCTCCGAGGCACGAGTGTCGTCTGCTACGCGGATGACACTCTCCTCACCGCCCGGGGGGAGAGTTTCAGGGAGGCGGCCAACTTGGCCTCGGCAGGCGGATCCTTGGTCGCAGGGAGGATCCGCCGCCTAGGACTGACGGTGGCGCTGCACAAGACCGAGGCCGTGTTCTTCCACGGGCCTCGGCAGCGCCAACCTCTAGACGCCCACATCTTCGTGGAGGGCGTCCGAATCGAGGTGAAGGCCCAGATGAAATATCTGGGCCTTGTACTCGACAGCAGGTGGCGTTTCGGCCCGCATTTTAGCGGGCTGTCGACGCGCCTGCTGAAGACTGCGGGCGCCCTCTCGTGGCTGCTCCCCAATCTGGGGGGGCCCAGCGCGAGATGCCGGCAACTCTACGCCGGCATCTTGAGGAGTATGGCCCTTTACGGGGCCCCTATTTGGGAGGACTCCCTCCACAGGAGGGAGAACGCCGCCGCATTGCGGGCCCCCCAAAGGGCCATAGCCCAGCGGGCGGCGAGGGCCTACCGCACGGTCGGCTTCTCCGCGGCATGCGCTCTGGCCGGCACCCCGCCTTGGGAGCTCGAGGCGTGGGTGCTCGCCAGAGTGTATGAATGGACGGCGGGGCGGAGGGCGAGAGGAGAACGCCCAGCCCCGCAGGAGCGGGAGGCCGTCCGGCGGGAGGCGAAGGACGCCATCGTCGTCCACTGGACGCGGGACCTCGCTGCCGCAGCCTTCGGCCGCCGAACCCTCGACGCGATTGGGCCGGTCTTGCAAGACTGGCTCGAGCGGTCGCACGGGTTCCTCTCCTTCCGTCTGGTGCAGGTGCTGTCCGGACACGGTTGCTTCGGATCGTACCTGCACCGTATCGGGCGGGAGGAGACGCCGTCGTGTCACGACTGTGGCGCGGCGGAGGACACGGCGCAGCACACTCTCGAGGTGTGCCCGTCGTGGTCCGAGCCGCGCCGCAGTCTCACCGCGGCGATCGGAACGGACCTCTCGCTCCCCGGCTTGGTCAACGCCATGCTAGGGGATGAGGGGTCCTGGGCGGCAGTCGCCTCCTTCTGCGAACACGTCATGTCCCAGAAGGAGGCGGCGGAGCGCGTGCGGGAGGAAGACCCTCTCGCGGCGCCGCTCCGAAGGCGGAGGAGGGGTCGAAGAAGACGTCAGTATGACAGTCATCTCCGACTCCTCCCAGGTGGAAGCCAGCAGGCGACGGGTGCGGGGGCACCCTCGCCTGTATTGCACAGGCTTCCACCAGTGCCGGACGGGAATGGCCAGGTGTTCTCGGCCATTCCCGTAGCCCCCCCTCAGACGGGGGGACATGCGGGGCCCGCCAGCTAGGCGGGCATGCGCCGGGGGGGTTGTGGATGCAAAGGCTGAGCCGGATTCCCATGACCTCCCCATCAAGGCGATGAGGGAACACCGCTGAGTTTTAGTGGGTATACTGCCACATGGCAGGGAGTCCCACATACTCCGTCTCTTCCCCCCACGAGCGGAGATGCGTAACGTCATTTCTCAGCGGAAAAAAAAAAAAAAAAAAAAAAAAAAAAAAAAAAGGTTCGACATTGGCGGGACAGGCTTTCACGCCCTACCGCCGGCCTCGGTACCATCGGGGCGGTCCAGCCAGTGCTCGAGCGCTGGCTCGGGAGGAGGCACGGCTCCCTGTCGTTTCGGGTGACGCAGGTGCTCTCGGGGCATGGTTGCTTCGGGAAGTACCTGTGTCGCATAAACAGGGAGCCGGACGCCCGGTGTCACCACTGCGTCGACTGCCGGGAGGACACGGCGTGGCATACGCTGGCAGAGTGTGCCGCTTGGGAGGAGCCGCGCCGTGCCCTCATCTCAGAAGTAGGCAGTGATCTGTCGCTGCCGGCCGTGGTCGAGTCGATGGTCGGCAGCGAAGAGTCCTGGGACGCGGTGGTTTCCTTCTGCGAAACGGTCATCTCGCAGAAGGAGGCTGCGGAAAGGGAGAGGGAGATCTCGTCCACTCACCCGGCCCGCAGCAGGCGCACCGGGCGTCGGCGGAGGGCGGACAACGCCCTCTTCCAGCCCCCCTAAATGGGTCCAGGGGCGACGGACTCGGGGACGTCCGTCGCCCCCCACACATCAGGACCCGAGGTGGCGGCGCGTAGTGTTCCACGCGCGCCCCTCTTAGACGTCACGGGGGGAGTCAAACACCTCACTCCCCCCCCTGACCCGACGAGGCCCGCAGTGGCGGGCCGGCACCAGTCGGGGGTTGCGGAAGGATCGTACGTTCCCGCGACCCCCGGCGTAGGTGTGGGACGGAACACCGGGGTGGTTTTTAGTCAGTAAGAGTCTGACAGACCCCGCCGCCCACCCCAGGGCGGCGGACATCCATGAGGATTTTCCACCCCGGAACAAAAAAAAAAAAAAAAAAAGGTTAGGTTCGACAGAAATAGAGGCACCGCGTAGCAGGGTTCCATCGACTACGTCTTATTATTATTGCTTGTAAACCAACTTAGACCCTAACTAATTATTTAAAAAAAAATGGTTAGGTTAGGTTAAAACTGTGACCCCTACGCACGAGCTCACGTATGCCAAAAGGCGATTCTGACTGTGAACTTTCTGCGATATGATGGTTCTACTTTTTAATTATTATGTACATGAAATTTATGTCTAAAGATGATTTTGACTTACAAAGTTATGAGTTTTTAATGTATGATAAATGAGTGTATGCCAAACGATTTTCTGCGAAATGAAGTTTATGCTATACACTGTTATGCAAAATAATATTATGACATAAAAAGTTCTGCTATAAAGGGGGGACCCAGAATTATTACCTTCTAAAAGTAAAATTAAAAGGGACACTAAAAAGAGTTTGACATAAATCCCGCAGCGTTCTAAATACTCTTTGAATCCAACCTTTTTGTTCCTCATTCCAAGTAAACGGACCAACTGCACTTAACTTTTCCTCGTTGCTACACCAAAGAATTTCCTCAAGATATTAAAAACATCCTTTCACATAAAATAAAAGAAACGAAACGGAAAATAGAAAAGCGGAGCGTTCGCGTTAAATGTCGCTAATTATAATACTGTACCCTCCCATCAGGAGTTCCTGCTAATGATAGTTACTTTTCCTTTTTGAAGATTCCGCAGATGAACGACCCGGAGCAATTAAACCTTTCCGTATAAGATACTCCTTTCCCCTTCATTAGGGAACCATTAAACCGGCGGTAATTCGAACGGGTAAGTTACATTAATATTACAAAACGGTAAAACTACGCAACGCTAGGCTGCCCGGCTGCAACGCAGGTGTACGTTCTAAATATTCCACTAACTTCTCGCCTTCACCTCGCTTACGGGGAAGTTTTCTATCCTATAAAACTTGATGCGCTTCCTTTTTGTTTGTTACTTACATTATCTTTAATACAATGTGGATAGGCGAGTTTTTAACAAGGTTTCGTCATAAAAAGGTGTTTTTTTAGCAAAATGTTGGGTTGAGAGAGGTTGATCTTAATATCTTTTACAAAAATGGTTTTAGACCGCTTTTGGACAGACGAAAGAGACATGTTAGGAATAATAATTTTTGTATTAGGCACGTACAGAGTATTCACACGGTTCTTATTCATATTCTGTTAGAATGCATTGAAAATTATTACAAGATTTCCATTAAACTTTGCGGTTCAAGGAACTGAAATCTCTTGCAGAATTTTTATGTTATTAAAGTAGGACGATGTACAGTCAACGCTAGGTTTTATATAAAAACGCGAGATGCATACGCTCTATTTGCGAGTACTAATAACGGTTCGCAGTGTTCTGCGCAGATTGCTCAGTTTGCATACTAATAGCCTCGTCTGGACCGCATAGCGAATATCTGTTAGTGTGAAAGATTCATAACTTGATCCAGCCTTGGAAGAATACATGGTAATCTAAATTATTTTCACGACGAGGTCGGCTTCGTTATTAATCTAATACAGCCACAAGCTATTTACAATATGGAATTGTGGAAGCATGCAAAATTAACTCGAATAGGTAATTATTATTATGTAATTACCTTTACATATTATTTGGATAAGATTCACCCCGGATGTTTATTTGAATATTTTGCCTTTCGGTCGAACATAATATATACGAAGCCTTTAATATTATCTATTAAATGGAGTACCTACACTCAATTTAATCTCTTTATTTTTTAGTTTTTTAGTCTAGTCTGGGTCACTTACCTTGATAGAATAAAACTGTCTCACGTGTCTTTAGGGAGAATTTAAACCATAATCTTTATACCCATTTATTTAGATGGATTAACCAGCGTCTTCTAAAGAGTTTTAATAACGAGGAATAAGCTTCAGTGACGTTAGCAAATTGGTTAAATTTCCCCATAATGAAGCTCTAAAAGGGATAAATGGGTTTACAACAAAATTTTACAAATTGCTGGGTGATTTTGTCGGATGACTTCTAATGTTAAATGATATTAGACTATGGTGCTAGTGATAAAGTTGTGCTCGTCTAGCGCATGCAGTGTGCTCCAGGGATTACACTTCGTCAGACTATGATCCAGTTCCTAAGCCCCCGGGCACCCGAGCACGAAGAGAGACTAATCCAGTTTCCACGTTACGACTTCATTGGGAGAGCACTTTTTGAAACTAATGTCAGGGATAATTGTCTACAACTTTGTATTTCAGTTTGTAATCATAATATTAGCTTTGGTATGAATACAAACTGAAAATTCAGTTGGTGTACCTTCAGACTCATTTAAGTAAACACGAACCTATATAAAATTTTAGGGTCATTGCGTGGATTCTCGAGTCCACTAATAGCAACTTATATTCTCATAAAACCTAAAAGATAAGATTGTTTATAGGTAAAATAAAAACAAAACAAAACATATACTACCAGTTTTTATTTGAGCTCATGAAAAAATTCCTTGCAAACAGTTTACGGTGGAAATAAAAAGTGAAATGTTTACCTTTAAGCGAGCTACACATCGGGCCAACGGTTTTACAAAGAGCTTTTAAGCCCTTTCGGCACACGTCACGTGCAGGCCAGGCCTTACCCGACGCGTGGGCCTGCCTAATTACCTGCGATTTACGGAGTGTGCCCCTCCCCTAATATTAATTACAACTTATTGTTCTAATGGATGTTGTTTTTAGGCCCAAGAGACCTTCTAATGAAAGTTCAAAATGTTCGCAAAAAGCCTTGACAAATTTTTTGGTCGCATGTTATTCCATTTAGCGCCATTGTTTTGTCGAGTTTATAGATTTTTCTAGTGCTTTAGGGTTTGTGGATAAAGTGAGTAATATTTCATATCCAGCTACCCATTTCTACACATTCTGGCTCAGTTTTCAGTTACAATGTTTATAACCGAGTTTCAAAGTTTTCAAACATAAAATGATGACCCAATTTTGCGGCACTCACTAGCTAGAAGATCTTCAACAAACATAGAGTTTGAGCTAAGGGATAAGTGAGATTAGTGGTACCATCACATAACACATTCAGTCCCAAAGGCCTCGTAAATCCTGACCGTTTTCATACAGACGAGTTAATTTTTCATGTGTGTCTCTGACAAACATTTTTGCTTTATATAACGTAGGTGTATCTCGGTTAATGAAGAGTTAGATAATACTGTCGACCTATCTAAATATAGAAGTGTTTTGATCCTCATTTTGATCCTAGATACGTTTCTGTAAATAACCTTGTTTTGATACGTTAGCCTCATTAGTTTTCAACAAAATTAGAAACATATTCTATTTTCGTGCTTCGGGTTTTATAAATAAACGCTATACCTATTTTATGCATAATAATGTGGAGGGTAACCTGAAATATAAATTAAATTAATAAATAAATAAAAACTTTATTCAGTTCAGAAAAAACACGATAGAATATAAAAACAAAAACTAGTAGCAGTGTACAAGGAGCCTTAGGTGCTAGGTTTTTACAAATGCCCTGGACCCCAAACTAAGATACCCTGTGTCGTGGGGTCCAGTCTCCTCCCAAGTAAGGCAAACATTTTAATTTATGTATGTACCTAAGTGAAGTAATTAATTCGAAGAAAAAGAAAGATGTAGTAGGCTAATTGTATTTTTCCACTTAGATAAAAGGTAATTTTCCATCTCAGACGCAAATAGGCTATTTAATTTAAAAATGGAGGGTGTACCTACCTATCGTAGGTGTGAGGTTATGTAATTCTAAAATAATAACATTCAGTTCTATTAGAATGTGATTGAAGCGTGGACGAGTCGTCATTTTACTTAAGACCATAATTCTCCTGTATTAATTAAGCCGATACACTCCGTCACGTTCCTTTGTTAGCTAATACACATAGGTATCAATCACTCGATCAAAATTTGAGAGTATCCAGCATGAATAACCGCTGTGAGTGAGACTCGCGGGGGCGAGGTTGCCATGACGACGCGTGTATTTGACATGTGTTTTTGTTTTACAGAAAGCCCTTTCATTCTACCGTGAGTCTGCAAGTTTGAAGCAACGCCAGAGTCGGCAATTAGGATATCTCCCATTTTGAAAACATTTTAAAATGAATGAATTTAAAATAAAAGTTGTGTGTATGTTAAAATGGTGCCCGGAATATTTTTTTTGGAATCTGCTTTGTAGGTATAGGTAGTCACAATAACAGCTTACATTATCCGACCGAGTAACATAATCAGCCTTTATTGGTGGGACACAGGCCTCCTCTCTGTGAGAGGGAGTGGGCCGTAATCCGCCACGCGGGTCCAGGGCAGGTTGATAGATGTCGCATGTCTTCGAATTTTTGGTTCTATGACATGTCGGTTTCGGTGGTGATGAAATAATTTACACAAATTAAACCACGTGTCAGAGTTCGAATCTACGACCTACAACTCGTAAGTCACGACCGTTTCCAGCGGGCCAGCCACTGCTCTTCGAATCCATCGAGTGCGAAACAAAAATTCTATCTAACAATACGTAGGTATCCTAAATAAAGTCGATACCTAAAATAAATCAGAAAATCGTACAGCCATACGCCTGTAAACGATTTTATCTGATCACACTCAGAAAAGACAAAGTAATTTATCTACTTCAACCCCTCACACAGCCCCAATAAGCGATTCGTTTCATTCTGTATTCATAAAGGAAAGTTTTGAAGGGACCCCACACGCCTACCCCTCCGACTTAGGTAGGTATTGCAATTCTGCTCTCATAATCAACCGTGGCGGATAAACATTGACATGAGCGATAAAACCACGAAACTCGGCCAGTCTCAGGGGAAATTCCAGTTTCTTGCGACCTTAAGAGTTAATCAGAAAATATATTGAAGGCACTGTGAATGTTATAGTATTTCTTTCATCAGGTGAACCTTGCCTGTCGATTTTGTGCCTTTTTGAGCGAGGGCTGATGTTTGTAAAGGATGAAATTATGATGAAATTGGCTTAAAGATCGCGCTCCAGATAAGTATAATATGATTTATGTACGCTCTTTTCACTTTGGAGACTTCTTTCTGCCTGTCAACGACAGAGCTTGGCTTTTTTATACTTTGCAGAAGAGTGACTAAGAATATATTAACAATCCAATATTTCTTTAAACTTAAACTAAACTTGTATTACCCTCCGCCTCGCCTCGCCTCTTATAAGAATTTACTTAGAGTTCTGACAGCCATATAAAACAATAACAAGAACACAATACATCAAAATTTATTCTAATCCATCAGTTCGCTGGAGTATATTTAGGGTTGGTAATTTGTTCTGCTAAAAATACGGAAATTTCCCGGGATCCGCGAGGTCAGGCGGCAATCAGTTATTATAATCCGCCCCATTGCCAAATCTTCGTATAAAAGGAATGCAGTAATAACACTCCGTTGACTTCAAAGTATAATACATTTCGTTCCACAATAGGAATTCTTTTTTGTGGAATAATGAATTCGACTATCTTTATAAAGCGACGGTGAAAGAAGGTATGTAGGTTCGTCATAGATTACAAAAACAGTATTATGTTTAAGGTGCTGGCCAAAAGTAAGACACCGTAAAACGCTCAGTTTTTTGTCGCACAGTTAGGCGTATTGGTACTGGTATTGGCCAGAAAAAAACTTAAATGTATTGTCAAATGTTCACCGAAAAGACTTATTCATAAATATTTCATAATTCGGTGGCACTAGTGGGAACAAATGTTGGCAACAAACAGTTTCACTAATTAAATGGTGGTACTATAGAGAACGAAATTTTCCGTGAGTCCGCTACTACCGGTGGTACAGTTCGGTGGTAACTACTAATGGGAACAAAGTATCATGATAAAAAAATCGTAAAACAGAGCACAAAAAATTTTTTTTTGTTGCATAATTCACAAAATCTTGAAAGTATACTATCTTATTTTATGTAATGATGAGAAAAGGAAAACAATCAACCAAAGAAATACCTAAAAACTACTCCACTGAGCCGTGCATTTATTTTTTAAACTTAATTAAAACTACAAAATTACTTTTATCAAACGCATCGCTGTTTTGAACCTTATCTGTTGACGCGATCCGCCTTTGCCGTTTATCTAAAAATTTACTTCTTACCGCGCCTACGATAAATGCTTTTCGTAATTTCGAATGCGAATAAAACCGTTCGCCAATTTACATCGAACATGAAAATGCTCTTTTATCCATATTTACCTTACTTCCAATGGGTTCCTGACTCCCATGATATTAAATCTAAAAACGCTGAGTTTAGAGGCGTACCCTAAAGTGTAATCGAAGCATAAATCTCTTTAATTTGCTTTGAATTTTCCTCCACTTGATATAAACGACGACTTTAAAATGTTCAGACAAATTGCGAGGACATTATGCTGATTTTAGACGGTTCTTAATTTATTTGAGTTATGCATATCACGGTTACGATATAAGCAAGTAGAGCAATTACTTAACATAATAATTTGAAAAAGTTAATTAGCTTAGGTACTTACCTTGAACTTCTCTCGACACAAAATATGCGGACATTAAAATTATAAATACCTAATGTCGATATAATTTTAGGTAAATATCCAAAACAATGTTGGGAGGAAAAACAAGGGACTTTTTCATAAAGGTAAGTAATTGTTGCTAAAGTACCTTTCCCCAAAATTTTACTCTAAGTGGGTAAGAACCATTATGTAAGAGGCCTGAAAGTTTCCACGGCTGAAGAGTCCTCGTAGTTTCTGAGTTATTCGGCTGATCGATTTCCTATTAAGCCCACGATATTCCCACTTGAGACCTGATAAACACAGCCGCCATTCTTAATTAGGGATATGATCCACATGAAAGTAATTTCCTGAAGATTATCTTTCGGAACGATATACAAGCCGAAACCAACCGAACGAGATAAACTAAAAGAGCTATAAAATGTGATTAGACTCCGCGGTCTGCTCGGAAATATGATTCTTTTGTAATGTTGTTTTTCTTGATATTAACCTAATCTTTAGGCAGGTAGGTACCTACTTAGATTATGTTGAAGACGAAAGTTCCAACCCTAGTAGGGCAAAATCCAACAAGATTTTAAAGTAGTGGAATCTGCCCCACTAAATCAAAGTAGTGAGGCAAATTCCACTGCAAAATTTTAGGCATTCTACTTTGCCCCACCAGTGTGGCGGCCGGTGGGGCAAAGTGGAATAATTCGTGTTAATTAGTCATAAACAATTTTAATTAATTATTTCACCTGCTTACCTTTAGCATTGTAGGACACAAAGACCTCCTGTCCGTTCATAAGCTCATCTATACTAATAATATTAATATTAATATTAATATTAATATTAATATTAATATTAATATTAATATTAATATTAATATTAATATTAAATAATATTATATTAATATTAATATTAATATTAATATTAATATTAATATTAATATTAATATTAATAATATTAATATTAATATTAATATTAATATTAATATTAATATTAATATTAATATTAATATTAATATTAATATTAATATTATTAATATTAATATTATAAAGCTGCAGAGTTTGTTTGTTTGTTTGTTTGTTTGAACGCGCTAATCTCTGGAACTACTGGTCCGATTTGAATGATTATTTTAGTGTTGGGTAGTCCATTTATCGAGGAAGGCTATAGGCTATATTTTTTTTCTTCAAAATTAGGGATCCGTAATAAAATTGCTATTTTGTAACACAAGGTGTAAAATCGAAAACCTATTTTTGCGTGCGCTGCAAAAACTATTGACAATAGAACAAAATAATGTACTACGGGTTTGTAGAGCCCATTAAGACCTACAAAAAAGTCCGCGAGAACATATATCTAGCTATCATGGTTTAATCACAATAACCGATTTTGTGTTCAAAATAATTATTAAATCGTCTGAAGAAAAAAAACTACTTTAAATATGTATCGTAATATTAATCTTTATCGAAATTAAGCATTATGTTATCAAGAGTATTTATGAAAAAGTAAAATACTTTTTGTTTCATCTCAATCGGATATTTCGTTTAAAAGTTATCACGTGTGTAAGATGTTAAGAGTTGGTACCTATTAAGGAGTTATGGGCCATAGAGTTTTTTATCTATACCTACTAATAATAAAGCTGAAGAGTTTGTTTGTTTGAACGCGATAATGTCTTTAACTACCGGTCAGATTTGAATTCTTTTTGCATTTGATAGCCCAATTCTTGAGGAAGGCTATAGGCTATTTAACATCACGCTATGACCCATAAGAGCCGAGCAAAAAGAAAAAAACTCAGAGTGAACGGTAAGCGAATACGAAGTGTTGCGACCATTGACATATATACTGCCGTCATAAAGAAAAAGGGCACAACTAACATTTTTTCCAAAATTGAGAAAAAAAAACTGGCATATGCGCTTTTTAATTCTGATTCCAAATATGTATATAACTATTATTATTTTTTTATGTTAGTTGTGCCCTTTTTCTATAAGACGGCAGTATATATTACTAGCGTAAGGACCGGGCTAACGGCGCGACTAAATGGCACCAACGCGCTGGCCCTAAAATGACGGTTTTAGGGCCAACGCGACTCAGTTGACAGTGGTGCGCGCGAACTTCGAATTTCGAACGAAGAACTTCTATGTAAAATGTTCAGACGGGCGTATCCTTACTTTTGAAATCATTGGTTGCGACGCGACGCGACGGGGTGGGGGTACAAGAAATTTCACGCGGACGAAGTCGCGGGCAGAAGCTAGTACTAATAATAAAGCTGAAGGGTTTGTTTGTTTGAACGCGATAATCTCTGGAACTACCGGTCAGATTTGAAAAAATCTTTTTGTATTTGATAGCCCAATTCTTGAGGAAGGCTATAGGCTATTAATATCACGCTATGCCCCTTAGGAGCCGAGCAAAAAGAAAAAAGTCAGAATGAAATTTAAAAAAGAAAAAAAAAAAGAACGCTAAGCGAATACGAATAGTGTTGCAACGGGGTGGGGGTACAAGAAATTTCACGCGGACGAAGTCGCGGGCAGAAGCTAGTATAATCATAATATTATAAAGAGGAAAGATTTGAATAGGCAGGCTCCGAAACTACTGGACTGATTTGAAAAATTTTTCACCATTAGAATCATACATTATCCCTGAAGAACATAGCTAGGCGATAGAATATTTTCAAAAAAGTTAGGAATCCGTATGAAAACTTTTATAATTTAATGTAACCCAAGGTGTGAAAAAAATGCCAAAAAAATCCTTAAATCGCGTACGCTGCGGAAACTATTGACAATAGAGCAAAGTGATCTACTACTGTTTTATGGACGACATCAATATCTACAAAAAAGCCGCCATACCATTTATGTCTAACTATTACAGTTTTATCACAGTAACTACTTTTCCATGTTAAAATATGCAATAGTAACGCCGAAAAATCCTTTATCTTATTTTTGTTAAATACCAATATCTACCCGTGCGAAGCCGGGGCGGGCCGCTAGTGTAGAATAAAAAAAAAACAAAAATAAAACAATAAACTAATTCATTTAACATTGGTTAATTTATCTATTCTATAACAGATTTTCCGAGGTAAATAGCAAGTCTGGACGGCTAATTTTATAATTGCCTTTTTAATAATTCAAGTAGAAAACTGTTAGCCCCAAATACCTACCTAACATTGAAGCATTAGGTAGATACCGAAGCTGTTCACTAAGGTCGGCTAAAACTGCATAACTTATTACAAGGTCAAAGTAAATGGCAGGAAAGTCTTGAAATATGCGCGTCATACATATTCGCGTAACGAAGAGAAGGTAAATTTATTCTACGATAGAGAATGTCCATTTATCACTATATTAATCGTTTCGTAGTCCCGCACGTAGCGGCTATAAATCCCGGTGGTTATTGTAGGTACCTTCGTCCTTATTATGCTTTATTGTAAACTATGTTAACCATCCTATATTGTAATGGTATATTCTGTTGCCAATGTTCACCACATTGGCATCTTATGTACTTTATTTATTTATACTGTACACCGCAAAATGACATAACAAAAAAATACATCAAACACTACAAAATATACAATAGGCGGCCTTATGGCTGTCTGCGATTTCTTCCAGGCAACCTTGGAATGGATATATATATTCTGGTCTGTGTCTATATTCTGTTGCCAATGTTCACTAAGACCGTAAGCACACGGCGTGTTTAAAACGCGCAGACGACGCGCGTTTTAGAAACGCGCGTTTTTGGCGCCGTAGATGCTGATTGTTTTGGGTTCGAATCTCGTTTGAAGCGCGTATACGCGAGTCATCTGCACTTCGTCTAAGCGTTTAAAATACGCCGTGTGCAAAGTAAACATGAAACATGATGTGTCAAACTCGGAAACCACCTCGCTTTGCATTAGCTGATACAAGAATAGGTATCCTTCACTCACAAAATTGTATTAAAGCCGACTCTAACAAAAATTCATACAAAACAAACTCCGGAGCCATTACGATATTGTTTTTCCCAGTTCCCCACAAGTGTGGAGTTGTTTTGTACACTAACTTGGTTTATGGACGAATAATAGGATTACTGTTCACTCACTTTTATTAATCATGTTATTTATCATCCTCCCCTGTGGTTTGTGATGTATCATTCAATAATTTTCTTATGTACTAAGGAACAGTGACTATGTTAAGATGAACTGTTATTATCGTTGAGGGGGCTTAGGGAGTAAACCGATTAGATTGACATGTGTGTGACATGACACGTGAGCTGACAGGACCGGACACTCAATCTATGTGGTTCTTTCCTCAAAAGACCATTTCAGACATCAATCTACATGGTCTTCACATTATCTGACCAAGATTATGTCTGGACTTTAAAAGAGACTGTGAACTCTGAGTTTGTTTCGGCCTTTCTTCTCAGAGTAGTCAGGTAGGAAACGCTGACCTCATCTAGTTTTTAAAATATGATGGACGTGTAAAAGTATTTATACAAACCTACTCACAGAAATAAAATCATTTATCATTTAAAAATCAATAAAGGATAAACACAAAAAAAATCCAAAGAATTAATATATTTATGTATTCTGTAATTGATAAAAAGCTCTATATTCAGCGAACACTTCATAGTGCATACAAACATTACAAACCAGAACGGAGTGAGAGAGGCTTTTATCAAAACGTAGTTAATTTCCATAAAATTGAGCAGTACATCAAAGTCATGTACAGTTGATGCATTACGTACACATGTAACGTTCCCGAATCGCGTAACGTGTGAAATATTCCATTATTACGTCACAACTAACTCGTGGATTTGAATTATTGCACGTGTTTAATGCTTTAGATTTTAGATTCCTTTATATCCTACATATTTGTATTATAGTCTATTGGGATTCTTTAGGGTAATTTGCCAAGTACTTATTACAATAACACCATTTGTCTACCCGCCACCGTCAACGGGACGTCAACAAAAAACGAGATTATTCGAACCGAGCGATGTCCAGTCGGTCGATTCTGTTAGAATCTCGCCGTGAGAAGTTAGGTGAAGTGAGCTGTCATTCCACCTGAAGCTAGGGATTGACACTAATGACAGCTCACTTTAAGTTCACTTCACCCAAGTTACCACGATGAGATTTTTACAGAATAGCACTACAGGTAACTAAGGGGGCAATAAAAGATAGATGTCACCGACACATGGGGTGGATTTTAAAATGCAAACCTGAAAGTCGGTCGGACATCCTAATATACGATATAATACGATACAATATAATATACGATACGATACGATACGGTATAATAGACGCTATTCGCAAATAAAAGTAAACGATCATAAGAACGAGTTTTGCCCAACCGGTGCTAAACTTTAATCATGCCAAAATATTTTACAATTTTATCAGGTAGGCGCTGGTGCTATCTTATTTTATGCTGCATTTAAAATGTCCAACAAAGCAATATAATATATTATTCCAGAGATTTGCATTCTCACCACCACCATTCTTCGTATCTGCATTCTGCGGAAATACCCAATACATTCCTCACATTGTTTACGATTACCTACTCGCAATGCAAAATTTTAAATCGCACTGCATGTGCAAGGCCAACAATTTCATATTCTTTCTACTTTACAAAACATATACTAGTACATAAAAGCAGCAAAGTTTAATCACTGTAACATTGAATAAATGATATATTTGAGAAATATGAATATTAATTTTATTTTGTTTCCTTGTTTCAGATGCTAACTATTACTTAACACCGGTAGAAAAAAGTTTTGCTCAAGTTCAGCCGCCTTTATTTCCGAACACTCGCCCATCTTCTTTTTTCGAACATGGGGACAACTACAGAGTTGCGCCAACTGTACAGCAGCCGCTCTACAACGAGGGTCAAGCCAGATTTCCTAGCCCTAACTACAACCAAAATCCGACACCTTTTCAATTACCGACGGGCAGGAGTCAAGCGGGAACGCAGTATTATGTAAACCAACCCGAATTTACCGCACAACGACCAAGGTTCAGGCCAGCTTTACCGTACAATTTCCAATTCGTACACCCAGCCTCAACTAAAAGACCCGACGTGCCACAAATACATTCTGTAGCGTATCAAAATGATCCGTCAAAACCTGAAACATTTTTAGGTCAAATTACTTTAAATAATCCTGATATTGACTACCTACAAAATAACAGGTTTAAGAACATGCCATTTGACGGTAATAGCTTAAAGAGCAACGGACAAAGCGGTCACATTCCACACGATGAAGATATTGAAAATGATAACCAAGACTTATTTGATCATCACCGGGTGACCACTTACAATCCTCATAAACTTGCAATCAAACAAAGACTGAATGTTAAACCTAATACTCCACAAATCCCTCAATTAGATTCACCTTTAAATGAAAACACTAATTCTCAAAATACACCAATCAACGCATTTAATAAAAACAA
Source organism: Oligia fasciuncula (assembly GCA_963082905.1). NCBI lineage: Eukaryota > Metazoa > Arthropoda > Insecta > Lepidoptera > Noctuidae > Oligia > Oligia fasciuncula. The sequence goes on along the minus strand of OY720388.1, from coordinate 13,858,103 downwards.
CAATTTCAATGCACCCAAAACGAACACTAACTTATATCAAAGTTCTTCCACTGAATATAAAGGACTGCTAGATATAGAACCTTTACTTGAAGATGACATAAGCGATATAAGTTCATTTAGGGAGCTCATGAAGAATACTCAAGGTTCTTTTGATGTCGAGGTTATTAAATCCAATCAAACACAATCTGAATCAACTGATGACAGTAAACCAGACGCGAGTTCTATGAATGCAGACAATTATCCAAGAGAAGGTTCAATCAAATCAACAACCACCACTACTTCAACTTCAACAACAACTACGGAAAGTAGTAACCATTCTGGTGAAGATCATGAAAGCGACAATACAGGAGACGAGGGAGAGTATGTGGAATATTACGATGATGCCGAAAGTACTGAAGAGAAACACACCACTCAAGGACCACAATCAATAGAACATGCTACCGACATTTATGATGAAGAATATGACACAACTGAAGAACCTGAAAAACCTACAGAACTAACCAAAGCAAACAATACGGAATCTTTTGACGTTTTAGTAATGAAGCCTGAAAACACGATGGTTGAAGATGATAATTTCAAACATTTTGTAGATACCACTGTAATAGACCAAACTGAACACAAACGTAATGAAGAAAAAGATACTCCTGTCACTGATTATAGTGCACCTGCTTCTGAAGAAGATGTGACATCGATAGAAACACCGTCCATTCTAGGACAGTTAGAAGTGGTGTCAGTTGTTACCACTAAGAGTGTGGTTAATGGTACTATATCTATTCCAGACGTAACTTTTGCACCAAGTACAACCAAGCTAAGTCCTGCTTCAGAAGGTACTTCGCCTACTAGCAACCAAATGAGTGACGCCTCTGTTCCAGTAACAACTGAGAACTGGATTGTAGTTGCATCAGTTCAGACAAGTAGAAGTGTTTCAGGTGCTCGTTTCTTACCTTTCCCAACCGTGGAGCAAGATGAAAAGAAACAAGTATTAGCGGACGACAATGAAGAAGAAGATGATGATGATGTGGAATCGGTAACAAAAGACCCTGGACTACAAACAAATGGCCTAATGAGTACTCCATCGTCGACCGAAAATATTAACGACAAATTGGATAGTATTCAGTCAGAGCTATCGAGTGCAGTTTTATCTGGATCGTTAGATAATGAAAATAAAAATATTGAGCTAATAACGGAATCAACTACCGAAAGTACGACGACAACAACAACAACTACTACTACTACAACCCCGTCGCCTATAAAAGTATTTACATTAAAGAGCACCTCGTCTCCTTCCGTAACAGAAAGATCATCTCCAGATCCATTACCAGTGCAGATAAAAAAATTCGCACATCGTGTGAGTACGTCTACTACACCAAAGCCGAGGAAGAAACCTTCCTTAGTGACTGTGATGGATGATATAGCCGGACTGTTGCCTGCGGGTTATAAATCAAGGCTCTCGTTTAAAGACAAACGAACCAGCACGACCACTACAACCACTACTACAACTACTAGTGCACCAGAAATATCTAGTGAGGTCATTAATGAAACACAAGGTCGATCATCCGGTATCAGCGCGAAGAACAAAGTTATTGTTTTAGATTATAAATCTTTACTTCCTAAAGAATATAAGCCTAAAGAAAATAAGCCTAATGAAGATCTCGTCAAAAAACTACAAAAGGATGATCTTAGTAAATTATTGCCATCTAATTATAAGCCTCCAAGCTCAGAGAGCCCCGATGTCAAATCAAGTTCAAAATCTGCTATTTTAGACAATGTTCAAGAAATTGATATTTCTGCTCTCTTGCCAAAAGATTTTAAGTTAAATACTACAGTGACAGAAAAACCAAAGGTCGCACTTAAATTACCAGCAAACGCTGTACCAATAGACGTATCAGCTCTATTACCACCAGGATTTAAATTAAACGAGACAGAAAAAGAAACTGCGGAAGGTCCTCTTATCAAGCTCAAAGTCGCTGATATTTCAAGTCTATTGCCACCTGGATTTAAATTAAACGAAACTATTGAAGAAGCGCCCGCGCCACCCAGTAGTACGACCAAAGCTCCTGGAGGCATGATTAAACTGGTATTCCCCTCAAGACCAGGCAGTAAAGCTCAAAGAAAAACGACTACTTCTAAACCACTGGGTCCTGTCCCAGTGACACCTGTAATACAAAAGGGTTGGCCTACAAGGTACTTTTTATTTCTATATAATTTTAAAGTGACTACGTTGTACTATTGCATAATAATGATTGACTTTTAAAACTTTTCAGGGCTTCTACTGAATTCACTGGTTGGCCATCGCCGTCTACAACACCATTTTCTATAGAAAAACTTCTAGAAGCTCAAAGGAATGCCACTGCTACCAGTCCACTGCCAGAATTTAGTACTGAAGCAACGACACGACGTCCGACCACGACAACGACGACACCTGTTCCCCCTCCACCGACCACTCCAGGATTATGCAAAAAAGAGTGTGACATCGCTGCCACTATAAAAATCGTTTCAGGTACCTACCATTATTTTTTTATTATCAGTACCTGTATTGATGTCAAATACAGCTATAACATCGCAAACATAAATGCATGTAAGATTGTCAAGATGAAGCAATTGAAAAAAAAAATGGTATTGTCTGAATTTTTTTAATTAAAAACCATCTTTTATATTTTCAGGAGTTAAATGGATACCCGAATTATTAGATCACAATACTGTAGAATGGAAAAGACTTGCCACAGATGTAAAGGAAGAGGTAAGTTGTATATTAATAATTGGAGAATACCCCACTTGATTAACAATTAAGTGCAAGAAACGCATTAGTTCCTTCGACTTTGGAAAACTATCCTTTAAGAAATCTTTTTTATTTTCCAGTTGAATTCTGTATATTCGAAATCAGACTATCTACGAAAATGGTATAAGGGTATTAGAATTGATGGGTTCAGCGAAGGCTCTGTTCTTGTTGACTACTTCATCGAACTCAAGGAGGTAGAAGAAAGAGTGGACACAATGGACTTAAAGAAAATGTTCCACAAATCTCTTCATGGTGCCAGGCCTGGTTCTGTGATTGAAACAGTCACAGAAGCACCCAACGATGATGATTTTAATCCTGACGTAATGTTAGGTGATCAACCGGATGAAGAAAGGATGAAGAAAAGCAATGAGAAAATGACCAAGACAATTGATAAGTCTGCTGGGAAACTAGAAATCGGAAAGTTTGTTATGGACCCTGCTTACACCGAGTTCATAGGTGGGTAAACTATTCTCACTCAATTATTTTAATACCTTGTATCACTTTTTGAACATGAATTATTTTTTAATTCTTTTGTTTAGTTTTACCTAAGCGTGAAGCGCCAACGCCTGTAACTCCCGAAGAAGAATCGTTCCTGCCTCAGTGGGGGATCGCTGTGATTGTCATTGCTTTGGCTTCTCTTCTGTTCGTCGTTATATTTGGAGTCACAGTAGTAAGTTACCCTGAACCGAAATTAGTTCAAGATACTTCTGCGTTTATGTTATTGGTAATATAACTCTTCTTTTGTTTCTCTCAGTTGGTCAATCGACAGAAGAGTGCGAAAGCGAAACAGCCAATACCTCTCAGTGAGGAAATGCTTCGCGATTTGGATAAGAGTCATATGGGAGGCTTCGATGATGTGCATCCAGTGAAAGAACGTGAATTGCCGTATCTCCCGTCGGGCAAGGTAAATTGAGTCCGAGTCTAATGTTTTAAAGTTAGAATTATTTTATCCTATCTCTTATTTATTTTTCTTCTTTGTCCAGCGTATGTCAACTGCCTTCATCGAGCAATTGGCTTACCCTAACCCGGGTGACTCGTGGCGGTCGGAGTGGACACCGCAGCTCCAGAAGTACATGCAGCATTACACGCCCGACTCAGGACGAGGCTCGCAGATCTACGGGCCCGTTGGAAATGCTTATGGGTACGAATTTGTATTTGCTTTTAAAATGAAAGATACCTACTTCGTTCACAAAAACCTGTCCTTACTTAATTATTTATAAAACTCACATGTAACAGACGGCAGGTGCGGGCCAGCTTACCGGATGAGTATCGCCCGATACTGCAGAATTTTTGTATCGTTTTTCCAACTTTCCATGAAATACGCTAGAGACGACAAAGCTTACTTTTACCACAAACTTTTCCCGCAGAGAAACCCCGCCTTACATGTTTCATGGAAAACCGCTGCTGTGTTTCATGGCAAAACTTTGGCTGCAGGGGCAGGGTCGGCCAAGTTTTAAATGTGGGAACATATTATGTATGTTAATAGATGTGTGTTGTGTCGACAGATATGGCGGAGGATCGCAGCTGTACGGGCAGACGGGCGGCGGATCCCAAGTGTACGGTTACACGGGCGAGTACCCGCGCTCGCACTACTCGCGCCGTCGCTCCGACTACGACAGCAACTTCTAGACCCTTCTAGAAATTTAATCGCCTACTGAGACTTGACACAATCTTGACAATATCTCCTTTTTAATCTCGACCCTAATTTATAATACTCGAATAGAACGTTTCATCCATTCTGTGTAGATTAGTCATTATCTTCTAAACATACTGTAACAGGTTGTGAAATAATTTTATCATTATGAAACCGAACATTATTAGATCGAAATTAGACTCGTATTTCTGAATTTATATTATACGATACGACTTTACATTTTGCATGATATTTTTAGCAGCTTTTAGTCCGGCCTATTTAGGACTTAACAGTGCCAACCCAGATGGTTATGTCGCGTTTGATATTTATTTTGTAAACAACAATATTTCTGTAATTAAAAAATAGTTATTAAATGGAAATTATCTGCCAAAATATTAACTATTTACGACTGATTGTGAGATGTAAATAAGTAGAATAAGAACTCACCAATATTATAAGTGGAGACTAATAGGTGAGGCTACGAAGTACTTGTGTAGATATCTCTCCGCATACCTATATTTGCTCAGAACCTGTAGTGGATCGTGCCGTGGCCCGTGTGTGAGCGTGAAACGCCTCTTTGTGCCAAATGTTCGTGCGTCTGTGTGTGCGTGTAAATATAACATAATATTCCTTTCGTATAGAGACATTAACGTTAGTGGGTATAGATATCGGACCACCACTGCACAGCCTTCCATCCCGCGCCGCGAGTGCTTGGTATAGATATCGGACCACCACTGCACAGCCTTCCATCCCGCGCCGCGAGTGCTTGGTATAGATATCGGACCACAACTGCACATCCTTCCATCCCGCGCCGCGAGTGCTTGGTATAGATATCGAACCACCACTGCACAGCCTTCCATCCCGCGCCGCGAGTGCTTGGTTGCGATGTTGCGAACTGTTTACGTGAAATGTCGTGTGTTCCCATTTTCAGAATAAATAATATTTATTCGATCATTTTTACTCATACTCAGTGTCCTTGGAAACGCATTAGCTTAACGATCTTCATGTATGAAATTCATAATCTTAAGAATGTAATTGATGATCGTCAATTTTTAATTATTCCAAAAATCGTCAAACAGGTTCACAAAGACGTTAAATTGTAATTTAAATATAATTAGCGATTAGCTACTTAAAATAAATAACAACCCTAATTAGTGTGGAAGTTTTTAAAACTTGGATTTACTTGAATGTGTCAAAATGATGAATTTCGTCAGATATATTATATTAATTGTATTTGTAAATTCCTCGAGTAACGAGTGTCACGGTCATTATGTACCTACCAATTAGATTAAGTATAGTAATTGCATGAATTCGTGTATATAAAACAATTTTTGTACATGTAGATTTTAATTTAATTATTGATTAGTTAGAGACAAAGTAAACCATTAAGATCCTGAATATAGATAAATATATAATGTACACTGTTGTTTTATTTATTACGCACGCTATTTGAATAACGACTAAGATTAATATCTATATGTTTAAACTAAAAATATCTATATCTTTAAACTTATAATAAAGATAAAGAGTAAGTTTGTTAGTTTGTCGAACGTGTTAATCTCTGGAACTAACAGTCGAATTTGAAAAAATATTTTTGCATTTGATAGCTCATTTCTTGAGGAAGGCTGTAGGGTATATTAACATCACGCTAGGCAATTTAGGAGCCGAGCAAAAAGAAAAAAGTCAGAAAGATCGCTAAGCAAAAGTGAAGTAATACCGCGGGTAAGAAAAGGCGATGCGATGCGACGCGGGTGGGTTGGGGAACAAGAAATTTCACGCGGACGAAGTCGCGAGCAGAAGCTAATCAAGTAAAAGTTCGACCCTATCTAAACACGTTGCCAATTATTTTTCAATTAACTGTTTGTATTAATAAGCGTTTAAATAAGTTAATTACATGTTTCAGAGCATCATAACATGTAGTTGGGTTTAGCAGTATTTTAATGGATCGTTAGGTCAATAAATGATTTATTTTCTGTAAATAGGTTTGTACAAACACTTTTACACGTCATTTATATTTTTTTAAACTAGATGAGGTCGGCGTTTCCTATCTGAATAATAATCATTGCAATGAAACCTTTCCAGAAAACTGATAATCATCAGTATGTACCTAATAATAAAACGTTTAAGAACGACGAACCTAGTCATGACATAAATTAATATTTACTGTAGGCACATTCGAAACAAATAAAAGTCCAATCACATAATTATCTGTGTACTAGGTAGGTACTACTTATAACTATGTAACCCATTTTTAAGGAGAGTAAATAACCTATTCAATCCCTAATAAACAAAGAGATGTAGGTAAGTAATGTAAACTGTTAGGTTTAATATTTCCAACTATCTAGCATAACAGCCCTATGATGTTCCCACTGCTGGGACACAAGCCTCTTCTCTTCGGGAGGGAGTGGGCTATAATCTACCACCCAGACCCAGTGCGGGCTGGTAGATGTCACATGACTTCGAATTTTTGGTTCTAGGACATGCCGGTTTCCTCACGATTTTTTCCTTCATCGTTTTGAGAGCAGTGGTGATGAAATTATTTACCCAAAGTAAAGCGCCTGCCAGGACCTAACATACTCGTAAGTTGGGGCTGTTGCGACTGAGTCACCAGGAGGTCCAACTACCTTATAATGCTTTATTAAAATCTGACATTTTGTGTCGAAAAGATGAAATTCCAACATAAGCAGTCTGAAGAAGACTTGTGCTTGTACCAGTAGCGAAGGGTCAATTTTTGTAAGAGGTAAGCCGGTGTAGATATCGTTAATATGATTATATTATTTGTCTATAGAATACTGACTGTGCCATTTTTCAAAGGGAAGCCGGTAGGAATCAAGTTGTATGAAACCTTCGCCACTGGCTTGTATTATAAACTTTACTCTCATACTCCTTGCTAGGTCCTTTCCCAGAGGTAAGCAATGCCTTAAATAGAAGTATACCTACTTCTGTAGTTCGTCGATAAATTTATTAGGTCCAATGATAAAGATGACGACCCTCCAATTCCCAAAGGAGGCAAAATTATAGGGCCGACCCTCCCCGTAGCTAGATTGCGATGCTTTTATAGCTATGTCATGGAAAGTTAACTGATGGCGATAAGCAGAGGGGAAATCCACAAAGGTACGCCAATAAAAGAGCTATGGAATTTCCATTTATCGAGCACCGTCTCGGTCTAGGAAGCCGTTGAACATTTTTCTCAAAGAAAATATACATTTTAGTGTTCTTTTGTTTGAATACAACGTCAAAGCAGAATCTTCAAAGGCTGTAAAGATCGTAAGATTACTTTAAAAACGAAGAAAAAAATTAATGGCCAGAATTTGTACCGTCTTCATAGTCTATGATCTTTTTGACTTTCTTTAACAAAGACACATAAAACATGTACCTACCTAGCAGGAATGAACGATTGAAATCTGAAGATAAGTCTGATACGGGTATATAGACCGATTATGTATTTAAGATTCCATGAATATTAAAAGGTTGTATGAAAGCTGCAGCCACCCACGCCTCCTAAGTCTCAACTCCGCATAATCTTTATTAACCAAGGGAGAAGGGTGTATAAATCCTACGCACCCATCTTCTGTAGATATTAAGCAGGTACATAATATATTATAACGAGGGTGCTGAGAACCCTTACGAAATAACAAACATATTGCATATTAATTAACACATACCTACAGGAACACAGATGGTTGAGATAAACTGGAAGCGCCGTAGTATGACGGCAATCAGTTGAATTGTAGTAAAGAATACTTATCTCTTAAAAGAATTCCGTTCGATTTGACTTTTACTCTGCAGTGCCAAAAAAAGTAATCCACTGGAAGCTGCCGATTTTATATTTACACTAGATTTCTGTTAAACCAAACTTTGTGCTGTATGTAGACCGTAATACATTGAAAACATGCAATATTACCTATTGAATCGCAGCGAGTTCCATTCGTGTTGCGGTAATCAATAGGTACTGTATCAGCGCCTGTGTTTATGTCGATCAAACAAACTTCGAGATTCAAAAGCTCTCCAAAGGTCTACCAAGGAGTTTACATAACACAAACCTCAAAATTTGGAGCATTTGAACTTAGATCTCATCACTTATAAAAGCATTGCTGAGCTTCCCAACCCGCATTAATACAAATTCCCCCTTTTCGATTCGTGTTGGGTTTTCCCGGAATTATGGAGACATGTAGCGAGGGGCTGGAATGGGCTGGCATTATACACATTACCATGGAAATAAAAACTAGTCGGAATGTTTGTTTAGGGAAAGCGAAGCCGAGGCTGTATCAATATCACATTTATTCCTACCTGGTATGCAAGGTTTTCCTTTTAGGTACCTATCCGAGAATACCATTTGTGACTCTCTTTCTCAATCTGGAGTTTACACATATACATAGGTACTTATTTATTTACTAGTCTATGAACACATAGGTACATTTTACCAAGATCTTTTAGGATCATTGTTCGTTAGTAGTGTAGTGTGTGTTACAAATAGGTACACATTGAAAACTAAAGAGTTGGTTTGTTTGGTAACGCGGTAATCTCCGTAATTAGTCGGATTTAAAAAAATCTTGTTGCATTGATAGCCCAATTATTGAGGAAGGTTTAACATCACGCACCTTAGGAGCCGAGTAAAAAAATCAGTTTTTCAGATTTTTTTACTCGGCTAGAAGCGAAAACGGAGTAAGTACTCGTATTGTGGTGTCTTACGACTTCCACGCGTACGAAGTCACGGTGTCAGATAGTCACACTTATTATAAAGGCGAAAGTTTGTGACTGTGTGAGTGTGTGTGTGTGTGTGTGGGCAGTGTGGGGGTGTGTGTGTGTGTGTTTATATGTTTGTTACTTCTTCACGCTCAAACGGATGGACAAATTTTGATAAAATTTTGTATGGAGGTAGCTAACACCCTGGATTAACATACCTATAGGCTACTTTTTATCCCGATATTCCCACGGGATCGACATTTACGCGGGTGTAACCATGGTGCGCAGCTAGTATATAATAATTAAGTATCACTCAACGTAACTAAAATTGATTATTATTTTAATAGCTTTGTTCACCAAAATAACAAATGAACATCCGAAGCAAAAGACCAATTCCCGTAATTAAAAACATCCAAAATCTAGTCGCAATCTCATCTCGGCGACAAACAATGTCAAAAACTTGTCAAAAATGGAGGACAACTAGAGTTTTTAATTTTGATTGATTGAGATCTAGTTGAGAGTGTGAACGTTCTTCAAATTACGAGAATTGCCCCTCTGATCAATCTGCCGGAAGTGGTCGTTGATTGCTGACCTAAAGTTCAAATAAAGGTTTAAGTAAAGGTTGACTTGAACATTAGCATTGCAAATATGACCGTTTTGAGATGATATTTGTGTCAACTATCACACTAATATTATAAAGGCGAAAATTTGTGAGTGTGTAGGGGTGTGTGTGTGTTTATATGTTTGTTACTTCTTCACGCTCAAACGGCTGAACCAATTTTGATAAAATTTGGTATGGAGGCAGCTGACACCCTGGATTAACATATAGGCTACTTTTTATCCCGACGTTCTCACGGGATCGACATTTACACGGGTGAAGTCGCGGGGCGCAGCTAGTTATTTATATTTTCGATAATTTTGACAATATTTAGGTATTAATTTGTAGTTTTCGTACTAGATCAGTCTTTTTTCCTAAAATGAAACTCCAAAACTATAAAGTCCAATTTAATTATAATTTCAAAATGTTTCTAAGTTATTTGAAAAAAGTTGTAATAGAGAGAGAGACAGGTGAATTATAGTTGTTGCAGTCTTGCCGTCCGCCATTGACCTGGTGGTCAAATATAAAAAAGACACCTCAAGAAAACCCAATTGCCAGAACCGACAAACCGAGACAGAATAACTTGACACAGAAAAGTGAAGAGACCTTGTTCAGTAGATTATTTACCTACTACATTTCGTCATTGTTACGGGGAAATCCTGGGTACCCCGTTTCTTTTTTTATGGTCGTACCGATAAATCGGTGTTAAATACAAAAGAGGGTGTGTGAAAAACAAGCGGTCGGCTAGAGCCGAACATACGCGATTCAGCTTCACCGACCGACTGAAACCAAGTATACCCGATTAAACGTCAGCGACCCGAACGTTACGGTTATTTCCGTTCACTGTTCAGAAAAAACGCAAAGCACAAGTACATAAAGAAGTTTTTACTTTAACAAATAACTACATATAGGTACAATAAATAACAAGGCATCGGCATACTGCACATATCGAGCGGAATGCGGACACACTTGGATCATACGATACCTACGGTGTATGTAACACAAAATCATGAAAGCATGCAAGCAATGCTATGTGACTCGCCCATCTATAGTAGTTCCTTAGCTACGTCGACTACTTCTCCTATTTCAGGCCGAATTCAATATATTATAGTACAGTAAACTGGCAGTGAAACAGAAAGAATTACATACAATACGGATACGAAAAACACACATGACACAACAACATGGTGTGTATAATAAAGAGTGTTTCTATTCTACTCCATTCAATACAAGCGTATTGTTACTATACCTACTATCATTCGGTTATTACTTAGCTATCGGACATAAGATTCATCGGTTTATACATCTCTTTATGTCACTTTCTCCTTACCAAACAATACAGTTGATGCAAAAACACTGTTTGTACTTTTATAATTTCATTATTGACGTGACAACGTCTTAAATTAGGTTGCGACTGGGAGTCACTTATGAAAAAGTGTAACGCTCGGTAACGTTACGATGAGTCACCGAACGAGAGAGAGGCCCGCCGAATGCCTTGCGTCTCTCTCCCACTCAACTATGATCGGATGATCGGTCGTTGTCACGTAAAATCTTCGCCCGTAAAACCGACTTTACAGGCAACCATTTTTTTTTTTTTATTAAGCTTATAAGATGGTGGCTAAGTAATAACAGCCGCACGGATCGATTGAAAGTTATGCTACGTTTGCCGAGGTCACTCAGTGGATGGCTGACAAAGAGAATAATAATATATCGTCGTTGATGGTGCCTTGTTAGTCCAGGCTGTCATTTGTTCGGGAGTTGCGGAAGGATCGTATGTTCCCGCGACCCCCAGTGTAGGTGTCATATGGAACACCGGGGTGGTTCTTAGTCAGTAAGAGTTTGACAGACCCCGCCGCCCACCCCAGGGCGGCGGACATCCATGAGGGTATTCCAACAGGGAACAAAAAAAAAAAAAAGGCTGTCAGTTGTAGATCTTTGACAGTCGTTACACATTGAGAAGCCCGAAAGTCCGATAATCAGTCTTATCAAGGGGTATCGTATTACCCAGTACCTGGGTTGTAGAGATGACACATGATGATATATGATAGGAATTACAAGTAATCAATCGAGACAATACTATACCTGCACCAATTATAATATTCAACATTGTGGCAAGCTTCCACAAACAAATTGTTATGCAGTAACACGTGCGCCATATTATGTTAGCAAAGTTCTTTGTTTGCTTTCAGCCTAACGAAATCGAAGAACACGACTAGGCCTTAAATTGTAGGATGTCTTACTTTTCGGATTTTCGTAAATTTTGAAGAAATTTGGATTTCTTATCAAAAAAAATCAAATTGAGTGAGTTGAGTTCAAATTGAGTGTCATGGTGTGTGTGTGTGTATGTGGATGGAATTGTAACTGTAAACGAGTAAGAGCTTTAGGTTTAAATCTAGATTCTAGAATATAATAGATATAAAGACTCCAAATATAGCTCGTTCCAGAGCTATATTTGGAGTCTTTCTGTGGGATAGAATCCGGAATGAGGTAAGTAATCCGGACTTAAGTGGTCGAAATAGCTCACAGAATAAGCTAGCTGAAGTGACAATGGGCCGGGGCCCATATTAGCCGTGGAAAAGATGACGACGTTGGGAGACATGTTTTTAAGTAGAGACCGCGAATCGGTAAACCTAAGGTAGTACGACCTCAGGCTAGGTGGAGCGACGATCTTCGCAGGGTGGCAGCTGGTAGCAGCTGGATGAGAGATGCCGAGAATCGAAATGAATGGCATGCAATTGGAGACGCATAATGTCCACCAGTGAACTGCTGTAGCCTAATGAAGCATTTTCTTTTTTCGGACAAATAGTTAAATATGTAAGACTAACAGTATTAATATCATCATCATCATCAGCCTATAGCAGTCCACTGCTGGACATAGGCCTAATATATTAATATATTCACATTAATTAGGGATTTTCCTTTTTTTTTTAACTCTTCTCTAGTCGCTGGATAGATGGCGCTGAACTTGGTAAGTTACCTACTGCAAGGAACGGAACGTCACATCATTTTTTGATTATTTTACTTGGATGTAATTTTGAGATCGTAAAAAGAAAGCAAACGAAAGTGTCAGTCAACGAGCGTATGTGACGTGACGCAATGTTTTTTTTTTCCAAGCGTTTTAGTTTTGTCACCTATATATAACGTAGTCAGTTCAACGCCATCTATAGAGTTCTTGTAAACTACGTTTTTTTTTTTTAATACTCAAAAAGCAAACCTCTCATTCACGATGATAGGATATTAAATGTCTACAGCAATTATTTTTGGAAAACCTATATTACAACATAACGATCTTCAATCTCGTAATTCCAATGAGCGAGAGGCTTCGATTACAAGGGAGTTCACGAGTGAATTATTATTAGTATGTGACACTTACAGCCTACCCTTTCTAGGCGTGTAGGCGTGACGGTCCCAAAACAACAAAGCGAATAAATTCTAAATTATTTATGTACACTTTAAAAGGCACCACGTTCAGATCATATTTTACCGAACGTCCTCACATAAAATATGTATTATTAAAATCATTCGCTTGTTTTTTGCCTTTAAATAAATAACGTTTCAGTGCATCATAAAGGATGCAAAATACTGAATAATATCTGTGATAATATTTCATTTTGGTCCGTTAAATATTATATAGCTTGATTGAATTAAATCAGAACAATATGTAGGTACTTATTTTTGAATGACGTGTTGAAGTTCATTCTCGAATATAAAATACAGGAAATAGCCCGCCATTTTATGTTACGTCAGATACTCGCGTTTACAACTCTCTGCGTTCGCACTAGCATTTCCAATGGATATTGGATATAGCAGTTCAAATGCAGACTGCATTTATTGAGAAATACCTACACATACGAGTATAGTGGCTAAAATCGCCATAATGGAAACTCGATTATTCAAAATAAATGGCCCAGCAAAAATTGGTACCTACTTTACGTCCCGTAACTACTATATGGCATCATCTGCCTAGCCTTTTCCCAATTACAACCGCTTAAAGTGTTTCCAAGGCACGGAGGGGTTTCAGTATGTAAAGATGGGTGAGCACCCATCCACAGACCAACCGCGGCAAGCGTAGCTTAACCTGATCGATCGACCTGTGCGGCTGTTATTATTTAGTCACGGACCCCCCGTAACTACTATATGTCCTGTGGTTAAATGGCTATTAAGGCATTCATACCAGATATGAATCAAGCTGTTACCTACCTACCCAAAAACAATTTCATCATAGATGAAATCGAGTGATAACGCTAGTGACAACATAATGGGCTATTTCGAATGAGCAACAGCGCACAGTCAGCCAGTTCGTCGATGTAGCCATCCCGGGCTGTTTTTACTCGGAAAACTTCATCAAGTGCCATTATTAGTTCGGAAAGTGCAGTAAAAGTGAGTAAAGTACTCATTAGTCATGGCTGTGTAGAGATTTAGAAGTTGGCGATTCAAGTGGCCATTCAAAGTTGAAAAGCCTACGCTGCATGCGGCGTGAATTAACGTAATCACGTTCAATCAAGTAAGTGTTGCTCTTTTTGCAAACTCTTACTTTTTGATAGAATAAGTGGCCTTCTAAATGTCTTACAAGTTCTTATCATTATTATCTTCTGAAACTTGGTACCTTCGTATACTCGACCTCGTAATAGCCACTTTTGAGAACAATTCCCCGTACCTAAGTTGAAATAATCTAACTTCTTCTTCACGTGACCAGAGGGCTGGCCTATATTTAGGTTGTAGCGGTACTTATCTACAATGCCACATGCGAACAACGCGTCATACTGACGTCACGCAAAATCCTGCATCGTGCGAGCAGAGTTTACCGCGCAACTAGCATAGATACAACGGCCCGACATGAATCATCGGGCAGTTGCCCGCCAGACACAACACCCGTCTGGTCGGAGGATCCTCCCTTTTCTATAGAATATGAGTGAACTTTACACCCCGTTCCTCATACCTCTATAAGGTGAAGGAATCAGCATTGCCACCCAACGTGGCAACACTGCCAGCCTTTTGGCACATGTCTACTTGTGCTTTTAGGCACTTTTCCTACTAACAGCTATGATGACAATTTTGTATGCCCAATGAGCTCTTTCCTTATGTATAAGTTCATAATATTATATACATATATACATTTTAGTGTTAGATTGTATATTTTATTGTATTTAATATTTCTTAATAAGCACGTAAATAAATGTATTACATTCCATGATATTATAAGTAAAATATAATATCATTGATTACATTAAAGAAAATCTAACTGTCACATTAACAAAAATCCAACTTGTCGTTTTAGTATGACGTAAAACAACTGACATACAACCTAAAGGTAATTAAGAAAATATGAGTTTGACTATATAATATTCATTTATTATGTGGATCTTTACATGTCATTGAAGGATAAAACTATTTATTTATTTATTCACAAAGTAACTACAACAGGTAACAATCACAGTATATCACTAGGTTCACATTAAAGGTTTCGACCGGATTATCACCTAAAGCGTAATCGCACAACATGACTAGCAAACAACGACAGATGACAACTACAGTAAAAAGTTTAGTTCACAAAATTACAACTGCAAGGTATGTGCGTCTGCCCTCCGACACACTTCTACCACATGAGTAGACAAACCGTTTGTCTACTTAGGCAGGGAATGTGTAGGAGACCAAAAAAAGCCAGGTAAAGAACATAATTGACACAAAGTTACATTATTAAAGAAAACCGTAGGTATCTGGGTTGAGATATCCAATCATCATCATCATGATCTGCCTAGCCTTTTTCCCAACTAATGTTGGAGTCGATTTCCAGTCTAACCGGATGCAGCCGAATACCAGTATTTTACATAAAGCGACCGCCTGTCTGGCCTCCACAACCCAGTTACTGGGTAATACGCCTTGGTAAGACTGGTTGTCAGAGTTTCGGGCTTCTGACAACCCACGGTAGAGATGACCAATACTTAGTAAAAAAAACATACGAAAAATATCTACTTTCCACAAAGGCATTAACACACAATAACGAAGTTTACCATCCACGTTGAAAGGTTCCAACCACTAGCGGATCCGCATTGGATTTAAGGAGCATAACACACGCAAATAGACACTGACATATCGGTAACATGGTTCCGTGTAACGAACACACGACGAAGGATTAAAACCCAATTTGTCCTCCTGAAATAGCACTGGGCAAGGCAATTAGCAATCCGGAGTTAGAAGCAAAAAAGAGCTGTAATAGAATGGGTTACTCCACAAATCCCCATTGAAGTCTCATAGAGTACATAATGGGGAAGCCCCATTAGTTTAATAATAAAATACAAACGACATAACCATGAAGTCTTTATTTCATATGGAGGTTAAGCACTGACCTCTATAATACAAGTTGTATTATAGAGGTCAGTGAGGTTAGGACTCATTGATTATTTTTATAATCAATCAATTCAAGTAATGCCTTATAACAGAAAAACACAGATACAAAATGATTGGTAAAAACATAAAGTTTTAAAATTATTAATGCGACGACTTTTTTATCGCGCACAGGATTTTCAACTCTCGGTGTTAAGTCGAGCATTGTGAATCCAACAGAGTGAGTCCCAGCGCGTCAATAAATACAACAGTGTATTTTTTTTTCATTCAGGATCAGGATTTTCAACTCTCGTCATTATCGGTGCCTTGAAAATCTAGTGCACGATAAAACATCGCCTATAGGTACGAGAGCTAAGACATCACGGAAATCGACAAAGAATACCATAAAAACGAAAAGGTTGCCATTACCTGGTTAACCTTAAATCAGACAATGGGTAAAAAGACTGTCTACGACTGTATACACACCGATTCCCTTAAATCACGAGCCTGCTGACACATTCCATTTAAGTTTATTCCGTGATCATGCGGGCGAAGATTTATTGTTTACCGATAAAATATTGTAAGGTAAGAAAACTTTACCTCAACGAAGACGGTACAGAAAATGGGCACTAAAAAGAAAATACCTCCTCGGAAACGTTTACGGAGCCGTTTGCATACTTAGGTATACCTATACCCATGTTCATTCAAAGCAAAGTGGCTGAGCGGGCAGCACCACACAATAAGCAAAGGGGATAATAAAAGACGACGCCATAACACTTTCCATTAGACTAGCTACATTAATAATGGGTTTCCAAGGACCGTGGAATAATCTGGAAGCCGCGGCGTATTCAAGCCAACAATGAGGGTAGATGTCAACAATCTAGCTACAGTCGTGAAAGAGAGGTTGACACAGGCAGAACACCGCACCCACATTAGATAATTATGTTTTGTAACTAAATAGACACTTTCGTGCTGTTTACAGATATTAGTTGTAACTTGCCAACTATTGAGACAAACCTTACTAAGTCTATAATAATCAGCCTATAATGTTCCCACTGCTGGGACACAGGTCTCCTCTCGATGAGAGGGAGTGGGCCGTAGTCCACCCCGCCCAGTGCGGATTGGCAGATGTCACATGTCTTCGAATTTTTGGTTCTAGGACATGCCGGGTTCCTCACGATGTTTTCCTTCACCGTTTTGAGAGCAGTAGTGATGAAATAATTTACACAAAGTAAAGCGCCTGTCTGGGTTCGAACCTACGACCTATAACTCGTAAGTCGCGGCCGTTACCACTTGGCCACCACTGCTCTCTATATCTAAGTCTATATTTTGTTTAATTAAACGTCTTTTATTGTGGTTGTTATTTTATCTTTTGTATACACCTACACACCAGGGCCGTCCAAAAGCGCGCTGGGCTGACAATATCGTCAAAGTCGCGGAAAACACCTGGATGCGAGACGCACGGAACTGGAAAGTACCTACCTATGGCAGAATATAGGGGAGGCCTGTACCCAGCAGCGGGTGATTCCAGGCTGAAATCATGATGATGATGATGATCTACATACTTATAGAACATTTGACAACATATTTTCCTAAAGTGTACTTTATATTGTTGTACTAAGTAACTGGTGCTGGTTTTGGGCTTTAAATCAATCACTTTGAACACATGTATAACTTCGCAGGATAGCCTTTATTAGTAATGGTTTTCGTATATGTGGTTCAGCCTATGAATAAGTAATAAGTGTTCAGCAGCTTTAATATCATCAGGATTGTGGTACAGTCCGTCATGGACGTAGTACGATAGCGGCTACATTGACGTCATAGTTTTCTTCTGTCATCAGAAAATAGCCGCCATGCAACCTATCGATACGACGCTCTGCTAGAGTGACTGTTACCAGCCAGTGTCTCACTTATCCGACCTTTTCGATGGATCCAGTAACTTCGTAACGTAACTAGAATAATACCTATCCATTAAACTTGTTCATAATTTTACGGCCAACAAGCAATACCCTTTGCAGTTGATAAAATCTAACTGGTTTAAAATCATTCAAAATTTAACCAGAATTCACCAACGATACTTCAAAGCAACCAGTCACTACATAAATTCATTGCGAACCTAATAATGTTTTTTCTCTCAGTTTCTCTCGTCGATTCAGTCCATAGACGCCTGACGCCATTGCAGAGCAAAAAGCAAGATTAACTAGACAGGCGCTTCGAAGTCCAAACAGCAGCAAATAAAAAATAAACGCTTGCCGCTGTCTCTAGTCAGCTTGCGGCTATTAACAACTAGGTACTTTTTCTTATAAAAATGCTACTTTAAATTGTGAACTAAGAAATACGAACTTTTGTAGAGGTAAGTTTGAAAACAGATGAAAGGTTTATAAATACTGGCAGGTAAGCTGGCGTAAACTTTTCTACTTATCTATGATATTTATTAAAGTTTGCTTTTGGACGTAATTATAATATGAGTAAAAATGAAATGCTGTTCTGCTCTGTGTACCGTTCAAAGTGCTGTTCGTCGGTAGGCGCAACACGCGAGAACGGCTGGACTGCTTTGGCAATTTTTTTATTTCAAAAGTTCATAGGTACCTAATAGTCTAAAAAAAAATAGGTTTTTATACAAAGAAAAAATGGAAAAAACTCCCGGTTTTTTTTAAAAATTCGCATTAAGCTGAACGTTATTTTTACAAGCTTTTTTTTTTAAATGGCTTAGTATGGGTATCAAATAAAAGGGCTTGAAGAGTAGAAAACGATAAATTTAGTAACATACACAATAAATTCTATATTGACCGCCGCTCCAAGATGACGGATTAAAAAAAAGTTTTACAAAACAAGCTGACCATCATTCATAGCACGTTCAGCCCTTTGGAACTCGACATCATTTATGATCTGATCAGGTACTTCACTGTTTTCTTCTTCTTCTTCATTTAGGTACATATAATGTTGCCGCTTCTTCTAGAACATTAAATGCATGTGCTTGTATTAAGGCATTTTCAAGCTGTCGGTCCCGTTGACGAAATAATTCCATGTGGTCATTCATTGCCTTTAGTCTATCTTCACTAGCTAAGAAAGCTTCTCTTGCAGTACCTACTGAATCCCTCAAGCAACTCGGTTTCACTTCGAAAAGGTTAGTATTGAACTAATAAATTGTAATAGAAACTCGAATCTCAGGAACCGTCCCAACAAGGAAGTCTATAATTTTTGTAATCATTTTTATTTTAAATCAATAAAATAATGTAAATAAATAAATAAATAATAGTAAAAAAAGTTAATAATAAATTTTTAAGACTAAAAAGTAAAAAATAAAAAAAAGTTTTTAAAAACCAGCTATTATTTAAATAAAACGTAACCTAAAAAAGAAAGAATAACGCGAACTAAAAAGAAAAAAAAATTAAGTGACACTGTCATTTTAAAATATATATACATTTTAAAAGCTTGAGGTTTCCATTAGAATTTTCAGGTTATTAAGAATAGGGTACCTTTTACGTGAGACTTAGGACCCGTTCACACGTATCATAATTAACCACACCACATCACAGCAACAAAACGTGGACAAGTAGCGGTTACATAAGAATAGTATCGCTGCAACTTTCTGCAGTTGCATTGTGGTTGTTATGTCACTACTAGGTATGAGATGTGGTTACGTTGTGGCTATGCAGACAGACAGATCGCTGTGTTTGAGACGTGACCAGCCAGTGCTAGGTCAGTTAGTGCTAGGTCAGTTAGTGCTCGGTCTTGTTAGTGGTTGCATTGTGGCAGGGACGTGGCCTTGGTGTGGTCGGTGTCACAAATAAATTATTATTGTAAACTAGCTGTGCCCGCGACTTCGTTCGCATGGATGTCGGAACACAATAATGTGTCGCTTAGGAAAGGTGTAAAAGGAAAAATCTTCCGATCTTGTCTGGTAACGCTTCCCTTGCCTGGGGTTCTCAACCATAGCCCTTTCGACTGCACAGCAGTCACTGCGTTTTCAGGGTTCATAATGACAATGCGACGAAGTGTCACTTTGATTTTTGAGGATAAATAAAAATGAAAGCGCCTGCTCGAGGCTGATTGTCTGACCAAATAGCCATATTATGTCCATTTTATTTTGCATTTGTTTTAGAATTCTAAGTTAGACCGGAATAAATCGTAAAATCATACCACCATTTTATCTAAAGTATATCTGAGATTAGTAGGTGAAGTTAGAAGTTAGTTTTTATAAGTCTTGTCTTCTTCTCTGCCGCTCTGCGATAAATTTAGAAATTCTTAACTTGGTATTGTAGATATCTTAAATACCAATATTAAGACTTTATCATAGCGTCGAGATATCTAGAAGATAAAAAGAAGAATACATCAATGGTGTTACTCTTAAATCTTACCTACTGAAGTTTATCTGAAAAGTAGTTTGAAGTCTTTCTTAACTTATCCTGTAAACCTGTGCCCACATTTGCTAACTCTCTCTTGGTGGATAGCCATAAGATACCTTGAGGGTCGATATGGTGCATTTCCGACGTTTGGCCCCCAAACTGGAACGGGCCGGGGCCGCCATGGGATCTGGAGGCAATAGTCCTCGCGCGCCTGTATGAGTGGCGCGCGGAGGCACTACGCCGGGGGGAAGATCCGCTTCCGCGGCAAATCGATGCGGAGCGGACAGATCTCCGGCGCGATCTCATGGCGGCATGGAAAGAGCGACTGTCGCTACCCAGCGCAGGGCACGCCGCGACAGCGGCGATGAGACCCCTCTTTAAGGAGTGGCTAGAGAGGCGCCACGGCGCCCTCACCTACCGCCTGACGCAGGTCCTCACCGGACACGGAAGTTTCGGGAGGTTCCTGCACATCATCAGGCGGGAGGAAACGCCCGGGTGTCACCATTGCTAGGATCGCCCAGAGGACACGGTGGAGGTCTGCCCCGCTTGTGCGGAGCACCGCCGTGTCCTCGTAGAGGCGATCGGCAGCGGCGGCGACCTCTCGCGTCCGGCCCTGGTGCAAGCCATGGTCCGGGGCGAGAGGGAATGAGAGGCAGTCACCTCCTTCTGCGAAGCAGTCATGCTAGCAAAGGAGGTGGCGGGATGGCTCAGGGAGAGAGCCTCCCGTCCCAGCCACCGTGGGAGACGCCCCGGGCGTCGGGAGCCGCGTGACGACTCCCGGCCACTGTAGGCGCCTGCGGGCGGAGAGTAATGCTTCTCTGTTAACAATGTTAGAAAGGTTGCTTGCCCCTCGAAAGAGCTCATAAATAAAGTTGCCCGTGTGTGTGTTTGTTTCGGCTTTTCTTCTCAGAGGAGTCAGATAGGAAACGCCGACTTCATCTAGTTTAAAAAAAAAACATGATTGACGTGTAAAAGTGTTTTACAAACCTACTTACAAAAATAAAATCATTTATCATTGCAATCTTTATCACTCAGAACACCACATCACATAATATTATCTTACATTATCCTCACTTTTTATTTGAAATTCTTTTAGCGCCACTAATCAACCAACAATCGAAAGCGATTATCATTACTTTTTCAAATAACACAGGCAGAAGTGACTGTGATAGTCATCTTATAGGTAAGCCTGCATGACGTGATTATTCACATAATAATGTTATAAACACAATAATTATGTTTTCGTTAGTACTATAAAGCGCCAATAGATGTCATTACGTGTATCCAACTTACGTAATGAAAGTTGTTGTAGAATACTTTAAATTGATTATATCTTTTGATACAGTGAAGCGATTGCGATGAAACCAAAACTAACTACTACTCCGAGTTCTACACTATATTTGAGTATAAAAATTAACCATATTGGTTTGGTACTTTTTACGTTGAACCTGTTCAAATCAAATTTTGTCACATCCAAACAGACAAACCGACAAACCGACAAACAGACAAACAGACAAAAATTCTAAAAATTGATGAAATGGCATCTGTTGGTTATCCTATAACACCCCAACTATTTTTTTTTTTATATTTTCAATGTACAGAAACGCCTCGTCTACAGATTTATTATATGTATAGATATAGAATAGATAGATTATTTCATCATCACCTCGCCCAAAACGGTGAAGGACAACATCTTGAGGAAACCGGCATGTCCTGGAACCAACAATTCGAATAAATGTGATTTCTATACCTACCTGCACTGAGCCCGCGTGGTGGTTTATGGCCCACTTCCTATCAAAAGAACGAGGCCTGTGTCCCAGCAGTGGGAACATTTTAGGCTGATTATGATATAGGCAGACCTTTAAATATTGCTGGAAGGTATGTTTAACTTTATAGATTTATTGTTCCTACCGTACACTAATAACTAGGCGTAAACAATGAAACGAAATTTCCAGATAAGTCTTCAATAGAATCCCAGAACCACGGAGGAAAATATTTGTTCTTGTATGTTGGCTACGAAATTATTAGATACTATATGATTGTTATTGACACAACTTTGGAAATATAAGAAAGAATAAATAAACGAAATTCACATTTCTGATATTGTTTCTACACCCACTATTTGACGTCAAGCTTATACGTAAATCCCAGGGCCACGTCAAGTCTACAACTAAGGTTTGATTCGATATTATTTTTCAACCCGCAAGTAATCAGAACTGTCTAACAAAAAGCCAATTATACCATTCCAGTTTTCCCTCTGGAAATCAAACCAGGCACTAGACTAAAGTCATTATAACTTTTCGTGTGAAATAAGAAGAAATAAACCATTTAAATATAACTTTTAAATATGATACATTTTTTTATATGTTATTGAGCTAGTAACATCTGCCGATGTCTGAAAATCTATGGAATAAAACCAACACACATCAGGTCCACAGAAAACAGCAGCTTGGAAGGTCAACAAAGAGATGGTAAAACGAACTCGACTCTTTCATCAAAAATTGTCCACATACAGCAATAAATAGAGGACAGCAAAGAAAACAGGGAATGCCCTGCAGCCAGACGCTAAAGGTAATAAATAAACATTATGCAACAGATGTGGCCAAGGATCATTAAATCCAAGTACACTTTAGCGTGGGCGTCTCCGTACCCTTAGCTACGTATTATTGAAAACCGTAGCCATTTTGGATTTTGTAGCCTTTGTATCCAAAGGTGGTCGTCCGATGAGTACGTTATAATTAATTTTAAACCCTTTGAGAGAATCCCGGCATTTCCACTTATAGTGAAATTGCTATTATTTGACACGTAAATATTTACGGATGAAAAGATTTTGAGGGTTAGAAATTTACAAAACAACAATGGGTAAAGGGTTAATTGAAATATCTGCCTAAATTCTGAGAGACACCTATCAGTACTATAAATAGTATAGTTCTCTACGTTTCAAAATTAGTCTATTGCATTTAGCATACCATCCGTCTGGATTTGTCCGGACATGTCCGGACTTCTAGACTTTTGTCAGGACTTCTTACGGATTTTTTGCGTAAATGGAATACGAGTAATAGAACTTATTTAAGTAATCCATACTAATATTATAAATTCGAAAGTAACTGTCTGTCTGCCTGTGATAGATACCTTTTCACGCCTAAACCACTGAACGAATTTCTATAAAATTTGGCATAGTCATAGATTGCATCCCGGGGAAGGACATAGGATAGTTTTTATCCCGATATTCCCACGGGAACGAAACTTACGCGGTTGAGACCGCGGGGCGCTGGTACCTAGTACCAAATAAGTCTTTAATATTTATTAACTTCTCATTGATCTAAAAACAAAATATACTTTTTATCAATCAACTTAACGAGATCACACAATAAATCTTGTAGTTATTGCAAATTTGCAAACAATCAACTAGTTCAAACATAAAATATTTGCTTCAAAATAAAAATAGTTTTACGTAAAATAATCAAACTTAATCCTAATTTCTGGTAAATATAGGTAGGTGGGTGAGGCCGAGTAAGTTTGCCGGTATCGCGGTTACGGACGGTTACGGATGGTTACGGACGGTTACGGATGGTAACGCGACAAATTGTAAAGCATGGTTTATTATTATTATTATTAGCCTGTGATGTCCCACTGCAGGGCAAAGGCCTCCCTACTCATAAAGCATGGTTTACATGCAATTAATTTAGGAGATGAAATGCAAAACAACAAATATAAAAAAAAACATACTTTACGTAAAATGTTTAATAATCATTACTTAATTCTAGTAGGAGGATTTGTTAGAAGATACCTAGTAGTGAACGTTTAAATAAATTTTATTATAATTAAGAAGTATTTTTAATAATACTACATAAAATATGACTTCAACAGAAATAGAGGTAGGTATTTCTTAAACTACCTTATTTGAAATCACTTTCAGTGGTAGGTAATTATTTATATGTATATTAATATATCACGTTTGTCTTAACTAATTATTTGTCATCGTGACTGGTGATTAAGATACAGTTTTTGGCAAGTTTTAACAAAAGTAGAAATACTGATGTTGGTATAGGTACATATAACTAAGTTAACTTTATATAAAATTATTGTAGTCTTAGTAGTAAATAAATTCATCTTGCACTACATTTTCTTTGTTTCTTGCCTTTTTATTCCGATTGCGTTTAGCGCGTTCTTTATCTTTTCTTTTTATAAAATCATGCTTTTCAGGTTCTTGTAATTTAATTCGCTCTCTATACCTCTTCTGCTTTTCGGCGTTCGTTAAAGGCATCTGAAATAACGGTAAAAGTTAAATGCACATGCATTAAGCAGGTATCGTTTGGGGCATGCAGGTTTCCTCACGATAATTTCCTTCACCGTTTGAGAGCAATCGCATAGGTAAATGTAGGAGCGTTACTTTTTTTTAAACATTGGTACTGGACAGTGCAGTGTGCAGACGATGGATCAATCACCTGTCCCTGGGACCAGGAGGGTGATCATGTTAGCTCACCGTAATCAGATTGTATTCATTTGATACGGTCGATATCGATTTCATTGGTTGTGAAACCTAACGATATTGACCTTCATCGTACAGTCATCGTAAACGATGGCCATTTTTCGGCCAATATCGTTCCTTTCGACAACCGATGAAACAGACATCGGCCTAATAAAATACGATCCGATTACGATGAGCTTACATGCTCACCCCCTTTTTTTCTAACGATTATAATATTGTAAAAATACCGAATAATACCACATGGCTACGCATTTCACCGCTATTTTACAATAATTTACGGTTTAAAAACATCGTAGGAATTAATAAAATACGGCATTTTATCTCTACTACCGAATGTTCTCCATAGCTCTGCTATAGCGCACCTGGTCACCTAATGTGTGCAAGCGAAGCAAGCATGCGCTTTCATCGACAAATAAACCTTGAATTTGTGGAAAAAGTAGGTACCTACATAGTGTGGTAGGGACTGACGCACTCAGGCAGAAGGGGAAAAATATACTATCTTTACGTCAATGTATCATGTAAACTAACCTTTAGGTAACGGTTCACCCTTGTTTGGTATAACAACGTTTGATGTAATGTTACTAATTCGAACAACGTTTAAGAAAATAATCAGTTTGTATAATATCGATTAACATAATTTTCATTTCATCGAATATTTATTGGCGATAACAACATTTGCGCTATTGATCAAAAGGTATAATGTTCATTTGATGTAATGTTCAGGTGGTATAACATGTATTTTATCGAATATTAAATTGGTGTAATGTAATACGTCGACATAAGATGCCAGAGCGAGCGAAGGGCACCCCGAGGTTCGGTTTGGTTAGGTTACTTTAAACCCTTTACACAGAAATAGGAACCCCGCGAAGCGGGGCTACGTCGACATAGGATTCATGAGCGAGCGAAGGGCACCCCGAGGTTCGGTTTGGTTAGGTTACTTTAAACCCTTTACACAAAAATAGGAGCCCCGCGAAGCGGGGCTACGTCGACATAGGATGCAAGAGCAAGGGAAGGGCACCCCGAGGTTCGGTTTGGTTATGTTACATGAACACACACCACAGACACACACACGCTTCGCGGGGCTCCTATTTCTGTGTAAAGGGTTTAAAGTAACCTAACCAAACCGAACCTCGGGGTGCCCTTCGCTCGCTCTTGCATCCTATGTCGACGTAGCCCCGCTTCGCGGGGCTCCTATTTCTGTGTAAAGGGTTTAAAGTATCCTAACCAAACCGAACCTCGGGGTGCCCTGGGGTCAACTGAATATTTGATACGATCTTTCGACTAAATCATTATTAGTCTAGTGAAACATTAGTTTAAATAAAATTAGTGCATGTGAAAATTCGGTCAAATGACATTATTTCAAAGAAATAAATATGCTAAATAAAAATCTACCAATTAATTATTCGGTCAAATGAATAATTATACGAAATGACTTTATTGTAACTAAAATTAGCCGAAGCTATTTTCGACAAAACGTTGTTATACCAAACAAGGGTGAACCTTAGGTAACGGACGGTAACGAACGGTAACGGACGGTAACGGACTTCAGTTACGGACAGTAACGGACGCCTTTGCAAAACGGTTAATCTAACCTCACATTTCTATTCTGTTGTTTTTTGGCTAAATTCTTGATAAATCCTTTACGTCTTACCATTACCCACATTAATTAAAGTAAAATATGATAATACATGCACTTACTTTGAAGAAAATCAGCTTTTGACACCAGAAAACCAATTGAACACACCGAAAGCACAAATACGTCCTCACCTCACAACTTACAAAATGGCCGAATGAATTTGTCACCCTTTATGTCAAACAGTATTTGTGTTGGCGTTTCAAAAATAAATTAGATGTTGCCACTTTCTAAAGTAAAATCTTGCGAAAATGGTAACGGATGGCAAATGTAACGGACGCAAAATATTTGGAGACATACTTTATTTTTTAATTATTTAATTCCAATATTTTAAATTTGTTTGCTATATCACAATTTACGTATCCTACATGTATCAACCTATTACATAAACACAATACTTTGTGAACTACAATCTCATTATTTGTAGGAACTCAATCTCAACTCAGAAATGAAACAACGATTGTACAGATATTCTTCGATTTAATTATCACAGCAAAAAGCAACGCTCTGTTCGACAGTTCAATCTTCAGTGTCGTTCAAAAACATGCAAAAGTAAAAACCTGTCACAATTGGTGGCAGAGGTATCAACTCTCAACAGCCAAAACGATACTCATTCTATTAGTCGATTACTACTTCAGTGACGGGTATCTGCCAGCTGTCAGTGTTACCAGACGAAAAATACAAGACTGTTTTCGTGTCTATGACAGCTGACAGTTGCCCGTCACTGGTACAAATAATAACAATTGGATAACCTAAATAATGTGAATATAATAATACTGGTAGTCTTACAGCTCGGCCATCCTTTATTAAGTGAGTCCCCTCACTTCAAGAAAATAAATATTCGAAAAAGAAAAAAAAAAAAAAAAAACTTTAGTACGTATACAATAATAAATCTATAGACACATTAATTTAGTTACATAATTACTATATATCATACTTTCTAATACAATCATCTAAGACATGTAATCTTCTCTTTTTATTTATGCCTAAAACTCTCATCTCGCATGATCCACTATGATATACAATCATCTGTGCGATATCTGTACTCGATATCATTCGTTTCTGCACCAATTGCTCATAGTCTATGCTCATAATAAACCTATCTTAACACATACACATCTTGCACGGTCTGCTACGGTCTACAATCATCTGTACGATACCAATTAATTGATACCATTCGTTTCTGTACTGATTGTTCATAGCCTGTGCTCATATTACTAATTCAATCTACGATCATAATCTGTGCGGAACTATGTCACAGTTCCATTCATTATCTGCACGAATCATTTCAATTCACAAACTCAATCAATTCCATATCGACAATCAAATAGTTATTACAATGCACAATAATGCAAAATACGCTCAATCATCTTAGTAATTCATACATTATTTAATATCCTTACATTGTAATAACAATAGTAACGTAATAATTAATTAGAAAATACTTCAAAATTCATTCATTTTAATATTATTACCTAATTTAATCTCATTATTCATTATCAGTTTCACTGTCATTATTATCATTTTCGTTGCCATCGTCACTGGAATAATCATTAAAATTAAGCCAAGGATGGATTCTATCAATGGCTATTATGTTTTCGTATCGTTTGTTTCCTTTTCTAGTTAGTGGGGTGTCCCCTACCAAAAACCCATCGCCGGGCAAAGCCTTCACGATTCGGTACGGGCCATGAAGCTTTGGTATAAGTTTTTTAGATTTACCTAGATGCTCCTTATCAATGACTGTTCTCTCAATTCTAACTAGATCTCCTACATTGTAAGATTTCGGTGTATTTCTGTTCTTGTCAAACCTAGCCTTCGCCTTTTCCTGATCCTTATCAATTTTCTCTTTAGCATCGGACCTCAGTTGCATTAGGTCGTCGCCACTAACTAATTGAGTTGTTTCAGAAATAGCGTCTCCCAATATATTTTCCGATGTCGAAATTAATTTGAACCCGAATAATAATTCTGAGGGACTCTTGCCTGTCGCTTTACTCACAGCCGTATTCACACCTAATTGAATATCTCCTACATAATCATCCCATGTATTTTCATTGTTGCCATGACATTTGGTGCTCAACGCATCAGATATAGTTCGATTGAACCCCTCGACCTGCCCATCCGCTCCAGGAGTAGCTACCGCGCTCAATATGTGTTTTATGTTCAATTTTTCTGTAAACTCTTTGAACTTCCCACTAGTGAAACACGTACCTCGATCTGTAACCAGCCCGGACGGAGCACCAAAGTAACCGAAGTACTCATGAAATATTTTAATTGCAGTTGACGTTTTCGTATCCTTCACGGCACGTATATTAACAAATTTCGTGAATGCATCAACAATAACTAAAATATACATATTGCCCCTCCTAGAACGAACAAACGGGCCGAGACGATCCGCATGCAATGCATGGAATGGGATTTCTATTTTTGGGATAGGGTGTAAAAACCCTTCCTTTTGGCCTGATGGTGCTTTATGGTGTGCACATTGTAAGCATGATGATACATATTTTTCCGTAAATCGTCGCATCTTCGGGAACCAAAATGTTGCTTTTAACCTACTTAGCGTTTTATCAAAGCCAAAATGCCTCACATTATCATGGTTCATGCGCAAAATTTGCCACCTAACACCCCTCGGTACTACCCAACGAATTCCATCATCTAGGATACGGTATACGTAGTCGCCCTTCAACTGATAATTCTTTCGTACATCGGCAACGAATTTCGTTTCATCGTCGAGAAGAATTTCTCGAATTCGCTTTATCTCTTCGTCGTCACTTCGTACGGTCGCAATCCAATCGGTAGTCTCCGCTTGTAATACGTCAATTACATGTGTATTAGAATCGTCAGTGTGTTCAGCTACCGGAGCACGACTCAGGGCATCCACATGAGCCATACGTGATCCTGACCTATACTCGATGGTACAGTCGTACTCCTGTAGCTGCACCCACCATCGCGCAACCCTGGGTATGAGGTCACGCTTCGTCAAAGTCGCTCCCAACGCATTACAGTCAGTTACTATTTCAAACTGCAGTCCCAGCAAATAAACACGGAATCGACTTAAGGAAGCAACCACAGCCAACGTCTCGAGATCAAAAGAGTGCAGTTTTTGCTCATCTTCTGAATTTTTCCGACTGTAGTAGGCTACAGCCCTTAACTGGCTGTCACTACCTCGCTGCATAAGAATGCCTGCGATGCCTATCTTTGATGCATCGGTGTGTAACTCAGTCTCTAATCGCGCATCAAACAAGGCTATTATGGGTCGTTCTACGAGTTTTTCTTTGAGCGTGTTAAAAGCGGATATACATTCTGCGGTCCATTTCCACTCAAATTTGGATTTTAAAAGATTCGTTAATGGGCATGCTATAATTGCGAAGTCTTTGACGAATCTACGAAAAAAACTTGCAAGTCCTATAAATCGTCTTACATCATGTACATTTTTGGGTACAGGAAAATTGGAAATTGCAATTGTTTTACGCGATCCGGGACGTATGCCATCTCCAGATACACAAAACCCTAGAAAATCTATTTCTTTTTGGAAGAAATGACACTTCTTTAATTTGAGAGTTAACCCTGCATTGGCCAAATGCTGGAGAACTTCCTCTAATCGTGTTAAACCATCATTAAATGTACTAGCGGGAATCAGGATATCATCCATGTAAATAACAACGTATTTCAAATCAGAGAGAACCCTATTCATTACCCCTCGGAAAATTGAAGGAGCATTCGCCAATCCAAACGGCATTCCTTCATACTGGTACCGACCGTCGGGTGCCACAAAAGCCGTGAACTCTTGTGAACCCTCTGATATTGGAATCTGGTAGTACCCAGATGCAAGGTCAAGACTAATGAAAAGAGAATTGCCCGACAACCCACCTAATTGGTCGTCGATCAGCGGCAAAGGGTAGTGCTCTTTACGAGTCTTGTTATTTAGGGCTCTATAATCAACGCAGAGCCTCTTCTCACCCGTTTTCCTCCCCACCAGAAGGATAGGACCCGCATAGGGTGAGTTAGACTCGCAAACGATATCGGCGTCGATCATTTCCTTTACCATTGTTCGAACCAATTCACGTTCCGGATATGAGAGTCTATAAGGTCGGTAAACCACCGGCTCCGCGTCATTCAATTCCATTTCCATCTGCGTTATGTTAGTATACCCTAAATCAGCTAAACATGAGGAAAAACAACCCTCGTACCTCTTTAATAGAGACTTCAATCTAAATATCTCATCATCAGATAAGTGACCGCCATAATTCAGATCGGAACTCGTATCATGGTTGCTAAAATCTAGCATGTTGATTTCAAAACCTTTTTCAGATCTATAAACTCGACTAACCAATGTATCTTTATTTAGTAAAAGTAAATGGTCGCTAAAATTTTGGACTAGAAGTGCCCCAAAACTATTTTCAAGGTAGTATTCACCTGGCAATAAGTAAAATTCCTTACTAGGCTGACCTCTTAATGAACCCCTGACATATACAGACCCAGAGTAGCTTTTATCGGAAAAAACAGGAATCATAGTCATTTGTTTTGGTTGAATTTCAACATCCGCCTTAAGAAATAATCGTAACTTGTTAATCTCTTCCTTGCTAAAGATTAAGGAATTTGTAGTTTTTGTAATAATGATTCCAGGTTTTTCTGTAAAACTGTGACCAACTAACACGGGATATCTAATTATGCCATCTTCAACTACATAAACGTCAACCATCTCTACGATATTATTAATATCTATTTTTACACGTGCCATTCCTATTGGTACAACGATATTATTACCTAATCCTCTCATAACGGGTAACTCGCCTACTGACCAACTAACTCCTAATGATTTTGCTACGCTACATTGTATCAATGTGCACTGACTGCCTAAATCTACATATCCTTTAACCAGTACACCGTTAACCTTTAGCGAGATCATATATTTCTCATTACTAGTATCATCAACATCGACTTTCATAACTTTCTTTTCAGTACTAGAAGCATCTTTACTCTTTTCGTTGGACAGCTGCGGACAATCGATCGTCACATGGCCAAGCCTTTTACAAATATTACATCTCAGCAGCTTTTGTGTACACTTATTACTATAATGACCTACTTCTTTACAGTTAAAACAAGTTACAGATGCACTAGATTGTGACCTAGATAACTTTGAATCATTCCCAACGGACTGCTTAGTATTCGAATTCGTATTACTTGATGGTAAATTCTTTTTATCTTGGCTAATCTTAGACTTGTCAAAATCACGACTTTGTTTAATAGACTGAAAGTAATTAAGAACCTCTTCAGGCTCTTGACACTTCGCCGCTTTAGCGCCAAGTCTCAAGGAACGATCCTCAATGCCATAGAGCAAGCAATCAACGGCACGCTTTCCAAAAATCTCGCATCGATTCAACAGACTTAATCTCTCATAATAATATAATTCTAACGATTCATAGTATTTCACACGTTTATTTAACATCTCAGTAAGCAACTCCGCACAGTCGTCACCACTAGGAAAGGAATCAATTAATTTAATTTTCCACTCAGGCCACGAAAATGACATTGAAGGCAAAGCCTGGTACCATGTACGAGCAACACCCGCAAGTCTGGGTAGTGCGTAGTGTATTACCTGATCATCACCCCAACGGTACAGCTTCGCACATTCGTCGACCTTATTAAGCCACATGTGGACCGTCTGGCCCTTGACCATGGGGTCAAATTCAGGAATAACATTACCTAACATCGGGAATTTATTGCCTTCTGGCTTTGCATTCGACAAAGATTTAATTAACTCGTTCAAAAATAACTGAGTCTCACTGTTAGCAAACATAGATTTGTTTACCTGAATATTTCCGCGTGGTTCATCACTTACTGCGCTGTTTGATGAGGTACTTCGGTCGGACGACCGCCTACGGCGTCCAGTATGCTGCTGCTCGCTCCGCTTCCTCGACAGGCTTCGGCGCGAGCGATGCTCATCCTCGCAGCTACGTTTCCGACTTCGCCGACGGCGCCCATCAGTCCGTGTTCGAGGTCGACTCCTTTCGTCCTGGTCACTCCGCTTCATCGTCGGGCTTCGGCGCGAGCGCTGCTCGTCTTCGCGGCTGCGTTTCCGGCTCCGTCGATGCCGCTTATCAGTCCGTGTTCGAGGTTCTGATCCTGGTCACTCGGATCGCTAGGCGTACTTTTATTCCGCCTGCGACGTTTCTTCTTACTTGGGCGATTCTCACTGGCTTCATTATCGCGGCAACGTTTACGTTCCATACTCGTAATTGCTGGAGTACGGGACCGGCTCCTATGCGATTCGTTACTGTCACTGTCCATATTTAACTGATATTTTCCAAAACTTGTGGGTGTGTTGTATTTATCCCACTTCTGAGTTGTAGGAACTCAATCTCAACTCAGAAATGAAACAACGATTGTACAGATATTCTTCGATTTAATTATCACAGCAAAAAGCAACGCTCTGTTCGACAGTTCAATCTTCAGTGTCGTTCAAAAACATGCAAAAGTAAAAACCTGTCACAATTGGTGGCAGAGGTATCAACTCTCAACAGCCAAAACGATACTCATTCTATTAGTCGATTACTACTTCAGTGACGGGTATCTGCCAGCTGTCAGTGTTACCAGACGAAAAATACAAGACTGTTTTCGTGTCTATGACAGCTGACAGTTGCCCGTCACTGGTACAAATAATAACAATTGGATAACCTAAATAATGTGAATATAATAATACTGGTAGTCTTACATATTTAAGTAAATTGCCCCTTCTGAATCCAAGGTGTTATGGAGACACTCAAATTTTGTATGGAACGGGAACGCGGTGTTTGTAAGAATACATTAAATTAATGTGTAAATACGTAAATATATCATAGGTTTTTTTTTATTTATTTAGGCGGATAATATTAATTATGACAAACAAAAGTTTATGTTACGAATCTTCACCAATTTTTTGTTTTATTGACACAAACTTGGAGACATGATCAATTCTATGAAACCGGCAAAGTTACTCGGCCTTACCCAGGTATTAATTTTTTTATTTTTTTCTGAGCATTTTTTTTTTATATCCGCACCCCGCAACCTCCCATCCCCTCGCGAGCGTCTGCTTCTAAGCCTACCATACCAGTACCACTGTAACTAAGTGGGTAATGTTTGGATTTTGTGACTAAAATGTCCGAACTTTTATTGAAATGTCAGGCTTTTTGTCAGGACTTTGTATGTTTTATACTACGCTTGGCTTACGTATTGCTGCAGTGCAAGCTTGCAATGCCCACACTTTCGACATAATCACTCAGTCGGCTCTCACAACACCTCAAAAAAGTCAAAGGATTTATTTATTTATTTTTCGTCCAAAAATGATATAACTAGACTACTAAAGTTGAGAGGCATCGTCATTTGCCTAATTAAAGTGTGGGCGTGCGAACCTATATGAGAAATTCCCCGCAGCACGTACGTCGCCATAATTACTGTTAAGCTATCCACACTCCCCGGATCCTATAATGGAATAATAATACTCGTTCTGAAGCGTGACTTGGCTTCTAATTCCCGTGGTACACGTCCTTAGAGTGTACCACCTACACTGGAGCCGGCACAGCGCGCCCTCGAGCTCTCTAACAATAATATATTCTGTTAGTTATGCTATGTTTGGAACCAGACAAACTGTGCATAAAGGTCAAAATAATATTAACTAGGTGTCCAAGTCCATAGTTGTAAGTAAGGGAGATTGATCCAGAGTTCTAGGACGCGCACCCTATATCGCCAAAATTACTCTAGGGCCCTAGGTTGCTATTATCAGTGTCACGAATTTATAGGAACACGAACCCAGTTCTGTTGCCCTGTCGCATTCTTGCGAGTGTGAACGAATGAACGAATAAGGATACCACCTCCTTTGTTCTGTATCTCATCGTGACCTCGAACAAAGCTCAAATTAATCCCACAAAAATGTAGATTCTAAACACGTGTAGATTTGCCTTTTATTTGAGTCAACACATGCCGTCTCAAGTTACGAGTTGTCTGAACTCTCTGCGACACGTGCGTATTCGTACACATTTCTCTGAATACAGTTTATTTCCGAAGCTCGTCTTGAATACTCGTAAATGAATCTTCATTAGGAATTATTCTCTCTTGAATCATCTCTATAGGTTGTGTGGCAGCCTTCTTAGAGAGTAAATAGGTATATTGATAGGTACTTAGTTGAGAACTTGTTCGGGTAGTAATTAGACCTGTGTGTGTAGAATTGAAATGTTTTGTACCTATGATATTGTGGCGTCACGTATTGTGCATTCGTGAACGCACCTAGAATACGTGGCGTCGCCTGTTTATAAGTTATTCAGGAACGCAGGCAACACAAAGCTACGATCCGGGGCGCTACCCATAGCGTTCCTTAGGTAGCGTTCCTCTCTTGCTTGCCAACCGTCACGGGACACGGACTAGATTTAAGTCAATAGTTTATTAGTTTTAATTAGTTATATATGTGCTAAATAGTGTACCGAACTGTAAACCATAATACGTATGTGGCAATTAGGTACAGTATTGGAGTTTCACTTCCGCTCTTCGATCACAACTTCACCTCCAATACTCGTAGGAGGAGACATGTAGAATACCTTCCACCTATGTCTGCAAAACATTAATTTACTTTACTAACAAGCCAAGTTTAGGCAAAGTTAGTTATTACTTTAGGAACGTTTCTACAACTTTATTTAAACACTAGCTTCTGTCCGCGGCTTCGCCCGCGTGAATGTCGGAAATTATCCCATAGGCTAGCGATCCAAAAAGCATTATCGTTGTTTGCCACCGACATCCGAAATTCAAGTTATTTTTCACTTTGTGGTGTCTTTTTTAGAAGTCGGTTGTTTTTTTTTAGAAAAAAGTTTTTATTTTCCATTTTTAAGTTGTACCCAACACAAATTCGTATAACACTAATTGCTATGTAAATATCAGTGACAGGTAGTTATTATAACATCATCAATATAAACTAAGTGGCAGAAATACGTATTATTGAAGCTAACTCAAAAACTACCCAAGCTAATTTAATAATATTTATATGGAACCAGCCTTGAGCCATACCCTATCCAATAAAAATAAAAAATTTGAAGTCGATTTACAATTGCCGGAGATATCGTGTAATATACATACAAAAAAACAGTAGAATTGACAACCTCCTCCTTTTTAAATCGGTTAAATATGTAAAGATACGGCACTTATAGCCACAATGACAATTCCACTAAGCCGTGGTGGCTAGCCGGAATGTCATAGGAAAGCAAACGACGCAATTTCGTTTACTTGAATTTTTACCAATAATTTTGGTTTAAAAACCAAACTACTGAACCAATGTTGATGCAATTTCTTTGGAACCAATCTGAAAGTATATTCCTTCAATTAAAAAAGAATTTTGCAAATCGGCTTATAAGTAACGGAGTTCTGAGGTAACAAACATAAAAAAGCTCAACCGAATTGGGAACCTCCTTTTCTTGAAAGTCAGTTAAAAATAAAATTAGCCTAAGTTACTCCTTATCACATCAGCACACAAAAAAATTCATAATAGATTTTTTGTTATACCTTATATTTATATACTTTCATATGAATTTAGTAAAAAGCTGTCATTTTGACATTACAATCAGACACTTCAACTTTATTTGTTTATATAAATTACTTACTATAAATAAAGAAGATAATATTAGGATTATCATTCATTCATCACCATCATTCTTATTATTATTAGAATAAATTGAGAATTAAAAGCTCTAAATTATTTTCTGGAAGACCCGTTTATGTTTGTTCGTCGGAGAGGGTAATAATCAGCCACCCCTCCCCTATTAAGGCCCCTAAGCTGCTTCGCCACCCATGGGAAAAGATTATAAGCTCGACAAAAATCTACAGTAGATTAAATCGTGCTATCGGCAATTTTCGTTAGAAACCTCCCCTTTTATGCCTCATTTTATTTAACCCACATCGGTGTGTGTTAGTATGTAGGTACATCCCTACACGGATATTGGCTACACGTGGTGAAACAGATACATGTCTTAACAAGTTCTCAAGGGTACCCCGTTTAATACGTACAGATTGAATTTTCATTGTAACCACTCTCCAGACTAATTCTGAAATATTTAAAAAAAGTGCTGTTACATGCAAAATTACTATAGCTCTTAGGTAGGTTAGAAATATTGTAAAAATATTTTTTAAAAAACAGTGGCACACCGGGAGTGCCGCCAGAAGTGAAACCAAAAAACAAACAATACTTTGCCATCACTCACTGACTTATCGCATATACAATAAAACCGAGTACATCCCGAGGACAGCCGAACACATCCGAAGCGGGTATTTTTTTAATCGTCTTATAAACAAAA
The DNA here is from genome assembly GCA_963082905.1 of Oligia fasciuncula. Classification (NCBI taxonomy): domain Eukaryota; kingdom Metazoa; phylum Arthropoda; class Insecta; order Lepidoptera; family Noctuidae; genus Oligia; species Oligia fasciuncula. The sequence continues at coordinate 13,821,296 of OY720388.1, read as the reverse complement.
CTCGCGCGGTGTCGCTTACGATAACAGTGGGGCGAGTTCAATGGTTCTTTCCCATCTCAAAAAATGCCCAACTCGCTTAAAGAAGTTTTCACTTCAAAAAATATCCTATTTGTAAGTAGGTAGAGATACTTTCACCCCTGAAAGAATTCCAATAATGTCAAAGTAAGCCTTTATATTGTCGTAGAATAGAAGTATTAGTCGGTGATCACTAAGATAAAGGCGACAGCATGACGTTCATGGCACAATATGACTTTTACAGCGCCTATTTCGTAGCAGTAAGGGCGGTTTTCATAGCTCAAGTATCAGGTACAGTAAGGCCATACGTCATTTTGACCTTAAGTTGGCCTTATTCTATTGAAACTCCGTCTCGAAGGCCAGAAAACGAAAAAAACCAGTACAAGCTGGCTTATATTGGTTTCATACCACTGACTTGCGGCCTACCGTACTATCGTACCGTACTATATTATAGTAAGTATATTAAATTAAATCAGATTGTCAAGTCGCCGCGGCCTTTGAAAATTTATTTGCAGAGATTCCCGTATCAACTACTAAATCTCTTAACTCATCACCCATTGCTGCAGAGTCTTTACTTAAAGAAAACGTTCCAGTTTGCGATTCTGAATTTCACTTCCAATATGTAACTTGTAAAGATATAATTAAAACTTTTCACACGTTAAATGTTAAAAAGACCGCAGATCTATGGGGTAATTCTGTGGATGTTGCTAAGTCGATTATAGACATTGTAGCACCTACTTTAGCTGTTATATTTAATAATTGTATTGACCGTGGTGAGTTTCCTGATCTTATGAAAAACAGTAAAATAATACCGTTGTTTAAATCGGGTAGTACATCAGACCCTACTAATTATAGACCTATTTCAGTACTACCTACCTTTAGTAAAATTTTTGAAAAACTTATTTTAAATCAATTGCAAAGATTTTTTAATAAAAATAAATTACTACATAACAAACAGTTCGGATTTACAAGGGGTCGTTCGACTACCGATGCAGGAGTTGAACTTTTAGGACATATTTATAATGCATGGGAGGACCAATGCGATGCTTTGGGCATCTTTTGCGATTTGTCCAAGGCATTCGATTGTGTTCTTCATGAAACATTAATCAGGAAACTGCACCACTACGGAATCCGGAACGCCTCTCTGGATCTTCTTACTTCTTACTTAAGTGATAGGATTCAGAGAGTTGATGTTAACGGAAAAAGGTCACCCGGATCTGTAGTAAGAATGGGGGTCCCCCAGGGCTCAATTCTCGGCCCATTTTTATTTATTATTTATATAAATGACTTGCCTTACCTCATAAGGGATGAACATGATATAGTGTTGTTTGCAGATGACACTTCACTTTTATTTAAACTCAAACGTCAGCAGCTGGTTACTGACAATGTAAATAACGCCCTTGCAAAAGTAGTTAACTGGTTTAATGTCAATAACCTACTTCTTAACGGAAAAAAAACGAAATGTATTAAGTTTACCATACCCCACGTTAGACAAGTAGAAACTAGTGTTCTCATTAAGGATGAAGAGTTGAAACCTGAAGATACCACAGTATTCCTAGGCATAACGTTGGATGCCAAGCTTCAATGGGGCCCCCATATAGATAAATTGTCAAAAAAGCTTAGCTCTGCAGCATATGCCGTTAGGAAAATTCGTGATTTAACTGATTTAGAGACAGCCCGTTTAGTATACTTTAGTTATTTTCATAGTGTGATGTCGTACGGTATTCTGTTGTGGGGAAATGCCGCCGATATTCAGACAATTTTTATTTTACAAAAAAGGGCAATTCGTTCCATTTATAAATTAAGTCCCAGACACTCCCTCAGAGACAAATTTAAAGAGATTAATATAATGACTGTGCCTTCTCAGTACATTTATGATAATCTTTTGTATGCACATAAAAATATTAATCTGTTTAAAAAATACAGTGATATCCATAACATAAATACTAGGAACAAACACAAATTTGTTGTTCCAACAACAAGGCTCAAAAAAATAGGTGGCTCGTTTAGATGCCAATGTATACATTTTTATAATAAACTTCCTAGCCACATTCAAGAACTAAGCCTTAATAAATTCAAATCTTTTATAAAGCGAAAACTATGTCAGAAAGCCTATTATACTGTAAAAGACTATATTGAGGACAAAAAGGCTTGGGATTGAGCTGCTCCAATAGGTTTAGAATGTTGTTTTTATTTTTCTAATTTACACTTTAATAATTTTCTTTTTTTAAGTATCTATTTACTTAAATAATGACATGTACATTTACTGTATAAAGTATTATATGATTTTAATTATTGTGAATGTGAGGACTATGTGGGTAATTTTTTGTTTTTTCTCTCTTCGTTTTAATCATGATCTGGCAGTTTGAGTAGTTTATGCGGCCTACCCAAATGTCCTGTCTTTGGTATTGTTCGTCGAATCGTTGAGCTCCTTAAGTTCTGAGTTGAGCTGCACGGTTACTGACAAATGCGTGCACTGACTGGACAGGTCCGCTCAATCTGTGTGGTTCTTTCCTCAAAAGACCATTTCAGACACTAATCTACATGGTCCTCAAAGATTATGTCCGGATTTTTTATATACACATTGACATTGATGAATTTTATTTAGACAATGACATGAATATTTACTTTGTAAGTAATTTTTATTATTATTTTTTATTTAATTATTGTGAATGTGAGGACTATGTGGGTCATTTCTTTTTTCCTTCTTAGTTTTAATCATGATCTGGCAGTTTGAGTAGTTTATGCGGCCTACCCAAATGTCCTGTCTTTGGTATTGTTCGTCGAATCGTTGAGCTCCTCAAGTTCTGAGTTGAGCTGCACGATTTTTGACAAATGCGTGCACTGATTGGACAGGTCCGCTCAATCTGTGTGGTTCTTTCCTCAAAAGACCATTTCAGACACCAATCTACATGGTCTTCACACGATCTGACCAAGATTTTGTCTGGACTTTAAAAGAGACTGTGACTTCTGAGTTTGTTTCGGCCTTTCTTCTCAGAATAGTCAGTTAGGAAACGCCGACCTCATCTAGTTTAAAAAAAAATATGATTGACGTGTAAAAGTGTTTGTACAAACCTACTTACAGAAATAAAAATCATTTATCATCATTTATCATTTATCATTGTAATACATAAGTTCGTTGACCGTCTTACCAATACAGCGTGTATCAGAAAAGTGTAATAAAATTTAAGGGTGTGGTACAGACTATCAAACTGAACAACTTTCTCTGTGGGACCAACATCGTAATCGAGAAAAAATAATCAGCCGTCCCATACATTTGAGTCGACTAGGTATGTATTGAAGTTTTGTATAGGACTGTTCATATTTTATCGCGATTACGATGTTGGTCCCATAGAAAAAGTTGTTCAGTTTGATGGTCTGTACCACATCCTTGCATTTAACCACGCCTTTCTGATACACGCTGTATAAAGTCGTCAATACCGTCCCGCGTGGCACAGATTTAATGGGCACCTCGTACTGTCACTCGAATAAATTGCGAATGTGCCTTTCAATTATCACACGGCTTCGTCAATTTTAATTGCGAGAATAAAAATATTAATTAAATCAGTCAACGTATTCGGACGGGCGAACCTTTTTCATGACCTATATAAGTATATATCTTACCTATGTAGGACTACGTATTTTTATATAGGTATATGTATGAGTCACATGGGATCAAGTGAAAGTTTCATTTATCACACTAATAATAAATGTGAGTGTGTTTGTATGTTTGTTACTTCGTCACGCACAAACAGCAGAACAGATTTGGATGAAATTTGGCGCACAGAGAGTTTATAACCAGGATTAACACATTGGATACTTTTTATCCCGATATTTCCACGGGATCGCTAATGCGGGTGAAACCGCGGTGCGCTAGTTTTAAACAAACAAGCTAAATAAAAGCTAGTAAAAATAGGCATAAAATACACTTTTGAACGTCAAAATTTACAAATACATAGAATTGATTCTAGCAGCCTCTTCCAATAGGTAGGTACCTAGTTTCGTATGGAGCAGAATGGGGATACTCCACTTTTTTAAATGTTTTACTATATTTTGTATACATTAAATACATAATTAGGTATAAGTACATAATTATGTAAATAGGTAATAATAAATAATCCATCACCGAATGCAGTTTGGCATTAGTTTAATGGTATATTTTTAATCATAATTAAAATTGTTAAGGAAGGGATAAACTGCTTTTAAAGACAATTAAGAGGTGTATTTCAAGATTTTTTTGATGCATTAATGTACCTATGTTTAATTATGATTTGAGTTCCATCACTGTATTAAAATAAGACTTGAAAATATCAATTTTTCTTTTTGGTCAAAAATATTAAGATACACTGCTTTAAAAAGCAACTTTTTGACCGTTATCAAGAAATCTCCGCCTTAAGGCTGCTAAGTACCAGATAGACACATGGTGCTCCAAACACTGAACTCAAAAATATTCTTCGTATAAAGATCGATATAATGATCAAAGCAATATAAAAATTAAAGTAATAATATAACCCTTCAAATGATTTGCAAATTATGTACATTTCAGATTTAATTAATACTTTCATAAAAGCTCAGTAAATTCAAATTAGTTTTTGATATCAAAATGATCAATTTGCTGCTGTAAATCTTTCTATATTTTTTTGTTAGAGCGTGTGAAACTGAATATTTCACTGCGGCGGCAGATTTAGGTGAAATTAATTGTACAGTAACGGGGCATCCAGCCGCAACATACATTTTCCATCAGAGGGATTTGCCCGAAGAACCCTCGGGGCGGTCTAAATGAACAATTGAGCGTGCTCTCTAAACTCTTTGTAGGTATATGCACCAATTATTTTACAAGGTACTCAATATTTGTTGTAGAACTGCGGTGCTATTCTGTAAAAATCTCACCGTGATAACTTAGGTGAAGTGAGCGTGGAGTGAGCTGTCAATGGTGTCAGTCTTAGCAAAAACAAACTCACTTCACCTAAGTTTTCACGGTGAGATTTTTACAGAATCGACCGGCTGATACGAACTGTTTTATAACTATGCCGAGTGAATTTTTTATTGATCCGTAATTAAAATTAAAAAAAAAAGTATTATATTCATATTTATGTCACGTTTTAAAAACAAATTCACCGTTTTACTTAGTAAGTTTTACAACATTAAATTAACTAAGTATTTGCACTAAGTTGTAAATTAAATTACTATCTAACTATACAATTAAATACAATTTAATGAATAACATCTATCATTCCAAATAGATACCTACTCGGAATGTTATCACCACAACGTTCCTAAACAAAATAACTATAATATAAATGTTATATTAGTGCTTAAAACCAAGAAACCCAATTAATTAAGATGTAGAGGTGTTGTTATATTACACAACAAAACAGTTTCTTGGAGCCCCTTACTGGTCCTAATTAACCACAAGACTGACAAACGATAACTATTATGACGCCAAATGTAATAATACCACACTTTACAAGACGAGCGGAACAGGGTTGAATAGTAGCTACTTAGAGTAACGGACTCATTCCAAACCGATGTGAACCCTGTGACAGACGGACAAACGGACAGCGAAACCTAAGTAATAAAGTCCGTCCCCGTCCCCGTCCCGTTGGTACCTACCGCTTGGGTACGGAAAAATCTAAAAAGTTGACTAATCTCACTAAAACTAACTGAAAAGGTATAAATATATTCTTAATTTAACTACTTTTATCTCATTTTATCCAATTTGGTCTAACATTCATTTAATTTTAATGTCTAACATTCATTTTAATTTATTTTGTCTTGTTTTATGTCATTAACGTAGTTTTATGATTGTATTTCTAATTACTAGTAGGTATAGACCAAATAAATCTTGTAGGTATGTATAGGTAGTGCAAACTGTAAATACATATGTGTTGGTTATTAATAAACTAGCTTCTGCCCGCGACTTCGTACGCGGATCCTGTTGCTTATGCCAGCGACAACGGGCTCGTCAAAATCGAAGATCTGAATCGTCTGATGTCGAATTCTAAGAGCCCGGGGACTGGAAAACAACGGGATGCGCGAGACGATTCGAGACGTCATTTTCAGGCAATAATGAACCAATAAGGTGGTACTAAACTTGGCCTTGCACTTTGAATGTTGGCATAAATGGGCCTTCTGAAAACTGTTTCGCAACAAAAGATGTCATTAAAGGTATTATTGTACGAACGAAAGACTGCAGGCAGATGCTGGATGCGTCAAGCTGAAGACAGGGCGCTATATGGCGCTCATTAGGGGAGGCCTATTTCCAGCAGTGGACTGCTATAGGCTGATGATGATGACGATGATGATGATTGTACGAACGTATGTTGTCCAAGAAATGTTTTGACTGTGATGGTCACCGATTAGCAGTGATCTTAATATTTCTGGAGGATTTTGTAATATTTCAATATGTACTTTCCCACCTGAGCAACACATACCGTTTGTTTCTTTTTGCCATTTAACAGCTTCACAAAAAGTACAATTTTTAACCATACCTCCGATGGCGGAATATGTGGCGTAGTCAATCATAGGAGTATACGTAAATGCACTCCGTTCCTTATCAATCCAAGGAAGGTCGCCATGCCCTACGGCTATATCTTGAGACACATCCGATTCTTCAGATGATATCGACATTCTGTTCAGAGAATGTCGAAGTCGATCAGAATTCAAACGTTAGTTGCGCCCTTCTTAATCTGTCTCTTCATGCCGTACTCCAGCAATTCTTTCTTTCTCACTTTCTAACTGATTATGAGTATTTTGTTGTGTGTGTGTTCGGGACAATGTATGATAACCTCACATTCATCACTCATTTCAAAAGACCTGTTAGTAGATGTGCGAATACGCTGAGAACTCAAGCGTGATTCTGTATCGGTAAACGTTTCCGATTCGCGAGACAATGCATGTCGCTCACGATCAGCGGACAGTCGCGCATCACGTTCCGCACTTGTCTCTAGAGACCTAGAAGCAGATGCGTAGATACGCTGAGAACTCAAGCGCAATTCTCTATCCGTGAACGTCTCCGACTCGCGAGATAATGCGTGACGTTCACGATCAGCGGTCAGTCGCGCATCACGTTCCCCACTTGTCTCTGGAGACCTAAAAGTCGATGCGTAGATACGCTTGGAACTCAAGCGCAATTCTCTATCCGTGAACGTCTGCGACTCGCGAGACAATGCATGACGTTCACGATCAGCGCTCAGTCGCGCATCATATTCTTCACTGTGGTCTCTAGAGATCTGGATGTAGATGCGTAAATACGCTGAGAACGCAGGCGTGCTTCGCGATCCGAAGAGGTTTCCACGGAGCGAGTTGCAGCCTGATGTTCTCGAACAGCATCAAGTCTCTCCTGACGCTCTTCGGTATATTCTTGGGATCTTATGATCCTCAATCTTTTAGCTCCTTTGGAACATTGGGAAAGATTTGACCTCTTTCTAGGCATGGTTATAGTTTTATTGTGAAGATACCTGATCAATTAAAATCTAAGTGACTGCTCCCCTACCAAGGGTGCCCAGACACGGGGTCGTCTGGCGCCCATGTGCTGGTTTGGTCCCTGGGGTGGTCACGGCGTGCTATGTGTTCTGGTGCGCCGGTGATGGGGAGTACTCCCCAGAGGAGGGTCCAGTGACGGACAGCCGCGGCGGGTTCACGGATGAGTGCTAACGCGTGCCCATGTTCCCGCCGTAAGCGGCAGAGGAGGACACCGTGGAGTTTTAGTGGGTTAGAGTCCCTCATAACTGCACTATCTCCCCATGGTAGTGCAGAATGCATGAGCATTAAAAAAATGGGAAAAAAAAAAAAAAAAAAAAAATGGGAGTTTTGGCCAGTAGAGTCAAATTTTTAAATGATATACCATCGTCATCGAAAATCAGTCCTAAACTGAAAATTGTGAAATTAGTGATAGCTTTGATTTCCACATCAGATGTTTCTGATTTTCATATAAGTCAACAGGAAATGCCCATCAGACCGAATAACTTTTACTAAGACATCATTCCTATATGTGTTATGGTGTAGCTGGGCTCTTGGAGTTCCCCATCAGGTGTTCCAGATCTTCAAATTTATTCTCTCAGCAGAAAATGCTCATCACGTGGAACAATTTTTGCTATGGTACCATTTTTGTATCTCTTATAGTTAAGCTGATCTGTTTCGGTTCTGCATCAGGTGTTCAAGTTTCAAAGATAAATTATAGCCTATATGTTGCCCAGACATAATACCTATACAACAAAAAAAAAAACATTCAAATCCGTCCAGTAGTTCCGAAGATCGGACGCGCAGGCCCGAGGCGTGTACGTACTCTGATAGAATACCTTAACAAATGTTCGCCGTGATTCTTTAAATTGACATAACTTTTTTATTTATGAACCGATTGACATGAAATAAACACTAAATGTTAAGTGAAGCTTACTACAATATATTAGTGAAAACCGCATCTAAATCTAATAGGCCGTTTCTGATATTAGCGTGCACAAACAAACAGACAAACAGACAAACCGACAAACAGACAAAAAAAAAAAAAATTACAGTTTCGGGTTCGGCATCGATATAATAACAACCCCTGCTACTTTTTTTTTATATATTTCCATTGTACAGACACCACTTTTCTACAATTTTATTATATGTATATATATATATAGATAAACAAACTATACTTTCATAGGTCCTGGCAGTTTCCACAGAGAAAAGCAGCCACTTTTATTTAATACTAGCTTCGCCCCGCGCTTTCCCCTGCATAAGCGTCGATCCCGTGAGAATATCGGGATAAAAAGTAGCCTATATGTTAATCCAGGGTGTCAGCTACCTCCATACAAAATTTTATCAAAATTGGTTCGTCAATCCGTTTGAGCGTGAAGAAGTAACAAACATATAAACACACACACGCACTCACAAACTTTCGCCTTTATAAGGTTAGTGTGATTTTCCTGTTTTGTGTATAAATAAAGTAGGAATAGGCTAAACAAGAACCAATAAAATTGGTGTGCCGTTTCCGAGAAAATCGCTATTCATACAGTGGTCTCCAAAAGTTAGTTACCACATTATAATTTAAAATTAAAATAAAAAAATAATCAGGTACTCCTAGGGGGACTTGATTATTTTTTATGATAAGGCAAAGGTAGCTAAATTAGTCAATAGCAACGTTATAGCAGTTCAAATATTTGGATATCACTGGAATTTTGAATCATAATGTGATGTCACAGCTGAAGTGGTGGAAATGTCAACTAACTTTGAAGGCTATAATTGTAGGTGGTAGGTACATCTAAATGCCACACATTCGTCAAAACAAACTTCAACATTAGGTACCTATTCCAAAAACAAACTATGCACAACATAAAAGACTTCATCATCATCTTCCTGCCCTTATCCCATGTTTACTTGGGGTCGGCGCAACACGTTTTCTTCTTCCATTCGCCCCTGTCAACCGTCACGCTATCATTCACTCCCTTCTCTTTCATATCATTCCTCACACAATCCATCCATCTTTTCTTCGGCCTTCCTCTCCCTCTCCATCCATCAACATGTAGGTATATCCATCACTCTTTTAGTCACATGCGTTTCGTCCCTTCTCATCACATGCCCATACCAAGACAAATGATTTCCTTTCAACTTTTCTGTCACTGGCGCCACTTTCAATTCACTTGTTTTAAAAACAAGTTATTTGGCCAATTATGTCGACGAACATGATTGTAGTGGAACTGTTATTATTCATAAAGCTTCATAGTTCCACAAAGAGAACAAAAAGGCTGTTTTCAGTACAAAACAATAAGTAACCGCGTGCGGGCGACAGTCGAGCGGTAAATTTCCAGCCGGTCTATTCTGTAACAATCTCAACGTGAAAATGTTGGTGAAGTGAGCCCGAAGTGAACTGTCATTCCACATGATGCTAGGGATTAACACTATTGCCAGTTCACTTCAAGCTTACTTCACCTAAGTTCTTAACTATGTATTATAGGATTGCTATCTTACATTCATTCATACTTTTTGGTACTTACCCATTCAATCTATCAATGTGGTTAGTATGGACTAGATTGCATGCATGCATAATCAGACTATAATGTTCCCACTGCTGGGATACCGGCCTCCTCTCTGTGAGAGAGGGACTGGGCTGTAAAACTGTAGTCTAACACGCGGGCCCAGTGCGGGTTGGTGGATGTCACATGTGTTCAAGTTTGTTTTTGGTTCTAGAACATGTTCCTTCGCCGTTTTGAGAGCAGTGGTGATGAAATAATTTACACAATGTAAAGTACCTGTTTGGGTTCGAACCTACGACCTACAACTCGTAATGCGCAGCCGTTTCCAATACCACCACTGCTCATAACACATATTAAATTTCAATTTTTTTTTAATAAAAACTAGATTAGTAACCGTTAGCAAAAGACTATAATTATTCTTCTGCCTAGAGTTTTGCTACCGACATTTTAAATATGTACCTATTACTAGATACAAAAGCCTTTCGAAAGACTTATCCCGCTATTTTCCACCCTTTTGACGAAAAATAAAGTTTTCAAATGCTTTTCAGAAGCAGATGAGTAAAAAAGGCCAAAAGAGAAATTTACATCATAAGTACCTAGTAAAATGGCGTTCTTCGCTAAAAACTTTTATTAATTTAATCAAAAAGTTACTGAAATACGATAAGGTAAAAAGTCGTATCAGCGAGCTGTAAAATTGATCTTGGAGAATTCCGAATTAAAGGTTGTCACATAAGCTTTGGTTTTCTAAAAAGCGGTGAACGGCTGTCCAAATACAGACCGTTTTTTGACACCCGGTGGAAGTGTAGGTACAGCGCATGATGTGGACATAAACTGTCAACGAAAATGTAATGCGCGCATAGGGACTTCAGGGCTACAGTGTGGGGAAGTAATTTGACTGCGTTACGTGGTCGGATGCTCTCTCTGTTTCAGATGCTTGAGCCAGCTGTCAACGTCTCAGCGCAACGACTATCGGATAAAAGAACGCTTTATTACATTTTATCTGCATCCTGGTTGATTTTTATTTTAACTTCTTTTGACTTTTACAAAAGCCTAAGTAAAAAGTCATAATTCGAGGTTTGGCTCTCGCCTATTTTCTCCACCAATATTCGACCAATTTAAAAGATATATCATAAACAGATCATGAAGGATATATACTGTGTCCTTATATTTTCCTTTTTGACGATACATTATTTTTGTAAGCACTAGAACCCTCAAAAAATGCTCAAAATTACCGCTGTCAACAGAGGCCTAGTATACAAATTTGACAACTATTAATGAAAAAATAAAAACATAGGGACAGAGTATATATCCTTCTTATTCTGTTTATGAAATATCTTTTAAATTAGTCCAATATTGGAGGAGAAAATAGGCGAGAGCCAAACCTCGAATTATAACTTTTTACTTAGGCTTTTTCAAAACGTCTCGCCGACCGCATTTCCTCTTAAGTGGATTAAAAAAATGAAGGTATCAAAGCCTTGCCTCATCTTCAAATACATCTTCAACTCTAAACACAATTAACCTTTTACCAAAGCCATGAATATTTTACGTAGTTACATAGGCTGAAAAAACACTTCAAAAAGAAACTCCACTCTTTTCTTCTTGAAAAAGAACTCAATTTGGATTGGAGTAATATGAAAGGGATCAACATCAATTGTAAGAAAAGAAAAGTTTTTTATGTCGCGACAGACATTTCGGAACGATATAAATTTCTGTATTTACATACCAATGGCTATGTGGCGGAGATACACAATTTGGAATCTGAAAAATATTCCGATATTGTCCCAATTTCGAGAGCTTTCCGTTAAAATAACAAGCTCTAGTTTCATGTTCAGATCACCACAGAAATAACGTTAAAGAATGAGCTGGAGTAGATGGCTGATTTTCTGGAAAATTGTGACATCAACATAAGTACCATTAGTAAATAGTACATCATATGGGTGTATATGTAGATACTGCTAGATATGAGAAGAGAAGACAGCTTACATGCGTCTTCGTTTCCCTGGTGGAAAGAAATCAACTCCATGTACAACAAAATAAAGGTTATCAAAGGGTTAATGAGAATCACTTATAGGTACTCTTTGTCCTTTGGAGCCAGCATCACACAGCTGCGTGACGACGGCCTGGTACACACTTCACACACTACTGTCACTTTTGTAGGTGCTAGGTTAAACTTATCGACCTTCTAAGTAATGATGGGATCATTTTGTAACAATTGAGCTTTTTTCCTTTCTCACAGTTGGCCGCAGTAACTAAGCTTTGGTAACTCGACCAAATGGTCTAGGTTAGGTTAGAACTATGACTAAATACTCTAGAGCCGAATTGTTCGCAGTAACAAAGCTAGCACCCCGACTAAATGGGTTATGTAAGGTTGGAACTGTGATCAGCCGCTATATCCAAGTTGATCGCAGTTACTTGGCTATTTAGTATTCTAAGGACCTTAAAATAGAAATTATTTGAGGTTCACAAAAATTGTCGCAATCATTATATTAGAGTGAGGAGCGCAAATGGGAGTTATCAGACATTCGATTAAATACATCCTATAAATATATACCTATTCACACATAGTATTGGTTACAGTACAGCGCCAATAAATGCGAAAAGATGAATTGTGTTTAATTACACTGTTACACAAACAGCATACCAAAGTATGCGTATGCGCTTAGGGAATCATCGTCTATCTTCGAAACTATGAAAGCGTGATCAATCTGCCTAGGCTTTTTCCCAACTATGTTGGGGTCGCTTTCTAATCTAACTTGATGCATCTGAATAGGTATCAGTATTCTACCTGGAGCGACTGCCTATCTTACCTCCACTACCCAATTACTGGGTAACGCGATAACCCTTGAAAAGACTAGTTGCCAGGCTTTTGGGTATCTGAATGTAACGACCAAAAATCTACGAATGACAGTTGGGACCAACGGCATAACGTGCTTTCTGACTACGGCAAGCGTACCTAACTATTAAGATTAACAACTCTATGCGATTCCACAAAACTTTTGATAACAAGTAGTGTACTTCAATAGGAGAAGGAAACCCGACAGAGAGATAACTTCATACAAACATGCAATGAAAGGCGCACTATACTGTAGTACCTAGAAAACATAGAAGCATTGCTTCTTTGGGGTTTACTCTGTGGTACGACGTTCGTGCTAATTCGGAAACACGAAGATTATCGAAGCGCAAACCTTTTCGGGTTCACTTGCACCTAGGTATGTTTTTGGATACAAATATATAAGAATATTATGTATGTAACAAAGGAATTGGAGCAAGAGATCATTTCAATATTGAGGACAATAACTCGCTCGTCAAAAGTTACGAACTCGAGTCATACTCATTACTTTGACTTTTATGTTTGATATTTTCAGTAAAGTTTGTTTAGACTTGAGATTTGTTGAAAAGACGCTGTTAGACGTAGTATAAACGTATGAGGAACAGGGTGTAAAGTCCTCATTCTTCATAGAAAAGGAACGAACCTCCGACCAGAGAGGTTTGGTGTCTGATGGGCCAATAGTTGTTTTTTTTTAATAAATGGCATCTCGCAGGTCAACTCAGAAGGTTCTCGGCTGCTTGCCTGTGGGTGCCTCGCTGGAGGAGGGCAGCAAGGGACAGGCTGGATCGAAATAAATTGGGACGAATTTAAAGCTACAGGCTCAGCGGCGCGGGCTGACTCGAGTAAGGGTAGGGGCGGGCATGGAATGGGGCGTCGCGGCGGGCCTCCGTGGCGAGGATCGACGGACGGTGATTTTGTAGTTGCTTACAGTTGGAGGAGGGTTGTGGCGTCGTCGGGAATGTAGAGAGTATGCTTCGGTCGGCGACTCCTATCTATGCCCCGCTGGAGTGAATCACAATCAGGGGATGGGGGTGCTTTATAGCGAGTCGAAGAAACGCTTTGAGGGGCGTTTCATGAACTGCTGAACGGTGGGAATTTTGCGATCTAAGTGAAGAGTCTCATTGCGGACATAGAAGGGGGTTCCCGTAGCCTTTCTTAGGAAACGGTTCTGGGGGGTCTGCATCCTATGGATGGTGGAGATGGTGTGGCAACAATAATGCAATGAGGATACGTAACATAAAAAACAACGAAATTTTACCAACTGGATTAATTATTCACGAGTAATATATAAAGTCAATGTTCACGAATTAATATTTTCTTTTTCTATCTAAATCTAAAACAGTGTCTATCACAACTAATGTTACAAATCAACATAATTCATAATAATAACAAAACTCGAGCAGTCTACTATTGCTACTGCTCGAATTTTATTTTAAATGCGAGATTTAATAGCTGACCCGGCAAACGTTGTTTTGCCATATAAATTATTTCTAGCTGCCCGGCGCTACTTCATTCGCGTGGTGTCCCACCCCTTACCCTACCCTACCCCTACCCTACTCCTACCCTACTCCTACACTACTCCTACCCTACTCCTACACTACTCCTACCCTACTGCTACCCTACTTATACCCTACTCCTACCCTACTCCTAACCTACTCCTACACTACTCCTACCCTACTCCTATAAGTAAAAAAAGATAAAAAGTATCCTATGTCCGTCTCCTGGTTCTAAGCTACCTCCCCACCAATTTTCAGCCAAATCGGTTCAGCCGTTCTTGAGTTATAAATAGTGTAACTAACACGACTTTCTTTTTTTATAGAAAAGATTGTGTAATTATTTTACTTGAGAACTGTCATTTTCGATTTACTTTGACAAGGTTCCATCCCTCATCGCGCGCGGATTATACCTGAATTTTTTCCTGAGTCCTTTTCTGCTCACATAAATAGAATTAAACATTTAGTACCACTCAAGTACAATCACGAAGTGGGAGGCTAATAGAAACTGGAATATTTAAATAGATACTTAGCGATTCGGCTTCTAGTTGCACCAAAATGTCGAGCGCCATGTCATAAATAACAAACATAAAGTACGTTTACTATAAAGAATATAAACAAATCCTTCGCTACCATAGAAAGGTACGATTACGAGTATTTAGCTTATATTTATCTATAAAAATAAAAATTAAATGCTGTTCGTTGGTAATAATTTACGCATCACATAACGGTTGGATGGATTTGACTATTTTTGTTTTAAAATTATTTTAATAGCCCGAATAAGGTTTTTATGGAAACTAAGGTTGGAAAAGTTGTCTGAAAAATTCCGGTAAAACTGAAAGTGCTTGTTTCCATGGGATTTTTGTATAAACCACTGGCTGCACCCCGCGGGTTCACCCGCATAAGTCTCGATCCCGTGGGAATAATAATAATATAATAATAATAATATTCCACAACTATCACACAACGCCGTCTAGTCTCAAGCTAAGCAGAGCTTGTGTTATGAGTACTAGACAACTGATAAACATACTTATATATTTCTAAATACATACATATATAGATAAATTACACCCAGACACAGAACAAATGATCATGCTCATCACACAAACATTTGTCCTGGGTGGGAATCGAACCCACGACCTCCGGCATAGCAGTCATAGTCACTGACCACTAGACCAACAGGCCAGGAATATCGAGATAAAAAGTACCGTATGTCCAGGTCCATCCAGGTCATGTAACCTATGTGCCAAATTTAATCCATATCCGTTCAGCGGTTATTGAAGCTGCTGAACCACTACTACGATTACCACTTCTGGTAAAGGTTATCCTGGGCCGTTATCCATATAAATATTTCTTTTGATTCCTCTCTGTGATCAATCCACTCTGTTCCGTCATTTAATTGAGAACATAAATCTCAGTGACGTCATAGCAACACAACATAATTCGCGTTGTTGTTAGTATGCATAGTAATAAAGGTTTTATTTATTACTAGCCGCGCCCAGCGGTTTTACCCGCGTAAATGTCGATCCCGTGGGAATATCGGGATAAAAAGTAGCCTATAGGTATGTTAATCCAGGGTGTTAGCTACCTCCATACCAAATTTTATCAAAATTGGTCCAGCCGTTTGAGCGTGAAGAAGTAACAAACATATAAACACACAAACTTTCGCCTTTATAATAGTAGTCGTCAACATCCAACATGCTCGACACGGGCAAATGAAAGCAGTTAGAGTGCATAAAAAAATATAAAAGAATATTAAATTCTACTCCAGTTTGTTGCCTGTATAATATCCGGGATATCAACTGTATTTTGATACCTACAAAAGATAAATTAATTACAGCAAAGAAATTAAATAAAAAAATTATCAATGTTCTTTGACATACCTACATATTGTATACATATGTATATAGCGTTGATCCTGCGCCTGATCTCTCTCCGATCGTGCCGGATTGCCATTCCATCGGACTATGAGAGTGAGGGAATAGGGAGTGCTCCTGTGTCTGCGCGCACACTTGTGCATAAGTCCTCCAAACCATATTTCGGCCACGGCGGCCAATCTCAACGGAGACTATATAATAGTCCGCGCGGAACTAGTTGGCCGCACCTTGGGTGAGGGTGGGGTGAGGGCGGCGAGGTTGCCTATTGTTCGCAACACACGTACTGAGTAATGACAAAGCGCCCTCACCCCTCCGTCCCATCGCTCACATACCTACCTAAGGCGCGGCCAACTAGTTCCGCGCGGACTATAGTCTCCGTTGAGATTGGCCGCCGTGGCCGAAATATGGTTAAGAGGACTTTTAATTTTATTTATATACATATTGACATACATATAAAACATCTTTATTTAATCAGCTGTCTAACGAGGTAAAAAAGTTTAAAACAATATTTAGGCTTGCACTTATAATACGTCAAATTACAAGTGTATAAATTACCTAAATACAAAGGAAAGCTAATAAATAGATAAGCAACCCAACAAAGGATATCTTTTGATGGACGTCACAACGACTGCGCCTACAAACGGGACGCGCGAAAAACATTTTCCCGTGTTTTCCTTTTTAATCTAGGAAGCCAAACGGGGGAAAGCTCGAAACGACCATTAATCAGATGTCAACACACATGTTCCCGTATTGAATGAGGCGTTCTCTGAACTTACGTAAACCGCCCAAAAAGATAGTCGGCAAAGAGAAATGTGTCACTTTGACCCGATAGCGAATCTTTCAATTGAAGACGCGCATTGTGCCCGGGACATCGCGATGTACAGAAATATACGTGCCGAGGTATATGTGATATAAATATCCATCCGTTTTTTAAGACCTGGAGCGCCGAAGTACGGAATTTCAAAATAGCTTAGCCTGTAGCCTGAGAATTCTAAAATAACTTTAGCTTAGACAGAAAATATAAAGATCCAGGTCCAACCAGATTCCAGTAAGCCGATCAAATAAAGATTAGGAAAGGCACTAGGGTAGGTGAAAACAAAGTACGCAAGTAGTTATCATGTAGGTCGTGACCCGTAGAACTTGTCTCACTTGTTCAACGTATCTTTTACTGCGTCCACAATAAACTTAATTGGCACAAACAAAAGCTGTAGCTTCACTTACGTAAATAAACTTGGAGAAGTGGAAATTGGACTCACGTTCTGTGTTTACTATACGTGTATACGGAAATAAGTTGCTCGAAATTGGTTAATAAAATGACTACAGACAGTGCATTACAATTGCCTGTCATAATAATTTTGCGTAGGGTAGGTGCTCAAAAGGGAATAAAGTTGAATATTTATTATTGTTCCCCTTTGAGCACCACGGTAAAATATTGATTGGTGCTCAAATGGCATTACCTTTGGTGCTCTAAAAATAAGTGCTCAAACAGGAATATTCCTTATTTTTTGCACCTCATTGGTCTAATGGTCGCAAGCGCTACTGCTGAGCATGAGGTCCTGGGATGAGGTGCATGAGGTTTTGGGATGCATGAAAAAGCCTCCTCGTGTAGCGCAGTTTGTTCCGCCAGTTACTCAACTGAACCGAGCCTTTGGCGCATCCTGGACATTCACGCACAACACCTTATTTGACTGACCAATTTTTCCTTGCCGTGGTACGGCTAACGCCCGCCTGGTCTGCGCCTACCCTCCCACCGGAGTCCGGGCCGGTCAAGCAGCCTGCTGTGTTTCGTCGATGTGTGGGAGTTCCAGTGCCTTAGGCTTCTTCTGGGCATGCTCGTTCCATCATAGACCTCACCCATCGCTTTCCATCAGGCGTGATCGAGGTCAAGAGCGGCGCCATTCAGCAATAAAAATATAAAAAAGTTCCCTGTGTTTATTCTCAGGTCGGGCAAAGTGTCATTGGGTTTATGTCTGAAGCAGCCAGGAGTTTGGATTTGTGCTCGTTCAATTATGTTCAAGTCCCCTATTACATGGGACTTGAACATGATTGGCGAAATTAAACCTTCGGGGAGTGCAGGTGTTATGTATTTTTATCTTTTTTCCTGTGTGTCTTGATAGTAAACGTTTATCAGGCCTCACAGAATGTCAATAAAACATTAGCGATATTAAATTCCGGTAACAAATACGTCGGAATCTATCCTGGGGCCGGACGGCGACGGACGTGTGCGGATAACGAGCGTCTATTATTAGCCGGGATTTGTCAAGTCGAGATTGTTTTGTCGGGCCCCAAATTTCGGTTGGCGTTGTCTTGCGTACAGATAAATCCTTCAGATATAACTATTTTGTGGGACAAGACAGCTGCGAAAATAATAAGGACAGCTACGGTTTGAGTGGGCTTAGAATGCACACGAGCTTAAAGATGGGAAGGCATACCTACCATTGTGCGCAAACTCACGTATCGTTCTTTACGAGTAACTGTGTATTTAAATTTAAGTACTTACTTACAATCTAAGCTCAATGTGTATTTAACATATTCATGTTTTTTATTACAATTACATGTGGATACCCAACTAGAGAAATAATTACAATACAAATGGTTTCTAAAATATTTTGTTACATAAACCCGGGACATGGTCCCAGGATGATATTTCCAATCTCATTAAAAGGCCCCACGCTCGCAGGTATTCAATACGTCAGGAATACAAAGTAGGCAATTTATGACCAAAAACTCGGAACTTAGATTGTGTTATCTATCAAGAGAACCTATGGCCGTGTTTGCGTACAAAAAACTAATAATCGAAGTACAAAAAAAGCTAATAAGGTTACACAAAAATATGCTTACCCTTTTTTTTTTCAAATTTGCCAAAGATGTAAATAACAATGGCCGCTCGAAATTGTCTATGGTTTAGTGATGCGGTAGTATACATTTTAAGTTCTAGTGCTATCGATGTTACAAATAATTTACTGCGCATAGAATAGAATAATATAATGATCACAGACCGTCTATAAACAAGAACTATTTAGCTACAATTCTATAACTATTTTTAGGATTGAATACTGGAATGATTTTAGAATAACGCTGGGTGCGTTACTCGTCAACAAAAGCATATCCAGGAAAAGCACTTTCGTGTTGTTCCAGCACTTTTCCAGGTCTCTTTACATTTTAGGTAATGAACCAACAGTGAAACACGGTAGGTGACACAGGCTGTAATCTGATAACCGAACGTGCCTACTATACATACGGTCCGTATCCATTATATATAAACCTTGCTGCTATGTACAACCAATTAAATAATTTTTATCAATATTTTAGTACATCCATTTTCCACATATATTTCGATGCCACTGATTGGACTCTAGTTTAAAAAAACCAATCTAAAAACATGCACTTCTTTTATTTGTTAAAAAGCGATAATACATGATACATACCTACATATTATGAACATAACTTATAGAGTGACAGAGTCTTTATCATTTTGCAATTACATCATCATCATCTGTCTAGCCTTTTTTCCAACTATGTTGGGTTCGGCTTCCAGTCTAACCGGATGCAGCTGAATACCAGTATTTTACATGGAGCGACTGCCTATCTGACCTCCATAACCCAGTATAATTTTTCAATAACATCGACATTTTATTATAACTGCAATTTTCCACTGACTGACACCGGGAACATCTATTGCCTTCGCAAAGAGGATAGCATCGCAGTATTTGACAGATTTCATATAGCGTATACTATACAGAAAGATATATCCGTGAATAACGTCCCGTATCGGAATATAATCTGTAACTCAGAAAGTACAGTAGTTTTATTCACGAAATAGCAACATATCCTATGGAAGGATTGACAAATGTCATACACACCGCTTCTGTTTCTTTCGGGACGTGGAACAGATCGGTGGCAAATGGAAGCGCTGAACAAGATAAGTAACCACACTTCTCAGAAAGAAATGCTTTTGTTTATTACAAGCTTCAGATAACTGAAAACATTACGATACGTGTGACTTAAGTAGTTTAGGCTTACATAAGTTACGAGTATCATACTCTTATTATACTATTCTTATAGACCAGAAGCGGAATATATTGAAAAACAAATGACTAAATGACCTACAATTCCTGCAAAGTTACATTATCTTCTTACAAATCATTTTTACCGACTTCACAAAAAGGAGGAGGTACTATGTTCGGGTGTTTGTATGTTTTTTTTTTTTGTATGTTTGTTCATCGAATACTCCGCCAATTATGGACGGATTTTCAAAATTCTTTTTTTTTTCGAAAGTATGTAGTTCTGAGATGGTCCCATTGTCACCAAGTTAGGATCTGATGATGGGATCTTAGAGAAATCGAGGGCAACCCTCAAATTTTATAGGCTTACTTACTGTTTTTCGCATATTTTATGAAGTATCTTGTGTATTTGTGTATGGTTGTCACCATCTCAGGTAGCTGGTCTGATGATGGAAGGTACAACTCCTTAACAGTTAGAAGTTACTCGAACAGGCAAGGACTGTTTTATATAGTAAATTGTTTTGATGTTTGATAGGGCATTTGCCACATTTGGTCTCATGATCATCAAGTCATGACCTGATGCTGCAGTCAGGATAGTCTGCAGAGTACCTAACTCCTCGACAACTAACAGCAGATATATCGTGTTTAGGCTCATTGAAAAGGGCTCGATGTGTGGATAAACGTACTGTTACTGAGGAACACCGAAGACCTGATGCTGGAGCCAGGAGCATCAGAAAAAGTACAAACCTTGAAATTACAGCACCGTAGTCGTGTTTGGGCTCATTTTAAACAGGACTAATTTTATGTTCAATGCAATGTTGACATAAGTCTGGCCTGATGCTGCAGCCAGGATTATCAGCATCTAATCTAAAAACTAATAAAAGGAGAACTCCTCAAAAATTAACGTCCCTGCATCGAGAAAAGGAATATTTTATAAAAAGGCGATGGGCAAGTTGACATTAGGCTATTGTAACTTAGATAAATTATAAATAGACCCACTAAAAAGCGAGAAATAAAAACTTTTTAACAAAAAAAAACCGACTTCCAAAAAAAACACTACAAACTGAAAAATAACTTTAATTTCGGAAGTCGGTGGCAAAAACTAAAATACTGATCCCTAAGACACCGACTTCCGAAATTAGTTATTTTTCAGTTTGTAGTGTTTTTTTTGGAAGTCGGTTTTTAATTAAAAACAAGCACCTAGGTAAATAACAAGTGCATAAGAATTATATAACACGACCCTAATCAACACTATAACGTGGCTAGAATACGCCCGTTGCATCCGAAAACCAAGCAGCAAGCAGACGTTGACGCAGAAGCGCCCGTTGACAGCGCACCATGCCTTTATTATAACTGTCAATCGGACCGTGTAGGTTGGAAGAAGGAGTATCTTAGACTATTTTATAGCACTGTGTGACCTAAATCACACTTAGGTTAGTCACGCTTTTCTGTGACTCATGTATGTAGTCCATTTTTACACAGAAAAGCCGTGCGAGTAACACAGTGCTATAAAATTATGTTATAACTACTCAAGAATATAAGTTCTATGTAAGTAAACAACAATATTTGCGTACAAAAATGGCAGTCTTCAAATTATGTCGTTAGTTCAGAGATAGTTGACTTAACGTTTTATCTTCATCGGTCGCACATAATGTAGGTCACCAGTATTTATATGTTATTTTCTAGACCCAACAAAACCTTATTTTTATTACATTACAAGGCAGGTTGTTTTCTCATAGGTAGATAAACTACCATCTCAATGAAACACACATACATATTTAAACAGAAAACAGCCACAATGCGGCTCCTGTGAAGATAAATATTTAAAGTTGAACCTGAAATATTTAAATCTACTGGAGATTTACCCAGGATTCCTTGAGTTTTCTAGTTGGCTTCTCATCCATGAATGCAGTGGGGAAATCATTCTGGGCGTCGAAAAAATTACGAATTCTTGTCGAGGAAAAGCATTTCCTTAGGGGGCACTCGAACCGAGTTCATGATTGGAATTCGACTGACCAGCACATAATCAGGTCATATATGTTTCAATATATGTATGTACATACATATATTGAAACATATATGACCACCCAGAAAGTATTGCGAAAAAAGTTTTTATGTATGAGAGACTGGCCAGTTACAATCTATATTGAAAATATGATTATTTGTAAGTAAAAATAGGTAAGTTCCAGTTTCAAAATTTCCCTCCACATTGTTTGCAAGCTAATTTAAATTATCGTGTCTCATTAAAAAATGGATCTGCGCCGGGAGCATTTTCGCGCTATGATATTTTTTTTTTTATTTTTTTTTGTTTTTTTTTTGTCGCCTGAAACCGGACGAATCGTACGATAGACTTCAAATGGCATTCATGGATGAAGGCCCTTCTAAGGCAAACGTGTATCGTTGGTATATCGAATTCAAGCGCGGTCAACTAACTTTGGGGGATGAAGAAAGAAGTGGTCGCCCTTTGACGGCTGCTACGGAAGAAAACGTGCTAAACTTAATTTTTTTATTTCAGCACTTAATGCAGATTGGATCGAGAAGCCTTCACGAAATTCTACACGTGCATCTTCGCGTAAGGAGGATAGTTTCACGCTGGGTGCCGCACAACCTCACTAATGCTCAGAAGCAGGCCCGGGTGGAATCACGATGGTGCCGTGATATGATAAACAAATTTAAAGCAGGCTCATCTCGGCATGCCCCTTTGTCATCCCCACGATTGAGGAAGTCCATGAGGATTTCCATCGCGCACCAAAAAAAATAAAAAAAATGAAACGAGCGTGCCCAGAAGATGCCTATGGCACTGGAATTTCCACGCATCCGACGAAACATAGCAGGCTGCTTGACGCCGGACTCCGGTGGATGTGTGGTCGCAAACCAGGCGGGTGTTAGCCCTACCACGGCAAGGGAAGAATAAGCCAGTCAAATAAGGTGTTGGGTCTGACTGCCCAGGATGCGCCGAGCGCTCGGTTCAGTTGAGCAATTGGCGGAACCAACTGCGCTACACGACGAGGCTTCTTCATGCATCACTAAAAATATCTACGTTAGTAGGGCCTTAAATTGGCAGTTTTTTTCCGAATTACACTAGGCCAGCTCAAGGTCAAACTGTTCCTACCATCGTGTGGTCGACTATACGGTACATGTATGATATTGCGTGGATCACATGTATCTTACACGTGTAATACAACATTATACTTACACAGTACTTCGTTCCCAGTAAACGTACAACAACAACAAAAGTTCGCGAGGTCGTGGTCTAGGAGAACAAACTAAAAACTGCCTAACTCCCCGTGATCAACGCCCTACTAACTCCAAACGAAAATATTAACAATAAATACCAAATTACGTACAAAACTTCTGTAATACTATTTCCGTTTACTTTCACAAAAATAGAAATGTCATAGCAAAAGAAATCCCGGGTTCAGGTAGAGGTTTACAGAAAGCCATAGGCGTAATTGTCTTTTTATATGCAAAGGTCCATATCTGAAGGTAGAGATCCTGTTCTAAGTCGCGTAAACAACAGCGACACTTTTAAAGGTATAATATGTTATGTTTATCTATCTTCTTACCTTTATGGATCTTGTCAGGTGCATAGAGGTAAAACGTATGAACAATAAATACGAACCTAGTTGGGTGAAGCAGAAAAATTTCGAGATTTTTCTAATAGCTTTTGCAAATGAAAGTTATAATATTAACGCTATTTGCCTAGGGCTTTTCATTAAATAAAAAACCGGCCAAGTGCGAGTCGGACGCGCACGCGAAGGGTTCCGTACCACAAGGCATAAAACGACGAAAAAAAAGTTTATTTTATACCCCTTTAAATTTTAACTTTATTTTATTTTTATTATTTGTTGTTATAGCTCAAACTCAAACTCAAACTCAAATCATTTATTTCAATTAAACCTTGTACAGGCACTTTTGAATTGTCAAAATTAAATAGTCTGTCAGTTAGTCAGAAAGTTGAAGCTAGTTGCCCATTCCAAAGCGTAGATCTCTATGGAGAAGAACGGGCAAGAAACTCCATGGACACTCTTTTAAATCAAGATATTACAAAATCCTGGGTACATTATTCTTGTTGCTTCTATATGTGAGAACAATGTAAAAAAAGACAGAAATGAAGAAACAATTCAAGACATAAAATTAAAAATAAGCCATGGCAGTTAAGAGATGACCAGTCTCAACCGACGGCGCCCGTTCACGAACATGACGCGTGGATCAGCACCATCCAGCTCAACCATTTTGTAGGGAACCGAATGATCCAACACACGCGCCACCATCGGTGAGACATTTAAGTGAGCATGACACGTTCTCAACTGCCATGCTCTTTCAAGTCAACATCAAAAAATCATAATAAACGGAAACATGGTTCTTACATTCACAAAATTAAAAAAAAAATGCTTCTAAATTATACAAAACTACAGTTTGCAATTTATATAAGAGGTAAATAGAATTTTATTACCTACCAAACAGGAAGAGATATTTAATATTGAAGTATTCAACACTTAAACTTGATTGAATAAATTAAGAAAAAAATAAATCGTAATGTCAGAAACACTTAAAAAGAAAAAGGGAAGCACCTCTTCCAAATATTGAAATTTTAACTAGCGAGTCCAAGTGTCTGTGGAGCAGGACCAGCATTAAGCCAAGCATTTTTATCTACAATATAATCATCCAACTTGTAATATGCTTGTCTACATAGTGTGCGTTTAATGTATGTTTTAAATTTCTTCTCATTTAATTGAAGAATATCGAGTGGTATTTTATTATAACATTTTACACAGTAACCCAAAAAAGAAGTTTTTACTTTAGACAATCTGAAACGCGGTTGATCTAATTTGTCCCTATTTCTAGTGTTAAAATTATGCCTGTCACTTATCTTACTAAAAAGGTGTAGATTTTTTCGAACGTACATAATGTTTTCATATATATATTGACAAGGAACCGTCATGATGTTAATTTTTTTAAACAGTTCCCGTAGAGATTCGCGTCTGCTGAGCTTGTAGATGGCTCTGACAGCCCTCTTTTGCAGAATGAAGATAGAATCAATATCTGCAGCCCGTCCCCACAACAAAATACCGTAAGACATGATGCTATGAAAGTAACTAAAATAGACCAGTCTCGCGGTCTCCACGTCTGTTAATTGGCGAATTTTCCAAACAGCGTAAGCGGCAACAGAAATACATCATCTGTGAAATTTTCAACTGTCTAGCTATCACGGTTCTTGAGATACAGCCTGGTGACAGACAGACAGACAGACGGACAGTGGAGTCTTAGTAATAGGGTCACGTTACCCTTTGGGTACGGAACCTTACAAAGGGAAAACGAAAAAAAGAAAATTTTATTTGACCTAGGTGGACAAACCAATTTGTAGATTTTGAAGAAAGATTGGATATTTTCGGTACAATATAATTATTTGGGCCTGTGATTAAGGGGTAACCCTTGTAACTTTACTTTATACTAACGTATTGTACTTTATTTTTGAAGAATATACATTTGCATTAACATAAAGTATGCGAAAATACTTTATTTCTTAATTTTATTGTGGTGTCTAAACCGAAACACTCATAAGGGTAATTACTATTTGATACTCATAACATTCATAAGTCAAAATAGGAAATCTGTTAATATTGATAAACCATTTTCAGAGAACAATACTGTTGACTAACGGCAATATTAACTTAAAAATGGATCTGACACCTAGCATACCAAATGTTAAACTCATTTCTTATTTAGTCTCTCTCCTTGCCATTTCAGCTATCACTGAGAGTTTTTTCGGTAATGAATCTGAAGTGGCGAGATGAGAGAAACAGATTTTTTATTTTAATAAAAAACGAGTTGTTTATTAATTTCGGTTGTAATTAATAAATAACTTGTTTTTAGGGTTCCGTAGTACCTACAAGGAACCCTTATAGTTTCGTCATGTCCGTCCGTCTGTCTGACGGAGATTTTGCTAAGAGACCGTTAGTACTAGAAAGCTGTAATTTTGTAGGAGTGTGTATATTAATTACACCGACAAAGTGGTAAAATAAAATTTTGGAAAATAATATTTTTTTGGGTAGATCCCCTACATGTGAAGTGGGGATGAATATTTTTTTCGTCGTCTACCCCATCGTGTGGGATATCGTTGAATAGGTCTTCTAAAATGACTTGGGGGTTGCTAAAATTATTTTTCGATTTAATACTCCATTTACGCAATATTAAACTTTAAAGTTCAAATTTTTGTTTCAGTAGGGCGTCCCCCCCCTCTAAAACCTAAACTGCGGGCTTGAAAAATCTGGAAAAATTCACGATGACAGTGCATTTCATGAACTTTAAAAGAAAATTATAGCGGTTAAGATAAGTTTATTAGTTTAGCAGTAATAGTCGTTGAACTTGGGTGTTGGATAATTTTGTATCAAATACAAAATCCTTAGCATTAATCCTGTAAAGTGACTAAGATGTAGTAGTTGCTTGTTTATAACGGGTAAAGACTTGCATTGAAAAACAAAACATGAACATTTTTTTTTTTAAATCTCAGAATTAAGAACAACAGTATCGTACTACATTGACTGGCCTGTTGGTCTAGTGGTCAGTGACTATGACTGCTATGCCGGAGGTCGTGGGTTCGATTCCCACCCAGGACAAATGTTTGTGTGATGAGCATGATCATTTGTTCTGTGTCTGGGTGTAATTTATCTATATATGTATGTATTTAGAAATATATAAGTATGTTTATCAGTTGTCTAGTACTCATAACACAAGCTCTGCTTAGCTTGAGACTAGACGGCGTTGTGTGATAGTTGTGGAATATTATTATTATATTATTATTGTGATAGCGGGCTACTACGGAACCCTACACTGTGCGTGGCTCGACACGCACTTGGCCATTTTTTTTTATTGTTACTCGTGTTGTAGCTTTGAAACTTTCAAAGACAACAAAAAAGCATTAGCGTTTGCTATAAGCACCCATAAGTATGCTTTTACGTGGGAAAAAACACAAATTTGGAAAATACTTTTTTCTTCCAAATACTTGACTTTTCTCCTATAGAGTATGATAGGATATTTTTTCAAACAAAATTGGTAACCCTTCCTGTGATCCCTGTGTGTGACCTTCGTTTGTTTGTTACTCAATCACGTTTCAGTGAACGACAAGGAAACTTTGCACAAAGGACGCTGACGTCACACAAATACACGTTTTTGGAACATAAACCGGTACTAATTCGAATTAGTAACATGAATCGTCCTTCCTTAACAATTTAGTCCTTTTAAAATTTAGTACAAAGGTTTCAAGTCTAATATCAAGTAATATAAGTTTGTGAAGATGTTAATAACACCTATTCAAGATAACTCTGAATATTGCTGTTAACTGCTATAATTACCAGACAAACAATCAGGCTACCCCGACTAAATTCATTAACAAGTATTGCTACCGAAATAAATTTCAGAGAAACTGTTTGTAGAGCAATACAACCGGCTGGTATTAAATATTTGACCGGTGACCTTGCCAAATTAATAGGTATAACAAGCTATATATTTATAGGTAGCAACAAGTTAGGACTTAAGAACGGGAAAATCAATAAGCAAAGTGGCAATCCAATAAACATCACCGAGACCCAACACTAGACTTAATTACATTGTTTTCTGTCGAAGTTGGTTAATCTCAATAGGCCTGTTTGAGTAGCCCTGTTGGGCGCCAATAAGCCCGCGTTTTTGTTCGGCCTCTTAATGAAGAGGGAAGATTATTGTAAAAGTTTGACACTGTCAGCCTGAACTTCAAACACTTTCGGTATTCGATAGATAACAAAAGTGTGATGACAAGGTGTCGACACCGACAGACTTATGCAATAATAATTTGGAACAGTCAATCGAATGACTCGAAAATAATAATAACTGTCTCTTTGATAATAAAGGAGCAGCTGCGAATACTGTGAAGTTATTATTATGGACAAACATCTTGAAATATTTGCTTTTCATTACGAATTCAATGGTTCGGGTTCACGTTATCATTCTATTGAGTGTTTTCAGAGCTGTAACAATTCTCATTTTTCTTGGATCGAAGATACAAAAATAAATCAGTCGTAAGAATGTATTTCATATTATTATTTATTTAAATCGAACACAAATGATTCATATTGTTGTTGGTAACACTTATAGTGCTATGTTTATAGTAACATTTCTCATTATGGGGCTTACAAGACCTAAACACAAAAAACGCAAGGTTTACAAACAATAAAAGTATATGATCGACTACAGTAAACAAAATATAGATGATATGATATGCTTCAGGATATCTGCTAGGTAGATGAGATTTTCAAATGTTTGTGTGATGAGCATGATCATTTGTTCTGTGTCTGGGTGTAATTTATCTATATATGTATGTATTTAGAAATATATAAGTATGTTTATCAGTTGTCTAGTACTCATAACACAAGCTCTGCTTAGCTTGAGACTAGACGGCGTTGTGTGATAGTTGTGGAATATTATTATTATCTCCTTTATTAAATTAAATGCCTTATTTTATTACATTTTTAAATATTTCTTAAAAAAAATAAGTATAAAAAAACATTTAAAAATATAAAAAAATAGTTATCCGCCGGTGTCGGGAGCAGAGTCCAAGCTACCGGTGGTTAGGGCTCCAGAGACAGGAACCTCCTCACAATGCGAGCCGTATCGAGGAGTACTGCCTTCTGAATCAGGCCCTTGATCCAACCGCCCTCGATAGATGTTGATCGAGGCTTTATTATTATTATTATTAGATAGTGTGTTAAAAACATAATACAACTAATTTGATACGATAGAAAAAAATCATGAAGGTACCTCTAAAAATTTTCTTTTTACAATAAAAACCATACTAATATACATACAATCATTGTGATTTTTTGTCAGAATATTCTACAAGCAACATACTAAAACTCTAGTGTTTTATATTTTTAGTCCAAACTATAGATTTTTTGTAATTAAATAATTACTTCATATTTTGCAATAAATTATCAGCGTTGTGTCATCGCGCTTCTCTTTCTTTTCTATGCAGTCCGACAGTGACCGCGCTTTAGGTCATGTAAGCCCCTTAAAATAAAATAAAACTAAAACAAAAATAAAACTAATTCAAAAACTTAGAACTATGTCCGCTTCCCGCTGCACCAGACCTGCAGCTGTGCATACGGGTCCATTGCCCCAGGAACGGGCAATCTGGCTTATTCACTATCACCTTTAAAATGCTATTGGTGCTCTCCCGAGTCCTTCGCATCAGGGATGCTGTTCTTTCTCGCATAATAGCTTGTAAGCTATCTGAATCTGCTTCCGCAAACATCCCCGATGCGCTTCAGAACCGCGGGAGCCCCAACAGCACCCTAGAAGAGTTATTATACTGTACACGAAGAACGTTGTAGGCCTTCTGCCTATGTCTAACCCACAGGCTGCACGTGTAGAAAGACTGGCAAAACGCCTTGAACAGCGTGAGTTTCACTTCTCTAGTACATCGTGCAAACCTACGGGCCAGCATATTACATCGGATCGACAACGTTCTTTGCTCCCTGTCTATGTTCTATGTCACCTGTCATCATTCAAGTCCTCATTTACTATGTAGCCAAGGAACCTAAAATGCGACACTCTATTTATTGGGGGGTTGGGGTCATAAAGAAATACCGGAGGAACTGTTTTAGGCTTTTTAGTACCCACCCTAAACACCAAGCTCACTCTTCCGTACATTGTACAGATGCGAGAACATCAAGCTACCCGATACTGTCAAATTTTCCCAATCAATTTTGAACCTTATGCTTTAGCAATAAAGTTGAAAATCTATTAAAGAAATTTGGCAGATTGTAGTAGCTTGATGTGCTGGCGTCTGTACAATAAACCATGAGACGTGGCGTATCACTCACATATCTCAAGCATCCGTCTGAGTCCATCAATCGAGGGACTCAGCAGCACCATATCATCTGCATTTACTACTATTAATAATCTTACCATCAATAGAGCATCCGATATCAGTGCTGCTGAGCCCTCGATCAAATTATTGACTTATAGACTGACGAGCTCCGGGGAAGTCAAACCTCGATGTCTCACCCCCCACACTCCAACCCATACGCCCCAGACCAAGCACCCGACCATCTGACCTGGTTGATTTGGTGGTCATACCAGTAGTCTAAGAGCTTAGTGAGCTCATTAGGAAGACCTTGCTCACGCAATTTCGACCATAAGATATTATAATCAACCAGGTCAAATGCCTTGGAGAGGTCCAAGAAAGCAGCATAACAGGTGTGTCTATCAGTATAGTACCTGACCGTGTGTTTGAGCGCCAGAATAGCAGTTTCCGTGGACAGCCGAGCTCTAAAAGGGAATATAAACATGAAAAATATTTTCAATACCCTCGAGATTTTATTAAATATCATAAATGATGTTACTATGGGCACGACGATACTGATATTATCTTATATATACTTAATAAGAGTACCAAATGAAAATGTCTGGAATACTTTGAAGTTAGGAAAATTATTAATTCTGTTTACTTTACCAACGTTTTAGAATAAGGCCAAGGTTTTTTTTTTATAATTTTAAGTTAATAATATTAGGCTGATTTATGTTGCGCCGCTCTGGCGTAATGCGTAACTTTCAAAGCTGAAAAAAATGTGTTAGGTGCTGATATTTTTGTAATATTTTAAAGTAAATATTTAAGTTGTCACAGTCCGTGTGGTGCCGGACTAGTTTAGCACCACCCTACGTCTCGTGGGTGTCGTAAAAGGCAACTAAGGGACGTACTGGAGAATGGGCAGCAGCGTTCTCTATGTATTTTACCACCAGACTGCGATCGCCAACCCGTCTGCCAAGCGTGGCGATTATGGCAAATTATGGAGAAGGAAGGCCTATTCATGATGAATTCCTTCCTCGGAAACCGTGAGCACAGAAAGCGGACCTGGCAGAGCCCGGATGGTGGAACTAACAATGAGATTGACTTCATTATGTCGAAGAAGAAGCAAGTATTCAATAATGTCTCTATGATCAACGCGGTAAAAACCGGAAGTGATCACCGCATGGTAAGAGGCACATTGAATTTAACTCTTCGCATGTCGAGTGTACAGCATGTGTACCGATAACAATGAAATTTCTATTGTGTCTGCTAATTAGACGCGCGACTTATCAAGCTGGAAAGATCTCGATTGATGAAGTCTACGCTTCGCCCACCGCCGCTCCAAGTCAAAAACACCGAGAGCTGTCAGCTCGAACTTCAGTTTTAAATGTTTGTAAACGCACCCACGATACAGGAGAAATTCCTAGTGTGGGGCAACGTTTTTATAAAAAATAAAATCGTTTCGAGTGCCTAGGGAGCGCCCGTGGACGAATGTAACGATGGGTTAGTGGAAACTGTCCATACAGTAGGGTCTAAGATCTTCAAGACCCGTCGTACAAATACAAAAAAGAAGCTCTCTGATCCTACTTTGCGGCTCATGAAGGAGAGACGCGAGATGATCCCACAGTCTTCAGATGATGTGCTCAAGTGCTCAATAGACGGATCTCTAAGTCTTTGAAAAGCGACCTTCGCCGCTTCAATACAGACCATATAGAGGAAGCGATAGAGCGGAATAAAGGCTCCAAGGTGTTTGCTAGATATCTATCTATTGGGCAGAGCCAGCTTACGAAACTGAAGGCCGATGATGTCAGGATCGTATCCGCCAAACCTGAAATGTTGAGAGAGATCGAGAGGTTCTATGGACAGTTATATACGTCAATAAGTAACCCCGTTACGAATCTGGCAACGGCAGGAGATCCAAGGTAACCGACACAGCCCGAAGAATTGCCAAACTTAAGTGGCAGTGGGCAGGGCACATTGCTTGCAGAACAGATGGCCGATAGGGCCGATAGGTTCTGGAGTGGCGACCGGGTACCGGAAGACAAGGTGGACCGACGACCTTGTGAAGGCCGCAGGAACCCGTTTGATGCGAGAAGCACAGAACCGGTCGAAGTGGAGGTGCTTGGGAGGCCTATGTCCAGCAGTGGACGTCTTTTGGCTGAAATGATGATGATGATGATGTACCTATACAATTTATTTGAAAAATCGTCAAATATTGTTTAATAGCTAACCATCTCTTGTGAACCTGGGCACTGATTATGCCATGTACACTAGAGTCAAAAACGTTCTCATGCACCACACAAAACACATAAAAGCTGCTACGTATATCTTATATTTATTTAATACTTTAAGCACACAAATGTGCGGAGGCGGATTTAATACCATAAAGCATTTTCCAATAGCCAACCTTTAGGTGATGCAGAGACAAACATAAATAACTATAACATATAATACACTAATACAAAACACAGTTAACAAAAATAACATCAAAGGATACTTGTTCTACAAATAGTAGACCACTAAACCCGCATGCCTCTATAAAACATTTGAACGTCACGAACTTTCTACGAGTCAATACTCCAAGACGCGCCACAGACCACCACTTTTTGTATGTTCTCCAAATTAGTCTGTACATTTTGAGTACGCAAATAGGTGTGGTTGTCCGTAGTACATCATCAGTCGTAGACAAGTGATACTAACGAGGCTTTAAACACGGTTCGTTAGACAACCCCGAGTACCTACGGACTGCGAGGCAGAACCATGCTTTTAGAAGTTAGGGTTGTCACGATACTGGTAACATCGCGTTGATGTGTACTACTCGCTTTTACCTTTATGTGTCTATGAAACTGTATAAAATATGAAATTATAATAATATCAATATAGGAGAGTTATCGGAAAAAAAAGGATTGTTTCAACCCAAAGGTGCATATTTCCTCACTCAAGAATACGTTGGCAACCCTAAAAGTTAAAAGGCGAGGTTGGCATGATAAATGCAAGGATAAATGACTGTAGATACGTTTTCGTTGAAAAATATTCGGTTTGAAACACTTGGCTCCCTCGAGGCTCATCATGCAAGAATAATGGCTAACAACGCAATGGGGCAGAGATTTGACTGACGTTCTTGTCATATTTCAACATCGAGCGAGAGTAGCAGCTTTGAGCAAGTTACAGCTGCGTAAGTACCTAACGGTACTGAACGTGATATGAGTTAGTGTTTTAATTGTGAAACACTTGCTTACCAATAAAGAAGTTCGAAAATTTCGATATTTTTCCAGGCACTTAGCACAGGTGTTTCAAAGCTGCAAACTTGGTTTTGAACTATCTAACATGTTTCGATCTATCCCAACAACATCCCAGAAAACTGATGAAAAAATGTTAAAGGTTGTATATCTCCGAACGGACAGCGAACTGAGATATCCCCCTTATCGACTATTGTTCTACATAATTAGACCTTTACAACTGTATATAAATTATTTCTATTGGTTGTAATTAGAAGACGAGTGTGTGATGAACGTAGTTTTCTAATGTAAAACTGTAACAATTGGACTTCAAAGCAAATAATAATCCTAACCAAACTTTTTTTTTTGTTTCCGGTGTAGTAAATCCTCATGGATGTCCGCCGCCCGACCACCCCGATGTACTATCTCACACCTACGCCGGGGGTCGCGGGAACGTACGATTACCTAACCTAACCTTTATAGGTTGTATATCTCTGAACGGACAGCGAACTGAGACTATCCCCCCTAACGACTATTGTTCTATCTAATTAGACCTAGTACCAGGTACCAGCTTCCATACATTTTTGCCCATCCTCCTTTGTGTAGTGCAATCTTTTGCGACCTAGGCTAGCCTTTATGTTTTTTTTTTGGCAGTGGGCAGGGCACATTGCTCGCAGAACAGATGGGCGATGGGGCTGACAGGTTCTGAAATGGCGACCACGTGCCGGAAGACGTAACGTTGGTAGGCCTCCCACAAGGTGGACCGATGACCTAGTGAAGACCTCAGGAATCCGCTGGATGCAAGAAGCACTGATCCAGTCGAAGTGGCGGTACTCGGTCCAGGCCTATGTCCAGCAGTGAACGTTTTTCGGCTGAAATAATGATGATGATGATGACTTTTTACTGACGAATGACTGGCGTATTTTATTGAACACTAACATAATTATCCGATAACAAACCTAACTACGACACAGAAAAAATAAGTAAAGTGGTGTTTTTTTTTTTTTAATAGGTGTTTTATATTATTTGTGTCGTAATATGGCTGGCGATAAATTGAAAGGTGTCTAACAGGTATCCTCCAGTCATCATGGAAATACTATCCAAACACTTTTTGTATATCTCTACCCATAGAGGTAGAACATAATAATAATGTGAAAGCTTTATTATATTACGTTTATGGAATTCACTCTGGCATATCGTCAGATTTCTCTACGTATAGACGTTTCACCAAATGGATGTGGGTAGATGGAATGAGCAGTATGAGCACTCAGATAAAATAACTTTTTATTTTCATTCCAACAAAGTGAATAACTTCCAAAATTGATATTTGATTAAAACGTTTGTGAGCGGATTTTTTTAACAAAATTTCATTTTATCGTCGGTCACAAAATGATAAATGGGAAAATTCTATTTGTAGGCGTACTTTTTTTATAAATTCCACTTTACGGAGCTTTTGATCGTGGGCGTATGTTTCTATGTCTATTACATTATAATATTAGTTTGACAACGTTTTGAAAATATACGGAGTGAGAGAGATATGTATCTATCCATGAAGACATCTTATGCAGAATCTTGTTTGTTATTACAGCAGCATCATTTGTTAATCTTTCAAATCTGTCCCATAGACCAACATACTTGTAAACGCTGAGGCTGAAATCTCTGCAAAGATAACTAATTGATTAGATACGCTCAAGCACACGAGCTTAATCCCATATCTCAAATGAATGCAATCAAGGAAATGAATCACAATGTTGGAGCAAGTCAATATCAGTTCGTACGTTCCCATACATTAGCCGTGGCCGTTTGCGACGGAACTTAAACGGGGTCTTAATGTAAAAGCAGTCGTGAGACGCCCCCTTTGTCTATAAAACAAAGGATATGAAGTCGGTCGTGTAAACTTAAGTGTTCGCTTGTAATTAAATTTTAAGGCACTTTTCATCCAGCTTTAAAGTTTATTTTGCTCTATCTTTGCTGATAAATATATCTTTTACTTCTTAATCTTTATTATTCAGAACAACGAAGTCCCTTCAATGCGGTTGCCTTAATTCAAAGTTTGATGGAAAGACTGGCAGAAACCTTTTAACAACAAGTCTTTGTTAGCGAGTCCATTTCATTAGTCATTGGTGCAAGTAAATGACTCAAAGAGGAAGGAAGGATTAAAATGGAAATTGAGGAAAACGTAGAACCTGAACAAAATCGTCAATTAACGTGAAATTTTATTGAAACTATACGCTTAACTGATTCAATCTGCCTAGCCTTTTTCCCAATTATGTTGGGGTCGGCTTCCAGTCTAACCAGATGCAGCTGAATACAAGTATTTCACATGGAGCGACTGCCTATCTGACCTCCACAACCCAGTTACTGGGTATCACGATTATCCTTAGTAAAACTGGTTGTCAGACTTTCGGGCTTCTGACGGCCCGTAACGACTGTGAAAGATCCAAGAATGACAGCCGGGACCAACGGCTTAACGTGCTTTTCGAGGCACTGGGGTCTAGGAAAATAAAGATGGTCACCCATCCACTGACCAACAGCGGCAAGCGATCGACCCGTGCGGCTTTTCATGAAACGTTTATTTTCTCTTCACTGTAGGTACTTACCTGTCAATAAGAGTAACCTAGATAAAGTGGATAAGACAGAGATTAAAACAGAAGACGAACTAGCAGGGGATTGAGGAGAGGGGGGGGGGTTGGAGGGGGGGTTCAGGGGATCAGACCGGAATAAATCGTTATTACTTAACCACGAGCCCTTCTACGCATAACTCACTACAATTTACAAAAGGTTTTTAATTAACAAGTTTGTTCAAGCGACATTTTCTGGAGAAAATAATAGTAGATTATTCACTAAGAGGATAAGGGCAGTGTCTTAATGTCGCGGGTGATATTTTTAATCCTGAACGCAACGAAGGATTCTAGGGCTCCCGAGTGCGGCAAGGGTGCTCTGAGACTAGAATCCTGAGTACAGCGAGGGATTCAAGCACGCCCAAGACGAAGACACCTTTATCCCCATGGGGAATACTCTACTTTTCTCACCTACTGCAAGGAAATAAGAACCAATTCGATTATCGAATTAGTAGTTTATGAAACTGGTTTAAAACCGGGGAATACCTAGCTACGTGACAGGACAGGGTTATTTTTTTATGCGAACTATGTATGCTTGTAGGTCGCCTTATAACTTTGAAGTATCCTAACGGTCGGATGGATTTTAATACATGAGGTGTCTATCGACTCGTTTGGGTCGTGTAAAGGTTGTTTAATTAGGTATGTACATACTGAAGAAATATTAAGGGGTAATAAACATTTTATTTAAGGTAGTCTAATTATTTATTGTTGATCTCTGAAAAGAAAAGACAAAAAGTTTTGTTATTCGTAATCCCTCGGTTTCGCTCATACAGCAATACTTTGGTATCAGAATATTATCATAAATTATTAGAATGTGCATCAACTCATCTGCATAAACGATATTTCAAAACAATCTTACTAAAGGCGAAACATGCGTTTTTAAACCCACGTAGGTAATTTATAATCTCCTGTCATGTAGAATTGGAGACACTACATTATAATGAACCTTAAACTTGTATATGGAGGCACTTAGCACAATCCGCCTATAATGTTCCCACTGCTGAGACACAGGCCTCCTTTGGACGAGAGGGAGTGGTCCGTAATCCTACCACGCAGGCCCCGTGCGAGTTGGTAGATGTCACATGTCTTGGAAATTTTTGTTCTAGGACATGCCGGTTTCCTTCATCGTTTTGAGAGCAATGGTGATGAAATAATTTACACAAAGTGAAGCGCCTATCTGGGTTCGATACTACGACCTACAGCTCGTAAGTTGCGGCCGTTACCACTGGGCCACCACTGCTCTATATAAGTACTTACGTTGGTATAATAAAAATAAAAATGTACCTTTTTTTACATTCGAACCGACACGAACACGCGACGTATATAATACGACGTATATATTGTTCCAAATATTCTCATTTAGGAAAAAAACTACAGAATTCACAAACGTTTTATTGCTTTGTAAAAACATAAATAATAGCCCACTGTTTTAAAATTAAAATTTCGTTAGACAATCCTAATGTGATTGTTCTAGCATCCGAACATTTTGAAACAATAATAATTACAATTACGCAGAATACGAATATACTGACGAATAACCTTTTGAACGGTCAAATAATATAATTATGTCTTTAAAAAAAATATTAACCGCTTTTCTAATTATTAGTATTATTACGACCAGTCGACACTTCACGTGACCAGAGGGCCTGGTCGTTCTTTAGCCAGAGAAATAGCATTGCCGTTCAACGTGGGAATGCCACTGGATGACAGCGATGCGGACGAGTACTTCGACGCCTAAGTTTCCTTTTGTTTTTGTATTATTAATTTGAACAGTTAGTTAGTTAGTAGTGTAAATAATTATTATTTTAGCCTTGATAGCATAACTTATTATTAATATTGATTACTAGCAGCACCTCGCGGTTTCACCCGCATAAGTGTTGATCCCGTTCGAAAGACACGTGGCGCCATCTATTATCATAATAACGTTATTGTTGTTTTCCTCGGGAACAGCACTTTTTTTCGGGATGAAAGGTTATGTCAGTTTCTGTACACCTGACAACGTATATATGCAAAATTTCAGGACGATCGGTTCAGTGGTTTTGGCGTGAAGAGGTAACAAACCAACTTACTTTCGCATTAATAATACTTATTAGTTAGGATTGTGCATGTTGTGGTCTCCTTTGTGTGAAGGAGCACACCTTATACCTGATGTTGCCCTTTCTTCATGTGTAATGTATTGTGTATATCGTTTATTGGAGATTATAAATAAATAAATGTTATTTATTTACGTACAAATTGCCGACATCGCCCAAAAATCAGCCAAGCTCAAATGGGACGGGGCCGAAAACGTTTGCCGCATGTCGGATACAGTGTGGACAAGACCACCACAGCATGGGCCCCTGAAAACATCCTAAGTACGGCATCGCGAAAGACCCATTCGTAGATGCGGGACTAACTTGACGCCTATATGAGGGTTTGGTCCATATTGGCTCAGGATCAAGTTGAGTGCAAAAACGAAAGGGAGGCCTTTGCCCTGCAGGGACAATACGGACTAATTATTATTTATGAACAAGTTATTCTTCTCATCAAGTTGCTTGCCAATAAGTGGTATAATAAATCGGTCAATATGCAAATACGTGTTTATTATTAAACAAAAATAAAGCGAAAATTTAAAGCTGATAGGTTCAGAAATTACGTGCGAGCCTGAAATCGCGTCGGAAACGTGAACGATTTATGAACACAATGTACGTCACCTACCGACGTTTAATCGACGTTACCAAATATTTAACCAAAAATTAATACCGAAATATTCATTTAGCACAACAACAAAAAAACATACTCGCGTGAAGCAAAAATAACGAAACGTCACAAAATATTTCCATCTTCTCTGGAAAAAAATACAAATCATAGTCAATTTTATATAAGTTTATTATGATAATTGCGCAAGTGTCATCTTGTCACCTCATCCAAACAAACAGTGTCTGTTAGGGAGAAGGGGGGGGGCGTAAGGAACTGAGCATTATTTAAATTGAGCCAATTTTTGCGCCTACCTCTAAATGGAAACGTGACTCGTTTCAGAAACAATTTGTAAACAACATAGCGTTCGCATAATTTGATGACTTATCTCAGCTTCAAGAGCGAAAGAACTCAACGTTGATAAAAGAAACAGAATATTCCTTTACATTCCAAAATAATTTTTCAACGGAACTTCGCTTGTCTTAGCGTCGTCCTTTGTCGATGTGTAATTCAACATTTCTGTGAAGCACTCTCGACTGAAACTTGTATTAAAATGATTGAAAACTCATGTGTTACTTTTGATGTTGTCTAATACTTTTTATTATCTTGGTGCTTGAGTCCATTCGTGGAAATTTCGTTGAAAATTTGCTCGCTAAGGTCGTATTCTTGTCTCGCATTCCCGCTCCGCTTTATTTATTTCCGGCACACTTTCTCTCGAATGAATCGTGGAGGGAAAAACAGTTCTCAGAGCTTAGTCTAATCCTGTACGTGTAGCGCAACATGGGCTCACTTACTGAGAGATTTACGAAAATTGCCGACCCATGAATATCGTGCTCTGCTCCCCTTACTGATATGACGTCTCGCTCTTTGAAAGGTCTATGCCCCGCTCAGTATTCATAAGTACCGGTAAATATGCTCCAAGGGTATTGTAAATACAAATAAACGAAAAAGAATAGTGTAGCTCACGATCCCATGACTTTTGACTTTTTCCTCCATAATAATATCGCGTATGGGATTGCAACCAAGTAAACATGCCAAGAGAAAAAAAAAACAAAAGAAAGACGAAGCAGTAAATTCGCTTTATTGGCGATAAAAAAGATATCATCACGCTGTGAGTCTGGGGTGTAATGTGGTGTCATCAGAAGCGACGCTTTGAATGCGTGGTATGTCAGGTATTTATATTTTGTTGGAAGATCCCACTGGAACGTGACAGATGGTGCCACCTGCCACGATTCTCAGAACGCTTTCAGATTTCAAAATAACGATACCCAGTGCTTTTGTTGGAGGTAAGTATGTATTTATATTTTCTTTTGAAGCTATTTCTCAACTGTATGTTGCGTTACTGAAAGAAGAAACCATGATAAAGTTGTCCTTTATATTTTGTGATAAAAGGAAATATTTCCTTTCCTGGAAATTGGATCAAACAGAAAATGGAGCCGATTCTGTTGTTCACAAACTGAACTAAATTTAGGTTCAGTGCATCTTTTTCTTTCTATTTCATTAAGAAAAAGACAGAAGACAGAAGATAAATTTTAGTTTAGTCCTGTCAAATTAATCAGCGCCATTTTCAAACCAATTTCGGCTTCAAACAACGTCATAACCTATAAAATTGTTAAACTTATAGTACTTCATTTCCTCTTATTTGTGGGGATGAGTTGGTTGGTTAGACAACAAGTCCTTGCTGCACTGACTGCAGGCGACACGACATGTAAAGTATAGTATTGACCAGGCGAGAAACCGACAAATGTTCGCAAGCGCGGGTTGTGTGTGTGACATCGCCATTCTCGGACCGGACATTGCACTTTAGCACATTTATTAGCATTTCGTTATACTGGAAACTGACTCAAAAGTAATGGGAAGCAGATGTAAAATAAAAGAAGACCGATAGAAAATGTTATATGGAAATTGACTGGGTATCCAAAATCGATCTGTCATTAGAATTTGGTCTTCGTTTCTACAAACGAAACCAAACAAACCAACGACCAAACCAAACGAGCATGACATGTTTTTTACTTACGTAAAGAACATTTCAGGCTTTTCCTGAAGTCACTGTGTTGTTAAAAGTGATTATGTCATTAGCACTGAGAAGGATTTAAATGATTAACTCTCATTAAACGACACACACACACAAAAACACACAAATTTGTCCAAAGTAGCCATTACGTACGGAAATTCAGAGGAACGGGTGCATATAAGCTGGTGGTGAATGCACGTCTTTACAAAGTGGATATTCAAATCACGTCACAAGTTTCAAGACCGGTGGATAAACTTTTAAACTTATGCTCACTTGTAGTTTTTATGTTTCACTCGCTAAGGATTTGACTAAAGCGCACTGTAAATAACAAAACATTAAAACAACGCTCTTCGTTTCTCATATTCTCCTTAAGTCTGTGAAGTGAGCTGTCATTCCACCTGATGCTAGGGATTGGCACACAGCTCACTTCATCAAAATTTCACGGTGCGATTTTTACAGTATAGGTAGACTGATCATGTAGTCGCAAAAGTTTAGTAAGAAAGCTGGAGATAGCAAGGTTGACTGATTAGGGTGCACCTGACGTACAGACGCCAGCACATCAAGCTACTGCAACCTGTCAAATTTCTGTAATAGATTTTCAATTTTATCGCAAAATCATAAGGTTTAAAGTTGATTGGGAAAATTTGACAGTTTCGGGTAGCCTGATGTGCCAGTCTGTACCTACATTTTCAGTATCGCTACTTAAAATTACTATCGATCTTCCTACCCATTATTTTTTTAGGTACGAACCTAAATGTCTTTTTCTTTTTAACCTACTTCAAAAAAGGGGGAGGATCTCAATTCAGTTCTATTTTTAACTCCGTCATTTTCATCATTTATACTGATATGAAAAATTCTTCTTTTGTTTTAAAGGTTATACTTACTATAATAGGGTGGTTCAATGTAAATTTAGTCAAGTTCTGATAAATGGTTTTTGCGTTAGCTTCAATAATACGTATTTTTTCCACATAGTGTATGTTGATGATGTTATATTAACTTCCTGTCATTGTTATTTCCATAGCAAGTGAAGGTGCCTATACGAATTTGTGTGGGGTAGATAGTTACCACAACTAAAAAGGGAAACTTTATTACCTACGAAAAAAAAACCACCGGCTTTTATTTCGGTCTGTGGCATAAAACGAAAATACACTTCCGAAATAAACGTTATTTTTCACTTTGTCCAAAATAATGTTTTTTTTTTTTTTGAAATCAGTTGTTTTTTTTTTGTAATAAATGTATGGAAAATAGTACTATAACTGTTTTCCATACATTAGAAACTCATAAGATTGAGATTGATTTTTAAAAACGTTCACAGTCTGTCTCAATCTGTCATAAATACCTCTAATTTCCCAACATTTTGACAAGAGTTTGACATTTTGTTTATCGCCGAGGTGACTAGATTTTGAACGATTTAAATTACGAGATTTGGCCTTCATCAAAGATATGTTTTCAATTATCTGAAAATTAAATACGAGTTCAAAAAAAGAAAAAAAAAAGTATAAGAAAAAAAAAATAAGTTCATTGGGCATCCTGATAGTTACTTGGGTCTGTATTAGACAGCACATTATAATTACATCTGTGATTGAGATAAGACGTCTCTCGGACAGTTAATATCACAACAGATATGTAATTGATCACGAGCCTACAATTATTTCAGCAGATAATTGCGAAACATTATCAGTATAGGTATCCTGTACGACCTCCGTTCGTATTGCTTGGAGAATTTAATTACCATCTTGATTTTGACATATAGTTAGTTAGTGAGTAAAAAAGAAAAATAGGTTTATTTGTCACATAAACACGTGCCTACAAAAAGATAATTAATTCTAATAATAAGGATAAAACAAAATATATCTTTAAACACGAGCACAAAACAGAAATAGTCGACGGCTGCACGTCATAACTGTGACAAGATGGGCTTTTTCTTTGGAGTTTTTTTTGGCTTGGGAATGAATAAGTATAGGTCTACCCAGATCATGAATGTCTGTAAATGTCTGTCTGACATCGGAATAAAGTGCTGTAAGACGGTGTAAAAAAGGTACAGTAGATATTTTAAGGAACCATTTGGAACAAGGAAACATGTTATAATTTAATAACAATCTTGGTTATGACACGTTATTAGTGAGATATATTGAATACTAGCAGCGCCCCACGGATTCACCCGCATAAATTTCGATCCCGTAGGAATATCTTCCCCGGGACGCAATCTATCTCTCTCCAAATTTCATCGAAATCCGTTCAGTGATTTAGGCGTTAAAAAGTAACATACAGACAGACAGAGTTACTTTCGAATTTATAATATTAGTATGGATAACTGGGTCTACCCAGATCATAAATTTCGGTAGACGTGTAAAACGGTATGAAAAGGTACGGTAGAGATTTTAAGAAACGATTTAGATCTTTTTGCAAGTAAACATGTATAACCAAGATTGTTATTAAGTTGTCCAGAATGTAATAACAATGTTGGTTATGACATGTTGTCAGCGAGATATAATGAATATAACTTGGTCTACCCAGATTATGAGTGTCTGTAGATATCTATCTGACATCGGGATATAGTGCTGTAAACTGTGTAAAAAAGGTACGGTAGAGATTGTAAGCAACGATTTAGATCTTTTCTGCAAGGAAAAGTTGTAGCAACTGGTAAAAAATTTCACTTAATTCGTAAATCACTTAAGATGAATAGTTGGAGCTAAACTTTAAACGAGCTACGATGGAACTGGAGCGTTCTTCCGTTTCAAAACAATTTGTTTAGTGAGTGAACACAATATATTTTAGTGGCGTTACCGCTCCAAGAGCCGCGACTGTTGGACAAACAAAAACACACTCGGTGCGGGACTGCGCTCGAGAGCGTCCGCCTGATTGATGACTGCTCCGCCAACTTTTTTCGATGACATTATCTTCTCGATGAAATCGTAATATAAGTTTAATGGTGCGAATATATTTTTTTCCATTACGTTTGATTCGCTTTAATCTTTTTGATTTGGGTTATTGATTTGAGGAAAATCGTTTTCCGTTTTCTTGAGTTGCAAAATCTTGAATTTTTTACTTAATGTTTGGGTACTTACACCAAATATTATTAATGTTAAAGCATACTTATCACTGTCCATTATTAAATTTAAAAAAGTAATTGAAGTCGATTTAATTTTTTAAATTCCTTTTTTTTTTGGAATTTTTAGTATTATGTAAAAACTGGAATATTTGTTTGTAATAAGTAGGTAATAGTTTTGTTGTAAATATTGCACTAGAATTTAACCAAGGTTTTGAGATGTTTTCCCTTTGACACTACACCCGTAGCTCGTATCAATAAGCCAGGCCGTCACACTTACAC
Organism: Oligia fasciuncula; assembly: GCA_963082905.1. NCBI lineage: Eukaryota > Metazoa > Arthropoda > Insecta > Lepidoptera > Noctuidae > Oligia > Oligia fasciuncula. The sequence continues at coordinate 13,777,435 of OY720388.1, read as the reverse complement.
GTCCATATCTTGAAAATTACTGAATCGATTTTGATGAAACTTGCACTGTTTTCCTAAGTTGAAGTAAATGTAAACCAATAAAAAAATGGTCACGATCCGATTATTAGTTGCGGAGAAATGCGTGGACAAACATACATACATACGTCTATAAAATTTTGTGTATTTGTTTGGAAGCCTTATTAGATATAATGTGAATATAATGCAATTCCAATAATATTACATACGTGTCGAATTGATAAGCTCCTTTTTTTTGTAGTCGGTAATAAACTTAACTTTGTCATAATATTCATAGCCCCCATAAAACTGCCTTATCTCGACTAAAATGTATGCATCAAAGTTGAGAACAAACATATAATCCTTATTCCATTTTGAGGCAACTTACAGTTTCTGTGTTTCAGCGCCGAGAGCCCAGCTGCTATTACGCGCAGTTACGACGGATGTTACGATCAGCCCAAAAGCCACATCTCTTTCTCTTTCGAGACCGTCTCCTGCCGCGCCCACAAAAAAGCCTTCGACAAACATCCACAGCCGTATCGAATTCCGCCCGACTTTTGTCAATCACGCCTCAGACTTAGATAAGATTTTAAAATCGTCTTTGAGCACCGCTCGCCGGCGCTTTGTTCGTCCGCCGTTCCTCATTCTTATTTATGAGATCGAGGTCACATTGGAAAACGGCAGCTATATGGCTTTTCACAGCTTAGATTTATTTTGGATAAATTGCTTCCACCTTACTCTATATTTTACCCCGACACGAAAAAATAAAGGCTGTCAGGTGAAACAGCGGCAATCAATTTGCGGGCCTGATATGATCAAAGTATCTACGAGTATATTCCATTCAATTTCACCAAGTGACTTTGCCGACCACATCTCGTCTGCTTCATAATTTCGAATACAGAAATTCCTTTACAGAAAAATGAAATGTCTTACAACAAATATCGCCACAATTCCAACAACATCCGTCAAATCCCAAGTGATTGAAGTCAAAGGTTTTTCGGAGATGTAGGATCTCCTCTGTCAGTGGGAGTGAAAATTTGTTCAGAAATCTGATGTAAGCGGACTGGTGTCCGGTGGGCGTGCCGTGTAGGTCATGCTAGAAACATCGCGTCAAGCGACACTGACAAATCGTCGCCGGCGACAAACGGGCGGCGCGCCGGTGCCGTATCGCGGCCGCCATCCGGTGTAGCCGCATGACACCTGTCACGACGCCGCCGATGTCAAGCTGACCGCCCTCATCTACATACATTAGCTCGCCAACTCGCCAACTTGCCTCCCTCATATTAAGACGACTCAACTGACAAATGTGACAACGGAGATTTCCACTTTTAGAAATGTGATCTTAATAAGGGCGGATCACTCTATGAACACTCTATGAATTGTCCTTATAATAAATTGCAATTTTAAACTTTTATTATAAAATATCATGACTCTAACCGTTGTATAAAGTAAGTCCTATCTAAGAGAGCCGGGTGATCTGTAACTCAGGACCCTATCTCATCAGACACCTTAGATACCTACTCTATTTAAGATTGTGCATTATATGTAAGTATTAATCAATTCGAGTAATACGATGTTGAGATAAATAAAGATTTACAATTAGAATTATTATATCTTGTCTTTAAAATTATTATTATGTTTTAATCTGAAGGCCAATTCTCGTAATTTAAAACGTTCAAAATCTAGTCGCAGTCTCATCTCGGCGACCAACAAATGTCAAAAATGTAGAGAAATTAGAGGTATTTTGACAGGTTAAGACTGACATCAGACTGTGAACGTTCTTAAAAATTACGAGAATTGCCCCTCTGCTCATAGTCATGTTACAAGAGGAAGTAGCAAATCTACGTTAATGAGCACTATAATAACAATTTCAAACTTTCCAGCAAGCGACCTTGTTCTCTCCTATCTCATCACAGCCTGAGTGAGGTGTGTAGGTACACAACTTATTGCTATAAGTACCGCTAGTGCGAAGGACTCCATTGATACATTTTTAATAGGCACAATCACGTAACATTAATAGCTAGCTTTAAGTTTCCTTAATGACGAAAATTCCATTTTGCTTCCTATGCAAACTTATTATGAATATTAATGAGAAAATATCCTTTGATACGATTATTTTATAATAACGTTCAAAATAGGTACCCGATTAAGCCGGTTGGTTTCGAGAAATAATAACAGTTTATTGAAAGCTCAATAATTAATCCATTACATGAAATGAAGCAATCATTTTCAATTTACAGGAATATGGATGGATATTATTTTATTTCGGTTTAATAATTGGGGCGGTCAAAAATATATCTTTTGTGCTTAGTTAAAAATGGAAAAAAGTACGAATTTTTCGGAAATAATAAATCTCAGAAACAATTTGATCACAAAGATCTGTGAAAACGATGAAAAAAAACGCAATTACAACGTTATCTCTCATCTCGCTACCGGCTCGTTGTCAAAGTGTTGTACAGTTCTGCGAATAATTTTCACCCGAGGGCCTGCGAACGTTCCATTCGCTCACAATGTTGAGAAATAAAAATAAATTACATTGATAGGGTTGGCTTAAAACAATTGTCACCACTGAAAGGGGTAAGTGATAATTTTATAATCTGCGCGCGGCCGGACGCGCTGATGGCACTTCCATTATCTTAATAGCCAGGTTTAATTAAATTTCCTTCGTTGTGCTGAAAGAATAATTCTGTTTTAGCACCTCTACACTGAATGTTATGACAAGTTTGTTATCTATGCATGTAATACGGATTGTTTTAATGTTTGGCTGGTACCTAACAGTTGTCATCGTTGGTATTTGGATTGTTTATATAGTAAGTAATTGCGAAAAGCAGCGACCATCAAGTCACCAAAACAAGCGACCTTGTAATCGTGAAAAGAAGCGATCATCTAATCTACGAAAGACGTCAACACGTAATCGCCAAAAGAAGCGCCCGTGTAATCGCCAAAAGAAGCGACCGTCTAATCACCAAAAGAAGCGACCTTGTAATCGTAAAAAGAAACGATCACCTAATCGCCAAAAGAAGCGACCATCTAATCGCCGAAAGAAGCAAACTTGTAATCGCGACGAGAAGCGACCATCTAATCGCCAAAGGAAGGGACCTTGCCTACATTTGCCGTTGTATTACTGTAGAGATTATTTTTAAATTAAGAATAGAGAAAAAACAACCACTAATCTGACACGATTAGCTGACAAGCTGATGAGTGATGACACAAGAATAAAAGTATAAATAAAAATGTGTTAAAAATAGAATCATTCTTAGGGCGGGTTGTTTCACGTCCACTTGACGCACGTGTATACGTCAAAAATGGCGCTAACTAACGTCAAACCAAAAATAGCGATGTTTCAAATTACAATTACAAAATTATAGCCAAAGACAAAGTCAAAGCATTTTTCAAATAGTCACATAAAAGGCACTTTTGAACGTGAAAAATTACAATAAAATAGAATTAAGTAAATAGATTCAAGGCCTTGCCGTACGTCAAATAATAACGAGAACGTAATCGTTATAATTTGACGTACGTATGTTACGTTAACCAACTGTTTGAAATAACCGGCCCTTAGGCATAATTATTGACAAACCCTCCCTCTATAATCCCGGTACACCTATGTTACAAAGGAAATGAAAAATACATAAGGCTTCTTAGGTATAGCTAATGACGGAGGTATTAATCAAATTACCTGAATTCCCTCTATTTTACTATAGTACTCTTAGAGTACTTAAATACTTGTAATTTTAAAAGGAGCAACCTTATTTTGTATTCTACACAAAATTCACTAGTAAATAAGTTGTTAAATACTTTGTACTCATTCATGAACCTTTCTGAACAGTATCATACTGTCACAAGCCCCTCGCAGCTACTATGTATCTGCGAGGGGCTTGTGGTTAAGTAATAACAGCTGCACCGGTCGATCGATCAGGTTTGTCTGTGGACGAGTGACCATCTGTATATACCCCTCCGTTCCTCGGAAAGCAAGTAAAGCCGATGGTACCGACTGTCATTCATGGATCTTTGACAGTCGTTACAGGTCGTCAGAGGCCCGAAAGACTGTCAACCAATCTTACCAAGAAAGGGGTAGGTATCGTATTACCCAGTAACTGGGTTGTGTAAGTCAGATAGGCAGTCGCTCCATATAAAATACTGGCATTCAGTTACATCTGGTTAGGTTGGAAGCCGACCCTAACATAGTTGAGAAAACGCAAGGTAGAAGATGATCTACATAATAAATCTGCGAACCTACTTAAATACCAATGAGTACCGCGTTTTCATTATAAAGTCCGTAATTCCAAGTTTCCGTCATTACGTCTTCGTGAAAAGGCGACAAGCGACAAACCCTCTTCACATGCATACATATGATATTTGTCATATCGCTGCCTTGACCACGTCCGCCGTTGTAACTCAACACATCGTCAGAAATGTAATTCGTATCGTGAACAATGCCTTCCTGAAACCGTGAAACATATTGTTTTAAATTCTTCATTGTATGAAATATTTGCAGAAGAATTTTCCAGCGGTAACATTTTACTGGGAACTGAGGCTGAGTTCTCTACGTTTCTTCATATTTGTGAAATAACTGGGTAACTTGTAACTGGGTTCGATTTTCACGTCGAGATTCGGGCAAAGTGTTATTGGGTTTTTCCATATGGAATTTTCATCATGCAGTAACAGTCGGTTCTAAATTTGTGCATGGGTGATATTGCAACAGGCTCGCCTCCTATTACATGGGACTTAGAACTTAGAAGTGATTTTAATTGTATTTTTACTGGTATTTTAATGGTATTTGTAATTGTATTTTTACTGGTATTTTAATGGTATTTGTAATTTTTTTTTATTAAATAACAACGTTGCCCCATCTTAGGAATGTCTCCTGTATTGTAGGTGCGTTTACAAACATTTAAAGTCACATGCACAAACAGCCAGACCCGGAACAACTACTTGTAGGTCATACAAATATTTGTTCCGTGTGGGAATCTCACTCGCGACAAGCAGCGTAGCAGTTAATCGCTTAACCACTGCGCCAACCGTGCCGTCAATTGTATTTTTAATTTTATTTTGTTTGTATTTTTTATTGTATTCTAATTGTATTTATATTTGTATTTTTGGGTAGTCAATGTAAGTTATATGTATGTGTAACTTTGTGATAGTAACATTGCATTGGTGTTATAGCTGTCATGGTGTTATTTATGTAATTTTGAATAAATAATAACTGGCGAAATGTGGGTGTAGGTACTTATAGGTACACCTCTGCTTAACTCTTCGGGGAATACAGGCGTGATCAGCTATTCGGCAATTTAGTAGTAGCTCTGAAATTCGTTCATCTACCTTACATTTAATCAAACATTGGGCACCGGAAGTCGTGTAATGCGACCCTTGTCAAATACCTTCGATCTATCACCTCACAGGCACACAGTAAGTCAGTGTGGCCCGACCATACGTTACCATAAAGAAAACTGCGCGCGTGGCTTATCTTTACGAATATAAATTATTCCAGACGAAATCGTGTCTTCACATAATTTTTGCTTTGATGTTATTGGTAAAAAAACAGCCGGAATATTGAAGGTAAATTAAAATGTTACGCCCTTGGATTTCGAAAAGAAAATTATTTCTTTATGTACAAACAAATTCGTAGAATATTCGTAAGTTAAAATCAATAATTCGTAAATAAATCTTGAAATGATTTTTGAAAAATTTGAAGATATAAACTACTCACCACGTTTCATACAGTAAATTAAAGTATGTTGATAAAAACTATCCTATGTCCTTCCCCGGGATGCAATCTAACTCTCTGCCAATTTTTATCGAAATCCGTTCAGTGGTTTAGGCGTGAAAAGGTAACATACAGACAGACAGACAGACAGAGTTACTTTCGGATTTATAAGATTAGTATGGATGTAGCTAACCTAAAGGTAATAAGTCGCCTGAAGATGAAACACATTGTCCAAAATAAATACCTACCTAAGTGCTGGACACGAGTTGAAATATTCACTGTAAAGAACCTAAACCGCATCATAATTCTTAGTTAATTGGGGACCCATAACATCGGCTAACTATTCCCATTCTAACGGTAAAGCTTGCCAAAAAGGCGTCTAATAGCGCTAAATGATAATGAAAACCTACGAAGGGATCCATTGAAGAGCACATAAAGGGCTGGCTACAACCGATGGATAATTTAGTAGTAGAAAAATAATTCGCCGGCGCCATTTATCCATTCGAGCGCGGGCCGCTCCGCTCGCTCGCTCGACTCGTAAACAGACGTAATAAACGCTAATGTATCCGCACAATATTTATTTATTTAACCATTTATGCACACACATATAAAGAGACAAGAAAGTAACGGAAAATACGTACACAGGTGATACTTATTTCTAACGATCTCTTCTAACACACCTGCGATAGGAAAGTAGATAAGAGATGTAGACAACGTAAGAGTAGAAGAGAAAACAAACGGCACCCTAATTGCGTAACACACTATCAATCGAAATCTGAATCATGTTGAAGCAAATTGTTGCTTCATAAATTCGAAAAAATTGTCTGCTCAACACGTAAATAACGCAATGAATGTTGTTGAACTGTCAAAATGAAACCGATTCCGATTGATATTGTGTTACGCAATTGCCCCGCATAACAAACCGGAATGAGAAAGTTTATGGTGGTTATGAAAGAGATTAAAACAGAAGAAGAATTAGCAGGGGATCGAGGAGGGGGGGTGGAGGGGGGGTGCAGGGGATCAGAGCGGAATAACTCAAATAAATAAAATCAAACAACAATCCACTATTTAAACATACAATTTATGAATATACTTAGGTACCTACATAATGTTTTTAATATCGGAAATAATGGTTTATACTCGAAGTCGTAGTTTTGCACGCCCCGATATCGATTAGACTCTAGCTCTAGTTAGGGCCGGCGCCCACTGGCGGCTGGGATGTTTATTACGCGACGAATAGAAATATAGCTTATAATAGTATGGTAATAAAATTGAAATTGCAACGGCAACGATGCCGTAGTATCCATAGGCATGCCGCAACGCCCTTAGGCATCATCATTTCAATTTTATTGGCCCTTAATGTTCGAGCCAAACAACCGGCTCGAATCCGAGCATTCGATTCTTTTAATGGTAAAATATTGTCGTCGCGACTCGTCGAATAATGGCGCGGCTTATCGCTGGTCTCAAGATAATACGAAAGTAATTATATTGAGTACAGTTAAATGGTCTCATTAAGAATAAGGTGCTCATTGTGGCCAGATGATACTTAAAGAAATTATATCGCGGCACGAATATTATTCTTTCACATTTTTTATGAGTATGCGTTTTAATGAATAACACAATCAACGATTTAATTTAGTTTATTACATAATGAAGGAGAATGTCAGATACGTTTTTTGTACATTTTTAAGTCTTTAATCCTAGTTCTACCTAGTATCCACAGTAGTAAAAAAATTGAAGCTTATTTGAACTTGCTGTGGCAGTTTGAACATCGAACTAGAATAGTACATTATGATACATGTGTGCTAAGTTGATCATTATGCACGAGGCGACATTATCGCGCGAGCCGCAGGCGAGAGCGATAAGAAAGCCGAGTGTATATTGATTAATGCACACGCGTTTCATACGACGTTTTTCAACACACTTGCGAGGAAAAAAAACAGACTTGTATTGTTAAATATTAACTTGTATGGAAAATGGCGCGCTGGTTTTGTTTTCCCGCGCGCCGTGCTAGCCAGCACTAGCGATGCGCGCAGCATTGACTCATTTTAAATATATTAATCTATGGCACAGACAAAACGCCTAAACAGCCTATAGAAAAAATATAATAAACACAAACCTAAAAATTGCAAAAAACCTAAGAATTTCGCGGTCTACCACTGCGCATTCACCTTAAATTGTCTGTGGTCCCCTGCGAGTTCATTTTGCGACCAAGGACAATACAGACTATTTAAAAAAAAATTGAAATATAGCCCGCGGATTTTTTCTTTCGGCATGAAGTCTCTTTGGGCGCTTTCCGAAGTAGCTATAATCGCTCACATCATCTCCATGGACGTAATATTACGTCCATGCATCATTTCACATGCGTTCCGATTTAGATATTACTATTATGACTGCTGAGAGCTGGCAACAATTCGGAACACTCGTGAACGCGCTCACATGACAGTGCTTACACAATGTAAAAAAGATATTATTACAGTATTTCTTTGTATAAACACCACATTTCTTCTTCAGTTCTTCTTCTTTGGTTAGGTGGCGACTGTCAGCCTGAAGCACAATTTCAAAAATGCCACGTTAGTTTAATTTAAAGATGATGCAACTCAAAACAAAACACACACTGACACAACCTCATACACACACTGTCATTTTTGACAGCGCTCACGGTGATATTATTCTAGGGCATGGTTGGCATTATCGCAAGATGGCGAATGTCATGACGTCATCTATGACGATTCACGGGACATCGTTATCGTTATCGCGCTCACGCTAATTCGGTTATTTCCCAATTCGGAACACATCGATTATTTCCCAATTCGGAACGCAGGGTTTGATGAGATTAAAAAAGCGCGCGTCTCCGACTAGTAAATAGTTATCTGTGGTATTACAGAACATGTGGATTAAAGTAAAGAAAAAGCACGCGTTCGTAATACACTCCATTATGGACCTAAAAGCGGTTCAATAAGAGCCACTTTACGAGCAAGTGTGTTGAAAAGATTTTAACGGTTTTGGGGAAAAAAAACTAAAAAGTTTGTACATTTTGGCAGAACTACTGACCCACCCCCATACACCTACTACAATACAAAATGCAATTTCGCTAAATGTCCCAATTGTTTTTACGGTCGAATATTTCCAAAACCTTAGAGAAAAAAAAACTATGGTGAACAGTTCTAAAACAAGGTTTATAAACTTGCATTCACAACATTTGGTTTTGTGAAAACAAAGCAATTTTTAAACGCAAACCTCGTTTTCCCGAAAACATTGTAACGTATAGGTAGCTATAATATTGATACATTATGGCAAAACTTCGCCCTATTATAAGATGCCAACTACTATCACAAAATAATTTTATTAGGCAAAAGATATCGAATATCGCCGTTATTTACGCGTATCGCTGTGGAAATTCCCTTCCATGAGCTATAAAAAATAATTCGGAGCCAATCGGTTCCTTCCGGTAAGCATTGGCGCAGTAATCGTTTCCGTTATCGATAACCTTTAAAAATGTAACGGCCTGAAATTCGGTAGGTTCACTTGCTTTTGGGTTTTCTTAGTTAGGTAAGTGCGTAATTTTCAGATTCTTTGGTAGAAAAATAATAAGGCTTAGGTTTTGTATTTTTCAGAAAGCAGTTCACCATCGCCCTAATAAAATTGTTGTCTCTATCTACTGATATGTATAAAAGTCAGTAGGTCGTGTCATTTATACATGACATCTCGGGGGTTTTTCGACACTTGTTAATTCCACAAGTTCTGATACAAAAATAAAACATCAGTTAGTATTCATACATACGTAAACTCACGCCTTGTTCCCATAAGGGTAGGCAGAAACCACAGAACGCCACCTGCTTCGATCCAGTTAGTATTCGTTTCCTAATATTACAAAATACCCACGCTGTCGAGGGTAAATCTACGTAGGTAGAGGCTCCATTTCTATGAGACGTCGCTCGATTTGCCCCGCTATATTTATAGCACTCTGAAAAACATTTGAAACCCGTTTTTATGCGGCTGTAAGGTGCATGAGGTGCAGTACTAGACGAGTAGCCAGCGCAGGCGTTGATGTCACAGACCGTCTAAAACGCTATTAAGCCTACGCGTAGAACGTACGTAGCACCGCGTAGACCCCGCGTAGCACTGTGCTGCGTAGACCCATCGTAGACGCAGTATAAATATTTACGCTGCGCTAGCTGTGACGTAGACTACGCTAGTTTCAATACATTTATTAGTAAAGGAACACTACTGTTAGTTACTTCGTTGCCAATTTAATGAGTTAAATTTAAACAAAAAAGGAAAAGTGCGAACTTCGCTTTTTGGTCATAATGAAAGGATTTTTAGGTATTATTCAATAGTTAAAACACTCATTATTTTTGCCACCAAATTTATTTAAACACATACCTACGCACATCTCACCACTATAGAGACCCTAACACTCCACTTCGTCATTCATCCAAATAGGTACTCGTAATATCAAAAATGTTTACATTGTTATGAATTTACATGTGCATATGTAAAATAACAGCCGTACCGTCATCTGAGTACGTTGTTGTATTTTGACACGGGCCTAATAGACCAGGACAAGGAACAATTTCCACGTCCAGCGTACTCTAATAAAATGATTGGTTGACCACGTTTACCCTTCAGAATAATACACTGCCGAACATTCGAGACCGAATTGAAGTCAAAGTCAAAGTCAAAGTCAAATCATTTATTTCAAATAGGCACATTAAAGGCACTTTTGAACGTCAAAAAAAAACTAAATAGAAATGATTCTAGTCGCCCATTCGAAAAGGTAGTTTTCGTATGGAGAAGAATGGGCAAGAAACTCCACCGTTACTCTTTTAAAAATGTTTTACAAGGTCTTGTATACATAATAAAATTTATATGTGAACACGATGCACCCATAATAAAATTAGTCTACCACAAAAGGTAAAAAGAATTAAAAATTAAGCAATGACAGGTAAATCAAATAAGTGATAGATACATGGTGCTCACATATTTACAAGTTATTTAAAAAAAAAAAAGAAAAATGCAAAAGTAGTTGAACTTTAACAAGTGTGTGAGCCATGTGAAAACAACACATCAAAGTGTTTTTGGGAAAATCCCATTGTTTTAACGTTTATTTGATTCCCGGGTACGTTATGGCATGTAGATTGCTAGCTTTTATCCGCCTTTTCAATTACGAGGTTTCAGTTTTGACGAATTTCGTATTTTATTTTCATTTCTTTGTTAGATAGTAAATTGGTTTGGGGAGGAAAATTCTCTTCTATTTTGCGAGATTTTAATTTTTTCTTGAGCTTTCCATCAATATTACAAGTAAGTACCTAACCGGTTCCCATTAATGTTAAATCCGTCAAAGGAGAAAATGAAATTTATAAATTGCTTCCTGGTTCCTTTAAGAGTGACAACAGTCTTACCTTTAAACGTTTTTCACCTTATTAAATACTGAAACTGTAAAATAATTAGAAAACCTAATAGAATTGAGCCATTTTGAACCTACCTATCAAAATTTCCCCACTTTCGAACATCATTTAACATCTCTCCTGTACACGAAAGGGTAGGCAGAGATAGTACAGCTACTACAAAATTGTCATAAAATGCAAAAAAGGTAATAACACTGGCAAGTTGTAGTCGTAACATGTTTTATTTATCCGCCTATCATAAAACGATGTAGGGTAGTGTTCCCAGCTATGAAAAAGTCGGTCGACGATCGCAAACAATAATACTTTACTAAAATCTGAGGAGGTTTATGAGACAAGAGACGAGCTGTAACTCGTATTTCATTTGTTTCATACAAAACAACTATTGCTCTGCTGTTACTGGCAACGGATAGATACTTTGCGACCACGACGGTTTTATTAAAGCGACTTAAGGGGCTTACAGGACCTAAACGCAAAAAATTCAAGTTTTAGAAACAATAAAAATATATGATATTCTTTAGGATATATGCTAGATAGATAGTGTGCCGAACCAGCCCGAACAAGCCGTATTCCGTAAAGGCTTTAGCACCGTAGACCACATACATACGCTGCGACAGGTTATACAGAAGACCGAAGAATATAACCTGCCTCTCTGCTTAGCGTTCGTGGACTACGAAAAAGCCTTTGATTCTATCGAGACATGGGCTGTGCTGCAGTCTCTTCAACGGTGCCAGATCGACTATCGGTACATCGAGGTGCTGAAGTGTTTGTACGAAAACGCCACTATGTCAGTCCGACTCCAGGATCAGACCTCGAAACCTATCCTTCTGCAGCGAGGTGTAAGACAGGGAGACGTTATCTCTCCGAAACTGTTCACCGCTGCACTGGAGGATGTCTTCAAGGTTCTGGACTGGAAAGGGGCTGGCATCAACATCAACGGCGAGTACATAACTCACCTTCGGTTTGCCGACGATATCGTAGTCATGGCTGAGACTATGGAGGACCTCAGTACAATGTTCGATGACCTCAGTATCAGTACAATGCTCGATGACCTCAGTAGAGCCTCCGAAAGAGTGGGTCTTAAAATGAACATGGACAAAACGAAGGTCATGTCAAATGCCCATGTAACACCCACTCCCATAAAGATTGGAGACGCTACACTCGAAGTCGTGGACGAGTATGTTTACCTAGAACAAACTGACCAGTTAGGTAGGTCTAACTTCGAGAAAGAGGTCAATCGTCGAATCCGACTCGGCTGGGCAGCGTTCGGGAAGCTACGCAATATCTTCTCGTCCCACATACCGCAGTGTCTCAAGACGAAAGTTTTTGACCAGTGCGTGTTGCCAGTGATGACTTATGGCACTGAAACGTGGTCGCTCACAATGGGCCTTATAAGAAGGCTAAAAGTCACCCAAAGGGCAATGGAGAGGGCTATGTTTGGAGTTTCCCTGCGTGATCGAATCAGGAATGAGGAGATCCGCAGGAGAACCAAGGTAACCGACATAGCCCGCAGAATTGCCAAACTTAAGTGGCAGTGGGCAGGGCACATTGCTCGCAGAACAGATGGCCGATGGGGCCGAAAGGTTCTGGAGTGGCGACCACGTACCGGAAGACGTAGCGTTGGAAGGCCTCCCACAAGGTGAACCGACGACCTTGTGAAGGCCGCAGGAACCCGTTGGATGCCTATGTCCATGTGTCTTTTGGCTGAAATGATGATGAATAGATTTTTTGTAATTAAATAATTGCTTCATATTTTGCAATAAATTCAGCGTTGTGTCATCGCGCTTCTCTTTCTTTTCTATGCAGTACGACAGTGACCGCGCTTTAGATCATGTAAGCCCCTTAAGGGTCATTTTAGAAGTATATTATATGCAGAGAAGATATTTGATGAATCTGTGTTTATGACTGTCACAACATTTCGGCCATTTTATCGTTAATTGCCTAAAGCTAATTTTGCGAGATCCATGCCTTGTAGTTGACAATAACATGCCTTAATAGGGAAAATAACTGTTTTTAACTATTTATGTATGGTGTTTACTCAAATACAAACGAATTAGCAAAGCAAACAATCCGAAATTAATAATGTATTTATACTTTCAGCGTTGTTAAATAGTCAATATGTTAACGCTTGAATGAAATAATCAGTTTAGGATTAAATTTTATTAAAACATGCACGACCTGTCCGCCGGAATTGTTTTAAATTATTCATGACTTCGTTTTGTATGCTATTCATCAACGTGCATATTTTATGAAGCTTAAATATTTGCAATAACAATCCTACATAATAATTCAAACAAGCTTTTGTTTTGTTATTATTACGGGCTATATTTATAAAAGCAAAAAGCCGTGAAGCCAATCCAAAGTCTACTTAAAAACTTTAGAAACGAGTGAAGCTATCAAGGCAAAAACCAATCACAATAACGTCGCAGATCCGCTAGGTAAACTCCGGGAACTAACCCGGGAATACTAATATAACTACATAACGGCGGATTACAGGCAGGATTTATTTTTAAATCTGATTATAGTTTCAATTTGCCTAAACTGCAGCTCTGTTTCAGCAAAACAGAGTGCACTGTACAGCGCTTAGTATTTGCATTCTCATTAGAATATTTCTCTGAACAACCTTCAGCGCTAATGTACAAGGAAATTTTGAATTCCCTCCCTCATTTTAGGTACTGTGTACGATTTATAATTTAATTGGCCGTCACCATAAATTAATGCAATAGATTTACATATGTTTACGTTACATATGTATGTATGCAAATTACGTCCAAATGAGACGAAGGCACACCTACCTCTATGTCCGAACTCCGCTTTTAACTCCCCGCAAGACAGTACAGTACAGACGTACAGTAATTAACAAATTAATTAAAATTTTAAATAGTGTTGCATTACACTAAATGATGTTAATTACGCAGCATTAAGAAAACAAACGTTAATTACTAAAGCGCAGAGCCTCCTGGACGAACATTTAAACATATTTTATAATCAGCGCAAGGTAGAATGGGAGAGGAAAAGCTTGTATATATTATTTTTCCAGGATTATGTCGCAGTAACACAACATTCCGAGCTCAAAGCTCACTAACAGGAAAAAGTTTTTAGCGAAAAAATGTAGTACAAATTGCCACGTTCAAGTGTAGTTATTACCCCATTAGAGTGAGTGACTGCGCCGCGCCGCTTGCCGCGCCCCCGCGCCCCCCGCGCCCCCAAAGTAGCGGAGATTGAAGGGATAAATCTCGCAAACTATGTAACAGTGCATTGCGGCATGAGCGCAACTCATTGAGGGACACCGCAATTGCTCAAGCTCGGCTGTTTTACTTTGTAGAAGAATTTCATTGTCAGCCGCGAACCACAACTTCTTCTCTGAGGCACTTCCTTATCTAAGTAATTAATTCAAATGAATGCACATTTTTAAGGCTCCGTTTGTAATCCCAGCTACCGCGACTGTAACTGGAGCTTATAATAAAAATAAGACATTCTATTTGTGTCGTTCTCGTGTATTACCATATACCTACGACGTTAGTGCAGTTTTACAAAACTGGATGGGCGTTTATTTTTAATAAAAAGCAAAAGAATTTTAAAAAAGAACAGCGAAATGTAATTTATTTTATTCCTTTGAATCTAACCCCAGAGAGAAACAATGGATGATTAATGATAAGCATGCGTTTTTATGTTTTTCCCTACCCCCATAATCCCCTGTTATGTTGTATCTAATTTCAGCACCACAATAATAGAAACGAAACCATCCGCAATTCAACCATTTAAACTCATGACATTTAACGGAAGCAGTATCGAGCTACGCCAATATACGAATAGAATGGTTCATACATTGGCGCGCAATCACCACTGCTCTGCGAGCCTGTTGTTACTGGCACCACGCCAAATTCTATTTCTATAATTTTCAGTTCCGTATAATGTTAGTTATTACTGCTTACATCTTATCCTATTTCGATTCTGTACATTGAAAATATTAAATGTACCGACATATTCCAATTTGAGAGAACAATAGACATTTAACATTAAATAGGGACTATTGTGCATGGAGGTCTTAAAACAACTGCTCCAACTTTAATTGGGTTTAGAGATATAATCTTTGAGCATTGGAACTGAATAAGATTCCCACAGTATTATATACAAACAACAAATAAATGCCTTCGTATTTCTCATCCCATGTGGGTATTGCTTGTCGTATTGTTTGTTTCTAACCCAAAAGTTTGTAAGCGTCTGAAGCTGTTTACTGGCAGAAAGCTGACTTCTAGTTAGAAGACAGCTGCACTCGTGTCATCAGCACTAGAAGTTTGTAGCTTTGGTCATCTTACGACACGAATTCCATCCGATACTATAATATCGCGTAATATATTGAGTTTTTCCATTAGGAATTTCTTAGTAGCAGCCCGGAGTTTGGAAGTTGGCGGTGTGATACCCCCGTGCCTCGGAAAGCACGTTAAGCCGTTGGTCCTGCGCCTGATCTCACTCCGGTCGTGTCGGATTGCCGTCCCATCGGACAATGAGAGTGAGGGAAGAGGGAGTGCACCTGTGTCTGCGCGCACACTTGTGCACTATAATATCTCCCGCGCCGAAGGCTAGTCTCCGTTGAGATTGGCCGCCGTGGCCGAAATACGGTCTGGAGGACTTTATCGCAATGCAAAAAGAAAGCCTTTCCAAAAGCTCAAGAGTTCAAAAATAAACCCTCAAACCAACCCAACTCTTAGATCAACTACTGAAATAAACTTCATAAATACCACGTGAATTAAATATACATTAACGCCTACCTATGCTCGTGAAATCCAATACCAAATCTAAAACAGACATACACTTATCTACCTAAATAAATAGTGAGAGTTCGCCACAATCTCGGGTGACTAAACAATTCATCAGTCAAATTAGAAACGATCTATATTTAGCAGTGCTGGGGGAAAATCACCGCAGATCCAGCGAATAATTATGACCAGCCGCGCCCCGTGATTCATGATGACAGACCTTCCCAAAGTGGGCAACGAATTAGGAATCGGAATCCTACCCGGATCAATGCTATAGAAGCTTAAAAACAAATTAATGCTCTTGTAATTTAATGGACCTTCATAACAAAAACATGTTTTTAATCTTATTACAATTTTTCCAACAGGTGCATTCGGGAAATATGAAGGAAAATAACAACGTTTACACTGAACACTATTTGTTTAGAAAATATCAACCGTAGCAGTGCCACAATGCCAATATAAAGTACAAGTAAGTAATATACATTGCAAGTGCAATAACATTAGCTAAGAAGTACCCCGTGTATCTGACACTCCGCAGACCTCGACAAAGACGTGGCTTTCAAACAGCCGAGCCTATTCCTTTTATAATGCGGATGCACACGGAAAGGATCACAAATTTAACCAAAACGGGATAAAATGCGTTTTCACGGACAGAGGGACGGACTAAATAACAAAACCATTTGTACGATGAGTTCAGTACTTGCACACCTACCTGAATTTAGGAGAGTACCGTCCCGAGAGGTACAGGTTGGATTCGCTTCGCATTTATCATACTCCACACTTCATACATCATATTTACCTTAGTTTTAAGCCATTGTAACACCTCTACAACATTATGGAATGCAAATAAATATATGAATAATATGAATGTGAATATTTCTCATCGCTTCGTCCAGGACCGTAATATAGGAAAGGATTTAGAAGTGACTTCTCGCTCGCTCTACGTTTTACGACGAGAAAAAACGGTAACGACGAAAAACTTTTAAGTAATTACTTACTTAAAACTTTTTTTTCTTTTCCTAATTATGATTGAAAGAGCTTTTTTGTGCCATGCCTTTTATTTTAACCAAGACAGACTGCAAAGTAAAACACTTGGTCGAACTTTAAAAGCAGTCATAGACTCTCATATAGCAATCAGAACACGAGTATCTTATTAGAACATGCTGTGTAGAGCTAGCTAATCCTGTAAGACGATTTCATAATCAGCCTATAATGTTCCCACTACTGCTGGGATACAGCAGGCCGCTTCCTCTTTCTGTGAGAGGGAGTGGGCAATAATCCGCCATCGAGGGCCCACATATTGCCCTTCACCGTTTTGAGAGCAGTGGTGATGAAATAATTTACACAAAGTAAAGTTCCTGCTCGACTTACAATTCCTAAGGGCTTTACAGGACCTGAACACAAAAAACGCAAGTTTTAGAAACAATAAAAGTATATGATCGAATAGTGTTTCATTTGATAGTGTCACTAATAATAAGTATTGAATTCTGGGAAATAATGAAATGGCATACAGCAAACTAAAGAAAAGAGCTCATTTTTAACAAAATACTTATTTTTCTGTTACCTACCTACCTTTTAAACCTTAACTGATTAATTAGGTATTGAAAATGATAACTATTGTTTTCAATACATAGCTGGATTCGACGCGACGTCTCAAGGATTGTACTGCATTCAGTATTACAACATTACTGATACTATTTAAAAAAAAAACCAAAGATCGTAATAAAATTTTTAATTTAGAACATAATGTTGTGAAGGTGACTGCGCTGCGGCTGCCATCATCATCATTTCAGCCAAAAGACGTCCACTGCTGGACATAGGCCTCCCCCAAGCACTTCCACTTCGACCGGTTCTGTGCTTCTCGCATCCAACGGGTTCCTGCGGCCTTCACAAGGTCGTCGGTCCACCTTGTGGGAGGCCTTCCAACGCTACGTCTTCCGGTACGTGGTCGCCACTCCAGAACCTTTCGGCCCCATCGGCCATCTGTTCTGCGAGCAATGTGCCCTGCCCACTGCCACTTAAGTTTGGCAATTCTGCGGGCTATGTCGGTTACCTTCGTTCTCCTGCGGATCTCCTCGCTGTGGCTGTGTCTTAATAAAAATATTGAGCATCATTTCGAACAAGTTACAGATAATGTATGTATGAATACTTTAAAATAAGAAGCAGTTTATTAAAATCCAACATTTTCCTTATGTTTGCAGTATGTCATTACTTCCCAGAATTTGATCCTTATTAGGGACACTATCGAATGGTGTAATAATATATGCGTTTCTTTTTAACAAAATCAACAAGTTCCATTCCTGGCTAGAAATATTGATTTTTCAAAAATCCAATGATGCAGTTTTAGTTTTCATTAAAATGAAGCATGAGACTCGTTTGAGTACTTTTCGCTATTCCTCATAGTTTCGAATTTGGCCATCCACGCCTGCTTGAAAAATTCACCTGTATATTTATCTAGTCACAAATAAATCATTTTTCAAACACAAATTTTCTCGGATCGTTTGTCACCTAATCGGTGTGACTCGCTATAAACCGTCAGCTGCGCCATTTCTTCAGAGATTTTCGTTAGTTGACAGGTGACAGGGTGTGCGTTAGCGTGACACAGCTACCAATCCTCACGTAATTGTTTCCGACTGAGCTGTTAGCGACTGATACACATTACCTACCACGTCGGGCTTTGGTGTGACAGTCGCGCCGCACCGCCGCACCGCCGCACCGCCGCACGGCGGAACAATTTAGTATCGGTAAATAATAAAGATATCGATAAGGCTGTATCAATTTTCGTTTCCCAAAAGTGACGCAGCCGAAATTTAATTATAATTACTCAAATCTTAGACAAATAAATAAGTAATAAATGAACTAACAAAATATTGTTTAACTAAGATTGTTCGCGTTTGTTTTGAGCTCAACTCGATCGCGCAAACAACTCAAGGGCCTTCGTCTATCCGAAGATATGATCAGTTTATCCTTGTGTTCGCCTCGCTTGTCTTAGTAATTATGAGCGCAGATCTATGGGGTAATTCTGTGGATGTTGCTAAGTCGATTATAGACATTGTAGAACCTACTTTAGCTGTTATATTTAATAATTGTATTGACCGTGGTGAGTTTCCTGATCTTATGAAAAACAGTAAAATAATACCGTTGTTTAAATCGGGTAGTACATCAGACCCTACTAATTATAGACCTATTTCAGTACTACCTACCTTTAGTAAAATTTTTGAAAAACTTATTTTAAATCAATTGCAAAGATTTTTTAATAAAAATAAATTACTACATAACAAACAGTTCGGATTTACAAGGGGTCGTTCGACTACCGATGCAGGAGTTGAACTTTTAGGACATATTTATAATGCATGGGAGGACAAATGCGATGCTTTGGGCATCTTTTGCGATTTGTCCAAGGCATTCGATTGTGTTCTTCATGAAACATTAATCAGGAAACTGCACCACTACGGAATCCGGAACGCCTCTCTGGATCTTCTTACTTCTTACTTAAGTGATAGGATTCAGAGAGTTGATGTTAACGGAAAAAGGTCACCCGGATCTGTGGTAAGAATGGGGGTCCCCCAGGGCTCAATTCTCGGCCCATTTTTATTTATTATTTATATAAATGACTTGCCTTACCTCATAAGGGATGAACATGATATAGTGTTGTTTGCAGATGACACTTCACTTTTATTTAAACTCAAACGTCAGCAGCTGGTTACTGACAATGTAAATATCGCCCTTGCAAAAGTAGTTAACTGGTTTAATGTCAATAACCTACTTCTTAACGGAAAAAAAACGAAATGTATTAAGTTTACCATACCCCACGTTAGACAAGTAGAAACTAGTGTTCTCATTAAGGATGAAGAGTTGAAACCCGAAGATACCACAGTGTTCCTGGGCATAACGTTGGATGCCAAGCTTCAATGGGGCCCCCATATAGACAAATTGTCAAAAAAGCTTAGCTCTGCAGCATACGCCGTTAGGAAAATTCGTGATTTAACTGATTTAGAGACAGCCCGTTTAGTATACTTTAGTTATTTTCATAGTGTGATGTCGTACGGTATTCTGTTGTGGGGAAATGCCGCCGATATTCAGACAATTTTTATATTACAAAAAAGGGCAATTCGTTCCATTTATAAATTAAGTCCCAGACACTCCCTCAGAGACAAATTTAAAGAGATTAATATAATGACTGTGCCTTCTCAGTACATTTATGATAATCTTTTGTATGCACATAAAAATATTAATCTGTTTAAAAAATACAGTGATATCCATAACATAAATACTAGGAACAAACACAAATTTGTTGTTCCAACAACAAGGCTCAAAAAAATAGGTGGCTCGTTTAGATGCCAATGTATACGTTTTTATAATAAACTTCCTAGCCACATTCAAGAACTAAGCCTTAATAAATTCAAATCTTTTATAAAGCGAAAACTATGTCAGAAAGCCTATTATACTGTAAAAGACTATATTGAGGACAAAAAGGCTTGGGATTGAGCTGCTCCAATAGGTTTAGAATGTTGTTTTTATTTTTCTAATTTACACTTTAATAATTTTCTTTTTTTAAGTATCTATTTACTTAAATAATGACATGTACATTTACTGTATAAAGTATTATATGATTTTAATTATTGTGAATGTGAGGACTATGTGGGTAATTTTTTTTGTTTTTTTCTCTCTTCGTTTTAATCATGATCTGGCAGTTTGAGTAGTTTATGCGGCCTACCCAAATGTCCTGTCTTTGGTATTGTTCGTCGAATCGTTGAGCTCCTTAAGTTCTGAGTTGAGCTGCACGGTTACTGAAAAATGCGTGCACTGACTGGACAGGTCCGCTCAATCTGTGTGGTTCTTTCCTCAAAAGACCATTTCAGACACTAATCTACATGGTCCTCAAAGATTATGTCCGGATTTTTTATATACACATTGACATTGATGAATTTTATTTAGACAATGACATGAATATTTACTTTGTAAGTAATTTATATTATTATTATTATTTTATTTAATTATTGTGAATGTGAGGACTATGTGGGTCATTTCTTTTGTTCCTTCTTAGTTTTAATCATGATCTGGCAGTTTGAGTAGTTTATGCGGCCTACCCAAATGTCCTGTCTTTGGTATTGTTCGTCGAATCGTTGAGCTCCTCAAGTTCTGAGTTGAGCTGCACGATTTTTGACAAATGCGTGCACTGATTGGACAGGTCCGCTCAATCTGTGTGGTTCTTTCCTCAAAAGACCATTTCAGACACCAATCTACATGGTCTTCACACGATCTGACCAAGATTTTGTCTGGACTTTAAAAGAGACTGTGACTTCTGAGTTTGTTTCGGCCTTTCTTCTCAGAATAGTCAGTTAGGAAACGCCGACCTCATCTAGTTTAAAAAAAATATGATTGACGTGTAAAAGTGTTTGTACAAACCTACTTACAGAAATAAAAATCATTTAATCATTTCATTTAATCATTTAATCAAAACCAATCTAGACGTCGTCGTTAAGGCCTTTCGATCAAAAGAAGAATATTAATTGAAATTAAAAAGTCAAGACGGGCTTTAGTAAGATTATTTTATTCAGTAAATTTATACTAGAACAGTTTCAATTTGGTTTTAATAACAATAAATTATTTAGCTTTGAGATTAGATTTATAAAGTTGTTTAAAAGCAATGTTAACAGACACCTTCAGTCAATGTTTGCATATATTAAGACCTATTGGCATTGAGCATGTTCCCTCAAATTCGAAACTCGTAACGTTACCCAATTCATCGAAGCATTAACTGGAAACGGGCATTATTGCTCGCTTCACCAATCCTCTTGACGGAGCCGGAGAGAGCTTGATATGATCGTCAAATATTGAATAAAGATATTGCCCTATATAGGTCTGATACTTTAACGGACTTACGACGAGTGAATATATCTTTAGGAAAAACATTAGAGGAATAAACACACCTTTTACCTATAGTGATAGAGAAACATCAAAAAACATTGATGGTATATACCACAAAACATACATCTGCGATATACAGGATCAAATTATATCAACTAGCGAAACTCAGCAGACGTGTTTTTATTGATTAATTATTAAATAAGGCTTACCAACTATCGGAGTGTTCCTGCACCATTGCCAGGATCGCCCAGAGGACACGGTGGAGGTCTGCCCCGCTTGGGCGGAGCACCGCCGAATCCTCGTAGAGGCGATCGGCAGCGGCGGCGACCTCTCGCGTCCGGCCCTGGTGCAAGCGATGGTCCGGGGCGAGAGGAAGTGGGAGGCAGTCACCTCCTTCTGCGAAGCAATCATGCTAGCGAAGGAGGTGGCGGGACGGCTCAGGGAGAGAACCTCCCGTCCCAGCCGCCGCGGGAGACGCTCCGGGCGTCGGGAGCCGCGTGACGACTCCCGGCCACCGTAGGCGCGGGCAGTGTGGGCGGAGAGTAATGGGTAGCTCACCGTCCAATCAGAACCAGGCCCGTGCCGGACGGCGCGTACGTGTTCCACGCGCGCCTCAAAGAGATGTCAGCATTAGGGCCGAAGCCTGCCGGGTCAGCGGGATTGTTCGAAAGGGTTACCGCTGGCCCGGAACATGAAGGGCTAAGGAAAGAACACGGGTGGGTTTTAGTCAGTAAGAGTCTGACACTCCCTTCCGCTCCACCCAGAGCGGGAGGGGTCATTTGATGATTTCCCATCCGCAAAAAAAAAGGCTTACCAACTAAACAGATACACCAGAGCCGTTGACATAATATTAATCTCGCATGTATTTAAATTATAGGAAAGCACGGCACTATCAATTAACGTACTAGTAAGTACATCATACAATATTATAATTATAAAATTAAACACTAAAACGATTTTTTTTTGTTATTATATTTAATTTTTTGTTTGAAATATCAGTTCAAAAACCTGTTTATGTTTCTGTACACTTCACATTATGTGATGGGTATCGATATCATTATCAGCCTATATTGTTCCCACTGCTGGGACACAGGCCTCCTCTCTTCGAGAGAGAGTGGGCTATAATCCACCACGCGGGCCCAGTGCGGGTTATTAGATGTCACATGTCTTCGAATTTTTGGTTCTAGGACATGCCGGTTTCCTCACGATGTTTTCCTTCACCGTTTTGAGAGCAGTGGCGATGAAATAATGTACACAAAGTAAAGCGCCTCTCTGGGTTCGAACCTACGACCTACAACTCGTAAGCCGCGACCGTTACCACTGGGCCACCAGTGCTCTCAGAGCCAGTATCGATATCTAAACACAAATAAACAGATTTTCTCAACTCATACTTCATGTAACAACAATACGAATAACTTAACATCAAAATCATGTGTCTTTTATTTTACCATGTTAAGATATCGATTCCAATTAAGTCGGGTTAGTTTCGCTAGCTATTTTATTTTGACCTGTATGTATAAGGCTGAAAGCCATAGTTAAAGCTATGAGAACAAACTAGATTTCAATTGTAATCGAAACTCCGAGTATTAATGGCGAGGTTTAGATTAAATTGTATGATTACATAGTGACCAGTCTGTTCGGTTACAATGCTTAATGACCGCTGCGGACAAATATTTGTGTGTGCGGAATCAATCGCTGTTCCGATCATGGATTGTTTGCTATCAGGGTGTCTTCCAAACGACAGACTTTAATAATGCTAGGATTAATTTACTTTACGATTGAATTCATACCTTACTGTAGGTACCTATGCATCTACTCTTCACTATAATATAATAATAATATTACAAAGAGGTAACATTTGTGAGTTTGTATAGAGGAGGTAATCTTCGGAACTACTGATTCGATTCCGAAAATTCATTCACTTATGAGAATCTACAGTAATGCCGAGTGTCAATAGAATTTTCACGCGGACAAAGTCGCGGACAGAAGCTAAGAAGCTAGTTTAGTTATAAAGAGACGAAGGAGAGATAAAAAACTGTATATAGGAAGTATATACGAGTTTGTAGGTACCTTAATGTTTGTTGTTGTTTCCTCTTCTCTCTGTTTTAATTAAATTAATCAAAAACCGAAACTCAATCCTTCGTAAAGTTTTTTT
Organism: Oligia fasciuncula; assembly: GCA_963082905.1. Classification (NCBI taxonomy): domain Eukaryota; kingdom Metazoa; phylum Arthropoda; class Insecta; order Lepidoptera; family Noctuidae; genus Oligia; species Oligia fasciuncula. The sequence continues at coordinate 13,753,540 of OY720388.1, read as the reverse complement.
TTTGCATACATTTACATAATTGGTTCTTTTTCTTCATCAACAGTACATTTTAAAAGCACAAAGCGAAATAAATAAGTTAATTCATGTACCTACATACCTACTGATAGTTTGGTAGTGAATAATATGTTATATATACCAGTCACGGACCGACACGAGTCCATATAACCCTCATGTAAAAACGAGAACTAATCATCAACAAAAAAAACCATATAGACGGCCACAATCTCCTAATGAGATAGGGACTGGTTGAACATTAATTAACTAGTTCGCGGCCAGTACTTGCACATCAAAGTCAACTCTGAATGAGGAAGACACACAACTACATACATATGGAGCAGATATACATAACTAAGCACATATATACGAACATGGTCGTTCATATTCGCCAGATATTTGATCTGTTCGAGAACGTCTTCATATTTTGTCCCTATCTCTCGCATGTATCAGCTTGGAATATATTCTGTTCTATCGAAATAAGTTGGGATACGGTCGCGAGTGCCCGAATCTAATTTAGAACGATTGATGCGACGCTAGGGAAGGGCGTCCTAACCGCTAGAGCCACAATTAGTCTGTTTATTTCTTCGCAAACAATCGATAAATGAGATAAATGTCTGTCTGTGAGGATTATTATAAGCTCTCTCTTGTCTTTGCAGAAGATTATTGAAATGTGAGGTTAAGCGAAGTTGCTTTCAATGTGATTACATCTAGAATGTTTTGACAATGGTATAACATCTTCAGTGATAAGATTCAGTTTTTATTGCTTGCAATATATAGGGTGACTGGTAATTAGTGACCGATACTTAAGATACTTAAACACGTGATTTTACTCATCATTATGAACAACTTTTACTACGGGACCAAACCTGAAATCGTGAAAAAAAAACAGCTGTTCTCTACATTTTGACGAGTTAGACGAACATAAATGTAGGGAACAGCTGATTTTTTTTTTCGTGCTAGAACTAGAAGCAATACTGAATGAGGTCGTGGGAGGCAAAGTGTCATTCGGTTACACCTATATATTTTTTTCTTTGTGTATGACCACCGATATCTTTTTACAGAGTAGTCCGATTTTGATAATTTTTTTTTATTGAAAATGATATACCCCGAAGTTGGTCACATATAAATTTGGAAAAAAAAATCCAACCCTGAGGGTATGAAAACAGGGGATGATTGATTGTTAACTCACTTATTGTAATGTATGACCACGCATAACTTTTTACAGAGTAGTCCGATTTTTTAATCCGGAATTTCTCAACAACAGCCCGGAATCTGGATTTTGGCCCAGTTGATGGCAATACGCTCGCCCCCTATTACATGGGACTTAATCGCATCTGGCGAAATGTGGCTGTTGTATAATAGACCTACACCTCTGCGTAACCCTTCGGGGATTACAGGCGTGATTTTATGTTACAACTAGCAGCGCCCCGCGGTTTCACCCGCATAAGTGACGATCCCTTGGGAATATCAGGATAAAAACTATCCTGTCTTTTCCCGGGACTCAAACTATCTTTATACCAAATTTCATCTAAAGCGGTTCAGCGGTTTAAGCGTGAAGAAGTGACAGACAGACAGACAGACACACTTTCGCATATATAATATTAGTATGGATATTATTATGAATATTGTTATGTAATAATAATATAAGTTTATTCAATAATTGTTTACAATGATACACATATTATCTTATAGGCTATAATTTCTTGTTACAAATGAATAATTATTCATCTGTAGCCGAACTAGGCGAAAGCCTGTATTTCGGATATCGGCGCAAAAAGCCTCAAATATAAAGATGTTAAATGTGTAGAATTGTTAAGTATACGAGGTATGTACAACAAAATAACAATCAGACATTATCTAAAGACTTACGTTCTTGTCCTATAAATTAATAATCGATTTCAAACAGATATGAATCCGATGCAGCGCACCTGGGAATTAATGAAGCGACTATTATCCATATTTATGTCTGTATTAGTCAAACACGTTTCTGGTTAGATTCAATTAGAATAACGGATATCTCTCTGTTGATTAGCAAACACTTGGTTAGTAATGCGTGTCCTATTATTAGCCGGAGAACTAATCAACCGCTGCGGTCTTAGATACCTATTATTGAAAAACTATATACATAGAAATTATATATTATTATATTATCTCGTTCCATCATGTACCTCATCTATCGCTTTCCATCTGGCGTGATCGGGGTCAAGAGCGGGACCACGTAGTAATAAAAAAAAATACTTCTACAGTCAATGTCTGCAAGTAGGCAGGTAATTCGTCAATATGTAGGTACTTGACAGTAATTTTATACCTACATAGTGTTCACAAACAAAACACTTAAATTGAATATTGTCGGCAAAACAGGTTCTAAAAACCAAAATGAAATGACACTGACTTCGATTCCAAATTCAAACAGTATCAAAGTCATTCTGCGCATGATGTATGAAAAAAAAATGGTTATGAATGTTGTTACCATTGAAATATACGAGTATATTACTAGCGTACGTTACGCGTAGTTTCTTAGCTATCCATACTCGTAGTAGGAGACTATCGTAATATTAATACACGATAACTTCCTTAGTAACATAAGTGGCAGATGTGAATAACTATGACATGCGTATATGTTAAGCTTACTCGAGTATGTGCAGCCCCGGGGACCGCTCGTTAAAACTTTACGGCTGATCTGGTCCATATCCACTAATGATGAACAACATCGAACAGAACACGCCATTACTATGAAAAAAATATCATTCGATTTTTCCTTTAACATTTTATTCCAAATATTTAAATACTTAAAGGTACTTAGTCAGTCAAATATTATATATATAAGAACGAATAAGAAGAAACCCAACTTCCATTGCTTACGCAACTCGTAATTCCTTTCTTCCAGAGTACATTTATGGGGCAGAAAAAACAAACGGGCAGTCTTTCCATTATTCGATTTCCTTTCACTTCCATATAAATTACAAAATAAATTATTGCTGCGTTTTAAAATGGCTCGAAGGTTTTTCTCGTGGGGAAGTGGAGCTCGGTACTGCGGCACACAATATTTATAAAACAATATATCTAAGTGATAGTGGGTAACAATATATACCTACGCAGTGAGGGCGAAGTGTTCAAGCGTGGGCAGAGATTGCAACGGACGCTTTTCACTATATTCAGCGGAGCGCGAAAACGCCACCGATAGCGGGCCGCACGCCCCGCGCCCGATACCCCTAGTGCTGCCGCGATTAGCATACTAACTCCGGACACGGGGTTTAGACACGTGAGGCATTTGCAAAACTGTTAGAAGATTTAATAGTGGCAAATATTGATAGCTCGCAAATAGAAATCCTTTTTTCTGCTGCGATTAGCAAACAAAAGGGAAATTACCTAAATCACTATACTTGGCAGACAAATATTCCCGAAGCAGACAGGAGACCGCAGCTGACTATCCGTGACGTTAATATATAATAGATTGCGACCCGCCCACACGGTTTTTAGGATTAGACAAAACAATGAGAATAAAAAATAATAATGATTTTCTAATTGATGATAGTCAAAACTGCGTTGCACAGTTTTGAAGAACAACGCGCTCACACTGGCAGACACGAAAAGCGACTTTTGTAATATGTAAAGGTATTCCCCAATTTTAATTGTTGCTACTACGGCGTAGCGCGCCGGTTACGCTGTCGTAGCAAATTATAGGGCAGCTACGCTCGCCTACGCGTTGGCCCATATTGCTGCAGTTTTATTACGAAGCGGACGTGTTTTTGTTTGTGGTTTGAATTTCATTAGCATCTCTTCCAGAATTCGTTAAAACACTTATTTACCAGTTTCTTATTTTGAAAAAAAGATTTCATAAGTTTAAGCATTCGAAATGTATATTTAAACAATAAATTGAGGGAATCCTCAACATCAAATCCTCATCACCAGTCAATAGGTTGACGATAGCAGTTTGATTGCTCTTCATTTCATCGCATTTATATAACAGGAAAATCCCGTAGTTTCCCGCAACAACACGCATCACTAAAACGATTCACCCAACAAGTTATGCCACAGCTATGTGCTTTTTATTTTGTGATGCGCTAGTCTTTGTTTCGTTTGTATGTACCTCGCGTTTCGCCTATAAATCCCGCTGAATATAACATATTCGAACTTGTAACGTAGATATTGAATGAAAAACAGAATTCCAAAATTGTCTGTTGTTTTGACCAGTTTTGTTATGTTCCGGTTAAAATGCAAAATATAGAGCCTTTAAAAGGTTTGTTTTTCCATAAACAACAACCGGACTCCATGTCAAGAGACACACGTGTTGTGGTTACTGGTTCACCAGTTTTTCATGCTGACAGTTTGAAATAAACGTTCACTGAAAATACTACACACTGCTTGATTGAACGCACTTTTTAAAAAAGGAACGTGACAAGTGCCACACGATCGCACAAAGACAGTGCTCGAGTGAAGTGAGTTTTACTAACATAGTTTTAAGTTTATACACTAATACGCATTGTATTATTATAATATTTATGTTAGTCTGTAAGGTATTTATCTATGGGCCAAAGTAGCCTGAAAATAAAGGTATTATTATTTAATATTCTTTAAGACTTAAGAGCCTATACTACCTCAAATGGCTTAGCATGATCCTCCGTTATGTCGAAAATTCTGCAGCATTAATTTTGAAATAAATATATGCTAAAGTTGAGGATTAATGTAAGGTCTTATGTTAGACGAAAACACGATTCCATAAAATTTTCTCGATAGAAAAAAAATCCAAAGTTACCTCCAAACCGAACAATAAACCGCTGGTATTCAAAAAATACTTCAAATTAGATCATGAAACTTTGCATACTAACTGAACTAACTATAAAGCAGGTCTTATGTTAGTTAGTTTTTTTGAATTACCTTTATTGTCTCCGTAAAAAGCAAATACCTAAACTATTGGCGCTGCCTCCCGCCCAGCACCGCACTCTGTCTCGCTTTCACACAGTCCGCGAGCAGTATCGTGCGAGCGAGATAAAGAGTGCATTTTAGCTGAGGTAGTATAGGCTCTTAAGAATACTTACATATATGTAGAAAAGAAGAAATGCTGTTTTATATATAGTTCATACTTCCATGATTCGTTTAAATTTTAAACTGACAAAGCTGGACAAAGCACAATAAATTATTGTACATGTATTTGTATCCATTGGATGAAACCAGAAACTGCATGCATATTTAACGCTCCTGTTCACCTTCAGCTTCCATATTCATATAGCAAAGCTAGGGGCACAATGAATCTGAACCTAAGAAAGGCATACTTCAATACACAGAGCATTGCATAATTTTCCGTTACCCCATTGTCCAGAGAATTAATATTCTACCGACAAAGGCCGCACTCCAGGGCAGTTCTATTACTATATAATCTAGGCTATTATTTACTTAGCTAAGATACGTCGAGCTCAGGTGGTCCACTTCGCTAAGTTACACCCTCACACCTTAATATCTAAACGGGATGCAAAATTGAGGCTTGAACGAGCCTGACCTACAAACCAGTTGCCGGGAGGCAGTTAATTCTAACATAAATTTAACCACCCGCAGCATAATACAGATATAAATACATACATGAGGGTATGCGTGTATATTTATAGAATTTATGAGGGAGCTATATTTAGGTTTGTACTATTTTTGCCCTGCTGTATCATTCATAATGTTGTAATAATTTTATCTAAATATTTTCATACGGGCTGGTTAAACATTAGATACATAAAAAGAACAAAGCCTTTCCTAAGCTTAAAAATAGAATACGTGGAACCTCATCGGATTTTATTTTTAGCTGAAGGTTTCTCAAAAAACCGTATGTCGAACTCGATTTAATGACTGCAGAATCTTCATCCAACATTCATCTCCGTGATGCTGCTAGATCCATCAGATCAAGCCATTAGAGTTCACATGAACCACAAATAATTTATATTTTGACTAAAAATTCTAAGTAACTGCGACCACTTGAATGGTAGCGCTCGGTGGCTGATGTCGCGGCACAGCTCGCTCCGCTCGCTCGACTCGCGCGCGGTTTTTCTCAGTTCTAACCTAACTTAGTCAATTTGGTCGGGGTACCCTAGCTTAGACAGTGAGAAGAAAGAAGACCAGAAAGTTCAAAAAGGCTAAATTATTAAAAACAGTGTGCATCATTAGAACCTCAAGACGCTTTTAGAGGTTCATTAATTTTAAAAAGTGTCCATCATTAGAACCTCAAGAAGCTTAGAGAGGTTCATTCATTTAAAAAAGTGTCCATCATTAGAACCTCAAGAAGCTTTTAGAGGTTCATTCATTTAAAAAAGTGTCCATCATTAGAACCTCAAGAAGCTTTTAGAGGTTTAGAACCTCAAGAAGCTTTTAGAGGTTCATTCATTTAAAAAAGGGTCCATCATTAGAACTTCAAGAAGCTTTTAGAGGTTCATTCAAAATTTCAAAAAAGTATCCTAAGTTATTCCTTATGATATATAAGGAATAACTTAGGATACTTTTATTATAGAAAAAAAATTGGTTCCGCGCAAAAACATTAAATCCCATGAAATCCTATTTGTTTTCCAAATTGCACGCTAAAGAAATCGAGGGCACATCTAGTATGTTAATTAAAATATAGAATGTGGAAAATGATCGGTGTACTTCTGCCTCATGATACCATCCATTAACGGACCACCATTTTTATGGATCTTTTGACAAACTAATACATCAATGGACATTGAAGAGGGTCGTACATCGGCCATTGTGGAAAGGTAATACGCCCATGTTACCCCATCATAAAACAATCTTGTCGCATTTCATCAACAAAGTGAAGTGGCCGTATAATTTCTACGTAACAAAATAAGCGGAGAGATAGCAACCGAGATTGCTCTTAATAAAGTGCCATGACGGAGCGAAGTGAAACGTAATCTCACAGAGCTGAAATATCACTGATCTGTTCCTAGAATATAAAACTGATACATTATACACCGTCATAATATCGTACGATAAATGATTCAGGGAAGAAAGGTCCTCCTATTTATGATTTTCCTACGTGTATAAAATTCTTGGTCTCCTCGTTATAAGTAAAATTCTGTACCGCTCAAATATATAGCACAATTTCCTGTTAGATTCGACCGACGATAGTACTATTACCTATCTATACTTTTTTCCGGTAACGTATGAAATATGTTGCCATATTAAAAGCGAAGCTTTAGCAATGCAAATAAATGAGTTTTGTTCTAAAGTTGTTTTTTTCTTATAATAACCAATATAAGTAATAAAAATAACATAATAATATGTTTTTTTTCAATTCTTGTTGTGAAAAGAAAGATAACGTATATTAATAAAACATGAAATTAAATATAGCCTGAAGCTGCCTGCTTCATGTTACGATTGCCTCCTATACTTGATGCGTTATTACGTCGCGCCAAATTCATGAGTTCCCTGCAGGCCTCGTGTTTACAGTGGCTAGAGCCGCGTTTATCGCAAGCTACAGCATGCACACACGTGGACCTAAGCCTGTTGTTACTACACATCCTTTGTGCAAGCCATTATCAACACACCAAAATGCTTCACGAGTGACTTTGTTGCGTTCCTATTAAGCACGACGATCCCTGGTTAGTTTGCAGTAATCCTAAGCTGTAAACAGACTGCCTCACGCCCACAACGATCTTAGCCGGTGATTAATACAGAATATCAGATGCGGGGCACCACCGCTGATTATAATCGAGTGACTGTCAATCCGGTTGCTATTTCATGACGAGGATTTATGGAGCGAAGGCTCGATATCAGCAGTAAATTATTTACCGTCCGTCGATCTCGCCCGGCCCTCGTGATTAATGCTCTCCAGTAATGTAAAAACGTACTATGATACGACGATCGTAAAAAATTTAGGATGTTATTACTACGAGGATATTAAAAATTTAATTTCGGCTCATAATACCTTGAGCACATATCGTAACAGCACGTTTTATTGCGCGTGCTGTAAAACCGCTACAGATATATGACAACATTAACTCACTTTTAAGCTACGTAGCACCTATTCAATAGCTAATAACGCGTATACGCGTAACGTGTGATTAATCTTAACAGCTTTCGAGGAAATACGATTATGTCGTGTTTGTTTCCCATAATATCTGCTCGTAATTCACTTTAAGCGAGACAATGGCAGTGGAGGAAAGATAGTAAGTAATTAAGAGTATATGATAGATAAAAAATAAAATAATATATATAAACAATCTGAAATAATAAAAGTCTCAAACACAAAATTGTGCGAACCATTCACTTGGTTTCGTCATGCAAGACTTAATTTATTGTAACCGCTTATCACTGGCAACATGCACTCGTGTCCGACAGCCGTCTAATCCTCACAAAATGTAACGTGTCTGTTGGAGAGCTGGTGAATTTCCGAGGCCAGCATTATCGGAGCGGAAGCTGCAGTCACAGTGACAGGCATGCGGCTAGCCACGACACGCTTCACCCCGGGGACGTTTTAATTAGCCCTCTAACAGGGTCAGAACTATTGCTAACTGTCCCCTAACACTAGATAAATGCACTCTAGGTAGGTACCCGATAGACAAGTAAAACAACTGAGAAATTAGCTTCGGGAAAAGTTTATAAAAACCGTTTCAGGCTCTCGTTCGGGCTGTGCAATGTTAGTTACATTGCACAGCCCGAACTTTAATGGACTTTTAATAAAAGGCCTACCAAACGTAGTAGGTATATTCGAAAAAGTATAAGTTTTAAATCACAGAGGTACGACTTAATACATCCCTATGAATAATTTAGATATGGTTAAACATACTCAAAAGTTCTACCACAGTTCCTGGGCAAAGTTGCAAGGAGATACTTAAAACAGATAACGAGATGACCCGTTCTCCAACTACAAAAGTTCCTTTTCAATTCGGAAAGTTAAAAATTGAACTTCCTAAAAGCAATTCTGAAAAATCTGAAGCCTCGCTGTTCACTGACAACGCGAACGAAGTTTCGTCACAGATTAAAAAAGTTTTAAAGTGTTTCCGACTACTTCCCCTCGGCGATTTTTTAAGACACTGAAATTTTGACACCAAGAAAAGAGGTGTGTAGAAAGTGTAAAGAGTGTTATGCAGACACTAGTGTCGCCGTAGCTTCATTTCAGCATTGAATGCCCCGGAGCACAAAAGTTTTCTGTGGAGCTATATCTACTTAAATAAGTTCCGGAAACTCAACACTATCTCAAATTAAGTTAGGTAATGTTATTTTACTTATATCAAAAGCAATTTCAATTGAAGTAGTTACCTTCGAGTCCGGAAGCGAAACTTTTCTCTTTGAAGCCGAGACATTACTACAGTAAATTGTTCTCCGAATGGAAGTTACCTGCACGGAAACTAAAAATGTTCACGTATTCAATATGTGGGTATGATAATAATTTAAAAGTGTTCATAAGGCAGTTTAAATGCATGTCGGGCACTATAAGGTTATATCTCAAGCGGCCGCTCCGCCCGACTGCACAGTAACTGCCCGTTAAAATGTAAATTTATATTACGAGCAATGTTGCAGAACTTCCTTCCTATCCTTCGATGTAGATAATTAAAACATGGCACGAACTAGAACATCAACTAACATTAATCGACGTGAAAATCTTGAAAAAACCCTGATCTGAAGTCCCTAAGTGCCTCGTCGGTAAGAAGTGGTTCCGTAGCAACTGCCTGAACTATGCTCAACTTTGCCGGTGTTGGTGTTATGCTTTTAGCGCATTACGTTAATCTTGATGAACAGGGATTAGAGTTATTTTGTCGCGAAACTTTTCTAATGCTATTTGTAGCTCAGTATTAATAGAAAACTCTCATAATTGAGAATTTGAGAGAAGTAAAATAAGGCTCTTTGGAATGCGTCTAACCATACAAAATAAATGTTTTTGATACCCTATCAGACCGCTCTAATTATGTGTTTTTTTTTTTACGAGGTAAGCTCCTTTTTGTTTTTTGTATGGAAACCTATGAACAACCTACAAAAAAACCAAACAAAAACGATACAAGCAATAAAAACTTACGAGAACAATGTTGTTGGTAGATTTTTACTGTGGAGCGCGTTGTATTTATACACTACAGTCTACACACAGCCATGTTTGTTAGTAACAAACCCGCGGACTGAGGAGGTCATTCCGTGCTGCCTGCCTGCAAACTGTAACAATATTAGCGAGGAATATTAACAATATTGCAAGTCCGGCATGGTATGGCCGCCAGGTGCCCACTCAATTATGTATATTACTACAGCCGACTATCCTTTGAAACAAAAACTGAACTATGGGCACACTTTGCAGGCTTATTGTTACTAAGTTGCACATCAAATACCTAGTTTTCTTGCTAAATCTGTTTGGATAGGGTAATTTATTCTTCATATGCAGTAATGAAATTTGTAGCCAGCTATTATGGCGTTATGCGTTAGCCATTTTGGTTTTACAAACAATTTAAATTAAATTCTGTTTATCATCTCGTTTTTACCTGACTGCTAACGCTATGAAGGATTAAGGCACTTGAACATATCCGTCAAAAGTTGGCCGTAGCATCTCAGCGCTAATTTGCTGGTTTCGTTTTCTCCTCTAGCGATATTTTTTTTCTCCTCACAGTTCATTTTGTTTATATAATGTATGTATGTATCTATCTATGTATTAGTATTTATTGTTGTTTTGTCTCTGCATCACCCTAAGGTTGACTGGTAGAAAATGCCTCAGGCATTAAGTCCGCCTTTGTACAGTATTTCTTTTACTTGTGCATAAAGTTTTAATATATAAAATTTTTCACAGTTGCGCAAATGTATGTACTATTATTCTTTAGCGCTTGTCTATTTTTCTGGATGTGTTTCGGATTTCCGCAAAAATCGGCTGAACGAATTTAGAGAAAATTGCTACACAGATAGTTTACTGGATTAATACATATTTTAATATTGGTAGTAAGTTCCGGCGAAACCGTAAGCAAAAAGATAGTTTCAAAGAAGCCACTTATTTTTGAATTGTCAAAAGGATTGCAATACTCATTTACGGTAAAAAATAAACAAAATTTTATTATAATAATCAACGACGACGACGCGACGGGAAGCCTGCGGCGCCTGCAGCCGTGGTTGCGAGGGCTGCGCCCTGCATGCGCGGCGCCCCCGGTTACGAGCGCGACTGCGCAGCACCCGTCAAAGAGTGACAGTCTTCATGGCAGTGACTTTTGTGAAGTGTAAATAGTGAAAAATTTGGTTTTGTGGTCTATTTTTTTTATGTTTGTTTTTTAGTGCATGTGTATATAGTTTATTTAAATTTTTTTAGGTAGGTAAGTGTAACACAACGTTATTTATGTTCAATGACGGCAATAGCGACGCCGGAAACAGTGCTAGTCAACCTGCCACATCGCTCGATATCCAGCTGGTGAGATGCCCGTATTGCTCACAGGCACGCTTTTTTAAAGGCGAACGGGGGCTGAGGATACACTATGGCAAGATCCACAAAACTCATAGTGTACCTTTGTGCCCCCCAGTTACATCTCCAACACCAACAACTCCAGACCAAACCTTGTGGCAAACGCTAGCTAAATTCAAAAATTCTATCCCGGTTTTAAAGAGAGTTCCCCGGGGCGCGAGACGGTCTGTTGCTCTGAATTTGTCGCGATGTCTCCGTCTTGCGACCCAGGAGAACTCACAAAGTGCCTGGGAGCAATTGCTCACCTTCCCTTTTAGGATTCTACATGTCCAGAAAAATTTAGCAACTAAAAAATCCTTAACAAACCAAATTAAAGACAACTGTAACAATTCGACCTTAGTTTTAGATCCAAAATTACCTGCATTTAACAACCAATCACAAAAAAGCTTGTGTTCACATGTGGAATCGAAATTAAGTGAAGGTGACATCAAGGGAGCGGCTAGGATATTATTCAGCAGCGATGTGGTGGCGCCTTACTCTCCAGAAACGCTATCAGCTCTAGAGAGTAAACACCCAGCGCCTGCGGATGGTCTCACCTTTCCCGACCCTCCCGACCCTCCCGACCTAAATTCAACCTTTCTAAATGTTTCGGCCCCTCAGTTAATTGCTGCCGTGAGCTCTTTCCGAAGTGGTTCCGCCGGCGGCCTCGATGGCCTGACTCCACAACATCTCAAGGATTTACTGAGTTCAGGCGCCGGGGAAGCTGGTGAGTCGCTTTTGAAGGAGCTTGCGGCCCTTATTAACCTCATGCTCACCGGCAGTGTGAACCAGGCCGTCGTCGATGTCTTGTACGGGGCCAACCTATGTGCCCTGCGCAAGAAGGACGGCGGCATTCGTCCCATCGCCGTTGGGTGCACTTACAGGCGTATGGCAGCCAAAATATGCTGTAAGCTGTATAGCGAATCACTTGCAGCTAAGTTTCAGCCCCTGCAGCTTGGTTTTGGCTCAAAAGGGGGCTGTGAGGCTGCCGTCCATGCCCTTTCCACATTCATAAACTCGAATAAAGGTGAGGTCATCCTCAAGGTTGACGTGAAGAACGCCTTTAATTCTGTAAACAGGGACACTTTGTTGGCTGAAGTCAAAAAGGAACTACCCGAAATTTATGGTTTCTTGTGGCAGTGTTACAGACACCCTTCTAAATTATTATATAAGGACAATATTTTGGAATCTGCAGTAGGATGCCAACAAGGTGACCCTCTCGGTCCTGTCATTTTCAGTTTAGCTATTCACCCAATTATCCAGAAACTAAATTCAAAATTCAACGTGTGGTATCTAGATGATGGAACGCTAGGAGGTGATGTAGACACCGTTTTGAAAGACCTAGAACTTCTCAAACAGGAATTTAAATCTATTGGCTTGGACCTTAACCCCTCAAAATGCGAAATTTACCTTTCTGACGTTACCGACAGACAATTGACCCTAGAGAAATTTAATGTAATAGCCCCGAAAATAAAATTTTTAGAAAAAAGTTCACTGCACCTCCTAGGTTCCCCAATTTTGGAAGATAGTTTTTCGCCTTTCATCGAAGAAAAAATCAAAAATTTCAACGACATTTCGGACAGACTTTCCAAAATTAATTTACATTCGGCATTCACCCTGATTAGATACTGTTGTTTTGGCCCAAATTTTATGTATTTTCTACGCTCTTCCCCTTTATGGAAGCAGCCACACCTCTTGGACAGAATTGACCAAATTATTCGCAGCACACTGACATCCATTCTTAATGTGGTTTTGGACGACCGAGCGTGGCTACAAGCCACACTACCCATCCGCTTTGGTGGCCTCGGCGTCCGCAAAATTACCAGCATTAGCTTACCGGCGTTCCTGTCCTCTGTCCACAGCACCGAAAAGTTGACCGGGAAGATTTTAGCCCCCTCCCTGGTTGACTCGGAAGTGCCGTGTTTGGCCGACGCGGTGAACGCCTGGAAAATGGCTTGCCCGGATACAGATCGGCCCGCGAACCCATCTACCCAGAGGCAGTGGGATGAGCCGCTCTGCAGGTTGGTACGGAATAATCTTATTAATACGTCCACCAATACTGCTGAGCGTGCCCGCCTACTGGCTGTGGGTGAGTGGGAGTCGGGTCTCTGGCTTCAGGCGCTACCGTCACCCAACATAGGCACTTTGCTGGGTGATTCCACTTTCCGGCTCGCTACTTGTCTGCGTCTGGGCGCCCCTTGCGTGGCTCCGCATCGCTGCCAATGCGGTGAAAGTGTCGACTGCCTCGGACACCATGGCTTATCCTGCAGTAAAAGCGCAGGTCGGATAGCACGGCATGCTAGCATCAATGACATCATCCGTCGTGCTCTTGTCACCGCCGGGGTGCCAGCTGTTTTAGAACCCAATGGCTTGGCACGCGACGATGGGAAGAGACCAGACGGAATGACCATAATGCCTTGGAAGGTTGGTAGGCCTTTGGTGTGGAATGCAACGTGTGTCGACACCCTTGCGCCATCCCATCTTCCAAGCACGGTGAGCTGTGCTGGGGCAGCTGCTGCAGGTGCGGAAAACCTCAAACGGCGCAAATACTCCAATCTCTTTGGAACGTATATGTTTGAGCCGTTTGGGGTTGAAACTCTAGGGCCATGGGGCCCGAGTGCCCACGTGGTATTTCGAGACATCGCCAAGCGGTTGGTCGACTCTTCACGTGACCAGAGGGCTGGCCTATTTTTTGGCCAAAGAATCAGCATTGCCATACAACGTGGCAATGCTGCCAGTCTTTTGGGCACGTTTTCTGTTGACAGCGATGCGGATGAATTTTTTGATGCCCTTTGATTCTTTCCTTTCCTTTTTATATACTTGTACATATTCTTATTATTATTTTAATACTGTACATAAAGTATGGATAATAAAAAAAATAAAAAAAAAATATAAAAATAAATTAAGTATTTCAATTATGAACGAAATTATTTAAAATAGTTTTTTTGCATTGTGTTTCCCTGGAAAAAACATATCTTGGTCTGTTTTACCAAATCCGAATCTTCGTATTGTGCTGAATAAGCAACATATCGACTTATCGAGTATCAATCATTGACGTGAAAGCTTGACACTCCATGTTTCACGTCACACCTATGATTAATGCCCAACATGACAGGTTGCGCTACCTACCGCTTTTTACGACATCACACACATCAGCTTTTTACGATAATTATATTGACTTTATCTCGATACTTTCGTTCACGATAATATTAGTGCTCTATGAACGAATTACGGTATCTTTCCAAAACCACTCGGTGAAATTTTCAACAGTATTTTTTACACTGGAAGGGAAAACGGAGAGATATATCAAACCGACTTTGATTAATATAAAGGATGTTTGCGCGCCGTGATATCAACCAGGTGTATCAGACTAAATTAAATTTCTGTCGCAAGAAAAGAGGGTGGATATTACTCATACACGTCATTACAAACAAAGTTACATTACTAGGTACGTCTCAAATTGCCTCCAAATATTCATATTTGCGTAAAAAACTTGATAACGATGGTACTGCCGGGAGTTGTAAGGTTTCCTTTTGATGAATAAAAATGTATGGAATATATTTTCTAGTTCCTCGTTCAACTGTATGTGTTCGTATTCACTGAGGTTATGAATACGAAAACCTACAATTTAAGTAATATAATTTTTCTAATAAACAAATATTGGTAAGCTTAAATTTCAATGCAAGTGAAGTATACTCTAATTATCTAGTCAGATCTTATTATCCACAAACGTATTACATAGATAGGTATATCTGGCATACCTAACAACAAGACATACATAATAGCTTATGCAATGTCATAAAGTTAACATATATTACGCTAATGATCCCTAATGTAGAATAGTAAACGAGCTTGCTCTCCCTAGGGGATTGTGCCAACCACCTTGATCGTAATAAGTTTATAACTAAAACATATTCCTACATTATCTGCTATAGCTTCACTTTCCTGCTTCAGGAATTTCTCCTTAATTAGTTACCTACCGAATATTCAAAAAATATCCTAATGTTAATGTTATCGTTATGACTCTAGGCGTCAATTTTTGTATAGCAAAAAAAAAATCTGCTTTAGCACCTTCAGAACATCAATCATAACGATATATTTTAGAACCCATATTCTCAAAAGAATCGAATCGCTGTCTTCCACCCAAATAGGTGAACGCAACGGTGTCCAAGTTATTATCGGGCCGAGAATTATTGTTCCCTCCCACCGCTAAATTGTATTAGAACGCTTCCAAAACTTCCGCATTCAGAGAAAGTATTGTTCTACAAATTGATGTTCCAGACTTTTAACTTTTCCTTACACATCGACAGCACAAATCCGCCTTGTTAGTTTGGTAGGTACCACAATCTCTTTTCTAAGAAACCGAGGTAACGAGAGCTATTCTAGTTGATTAACCGATTAGTAAGAACAATTAGAAGTGGGAAAGGGGATAATGCACGAAGATGTTTGATAACGTGTTGGTTTATCTTGTAAATAGGGTGCTTCAGACTTGTTTGCTCCGTAATAATGACTTGTCTATTCCGAAATATATGTATATACCTATAAAATGTTTATTCGGTTAACAATCGAGACAAACTTTCTACGAATTTCTGCAGCAGTAGAGCAATAGAGCAATCTCGTGTTCAAATTGAAAACCAACATACTCAATAATAAATTAACAGTTAAATTACTTTAAGTTTACGTAAGGTTCGTAAGAAAAATCTTTTATTACAATTTAGGAAGCTATTTCGCTATTAGGTACTTTGGCAACACACTTTATTATGAATTTCACGAAATATTTTCATGTTTCTACAACCGTGCTTACCTTTTCCCCTTTTAAAGGTACAAAGGGTTTGGTATTCGAATGAATTTTACGAAGAATTCGTGAAAAGGTGTTCAAAACATTTCCATTAAAGTGATCCTTGAATAGCAAGTAGCACAATTAGAATTTTTATAAGGTATTGCCGATTGATTGTTTTATGACGAACTAGGCAGTGTGGAGTGCCTTATGCCTACTGAGGAGACGTTGAGAATCCAATAGCGATAATGAGGCATGTTTATAGACAAAACTTTTGCAAGAATCCAAACGATCCAACAAATTAATAAACAGAACAAGATTTTTTTTTTGTAGTAGATATTGCAGAGCAGGTATGAAGCAATCCGCAAAAAATACCATATTCAATAGCTGCAGACAATTAACAGCAGTAGATTATTAGCAGTCAACTGAGACACCAAAAATAAAGTCAAAAATAGGTGCCACAGTACCTATACCTACCTAATTATCTACATATGGTTTAAATGCTCGTTGGCGTATATCTACAATTCCTAAAACAAACATAAATAATAACATGCGTAGAAATTTTCAAACATAAACATAAAATGAAAGCGGAAAAGTTCGAACGGTTTTCTTTCGCCGGGTAATGTTAAACATCCAACATTTAATCTTTTCTTTACCGAAGCTGCCGAGGTACAGTACCTGTTCATATTTTTAATGTTATTCTGGTACGAAAATTTAATTAAAACTCGAAATTAGCCTTTTAAATTAACGAGGACAGTATCGTAAGACCGCTCTTATAATAGATAAAATTATCATTATACCTATTTGTTACATGCAAGTATTTTGTATTAAACTGTTTCATTTTTAAAACATAAAAACATAACAAATTACCTTTATTTGTATTGTCAGAATAAAATATTGCCAGAATTCGGTAAAACTAAATAAAGTGGATGCGTCAAGCTGAAGACAGGGCGCTATGGCGCTCATTAGGGGAGGCCTATGTCCAGCAGTGGACTGCTATAGGCTGATGATGATGATGATGAAATAAAGTGGTGGCCCAGTGTATCGGCCTCGAGTCACGAGTTACAACCGAGTGTATTAAATTTCATCACTACTACTCTCAAAACATTGAAGGAAAACATTGCTAGGAAACCGGCATGTCCTAGAACCAAAAAATCAAAGACACGTGACATCCACCAACCCGCACTGGACCCGCGTGCTGGATTATGGCCCACTCCCTCTCACAGAGAGGAGGCCTGTGTCCCAGCAGTGGGAACATTATAGGCTGATTATGTTATGTATGAATTTATGATTATGCTAATTAAAGTGAAAGTCTGTTCAAAAACGAAAAGTTGGTATATCTCAACTTTAATTTGCAAGTGCAGCATAATTTACTTTTTTTTTTTAAGTTAAATACTCACAACCGTATAGTACGACAGTTCAAATGAAGTGCCTCTATTTCTATAGCGCACATTGCACTATTGCGGCAAAACACTGAATGGGCAACTAGGCAAACATCACGAGTACCTTTCGAGGATTTATGAGCCCGTTGGCTAATTTGGCCCTGAAAACCGCGGGCTGTAAATCGGAGCGGACGGGAGCATTAATCACGAGGCCGAGGATTTAAGCCTCGCTCCACGATTTAACGCCCGGTCATTGCGAATACCAATGCAGAAACTATCGCTACGGCGGCTTATACGTATTAAACGTAGGTATATATACATTCTGTGATTGAGCAGTTGGCTGCATGCCTTGTAAATGTAAGGGTCGAGTAAGTTACGTACTAATATAATCTATATATAGGGCTGAAGTCTATAGGGCTAAGTCTAATAATAAGGCTGAAGAGTGATTGGCTTTTTTGTTTGTTTCTTTGAACGCGTTAATCTCTAGAACTACCAGTCGGATTTGTTTTTTTTTTATATTTGATAGCTCATCCCTTGGAAGGCTATTTAACATCACGCTAGGACTCTTAGGATCCGAGCAAGAAGTAAGAAAGAACGCTAAGCGAAAACGAAGTAATAGTGCGGGCAGGCGATGCAATGCGACGGGGTGGGTCGGGGAAACAAGAATTTTATTTTCTTCAATGATATTGACGTAATTTTAATGAATGAAGTAAATCAGGGCTTTTTGCATTGTACAGAATACTGTGCTTGCTTCAGATTTGAACTTCTGTAGTAGTCCCGGGCATCATAGAGTAGGCTAGGCAATAAGTAGTAGAAAATCAGAGAATACAATAATTTGCAGGCATATATCAGCTTTTGCAGGTTTATAGGTTATATTATTAAATTTAATCTTTAATAGGCGGAGAGCAGTGGTGGCCAAGTGGTAACGGCCGCGACTTACGAGTTGTAGGTCGTAGGTTCGAACCCAGACAGGCGCTTTACTTTGTGTAAATTATTTCATCACCACTGCTCTCAAAACGGTGAAGGAAAACGTGAGGAAACCGGCATGTCCTAGAACCAAAAATTCGAAGACATGTGACATCTGCCAATCCGCACTGGGCCCGCGTGGTGGATTACGGCCCACTCCCTCTCATCGAGAGGAGGCCTGTGTCCCAGCAGTGGGAACATTATAGGCTGATTATTGTTTAATAGGCAAGTATACAAAATTAGTTAGAAACTGAATTAGAAGACCCAAAACCTCCTTCATATTAATTTTATTAAGATTCGTCCTGTTCCGATCTGCTACGATATTTATCGAAAATTCTTCTTACGACTTCCTTCAAGTCATTTTTGAAAGAGATTTCGCTAGCCTCATCACGAAGAGCCACATTACTTCTACGTCTGTTCTCTTGTTGAGGACCTGAATCTAATAATTTCAAGGATTTCATGGCTGCTATATTCTTCATGAACAAGAGGTGCATTGGGTTTTCGAAGCATTGGTTAAGAGATTGTACTGTCACATCTGTAACAAAAATAATGCGGTAATACACTGAAAAAGAGCAGTAGTGCCCCAGTGGCATCGGCCGCGACATACGAGTTGTAGATCGTAGGTTCGAACCCAGTGAGGCGCTTTACTTTGTGTAAATTATTTCATCACCACTGCTCTCAAAACGGTGAAGGAAACCGGCATGTCTTAGAACCAAAAATTCGAAGACATGTGACATCTACCAACCCGCACAGGGCCCGCGTGGTGGATTACCTACGGCCCACTCCCTCCCACAGAGAGGAGGCCTTTGTCCCAGCAGTGGGAACATTATAGGCCGATTATGATGACACTGAAAAAGTTGCTACATTACATAATATTTTATAACTAAAAGTCTTAAAATAATAATATGTACAAGTATTGTAAAAAGAAGGGAAAATAATCAAAGGGCATCAAAAAAAAAAACTTAAATAAAACCTGTAATAGGTACTTACGAAGTCCGGCAGCACAGGAAAACAAATCAATATGACAATGATTTATCATAGTTCTGAAGGTGTAGGAGCTCTTATCTTTCATCCAGATCTTCGCACACTCGGGCGCGTATGTGTCGGTACAGTAGGTGGGGCAGGTGTGGTTGCAGGCCTGGTGAGCCCCCACTATGCTGAAGTCATTCTCACGACGACTCTGATTGGACGTGATCCTCCTTTTCGTCAAGTTGCACAATTCATCTTCTACTTGATTAACTTCTACAATTTTCATTATTTATTATATTTACATAACCTGTGTATATGCTAATCTAAATCGGAAAACGTGTTTTCGTATTATACTATACAAAATACTTATTTTTCACAATTGAACGAATATATTCATGGTTTTAAAAATTTCTATATGCAGGTAAGCATATAAAAAGTTACCATAACACAAGAAATACTCATAAAACATGCCGCCCTCCCCGAATATCGATTCCAATTTAGGAATATGGAAATCTCGACATAAAATCTACCAACAAAGTCGTTTGTCTCCAAATCCAATTGAATACTAACTCGTTTAGATATCCTATAAAAAATGAATCTAAACTAATATTACAAAGAGAAAAGATTAGATTTTTTGTATGTTTGTTTGTTACGCTTTCACGCTAAAAGGGCTGAACAGATTTGGATGAAATTTGGCTCATGGGTAGACCATGACCTGAAATAGGACATAGGCTACTTTTTATTCCGATATTTTTACAAGATCGATACATAAGCGGGTGAAACCGCGGGGTGCAGCTTGTTGTTAATATATTTAACAAACCTATAAAAGACTCCTCTTCACACTCCGCTTTCTTCATAAGGCAATAATTTTTATATATCAACTTAATTTGAGTGCGGTCGTTGACCTCCGCTATTCCACAAACTTCGTCGAAAATATTAGAACATACTATGTCTTCACATTTTTTTCCTAATGTCGAGATTATCAACAACACTGAAAATAAGCAGAGAGTTATTTCTTAGCTCTTGTTATGTATAAATAAATAAGCCTTTCTTTCTTACGATGCTTAGTAGATGACACTTTAAATAATATAAATGTTAGTATGTGGTTTAGTAGTTTGCTTACATCTAGTGGTTATTATTCTTTCTGGTTTTATAATGGGGTTAAGTTGTGTGGCTTCTTTTCACTAATAAAATCAGAAAATACGTATGTCCTACGTAGTTTATATATCATTGCCTGTACGAGTGTAATTTAATTTCCTAGAAGAGCATTAAAGCGGAATATGTGGAAATATTATTAGGTCCTTACTTAAGAAATTGCCGTTTTACGTAGTTTTTTTTTTGTTTCAATAGGTATTTCATTAATCGAAGTATTGGCCAATAATGAAGATGCGCTTTTGCCATTTTGGTAAAAGTTCGTTGATGGCTCTGCTATAAAAATCCTGGGGTCTGGTAAGTATGGTGGGTGACGGAGAGTTTCCAGTCGTAGGTAACTCCTATAGTTTTGAGATGGTCCGTTGTGCATGTGCTTCAACGCGATTTTGTTGTTCAGTGAGTTCATACTGTTCCCAGTTTCCGAGCTTTTTTATCTTACCAATTTGAAGTGAATGAATGAGTATAGATTTTTGTGGAAGGCTGCTGCAAGTAACAACGTGGTTTGAGAGGAATCAGCTTCCACTATGGCTTTCAATTCATTGTAATCGACTTTCGTCTCCGGTCGGCCACGGGGCTCATTGTTGAGATCAAAATTTCCAGAACGGATGCGATCAAACCCGGACCGTGCATTTACATGCGGCGGTACCATGTCCATACACGTCCTTAATATTGCGTGCTGGATTCTGTCAGTGCTGCGTAAGTGCCACGACGGAACTCGTATTCGAAAATAGCGCGCTATTTCGATATTTCCATGGCTACAGAAACAGCGATATTTAAAAAAAATCTAATGGCGGGAAAACAAATAACTACTGATTTTGAACATCAAAATGTCATGCTATAGAATATTATAAAATTAATTTGAACTTGGAATTCTAAATAGAATGCGCAAGATAGGTACCGATCTTCGCAATAGCCAGTATCAATATTATACATATAAGGACCTAAAAGATAATATTTTTTATTAAATTGTTAAATTTAATAAAAAATATTATATTTTAGGTGCTTGGTTTTTATTCAAATCGCTTTTAAGAAAATATATAATCTAGAAAAAATAGCTTAAATGTTCAGTTTTTTATAGTTTTTGGTAATGTAGTAGGTATACATTACCAAAAATGATAAAAAACTAACTAAACATATAAACAAAAATTAACTTATAAAGCATTGCTAAGAGTGAAGTTATTAAATTCATACTTACTCAACAAAATATATGAAATTATCATTTTTCAGATTCATTTCATATTTAACGTCGGCTATTGTCACACTAGTCGGCACGCGGGCCGAGTACCGTGTTATTGGAATTACTTTTTAATGTTCGCAGAAGAGATTTACGTTATAAAATTTAATTAAATTCGCAATTCGTCAGCGTGATAACACATTTATCTTTGGATGGGAATTTTGGGACACAATTTTATGTCGTTAGTGCGTTCGTATTTATTTTGCGGGAGTAGGAAATTATTCTGTCGTATGGGGTGGATCGCAATGGGCAAGGACGCGCTGATTTATGGCTGGACGTTAACTTTGGAGGCCGGGACATTAGCGGCGAGTGATTGCAGAGTCGCGCCGCGTCGCCCCGAGTCGCCCGCATCCTCACCACCAAGCTATTCCAGCTCACTAATTTTCGATGCTCATTTAATAGGCGTACTATGATTTGGGACGACATTGATATGCCGCATCGTTACTACTATTTGTAGGAACTCAACCTCAACTCAGAAATGAAACAACGATTGTATAGATATTCTTCGATTTAATTATCACAGCAAATATCAACGCTCTGTTCGAAGGTTCAATCGCTTCTTAGTCTGTGATCGTCAGTGTCGTTCAAAAAACATGCAAAAGTAAAAACCCAAGTTTCCAAGAACTCTGTAGATGGCGTTGTACTGACTACGTTACTAGGTGCTTAAGCCAAAACGCTTGGAAAAAAAACATTGCGTCACGTCACAATACGCTCGTTGACCGACACTTTCGTTTGCTTTCGTTTTACGATCTCAAAATTACATCCAAGTGAAATAATCAAAAAATGATGTGAAGTTCCGTTCCTTGCAGTAACTTACCAAGGTCAGCGCCATCTATCCAGCGACTAGGGAAGAGTTAAAAAAAAAAAAGGAAAATCCCTAATTAATGTGAATATATTAATATATTAGGCCTATGTCCAGCAGTGGACTGCTATAGGCTGATGATGATGATGATATTAATACTGTTAGTCTTACATATTTAACTATTTGTCCGTATCAGATCCATTAGTTGATGATTTCGCTTTACATTATGATTATTTCACAATATGATGTTGTAGTTGTACTTGAAGAACTGCACTATATGAAATTACAATTACTGGCCATGGAACCCTGCTTCGACCTGAAAATCTATCTAAATATCTATGAATTTTAAGGGCAGCAGCAGTTTGTGTCATTCGGGGTAATATTTTCTATTCAAGTATCGTGTATTGTAAATAAAGGTAGACGACTTTTTAATATTTTTTTTATTTTGTATTAGGTACGTTACGTTAAAATTTTATGTTCAATATAAATTTTATATCTTATATTTAAATTAAATACACAGGGCTTAAAAAATAAAATTTTCATAAAAACGTTGAATAAGATCAAGGTTTATTATAGTTCTTGTAATTTCTGGCGGCACTTTATGGATTCCCATTACAGTGAAATGAAGCTGTCCATAATTTATGATTTTTAAAATGAAAATATTTTTGTGTGCTCTTGAACCAGACTTTCTTCAGAGTGTACCTGGTCTACTGAAGTTTTATTAAAATGTATTTTTTATACACTTAATAAAACACTGGCTGCGAAGAAAGGAGCTACGACGACACCTCGGCATACAAATGGAATTGAAAAGTATAACTAGGCTCTCCAAATCTCAGGCTTTATCATTATTTAGGTAACACCGAAAGTAGAGAAATAACCCACATCTTTATATACTTATAATATAATAATAAAGTAATTAATTGTAAACTAGTTCTCTAATAAAATGACAACTAAATAGGTCTTCTTAGCCCTTGGTGGGTGTAGGACTATTGCAGGATATGGAAATTATATTATTACTACGCATATCCAACAAAAAATATTCCATTTATAACTCATACATATTTAAAACAATGTTTTATTGATATCATACAGCCAAATATAGACAGTAAAATTGTAAATGCCGTAAATGAACGCATTGTTCTCTGTGATGTTTCTCTAACAAAAAAAAACGGTTAAAGCAAATACTCACTGAACTATATGTCATCATTGTGATAGCTCGGAATTTGAGGACTGTGAAGTACAAAGGCCTCTGCGACCTGCAAACAAAACTGACTTTAACATTCACAATTTTATACGCCGAATAAACCACAGTGTTTTCCGTAAGCGGATATTTGGGGCTCTACGTATAAAATGCCACGTAAAAAAATCTCAATCCACGTTAAATAAAGTTGTGTAGTTCTAGTATTCTATAGCTCTGTAGTATGTCTAGTTTACTCGGGCCTTAGAACTTGTCACTACTGCCTCACCTAGTCGGTTTGTCGCAAAGCAAATAAGATTGGCTCGTATTTACTCGCACTGGCTGTTTCACTTATACTAAGCGCAGCATGTTTACATGCAGAGTATTAGTTAAGTTAAGCACGTTAAGCCGTTGGCCCTGTGCCTGATCTCTCTACGGTCGTGTCCGATTGCCATCGCTTCGGACAATGAGAGTGAGGGAAGACCGAGTGCGCCTGTGTCTGCGCACACATTTGTGCAGTACATAATCTCCCGCACCGAAGGCTGCTCACCGCCGAGATTGTTCGTCATGGCCGAAATTCGGTCTGTAAGACTTTATTGGTTAAAATGACAAATTCTAAGCAAGCTCATGAAAACTAAATTAAGTCCCTTCTAACAGAAATGCCACTCGTTTGCTTGCTATTAATTACAGGTGCTTCACACCGTGGCGTGGGTTCAAAGTAAAACAAAAGATGAAATTGCCAAGAAACAGTGTGATACAAACAAATGTACGTGAATCATTAAAGTTAATAAGCAAATAAGGCTACTTGCTATATAAAGTCAAAAAGCGAAGTTAATAAGCAAACACGGCTACTTGCTATATAAAGTCAAAAAGCGTACCGTCGGAGTAGGTACTACGAGCATAGCGCGTCGGCTTCCTGTGTTGCTTTTATACCATCCGCTTTCATACACCGCGTCGGCTACACCTATGCTCTGCGAGATTCATTGAAAAACACACTAAAAATATTCCACGTCTGGTGCAATTTGCATGTAAGTTATTAAATTGGAATGCTCAAACAAATTTACTTTGAGTGCAGGAAAAAGTTGGGTGTTTTTGTAAGTTAATTTACATATCACACTGAATGCAGTTGTGTTATTTTAGGAAAATGTTTGCTTTCCTCCGCTATGTTAATATTTAAATTGAGCTGTGATATTTTATTGCAATTGTACAAAAATAATGGAATTCAGCAAATTGTTTATGAAAGCCAAATGAACAAAAGCTGACACACACCGCTCTGTAAATATCGTCTGCGTACCAGCAAACTATGAACAACTGAGTTAAGGCTGCAGCTGCTCCGATGTAAAACTTATTGCTCATTTCCATCCATGAATCTAGAAACTTTAAAAGAAAGAAAACTATTATTATACGAACACACCATAGCGGGTGTAAAAAGACACATAACAAAGTCATTGTAATTATTTTGAAATGAAAACTTCTTTAGGCGCGTTGGGAATTTTTTGAGATGGGGAAAAACCATTGAACTCGCGCCACTGTTACCGTAAGCGACACCGCGCGTGTTTTGTTTATAAGACGATAAAAAAATACCCGCTTCGTATATGTTCGGCTGTCCTCGGGATGTACTCGGTTTTAATGTATAACCGATATGTCAGTGAGTGATGTGCAAACATTGTGCAAAGTATTCTGTTTGTGTTTTGTTTCTTTTGCCACTGTACCATGACCATATCTGGGAACCTCCTGGTTACGGAGACATTGACGGTCAAAATTCCAACTTTGTCTTTTTTTACGTAAACAGGTTTTAATGTCATAAGTATAACACAACTTTAAATACCGCTGCGACTCTATACCGTTGCATGCACCCATAAACACAATGTTTTCGTGCGTTAGGTACATTGCGCACTACCGCAAACAGCAAATTTTCACACCAAAAATAAAAGTCGTTTACCAGCAATGTTACTTAGTTTGATGTAAGTAGGTACAGAATACGTAGTTGACGGCTATTTGATATGTCTTTTTATAGCCTGTATAGTGTATATTTCATATTCAACTCATTCTATGGATATTTCATGTTACTTACAACAATGGTAAACATAACACAGCAAATATTTACTGAGCTGAGCAGGACATTGATAAAGTTCACAACTGACAAGGCGTCCTCCAGATCATAGATGTACCTAAAATGTTAATGTCTCATTATTATTTACTCTTTAGATATTATGCTAACCAATTGATCAAAACTAATAATATAAAGAGAAAGATTTCATTTTTAATGTTTGTTTGTTACACTTTCTCGCTAATTCGGCTGAACTGATATGGATGAAATTTGGCACATGAGTAAACCATGACCTGTATTAGGACAAAGGATACTTTTATCCAGATATTCCCACGGGATCGAAGCATATGCGGGTATAACCGCGGGGTACAGCTAGTTACTGCTCATCATCATCTGCCCAGCCTTTTCCCAACGGAGTCGGCTTCCTGTCTAACCGAATGCAGCTGAATGCTAGTAGTATCAGTTACTGCTATTAAAGTTTATATAAAAATTGGTGATCCACCTGATGAGTCGCTGGTGTATTTTAACAACCTCGACGATATCGTCATAACAGTCATTGCTTCCAGTTTCCAATGAGTCTTCATTATGAATGTTTCCCAAATAGCGTATTTGATCCTGCAGTAGACACAAGAGCATGCTGATTTGGCTTGCCATGGTCATAAAGAGTAGGTTAGAACCCAGCATGCAACATACTGATATAGATCCTGGAAAAATGGAAGTGCCATCTTCAGCAGTTCACTAGGTGGGTGAAGTCCAAAATACTGACGCAAATGACACAATAGTGACACAAAATGTTGTGCGATAGTGACACAAAAGTTGCACAAAAAACACTACAGTGACACAATAGTGGCACAAAATGGTAGCAAAAAAACTATAATGTTGAGGTTTTTATAAAAAAATATATTATAAATAGAAAATTAGACAACAAAGAACATTTATGGCAAAATAAGTTATGCTAGGACGAAATTAAAACCATTATAATCTGGAGCAAATTTTATTAAGGCTCCAAAATGTAAAGGTTTTAACTTACAAAAGCAACAAAAAGTAAGTCATTATTCAGTTTTGTTGTAGTACGAGTAGTTTCTCTTGTCTGTTTCTAATTTGCGTTCAATTCATCTTTGGATGTTTCGTGCATTGGATTCATTCCAGGCTGTATTTTCATTTGGTATATTTCATCTTGCGAAGCGGTACTTCGAATAGTTTGTTTCTTTTAGTCCATCTCCATCGTTCTTCTTTCTGTTTTTCTGTCAAAACAGCCGTTTTGATTTTGTAAAATTATGTTGTCCTTTCTAGATTATTTTTTGTAAAGCTTTAAATTTTTCAGGATTAAGTATCTTTTTTAAGGGTCGGGATATCAGTTTCGCGGACTAAAAACAGAAAAATCAGTTTTTTTTCAGCGCAAATTTCTCAATACCCTTAAGTTATCTAGTTTTTTTTTTTTAATACACAAGTATTTATCACCTATTTATCTAGTAAGTAAGGCTTTGGGCGCGACTGACTGCATCGAGCGAGCGCATCACTTTTTTTTTTTTCATCGTCTTAACCATTCTCCGTTCCGTCGGTCTCCGTTCTTTTGGAATTTCCTTGTTTCCTGCCGAAGTAAGTCGCATCTGAAAGTTAAAAAGAATAAATGTCTCATTAAATTAAAATGCGTACGGCTTTTTGTTAACGGAAAACTATAGGAAGTACTAAGTGTATCCCAATCATAAAGTGGTAGCACAATTGTGATGACACAGAAATTGTGCAACTGATGATACAAAAGTGACACTAAAGTATCACAATTGTGAAGTAGCACAGTGGGTAAATATTGATTGCTCCGAAACTAAGCTGAGAATCGTATAGAAATGAACATTACACGAAAGCCCATGCTTTTTTCTACCTAGAGCACTATAAAATCGTAGTTAAAATACAAAACTTACCGTAAAAATCGTCGAAAAACCTGCCGAAAAATATCAGACCACGCTGAATCACTTTGAGTTTGACGTCGCGAATCATTCAAAATTCCCGCTAAGCTTTAGCTGCCATAGACAATTATGCGCAGTATTGCCGGTTCTCCAAAACGAAATTCTACCTTGTTTCAAGCCTATAGAAACTGCCAATGAAAACGGTTGCACAAAATAAGTAGCATCACAATAAATAAAAAAAACTGTAAATAAGCATAAATATTATTGCGGTTATTTCCTTACATCGTCTATATGAAAAAAGGTTGCCAATTATACGTTATTGCTGTAGAATTCGATATTCAGCCTTTATGTTAGATAGAACTTGCTCAGAAAAATCCTCAAAGTTCACCCTCCAAAATTATTATGCCGTATTTTACATAATTTGTTCCCGTTTGTGGAGAAATTATTTAATTTACTCTGCTATCGAGCATTATTATACTAATTTTGAGCTTATGCCATGCTGGACGAATAACCATTTAATTTAGTATACATAGTTTTTAAGAAAAATGTTTGTGAAATTTTTAATTGGGCAAATGCGTCAAAATGTTGGTCTTTACCCAGATATCAGTAGTTTAAAAGGGAAGAACGCGGAATTCCTTTATTTGTCTTAGGGCTGTTTTTCCAACGCCAGATAATTTTATCCGAGGAATAATTTTGAATTTTTGACAGTTCTTCCATATAAGATCTGTCAGACGTCAATTTTATTCCAAGAATAAAAATTATCTGTCGATTGAAAAATCAGCCCTTAGATATTTATTTGTCCCTTTATTTGTCTCAAATTATAATTTTTTATTCGTAATTATGCAATCAATAATGTTAATACTAACCTAATAATCTCTGTCCTGTAATAAATGTACATACTCGTATTTACCTAATATTTGCACGCCTTAATTGGCATAATGTGATGATACATTTGACTAATCTTAGACCATAATAATGTACCATATTCTGACAAATAAATGATTATGATTAGACAGCCTTCAGACTGTATTTGAAATGCAGTGTACCGACAGCATTGCATTTTTCCACCACAATAATTATTTTAACTATCATCATATAACATACATCAAAAGAATATTCAACAAAATACAAACCGGAGCATGTTTCAAAAATATACACCAAGCCATGGATGACACGCTCGGTTTTATCAAAAGGTTATCCCATCTACCACACGTAGCCGAGAGCCGACGGAATGCCGCGTATCTTACGGTACGCGAGCACAGCGATCGGCGTCAAGTTGTACAACCACACTCCCAACACATTCCAAAAGACGTACACTGAAAAAGATCGTTAAAAAGCAACTTCAACGCGATTCACTGTCTGGAAGAAAACCTTAAAAAAGCGAAGCGTCTGTGGTTTGGTAAAGCGAAAATCTTGCAGCTAAGGGAAAAGGTAAAAGATTTTCTGAACGTAGAAAAACACTTGGTGGTTTTTTTGTTTTTCAGACTTTTCAGTAAACGCGTAGCGAAAAATGGGTTTCCCAATGCTTTTATAGAATATTCAATTTCATATTGCTATAGGTAACTATGACAATTACTAAAAATTGAATATATAGGTAACTAGTAGACCAGCTAGGTCGGAAGTAACAATTCTCTAATCGCCTTTTACGACACCGAAGAGGCTGTTCACTAGGAATCAAACTACTGTGCAAGCAATACAAATCGAATCATTGGGTATACATAGGTCTAAAGTCTGTGCTTCAATGCTGAGAGGCTGTCCCGCTTTACATCAACGCCCTCTTTGTTTTTGACAGAAACAGGCCATATCTCTACCCGCTCAACCACCAGTTGCCTGAACGTATGTCTCTTGTACCAGATGGTTAACAATTTGCCAAAACCTGGAATCCAAACAGGTTACTTCAACGTTGTTTGGGTTTCACTCGACAGCCAAATATAATCAATGTAATTAATGAAAAAATGGTTTGCAAATTTTGACGGACAACTTACATACATACATACTTACATACGAACAGTGCAAGCTAAATAAAAGCTTGTAAAAACAAAAATATGTTGGTGGCGACTGAAAAATGCATGTCATGGAACCGAATCATGGTCCATGCAAGTAGTAGAGTAAAATACAGTTTTTTTTTCTGTATGCAAATATTCAAAGATATTTTGAACGACTGCCAACCTATCCCAACAAGAAATCCAAAATATAAGTAAAATAGCATTCAGTACTTTAAGTATTTCGTCCCGATTTTACGACGGTCATCTTCTTACCCTTTACACTTTAAATATTACTTACTCATTCCGTCTGACTTTGAGCACCCGTCCTGTAAGAGCTCTTAGCAAATGTTCCATTCAAATGAGGTACAAGTACCGACGCTTTTTTGCTTCTTGTTTTCCTAAAGCTACTAATGGTGCATTAATGAATATATAAAGCTGTTTATTTACATATGCGTCATCCCTGATGACCTAATTACTATCAAATAAGTCACGTTAATGTGACATGATATAGCTACAATGTACTCACTCATATTGCCGTATCCAACTAAGTATGTGTAAATAACTATCAACGAATTCCTCTACAGTCACGGTATAAATCATCTGGCCAACGACATACGCTATCTCACCACCCAGCATCAGAACCAACAGAGTCGACGACATAATGAAAGTTACACTAGTCAATAATCTTTCGTAAAAAACTCTTTGGTATGTGGTCTATCAAATTGGCTGTGACAGACGGACGGACAGACACACTATTGATCCTATAAGGGCTCCGTTCTTAGGGTTCCGTAGTTCTGACAAGGAACCCTTATAGTTTCGTCATGTCCCCGTCCGTCTGTCTGTCTGTCCGAGGTTTTGCTAAGAGACCGTTAGTACTAGAAAGCTGTAATTTTGTAGGAGTGTGTATATCAATTACGCCGACAAAGTGGTAAAATATCGGTGGAGGTGGTGGTGGTGGTGGTATTTATATGGTGTAAGTACTTATAGAGTATTTCTATTCTATTCTAAAATAAATATTTTGGAAAATATTTTTTTTAGGTAGCTCCCCTACAAGTGAAGTGGGGATGAATATTTTTTTCGTCGTCTACCCCATCGTGCGGGGTATCGCTGAATAGGTCTTCTAAAATGACTTGGGGTTGCTAACATTATTTTACGATTTAATGATCCATTTACAAAATATTAAACTTTAAAATGCAAATTTTTGTTCCAGCGTCCCCCCCTCTAAAAGCTAAACTGTTGGCTTGAAAAATCTGGAAAAATTCTCGATGATAGTGCATTTCATGAACTTTAAAGGAAAACTATAGCGGTTAAGATAACTTTATTAGTTTAGCAGTAATAGTCGTTGAACTTGGGTGGTGGATAATTTTTTACCAAATACAAAATCCTTAGCATTAATCCTTTAAAGTGACTAAGATGAAGTAGTTGCTTGTTTATAACGGGTAAAGACTTGCATTGAAAAACAAAATATGAAATAATAAATTTTATCATAACTTTCACAATACTGCCGCTAGACGGCGCTATACCAACGGGTTACGTTTTCATTCGAGTATATTCGAGTGATCGACATCCCCGCACGTCTTAGAAATTAAAATTTAACTCAAATTTAAAGTCGATTTTTGTTATTATAACCATTAACTCATAATATCTTTACCATTACTTATATTCAGAATAAAGAACAACAGAATCGTACTTTATTGTAATCAGGCTACTACGGAACCCTACACTGTGCGTGGTCCGACACGCATTTGGCCGGTTTTTTTTTTAGTTACGGAACCCTAAAAAGACAAAAACAAAAGTTAGAAATCAATCGTACAACCACAGGTTTGCAAAGCAATCATCGAACAGCTAAGCTATTTGCTTCGTTGAAAGCGGACTAAAATAGCCGTTTTTTTCGACTGCTTAGCGCCTTGAACGTAGAGCGTGATGATAGTCATTAAAAGGTTAAATATTTAACTTTCTGCAATATTGTAACCTTTTGAGTCGTCTTTACAATTTGCAGTCAACTATAGAGGAATACGAACATAATACAATATTACTCAATGGGGGCATTGCAAATAGCTTAATAATTTATAGCCTGTCCGACTTATAGGAACTTTATTATATATATATAGATATAGCTATACGTCAGCCCTGAATTACCTAATTACTGCCAAAAACATCATGGTAATGTGCTATTAAGACATCATATAATCACTCATTGTGCCGTACCCAACGATGTGTAAATAGCTTCCGAGAAACTCCCCTACAGAGGCGATATTAATCAGCTGTCCGAGAACATACGCTATCTCACCAGCTAGCATCAGAACCAAAGAGATGACGAAATTATGAACGATAGATAAGATATTAAACTGTAGTAGAAACTTTTCGGTACGTCATCTATGTATGAAGCAAAAATTGCAAAGATTTAATGTCTTATGGATCTCCTTCCGAGCAATTTTTTTTCTTTCTCTGACATTTTCGAGCACTGATCAAGACGAACTGAACAAGACTGCGTCAGAAAATCCTTGGCCTGCCCTGCTGTTACCTTGTGTGTCTTTTATATTTTACTCATTAGATATGATTTAATATACCTATACAAAAAACGTAGAAATTGTAAAAATCTGTAAAAGTAAACCATACATTAGCGACCATCAAAGTTTTTAATAAATAGGTAAAGTTTTTTCGGAAACAATGAAGAACTTTTCTATATTTAATAAAGTTTACCTTCACTTCCGTGGAGTAGTTTTTAATATAAATAATTCTATTGGAGGTCAAGTACCTAATCACATTAAAAATAATGATTTAACAAAAATTGCCTTGTATCTAAGGAATCATTGAAAAAATAAGTAGCCAATGACTCTTGTCATTTTTAAATGTCGACGGATTTACTCGGTATAATTATTATTATAATTTCCTAGAATAGAAAGTATAAAAAATTTTAAGCATATTTTTCGTTGAGGTTAACTACCAACCTGGTTATCCAAGCTGCCTATTTATTCCGGGCTGGTACTTTTTGCCCCATGGCGAATCTAGAGACTGCCAGTTTGTGCTTCGTCAGGTTCTTCCAGCGTAGCTCTAGGTAGGTAGACATTATGGGCCACCAAGATACAGGCTATGCCTAGTTTGGGGCCCACTGCTACTTCTACTTATGCACTCTTTTAACTATCATTGTTACTGTTTGTATGTATCCTAACTTGTGTGTGTCAATAAATTGAATTGATTATTGTTATTATAAATATATATAAATACGTTTCTTAAAACTAATGACGCAGTCTTAAAATCTATAGCAATATTATTATATTATTTTAATAATATTGGGATGATTCAGAGTCAAAACATACAGTCTATAGAAAACCAGTAAACAAAACAATAGGATGCTACTCTCATTACCACCGTATAATAAACCAATTACCATTTCAGTGTTACAGTCTGCTTGATTTCTGACTTAATTATTCCAATTTCGCCGCAAACGATGTCAACTGCAATCATTGAATTCATCATGTGCAATGGCGACCAACTCCCTTGATCTGCATTGGTAATAGGATTCCAGTAATGCTTTCTGAAACATCGAGGATCGTCATAAACTGGTTCAATGCGGAGATGTGATTAAAACGTGACTCTGAAACAATGCAATTAGTATGGAACACGCATGTTCTATTAACTTTCACTTCCATTGTTTGTACCGACAGCTAACAGTCGTATATTTCAATGGCTTCTTGTGATCTTGAAAATTATTTTTAAAAAATCCCGAGAAAATGTCACTTACAAGAACCGTGCGTCGAGATAATAACTTCAAAGATATTACAGTTTCGGTTATCAATAAAAAGGAACTGCTTTCTCGTATAACAGTTCCTTAAAGGCATTCCGAGAAAATGGAATGGTAGTAGTTATTATGAAGGCTATAAGCTACAAGTTATCCCCATTACGCTGTTCTGCGGGAACGAAATGGGACATTTTTTCAGTAAAGATCTACATAAATTGTCAGTTTTCGTAACCCGCGAAATTCCCAATTTTCTTAAGTTTTTTGGATTTTTGAATTTGCAGATCAGTATCAGCTTGTACCTATGTTGATCTAAATATGATTCGAGGCCAAACAAATGTTTATTTATAGATAAATACATCCCTCTTAAATCAAAATTTTTATTTAGACAGGTAAAAATAACAAAATTAAATTCTAACATAACTAAAACTATACAGAAACTAGATCATATCATATACCCTCTTAGTTCATATCACCCTATTGAATGACTATTTCATTAAATCATGACATTTGAGGCAAATTCTAACTTAAGGAGTTGTATTGGTTATTCTAATGATTATAATTCTGTAAAGCCTTATTTGTTGCGGTTGCGAATCTTATTTTAATCAACATGCAACCTCACACTGACCTGCAAATTGCAAAAAAACGTAAATAAATTAGAATTTCGCAAGCTACCTTAGCATCCTTCATAAAGACGGTTGAGATAGAAGTAATTTATAAAAATATTATATTTTGTGGAAGGACGAAAATGGGAAGACGGCTGCGAGAAGCGATAGCAAGTTGTGAGTGAAGTTGTAAACTGCTCTCAAGTCCACCGTACATGATTAGTTGCAAGAGGCAACACCTCCCGTCTCCACGACGACGCCGCCCGTCGGCGCCGGACGCCCAACCGAAATTGCATTTCGTGCAACGCTACATGCAGCCACAAGCAACTTGTCACCAAGCACACCATTCTCCTTTGAGGTGAACTAAGTTTGGATATTAATAAAGTTGTGGTTCTGACAGACACCTTCCTAATATTAAGTGTGTTAGTTACCCAAACTTACAACTGGAACATATGGGAACTAGATAGACCTAAATGAGTACATAATTAACGGTTAATACCAATCAGCTATAGAAAGAACAGCATGAAACACAAAATCCCACTATAAACGCCATACTTCTGTCTATAACAAAGTTCGCCAACTATAAATTGGTTGACATCCTATTTACACTACATAACGACACCGAAGTTTGTATAGGTGCAGAATGTAAACAAAGTATCGACCTCAAATCCTGGAAGTGAAGCACGCCAGCTCACCTGTCCCCGGGATTATTCAAGTCTCCCATTTAGCTGGCTTTACGGGATTACGGAACGACGCGGGATCTCGCGAAAGTAAGCAGCCGGATGCTCGTTTATCCACTGACAGATCTTTACTTTGTTTTACTTTTCAAGTCACGCAACGCAAGACTGTTCCCTAGGTGACCGTGTAGTATCACTGTACATTTGTAACCTATTCCTGAAAGTGTTACAATGTTATGTTAAAATGTTCTACACGCCAGTGGATATGTCATGACTTTGTTTGACTGGCGATGACATTGTATCATCACTGTGTTCGTACTTTGTATGGTATGGGTAGTTTAGATAGTAAGAAAAGAAGTTGGGGCAAACATGACACAAGATGATTAGGTTAGGTAGATAGCTGGTTTTTTTTCGACGAAAAACGAAAACTGCCGAGAATGGATATTGTGACCGAAAACGAAATTCGTTTATGCTCTACTTTTTACCGACTTCACAAAAATGAGGAGGTACTATGTTCGGATTATGAAGTATCTTGTGTATTTGCGTATGGTTGTCATCATCTCAGGTAGCTGGGCTGATGATGGAAGGTACAACTCCTTAACAGTGAGAAGTTACTTGAACAGGCAAGGACTGTTTTAGTAAATTGTTTTGATGTTTGATAGGGCATTTGCCACATTTGGTCTCATGATCATCAAGTCATGACCTGATGCTGCAGTCAGGATAGTCTGCAGAATACCTAACTCCTCGACAACTAACAGCAAATATATGGGCTCATTGAAAAGGGCTTTAGGCTATTGTTACTTAAATAAATTACAAACTGACCCATTAAAAAGTGAAAAATAAAACTTTTTTACAAAAAAACAACCGACATCCAAAAAACACTATAAAGTGAAAAAAAACTTTAATTTCGGAAGTCGGTGGCAAAACACTAAAATCCAAAGACACCGACTTCCGAAATTAAAGTTATTTTTAATTTTTTGGATGTCGGTTGCTTTTTTGTAAAAAAGTTTTTATTTCCTTTATCGTTCCAGAAAATAATTGACACTGTAATATTTAAATAATATCCAACATTCAACATAATCTCTTATCAATACATCCACACAGAATTTCAATTACATGTAACGTGAGTGCTGCATAGGGAGCCTCATTGGCTTTGCACTTGTAGCAAAGCTGGCGAGGCAGGAAAAATGTAGGGGCTCCGTGCGGCTTATCTATTTACGACGACCGGCACGGGAAGCCTGCTAGACATTTTAAAGGATTACAATACTTGTGTACTGCACTGACTTTTTAAATCTTAATAAAATCCGACTCGAGGAAGGTGATAATTTTGTGTTGAGCACTTTATTAGTGACCGATGGTTGAGCATTAAGAAAATTGTAGTTGTAAATGTAACATGACTCCAGATTTTTGTATTTTTAAATGAAATGAAGGAATAAATCAGCTTAGATATATAGAAATATGTTCAAGACGAATGCAACCCCTTCATCTTAATTCTGTTACAATTATGGCTACACAGCGACCCCAGATCGGTTGTTGGGCTTTTATGTGAACTTAATACAACCGCTCACCGTTGATACAACTATACCTATCTAGATTAGAT
Organism: Oligia fasciuncula; assembly: GCA_963082905.1. Taxonomy (NCBI): domain Eukaryota; kingdom Metazoa; phylum Arthropoda; class Insecta; order Lepidoptera; family Noctuidae; genus Oligia; species Oligia fasciuncula. The sequence goes on along the minus strand of OY720388.1, from coordinate 13,717,144 downwards.
ACTATCTCATAGTAGGAATTCCCATAACATTGATAAATTATCATCTAACTCGATAAATAAATAAATGAATGTCTGTACATAAAATAAATACCATTTTATGGTACAGAAAATAAACACAGCATAAAAAGTAAAATAAGCTGACAAGGGCAGTTGTCAAACGCAGCAGAATACATTGCAAACAAAATCTGTCTGTACGTCTTTGCAAATTATTTTGCCGGTCGTTATCATTGTGAATTTGCACTTAACACGAATTTCAGTAGCATCTGCAGTGCACTGAGCGAGTGACCATTAACGGAGATCCGAAGATATCTTAATAACGAGGCTGCCGCACCAGCCGGCTGACCAAAACAGCTTCTTACTCCGAGCTAGCCGCTTAATTAAATATCTTACCACTTATAAAGTTCTTACTTCTAGGTGCTTCTAGTTTCAAAAATCTTACAAAGGATTTCCATTGATTGTTACCTTAATTTAAAATATTTACCCACACAACTGAAATAGGTGCTTTGTGCTATTTTAATTAAGCGAGCCATTCTCTAGTTTGAATTAAAAACATTGTTGCAAAAATGTTCTTCATTATATTCTGAAATGCAAAATTAATTACTTACAAACGAGGTAAAAGAAAATTTTACTAAAATAAACAAAGGCAAGCATAAAACAGCAGTACTTTAAAATATCAAGGGCGATGTCTGGTGCGCCGCGTCGCCTGCAGCGGCCGGCGCCGACCGCGGCTTGGCCGCCTCCCGTCGCCGTCTCCACTTCAATTTGCGCCCAACCGCACTCCCAACAGAATTCAATTACGAGTACATGAATAAACATTCCTTTTTCCTTTGCACGCCAACTACGTTCGGATACGTATCGAGTGTAAGTGGAAAACTGTAATTGAGTGAAAAAAACTGTGCTCATTTAAAATATCACTTCATTGTTTACATTTTCAATAGGTACCAATACATATTTTTACTGCAGACATTTTATGACCGTTTCATATACAGGCTAAAACATTTTGAAACAAGCTTTATGTGTGAAAATATTTTTGGTAAAAGCACAATAGGAAAATATAGGTCGTTTATACCTCCATAAAACCAACGATCCAATACATCAGGAAAACAATAACCCTGGTGTTTCACACTGAAGTAGACATATGGGAAATGGACAAAAAATATATTCGAGCGGAACCGTTGGAATTCTAAAGCAATCCATTACGTGAAGCAAAAGCAAATCCCGACGAACGATGCGCTATAAATCCGCAGTCGATGACAGATCTCGCGCGCGCGCAGCACCGCCACACTGCCTTTAACACTTTGTATGAAAATGTTAAATTGAACTTGATTTATAACGATGCCGTAAGTCATGTTCTCGTATTTGCATAACGTATGTACTGCAGCATATCCTGTATTTATGCATAAAGCATTTAATGCCAGTATATTAACTGGGACTGCTACATGTAACTCTTCATAGCCCGTATTACCTTTATTTGAGAAGTATTATTGTTCACAAGAAATCAGGGAGTGAATGCAATATACAGAGTAGAATGATACTGAAATGATAATGACGTAATTAAATATTCAGTTTATCTGACTGCGAAGGACTCTAAGAACATCTCAAACTGTTTTAATATGAATGACTATAGCCAAGTCCAGAGATCCGCGCCGTGTCGTCCATTTTTCAGCTGACTAAGCATTGAGAAAATCGTGATAACCGATGCCAAGTTTGTCGCCTTTGAACTTGCTGAATTGAGAATATCATTGTGGATAAGACATTCGTGCAAGGCCCAGCGGTCGGGAATTTTTCAGATTAAAATTATAAAGTTGGCGATATATTCTTTGCCTATCTTTAAAATCTGAATCGAACATTTATTAAGGGGGAAACGCTAGGGTAGCCCGCTTAATTAAAATTTTCTTACGTTTTTTGCAATTTGCAGGTCAGTGTCATGCAGTAGCTAAGGGTCAATTTTTGTAAGAGGTAAGCCGGAGTATCAAATAATATAATAATATTAAAGATATCTAATCTTTAATATTATTATATTATTTGATACTTAGGTACTGTGCCATTTTTCAAAGGGAAGACGGTAGGGATCGAGTTGTATGGAACCTTCGCCACTGGTGTCATGTTTAATGTTGATTACAATACAGCCCTCATATTTCATGAAATAGTCATTCAATAGGATTATATGAACTTAGGGGGTTGTATTGATGATTTTAATGATTACATATAATTCTGTAAATACATAGGGGAATACGCAATGAAACGGACGCGGTATGAAACGAACACTATAGATATCTTAAAATTTTTGAACGAAAATATTCATGTCATTTGGTTGTTGGCAGCACTGGTGACCATAGACACCCACAATAATGACAGCTTCCAGCAGCCATAGTTTTGTTCACCTTTTTAAACGTTCTTCAATCACTTGATTTTTGTAAAAATTAAAAAAACATATACCTAGTTTGCAAACTGGTATAAAGTTGGATAATAACTTGGGGTGCAAATGTGATGGTCGTATTTGTTGTGACATATTCTATAATATTTAGAATTTGGCTAATAATGTTTCGAGGATAGATTTGCAATGAATCGAAAGAGAAGATAAGTGTTGAATTATCAAGACACCAACTATCCTATTTAATGCTTCATGTGTCATGAAACAAACATTAGATAGTGAGTTGAAAAAAATATCATAATATTTCTTAAAATAAATTTCGTTTTATTAAAATATGGTGTAAGTATTACTAATAGTATATTACCTCTGAATTCCCCAAGGACAGTCAACGAGTTTACAAGTTTTTAACTACAGGATGCTATTGCATTATTATACTCCAAAGTTCATAGCGTATCTCCCCTACTTGTTACGCTCGCGAATCATTATTTTGTTCTACATACAACCTGACACTGACCTGCAAATTGCAAAAAAACGTAAGAAAATTTAAATTTCGCGGGCTAACTAGCGCAACCACCTTAACTTAAAACATAAATTAAGGTTTCTAATATCCTTATGGATCTGCCAATAGTTTGTTAGCATTAATGGACACAAAAATCGTTTAAAATTGCCAACAATTTTGACAGCTCCAGGGCATACCCACACACAGCTACTGAAATCTGGAACTGACATGGCAGCCACTTCATCGTAACCAGAAGCTAATGGCATTCGGGCGTGGGTACTCAGTGCTCACTTAATTAAGTCACTAGTGAACGAGTTGCGAACCACATGTTGCGAATACTCCACTATGTTCACGGTACGCCACTACTCGCTAAGTGCAGTAATAAAGAACATTCTGCTTCAAGCACAGACTTAATTCCCTCCGCCGATAATTATAAAGTTTTGCAAGACTCAAACTTTGCTGTTTTACTTACACGCATCTTGGCTCTTCCTGACGTATCATCATGGGTTTTCCTCGAAGGAAACTGAAATCCATGGTATATTCCACTGCAATAGCATTTTATATTTTAGCATAATACGTGATGTAGCGTATTATACTAAAATATAAAATGCTACACATAATCACGCTCTCTACATCTTACCTACTTTTCTATCGCAGGTATGCTGGAAGAGAGGTAATAACATCACCTTTGTACCTATTTTTCCGTTCTTTTTTTTTCGTGTCTGTTTATAAATGTGTGTAAAAGCAGGGCCGGATTAACCATTAGGCAGAGTAGACAACTGCCTAGGGGCTCTGCATCGGCTAAGGGCCCCGTGCGCGCATAAAAGTAATTTAGCATTTCGTGGTGATGACGAAATTCTTGGTTCTTAACATAATGGCAACTATTTGGGAATTTTAGAATTACTCGCGGAGTACGGTCCGTTCCTTATTAGTTCGCTGTTCGCATTTAGGCAAATGTGGTAATGTTGGGATAGGAAGACAATCATATTTGTCTTCAACGATTTGCGAGGAAGAAACTTATTGAAATATTAAGAAGTAAAGTTTTAAGTGTCTATTTTTTTTTAATAGTAATAACTTTATTTCATAAAAATACAGATTTAACATGTTTTATAAGACAATTTATATTACTAATATCTATCATATGGATCTAGGTCTGAAGTACTTAAAGTTTTTTTTTTGTCCATTGGACAACAGACATACATACCTACCTCATACTGATCAGTTTGTGCTGAGATACGTTACGTCAAATGGAGAAGTAGCAGAACGTTTTTTACATTTATTCCTATACCTAGTAAGTCACAAAGGGGAAGTACTAGCCGCTACAATTTTATTTAAATCAATGTAACATTGATATAAAAAAGCGAGAGGCCAGAATTACGGTAATGCGTCAAATATGTCTGGTTGTTACAATGGTCTACAGGCCCATATTTAGAAAATAAACAATCTCGCACACTACGTTCCATGTTCAGCTCACTCACTGAATTTGGTTGCAGTACGTGCTGCGAAGAGCTGCGTTGGAGCAATCTTATTCTTCGGATTTGTACAGGCACTCTACAACTTTTTTTCGGCGTCAATTCATCGCTGGGCAATTATGCAGAAACATCTCGAAAAAGGCTATATTATTATTCATTGCATTTAACAAGGCTAAAGTTAAAATTAAAACACCCGCGTCATAATTTTCTTTCCTGCTCCATCATGAGACAGTGAGACGGTGATATACTATTCCTAATAAGACCTAGATCATCAGTTCATCACATATCTGTAACCTATTCGTTAAGACCATTTCGATGAGCCCAAATACAAATCTTTTACTGCTATTACTCACATCCCTTTATAAACTTTAGAAGAGCTGATGATCTTCAAACGGCTGAAAAGGGGCCCCGAGAATTGCATTGCCTAAGGGCCCCGACATGGTTAATCCGGCCCTGTGTAAAAGTATGACATCGTGCCCATTCGCTGTTAAGTAATGCATTTTGATGAGAGTCCTATTGCTGCGAAGCCACCTACACTTCATTAAACTGCACATTTTCCGTCGCCGTAAACAAAATTGATTATCGATACAATATTGTAATTTCTGAAATTCTGATGCCATAATCGAATCTGTGCGGTAATTACAAGTTAGTAAACGCATTACCCTACATTGTATGTACCTAAGTAGAGCTGACGCTATCGAGTGTGTCTGTGGCCTACACCTTAGGGGCCATTCTTTAATCACGTGAGGTTTTTAGGCCACTTTTATACTCCCCTCGCCCCCCTCTCCCTTAGTGAAAGTCACCAAGAGGTTTAAAAGACTACCTCTCCTCCCCCCTCCTATTATGTTACAAGTGTATTTTTTATTATTTAAAAATTCATATCATAAAATATGCTTCTGAAACACAATATGTAAATATTATACATGATAGTCACATTCTAGTAATTTTTTTTGTACCCCTCTTTTCAAACCTCAAGTGTTTCAGCGGGATTGTCCGAAAGGGTTACCGCTGGCCCGGAACATAAAGGGCTAAGGAAGGAACACGGGTGGGTTTTAGTCAGTAAGAGTCTGACACTCCCTTCCGCTCCACCCAGAACGGGAGGAGTAATTTGATTTCGGTTCCCTACAAAATGGTTGAGCTGGATGGTGCTGATCCACGCGTCATGTTCGTGAACGGGCGCCGTCGGTTGAGACTGGTCATCTCTTAACTGCCAAGGCTTATTTTTAATCTTATGTCTTGAATTGTTTCTTCATTTCTGTCTTTTTTACATTGTTCTCACATATAGAAGCAACAAGAATAATGTACCCAGGATTTTGTAATATCTTGATTTAAAAGAGTGTCCATGGAGTTTCTTGCCCGTTCTTCTCCATAGAGATCTACGCTTTGGAATGGGCAACTAGATGGCAACTAGCTTCAACTTTCTGACTAACTGACAGACTATAATTTTGACAATTCAAAAGTGCCTATACAAGGTTTAATTGAAATAAATGATTTGAGTTTGAGTTTGATGATTTCCCATCCACAAAAAAAAAAGTGTTTAAAGGACGACCCGTTACCACCGTTGTACCGTGATTCTGAAGTACTGCGTAGGTACTCGAGTGTCCTTATAAAACCCGAGTGAACCCCTCACAGCCAACGAGTTAATTTACTCCAGTGATGATGTTTACCTTTTCACGGCTAGATGCTTTTTTCAAGCCCCTTTTAAGTGCCGCTCGCTTTTATAACTTTTGCGTAAGCCCTAAGATGGTTAGGTACTCATGTTTTACATACCAGCTGGTCTAGTCTGTATATAACTCACCGTGACAACTTGAACGAGGTGAGCTGCCCTTCCGCCTGATGCTAGGGGTTGACTAAAGACATTTAATTATTTACTTAACACTATACGGGACATAGCGAACAAAATCACCACAGATTCTATAAAAAGCTCACCGTGAAAACTTAGGTGAAGTAAATTTGTGCTAGGAATTGACACTATTGACAGCTCACTCCACGCTCACTTCACCTTAGTTTTCACGGTAAGATTTTTAGAGAATAGCACCGCTTGTTTTTCTATGACATTTCTTCGCATAGCCTCTCTATAGTAAGTACCTTAAATCACTTTGGGGTTGACATATATTATTGACATCTCACTTCGCCTAAGTTTTGGCGAAAAGATCAGCAGCAAGGCTAACATGACACGCCGAGACCGCTCTCTTTCTCGATTTGTCGTTTGGCTGTCTAATTTGACGTCATCCTAATGTGCCTGTGTGTGTGTTGTGTGTGGTGGAACCATGGACGTAATATATATCTATATATTACGTCTATGGTGGTGGAACTAAACAAGAAATTAATAACTGTAGGTGCATTTATCACTCTATTCATCCAACCCAACCACAGAAATAATAATATTATAGGTAAGATAGGTATAAATAACTAACTGAATCCCAATCAAACTTCAAACGTGCACTACAAAGATTCAATCTCCGGAAGTTCGCACTTTCGGAAACAATACAAAATGGCTTCCGTGGTATGGATTTTTTCCATGTATTTTCATTGTATCTCACTGGAGTCCACTGCAGCGTATCGCATTCGCAGGTAGCAGTAAATCGTTTTCTTCAACGATTGGTACGTTCAACGTGGTGCTATAAATCCTACTCTAATCGCCGCGTTCATTTCTCGTTGCTACGCTAACGATCGATTCTCTCATTTAAATCTGCCCTTGTCTGTAAGTACCTACCAAACCTACTTACGCCACCTTTTTTCCTTCGTCTCCACTTTAATTAGAAACGGGTTCCAGTTAATTTCCGTTTTATAGAGCTCGAGGCGTTACCAATCTTTTAACTTTCGTTGATTAGCACTCAAGGTTGATTAGGTGCCTACGTATTTAATGTTTTGTTATTATTTTTATTTTATTTTCTAACAGCGATACAAATAGTAGGTACTGTAGAGGTCCAGAGGTGACCTCTAGAGTACCTCCGGGAGGTATTCAAATAAAAGGGCGTTAGACTTGGAATTATTATATTGTTAAAAAGAACATTACAGCTTCAACATTACACTTTGATTACTAAAAAAAAGTTTGAATAATTAATAAGAGATTAGTTGTCTAACAATTGCCTTCGTTTACCTATGGTTTTCATTATTTGTTTATTGTTGTTTATGTTTGTTACAGTTAAATAATATATCCACTTGTGAGAAATCTGTGTCATAAATTCGAGCAATACGGGTCACATTAATACACAATTTTTGACGTACTTATATAATTAGTCGAGTGCCAAGACATGTGTAGCATCGTGGTTTGACGAGTGCGCCGTAGGGGAGTGTTAAAAGTTACTTGCGCGACCAACTCGGGGCAAACGAGGTGTCCATTGAGTAACTATGTCATAAAGCAAACACATACCTATCCATAAATTTGCGCCTTTCATCGAGTGTTAGTAGATCATGTGTTCGACAACTATTTTCATAGGTCATCCGAGGTTCATGGAGGCGATAATTAAGGTGGTTAACAAATTTTCTTTGAACCCGTTCTAGTTGGTTCTTATAAATAATATGTAGGTATATTGGGGGGACCAAATTGGGCACGCATATTCTAAGACGCTGCGCACATATGCAAAATAGACCGACTTGAGAGCTTCGATGTTTTTAAATACCTGACACGATCTAATAACAAAGCCTAGGTTTATAATTTATTATCATAGAAAGTGCTTAAAATGAAGCTTGTTTTTGTAGCTATATTTAAGGCAACTCATCTTTAAAGATTTCCGCAATGAAATCCATAAAAAATAGATCACGTTTCGTTCAGAAACGAAAACGATTCAATGATAAAAGCGTACAAATATATCTTCAATATCACAATAACATTGAAATCTCGAAAAAATCAAACTATCACAGATTTGCGCACAATTGTGTATTTATTCGCCAGACCCTTTCAGAGAATCGTATTAAGTCGCCTACTCACTTACGACCTTACGTAGTTACGTCCTTCTTTCTAACGAGAGCAATCAAGGATGCCGTAGAGGACGAGTCACGTGGGATGTATTGTAATAGGGACGGGACGCTCTAAATAAACTTTCCTTTCCATGGCCCACTTCCGAAAATTCCAGAGAGTTGTGTTTCACCGAAGCCGTTTATTGCGACTGTAAAACCTTCCACACAACAACACTGGCAATAAGCGAACATCAAACGAAGCAATATACTCCAATATCAATGGAAAGGTTTTGTATACCTACCTACAGAATGTGAGAATGAATGTACGTAATTATTATTGCTGTTTTCTCTCTTTTATTTACGCCTTTGTATGGCGGGAATATCAGAAATAGTAATATGTTATATTTTCTTATTGGCACGGATAAAAGAAACAAAGTCAAGCAGCAGTTTTAATTGACATAAAAACAGGGGGCCTAATAAGGCCACTTCGGAGAATCATAAAAGGATAACATTATGAATTCGATTCGGACTGTCTTCCGTCGAAGACAGCCCTTGTTTTTCTTTTTTTCGCTGCACTACGTAGGTATAATCAAAGTGATTGGGATTGGATTTGGATCGGATTGATTGGTATTTTAGCACAGACAACCAAAACTAACTGAAAAATGCTTTTTGATACGATTAACTTAACGGTTAACTGTCCATTGTGTTATCCTTTTACGGTTCTGCCAAAGTGGCCTTTTGAGACCCCCAGTTCTGTGTTCAGCAACAAAATACCTATATATTACAGCCTACCGCGGAATTATTTCAGTACGATGAGCAATAGCAATGCAGCAGACACCTGTGAACAAATAATGGCATGCTGTGTGGTTTATTGCAGCAATATTGTCCCAGTATTATTCGCTGTGGCGGTTAAATATCTGACCATCAGCAGGATGTTCAGTTAAGGCCTTTGGAATAATGGTTAAATTCTACATAATCTACTCTTCGTGTGTCGCCACATCCGCTACCTAGGTCTAGAATGAACATAGGTAAATAAAATCATTGGTGGATGTCTCCTTTTATTTAGCAGTTAGTCCTATGACGTAAATAATAGTAGAATAGGTAGAGGTCGGAAGGTTCTGTCAATATTTTATTTCATTCCAAAACTAATTAAATAGAAATCCAGTTTGCCGGCGCACTCTTTGTTCCAAAAACATTGGAATACTTCAAATTTATCGAGAGCCTCTCAACAAATCTCAATAAACCGCGATACTTCGACTTCGTATAAAATCTCCAACACGCAATTTGCATTTACGTCAGCCATATTTGGCATCATGACCCGGTAACCTCCAACCGCTTCTGTTTTACGTGTTCCACTAAAATTATACGAACTCCCGATCCGAGGCTTTCTTTTTAGCGAAACGTCCTCTTATTTAAATGTGAGCAAATCCCCGACGGACTGCGAAGAGGAAATTAAATAGTCTCAAACCTTTAAAGTTTTTTAACCGTTCTAATGAAGGAGCGACGTTCAGGATGTTCAGTGAAGTATTTGACAAGTTGCTTAGTAGATACGAGATCCTACTTCAGGTTTAAGCTGCGTAATATTTTTCAAACATACCAAAGTAACACGGGTTGACGGGTTGATCAACACACCCTGCACTACACATAAGCACAGTCTAATATGAAAACAAACTGACTCGGCCCCTCCGAATATAGAAATGACGAACGCCCCATATATTTGCATCTTAAAAGAGCAAAAGTTTACCCATTCGAATGGCTGAGTTTTATAAAGGTTCATAAAGCTGAGGATTCACTTTGGCAAATGTGTATGGGCAATGAAAACGGACGACATATTAGCACGTAACATATTAAATTGGTCCAATTGTATCTTCATGCAACTCTACGACGCGGCGACGCCAATGTCGTCATGTTGTATAACCTAACCTAACCTACCACAGTAAATAATACAAGCTAATAATTTCGTCAACATAAATATCTGGTGTGATAATTACGGTGACAGCATTTTCATATTAACCACAGTGACGTTGGTGTTGGGAATTTGGGACAAATATAATTGAAATGAAGCAATCTCGTTAGTGCGTTCTGGACCTAATTCAGGCCCAGTCGGAACCCGCGGGAGAGTGGTGGTCGCAAAAAGTTGTTCTACCAGCTTTATCACGTCGTCCCTCCCGCGGCCGCACAAGTTATTATAATCTGACGACCCATTCAAATGAAAGCTGCGCCCGAGGGAGGCTGGATACATATAAAGCTGTGAAAATCTTGCGGGCACCCCGTGGGAGAACAATCGCGTGCCTGTCCCTCCTAAGATAGGCACGTGTGTGATTTGGGCTTCATTGTGCTACGTTATAAAAAGGTTCTTTTTGTGTATTATGAAAACCCAAAGCCCTTTCCTTGAGCGCTTTGGAAAGAAAGGCCCAACTCGGCCCAAGTGCTGTTAAAGGCGAAAATATCGAATAGATGTTATTATACCGCAAGTCCCTACCTCTATGAATGTATGTCATGATGAAAAATATGGTCAGACCTCAAATCCCTATACATAATGTACGGAACATAGTGATAGTGGTACCTACGCGAAATTCCCGAGAAAATTCTGAGCATGACATCTAGGAGCTTTTCAGTAGCCTATTGCATACAACTTTCTGGAAATTGTATTCTGAATTTTTGACCATAGGTATACATATTTGTAGGCTAAATACACTGTTAATAATAAGAAAACCTCAACTCAAAGAGTATTTAAGAACAAAGGCAAATTTATATTTCACCTCAATCGAGGTGTTGTGTTGTGTCTGCTAGCGGCGGGCGTGAAAGCGCTCCACGTTTAAATAAAATAAAATCAAACGCCTGCAGTTTTAAGGCTCGGCTTCGGCGCGACTCGTGAACGACGGAAATGCCTGCAGCGTCACATTGTTGTTCATTTTTAAAATATCTCTCTTTTTCAAGCTTTCTTTCTACGCGTACAATCTCAAGTTTTCCTGGAATGTGACGAGCGAAATAAATTTTTACTTCGTCCTTTGCTTCTTTTGAAAATAAACAATAACGTAGCAATAAAATTATACAATGGAGCAAGCACTTCCTAATTTAGAATTTAGACATTCTGTGCATTGTTACAATATCTACATAATAGGTAGATACAGGCTGTGTGATTAATTATTTAGGTTTTTCATTAGTTAGGATTGCACCAGTCATTAATAATGTGATTGCGTTGTTGCTACGAACGACGAACACGTAGCACGTAGGCGTCATGGTTGTCTCGTGGCTATTATTTATTCTGTAGCTATGGTTAGTATATATTATTACAATTATATTACGAAATTAGTGACATAAAATTATAGGGCGGCTTTTTCGTACAAGTGTCTGGACGGCAGAACATCCTGCCGGAGCGTAAGTCAATTTTGGCTTTAGCGAAGTATATTTTGGTATCTATCGTTTTGTTTTGTATCATTGGGTTGTGGAGGTCAGATAAGCAGTCGCTCCATGTAAAATACTGGTATTCAGCTACATCCGGTTAGACTGGAAGCCGACCCTAACATAGTTGGGAAAAGGCTAGGCAGATGATGATCATTCTCAAAAATATCCCATGGTTTAATAAGTTGTAATCTCATCTCGCCTGCGAGTTTATCTAATGTTCAGCGGTGCTATTCTGTAAAAATCTCACCGTGAAAACTTAGGTGAAGTGAGCGTGGAGTGAGCTGTCAATAGTGTCAATTCCTAGCAAAAAAAAACCCACTTCACCTAAGTTTTCACGTTGAGATTTTTACAGAATCGACCGGCTGTTCTTAAAACCAGTTCTAAGAATATATTGAAAAGTCATGTTTATTCATTGTAAAATAAACATATGTATTATGTTGTTCACATCGTCCACTCCGAAGGGCCTTCGCATATAATTTACAATTATTGCCTAATTAATCGCAAACATTGGCGCACTTTATTGGATAATCACGAATCGTCATACTCATAAAAATAACGCGTGAATATGTATTAAAGCCATATATACCTAAACTTTTTTCATATAAAAATAAGTTGTTGCTCTTTTTATGGTCAACAAGGAACCCTTACAGTTTCGCTTTCTGTCCGCGGCTTAGCTCAGAGACTTAGTACCTACTAGAAAGCTGTAATTTTGCATGGGTAATGCTAAAATAAAATTTTAAAAAAATTACGTGAATACGTCTTTAAAATTGCTTCCATAGTGGGTAGTGAGAGGCAAGTCAAAAAAACCAATGATAACAAAATCGGGGGATAAAGTTTGGTGTTGCAGCATCATATCTATCATCTCCATCCCAAATTCAATTACACCATTGGATAGATAAAGGTTCAAATAATTCGTTACGCCAAGTGAAGACTGTGACGCATCGCGCACGGTGGTGGGGGAAGTGCCGCCATTTTAAGGTAATTTTGCTGCGTATCGAGATTCCCACTTAGTAACTTTTAACTCGGAAAAGCTACGACGTTCGTTTAGGTTTCAATCGTCAGCTCTCATCAAAATCTATCGATTGTATACAAGACATTAGTGTAACATAGTGACAGTCAATTTAATGTGTTAAAATAAAAATAATATTAAAAATATATAATTTCGGCCTATACGCGTCAAAAAGTCAAATCCAAATACAGAGATCGTATACGGTTGGAAAGGGCTTCTTAAGAGCAATCGAATGGTACCAATAAAACACCATATGACCGAGTCAAGCAGTGACGGGAACGTAAAAGAATGAATGCAGCCGAGCAGATCTACCCCATTACGTAAACGTATTCATGTACAACACACGGCCGTGTTCATGACATTGCCACACCCCATTTTTTTTTCTCGTCTATTCCATGGTGTGGGGTTTTGTTGGATGGCCGTTCAAAAATACTGCGGCTGTGTAAAAACCATTTTTCGATTCAGGGATTCGTTTGCAAAACGAAGTTAATATAAGAAATTAAACTTTAATAAGATATTTTTTGTTAAAGTCCCTGTAAATGGTTTTTTGGATATATGAAAAAAAATCACAGCGGTAAATATATACAAAAAAAAAGTTAAAATGAAAACTATCTCAGTTATGTAGGGTTTACAAATTAAAGACTAACTAATAGCCACAAGCATTTACCATCACAAAAACGTTAGCATCACATTTATCGGTCTACTCAATAACAATTGACTTTTTATTATTCAATAAAGTTCTGCGACAAAAACCCGAATAGGACTCGCATTAATTCCATTAGTGTAACTTTTATGTCCACTTTTTAATACTGGAGAGTAAAATAACATTTATACGAGCCTCGCAAATGGACGTTTGACTGTATATACATCTAAGTTTTCACGGTAAGATTTTTACAGTACCTACACATCGACAGATGTATAAACGTAAACGAAGCAAAAGGAGTATGTAAGGTCTAAGCAGGTGGCGTTCTGTGGTTTCGGCCTACCCCTGTCGGAAGATGGCGTGAGGTTATGTATCAACAGAACATCCCGCCTTGTTGTCCCGAAGGGTTGGTCAGACGTAGATACACCCACAATTTGCCATGTAATAGAAGGCGAGCCTATTGCCATCAAACGGCCACAAATCCAGACTCTGGGACTCCGGTTACTATACATGTATCTAAGATGTACCTATGATGTAAAAAACAGTCTATACCATAACACCCACCACCTAGGAGTCTTTTTGACCTAGACATAAAGATAATTCATGTCTGCCTCACATAAAATATTAGTTACTTTTGTATTCCCAGCGTATGGATTCTATTTGTAGATGTTACGTAAGTAATTCTATTCGTTTGTAATTTTGCCGACGGAAATTAGTTTTTTTATTCGCATCGACTTTTTGTCGCGCGTGCCTTCAGTCTCCTGCCGAGAATTTCTTCCCTCTGTACACTCATTACCGACGGAATTTCCAATCGATTGAAGACAAGCCGAGCAAATATACAATTTGTAAGGTCTATGAAAGATTTCGCAGAACCTTATATAAATTGGTAAAGAAAATTCAAATCAAAAAGTCGTATTTCTCACAATGTGGCTACATAATATTTTTTATTCTGAAGACGGTGCAGGCCTATATTATATGATGACCAAATGTCATGCTTTGATGTGTTCATTTGCATTTTATTTGGAAGTTACATCTGTAGCCGAGACAAGTCAGGCTAGACATCAAAACATACCTATTAACTCATCATCAATCATCTCTCACTGTAAACTTTTGAACGTAATAATCCACATAGAAAATAGCGAATAAGTTTACCCCCCTAAAGGGCTTTCGACAAACTCCTGAAACCAAAGCAATAAAATAAAGTAATAAAGATGACTTTCTACTTATTATGTAAATCTTCAACAAGTTGACGTGCGATCATTCGACCCAACCCGTCAGGGCTCTTCAAACTTAACAGTTTTGTTGAAGAGCCATCAAAGTAGAACAGTCGCACACACTCGCATTTTTCCCCCTTAACCGATGACTGAATTTTCTGAATACACATCCAATGATACTCTCTGGGGTTATCAGAGTTAAAACACCTCGCAAACTTTAAACTTCACTCGGCATGGAAATGATAATTCCTTCCTATCCGCGATTTTCCAATTATTCCAAACACATACCTACGTTAGAATAGGTATGCATATATTAATATCCCACCAAAAACATTTTCATGTAAAATGTTGCCTAGACGAGACCACATATGGCTCGCACTGCCAAAAAGTTATCAGATCTCATGTAGAGCCAAGCTTCTAACTCTACACGCCCTAACTTCACAAACTCTACACCTTAGTCAAAATATGAGGCTTGGCCGTTTCGTTACTAGAAGAACTATTGTATAACAGAAAAGTAATGAACAGTGAATACATTTTTCACCTTACGCCCATGTGATGGTAGCGAAACGGTCAAGCCACATATTTTGACTAAGGTGTAGAGTTTGTGAAGTTAGGGCGTGTTGAGTTAGAAGCTTGGCTCTACATGAGATCTGATAACTTTTTGGCAGTGCGAGCCATATGTGGTCTCGTCTTGGCAACATTTTACATGAAAATGTTTTTGGTGGGATTTCACATCTTTTTGAAAGTTGCTTTGAATTTTTTTTTTTTGGGGTTCTTTACGAAATATCCTGAAATATGCATTTTATTATTTATTACAAGGAGTCCCTATATCAATTTTCAGAACTCTAGCATCTTTGCGGAAGTCTCGTACAAACTTCCATCCCCTAGTTTAAGGGGTTGGAGGGTTAAAATTCCAAGTTTTAAAGTTTTTTTGTCGTTTGTGTACTATTAGGTACTAGCTTACATACCAAATTTCAGCTTTCTATGACTTCAGGAAGAACCTTAGAATATTGATGATCATCAGTGAGTCAGTGAATCAGTGAGCCAGTGACGAAATCGGGGTATTTTAGATATCAATAAAATCTAAAGTGTAAGAGCTAGATGCAATTGAAACTTTATAGGTTTAATAAGTCAACCACTGACATCATATCCCGAAAATTTTGTTTATCTGGTATAATCCAAACCCAAGTTATGAAGGTTCAAAAATACGACGAAGTGCTTCGAGAAAAGGTAGGTAGTGCCCTTGCGCTTCGCTTGGCTCGTCTTGGCGGGGGCACTCCCGTGCCCCCAGATTTATTTATCTTGCAAGTAAAACATCGAACTTCATACGGTACTAAGCAAAGGTACCATTGTTTTTTTTTGTTTCCTGGGTGGTTAATCCTCATGGATGTCCACCGCCCTGGGGCGGGCGGCGGGGTCTGTCAGACTCCTACTGACTAAAAACCACCCCGGTTTTCCATCTCACACCTACGCCGAGAGTCGCGGGAACGTATGATCCTTCCGCAAAACCCGACTGGTACCGGCCCGCCACTGCGGGCCGCGTCGGGTCAGGGGGGGGAGTGAGGTGTTTGACTCCCTCCGCGACGTCTAAGAGGGGCGCGCGTGGAACACTACGCACCGCCACCTCGGGTCCTGATGTGTGGAGGGGACGGATGTCCCCGAGTCCGTCGCCCCTGGACCCATTTAGGGGCCCATTTAGGCTGGAAGAGGGCGTTTTCCGCCCTCCGCCGACGCCCGGTGCGCCTGCTGTGGGCCGGGTGAGTTGACGAGATCTCCCTCTCCCTTTCCGCATCCTCAATCTGCAAGACGACTGTTTCGCAGAAGGAAACCACCGTATCCCTCTTCGCTGCCGACCATCGACTCGACTACGGCCGGCAGCGACAGGTCACTGCCTGCTTCTGAGATGAGGGCACGGCGCGGCTCGTCCCAAGGGGCAAACTCTGCCAGCGTATGCCACGCCGCGTCCTCCTGGCAGTCGACGCAGTGGTGACACCGGGCTTCCGGCTCCCTGTTTATGCGACACAGGTACTTCCCGAAGCAACCATGCCCCGAGAGCACCTGCGTCACCCAAGCAAACGTACCACCAAAGGTAACATTTTTGCACTTACGAGTTGGCCAGCCAACATCAGCCAACTATAAGCATTGTTCTTTAGTATATCATGTTAACATAATGATATTAATGATATTACTAATAAAACGTAATTTCTTAGTTACTAGTAGGTAAGTAATTAAACTACATGATAAATCTACCTTCAATTTACTCCTAATAAATTAATATTGTTTTTATTCAGTTCAACATAATATTTATATGATTTATACAACGATAACAGACTTAAGGCTGATTTCCCAATTGACAGATAATTTTTATTCGTGGAATAAAATTGACATCTGACAGATTTTGTATGGCAGAACTGTCAAAAATTCAAAATTGTTCCTCGGATAAAATTTTCTGGCGCTGGAAAAATCAGCCCCAATAATATAATTTACATGTAGATAAAAAGGAGGGGAAAGAATAAATTAATGGTTTCCTCCAACCGGAAGTAGTAGAATAACACCAACTGGAAACACTTCATTGATCATTATCATCATCTGAACTGAGGATACCAAGTTACATGACTATTTAAATAGAAAATAAAAGATAAAGTTTCAAAGTTTCTATCTTTTGGATTCACTGATAGTCGTAGAAAAGTCTTGCCTTATTATGCCAGCATTATAATATGGTCGTACCTCACGACACAGCACAAGTTGCGCAAATCAGGCTCAGCCGTGCGGAGTGCACCGCAAGAAGTTTACAACCCAAGATCGTCTAGATAGGGCACGCAGCCGCACCGCGCCGCCGCGCCGTGCTGACTGGCGGAATAGAAATACAAGAGCACACTTCACGACCCCAAGAATACCTCCTTTTTAATATAACCAGAAGTCTTTTATTTAGCTTTATCTTTAAAGAAAGGAAAGGTTTTCTTTTTTATTTGTCTAAAATAATATCGAAAAAATAAATAAAATCGTGTGATCTACATTCAGTTAATTCATTATTTTTTGTGTTTTCGGTCTAACACTAAATAAGAAAATAGCTCATTAATGCCGCCAAATGAACCACCCTCAACAAACCAACATACTTACAAATTCCATGCAGCAAACGCAAAACGCTGCTGCTTGCCAAACCATGCTGCAACTGTCACAAATGCATCCACCACACTGACCTGTATTAAGCCGGCCATACACACTACGGTCCACCAGAGAGGTCTTACAGGTATGCCTACGCAGGTGAACCGGAGCGTGTGTGAGAATAGACCTGTGCAGTTTTTTGAACCTGCGCAGGCGACCGGCGCAAAATCGAAAACCAATTCTTTCGAGTGCCACCGTACGGTGTACCTGTAAAAGAACTGAAAACCGCTTCGGTACACCGGAACGTCTCCATACACGCTACCGACGCGACGTGAGGTTGACCTGCGCTGGCAAATTTGCACAGGTAACCTCTCCGGTAGACCGTAGCGTGTATCGGCTTACATTATACCTACATATTTGTATGATAGAGGTCAGTGCTCGAAATGTATTCAAAAAACAAGATGGCGGCGTTAGTTCCGATTTAGCGACGGCACGGGTGGTTAAGCGACTGACTGCTGCGCTGCGTGTCGCGGGTTCGATTCCCGCACGAAACAAATATTTGTATGACCTACAAGTAGTTGTTCCGGGTCTGGATGTTTGTGTATGTGAGTTTAAATGTTTGTAAACGCACCCACAATACAGGAGAAATTCCTAGCGTGGGGCAAAGTTTAAAAAAAAAAAAAAAAAAAAAAATTGCCGGCGGGCGGCGCGCCAAAATAACCTTGTAGCGATAAACACGTCTAAACTTTTTACCATCAAGAAGAAATGGCAGCTGTCATGTGACAGTTATATCACAGACTAAGAAGAGAAGTAATATTTGATAGAATTGTTTTGAGAAATGGTTTTCTTCATATAATAGAATTAAATAAATACATTTATCAAATGCTCGTTACATTGACCTGCCATGGTTCAGACATGGCGACATATTACCAAAGCCTTTATAATTATAGCATTTATACGTCACGTGTCGTCGCACAAAATAAATCCGAAGTTGACTCCTCAAGACTGGAATGTAATAGAAACTTTAGCAGAAGAGCACCCATACTTGGTTGGCCTGTTGAGCGGCACCAAAGATTATATCTGCACGGGTAGTATCATCGGCAAGCGGTCGATTCTCACTTCGGGCAGCTGTGTGGCCTACGAACCTAAATATGTCCTAATAAATACAGCCATATACAATAAAAGAATTAGTAACAATACTGTATTTGACGTGGCCTACACCAAGCTCCATGGAGACTATATATTCGATCTCAAAACGTCGGATCCCAATGTCACTCGAATGCACAGCAATATAGGGCTGGTGTTCTTGAAGCGCCCCGTCTTGGAAGTGTTTGCTATTGCAGCTGATATAGGAAACTATTATGCTTCAGAGTTAAAGGAGAAAAAACTGATAGCAGTTGGTTATGGGAGACTCGGTATGTCTGACATGGTCGCATTACAGCACCAAGCATACCACCAGACCCCGTGTACGAACCCGAAGTGGTACTATTGCGTGTGTGGCTTCGAGTTTTCAGCGTACACGAAGACTTATTCTTACGAGTTCGGTACCGGAGCGCCGGTACTGTACGATCAGAGACTCGTGGGCGTCACCGCTACTCCTTGTGGAACCCTTTCGATGAAAGACTTGGGAATTAAATATAATATTTTTACCGTGATCGGGCCGTATCTGCCGTGGATAGAGAAAGCACAAAAGAAACCAGTAGTATTACGAATGCGTAAAAGTGGTGACACCGACCTACAACCAAGTCTATTAATAAAACTTTTGTGTATATTATTAGTGATTAGTAAAGCACTTTTATGAAATAATGAGATTTTTTCCTATTTATCAGATCTAAGAACTAAAATGGTTAAATTAGCACGTTTTATGATATTGACTCACTAGTCGCCAATATTCAATCGGAAATTAGCATATATTACGACCTAGAACGTGTTGCGACTGTAAACAACACAAAGGTAGGAAATAAAAAAGAGGTAAGAAATGGCAGCAGCTCAAACATTGTTTGAACGCGATCCTGTAAGTACGTCATGTTCTGCTAACATTTCAAACTAGTCACTATGATAACTACTTTGTCAGGGCCTATTTTAATAAATGTTGTAATCGATAAATACCAGTGCAATGCACCCTGCATTGCACTGGTATGTATCGACATAATTATGCGTGTGACATATTCGCTAAGAAATATACTACAGCGGTGTTAGTTTGCTAAACACAGTGTAGTGCAGTCCTCCGAAGGAAGATCTAGTGGAACGTCGAAATTATGAATCAAAGTTAACATGTAAACTGACCACATTCACATTCTTATTATGCACAGATTGTTTTTATTTCTTCATCAAAGTTAAATTGATAACGTATTAATAAGATCGCAAACACAATGATTTTCTTATAATTATAATCATCAAGAAAAAACAGTTCTAAAACAATAATTTAACCTTTGACTCTGGGCCCCTGATAATAAGCCACTGTATTTTAGTCTCCAGTGAGTTATCTCATAGCGTCAGATGTGTCAGTGAAAATCTTGTTCTGTCTTAGTGAATGTAGAAATATTATAATAAAAGGAAATGAATTTTTGTAAGGTGTTAGTGCGAAAGATGAGCCAAGAGAAGAAATGGCAGCCCTTGCGGAAGGTCGGGATCATTGGAGTGCCGTTTGAGAAGGGGCAGAAGAAGTACGGAGTTAGCGTGGCCCCTGCCGCGATGCGGTATGCTGGTCTAATAGAACAACTGAGTGAAATAGGTACCTTGACAGAGAATTTTTGAGTAAAAGATAGTAGAAAATATACGTCTGTTTTGGAACTGGCTTGAGCATAATATTGCACGGTGAAGAAGAGTTTCGTTTCTAGTACCCATAGTCTGGTATTGAACCAAAAAAATCTTGATTATCCCTAAAATCTTCTAAACTTGCGTGCCGTGTCTTGAGTAGGTACAGAAGCCAGCACATCAAGCTACCCGAAACGGTCAAATTTTCCCAATCAACTTTGAACTTTATTCTGTAGCGATAAAGTTGTAAATCTAATAAAGAAATTTGACAGATTGTAGTAGCTTGACGTGCAGCTGCTGGCGTCTGTACCATAATTGTATCTACCAACAGCAATATCTTGTAGGTATAACGGTATAAGTATCATGGTAGATACTACCTAACTGAAAAACTAGATGCATACTAATTGAAAAATAAAATAGATTAAACCATACAATTACATTACCTATCATTGTTAAAATTCAGACGGCCTCGACGTAAAAGATTATGGGGACATCGAGACGCCGGGCATCGAGGAGGTGAAGATGGAGAACATGGCACACTTGGCGCTGGTGTCAGCCTGCAACAAGAAGCTGTCCCACAAGGTCTCTCAAGTCCTCAAGGACGACAGGATCGCTGTCACTATAGGAGGTGACCACTCCGTCGGAGTCGGTAAGGAAATCACTTAATACATAACATACCTAATACTATATTCGGTAGGCAGGACTTGGAACCTGTACTAAAAGTACAGATTCTGTACCGGTACTTAGTTCTTGGTTCATGCCATTTCGCTACATAGGTACCAGTTCTAGACTGGTACCGGTACTGTGGAGTACCGGTACCAGTCTAGAACTGGTACCTAACATTTAACGGTACCAAATTCAGGTACACGGCGCGTACCACAAATCTCAAATTTATACCAGGATCCTCGTACAGTTGGCAACCTTTTTTTTTTAATCTTGGAGAAATGCTCATACATTCTGCACAACCACGGGGAGATAGTGCAGTTATGTGGGACACTAACCCACTAAAACTCCACGGTGTCTACTCTGCCGCTTACGGCGGGAACACGGGCATGCGTTAGCACTCATCCGCCGCGGCTGTCCGTCACCGGACCCTCCTCTGGGGAGTACTCCCCATCACCGGCACAGAACACATATCACGACGACCCCAGGGACCAAACCAGCACATGGGCGCCAGACGACCCCGTGTCTGGGCAGCCTTGGTCCCCCTGCGACGGGTCAGGTTATTGGCCCCGCCGCCTGCCAATTTTCGGCCACACACAGAGATAGGGAGAGCGGCCAACGTCATACCAACACTCCTCCTCCCCTGCGGCCCCACCACGTCCGCCATCAAACGGTAGCGACGCCGTCAAGGCCGCGGAACGTCAGGAGAGCGGCGCACCGCAATACCGGCCGGCACTCCTCTCCCGCCGCGGCCTCCAACCCTCAAACGCAATGCCTCCCATACGACATCGCGGCACGCCTCAGTTGCGATGTCGCCCAAGCGGCACCGCAACCAACAACATCTGTAACTTGTACCTACTTTCTGTGCAAATAAAGAACTATTCTATTCTAACCTACTTGTTGGCCGCTACGTCTTGGGTGACCAAGTCACGGCTACTGAGCCCCCCCGCCTCTACAATGCGGGAACCCACCGGGGGGAGGGACGGTTGGCAACCTTAAAGTTATTTTTCTCGTGCCTGTTCCTTTTACTTACTTGCTATATCCTTTTTACTTACTTTAACTGTTTTCTCACTATAACTTACGAAAATATTGTTTGGTACTACAGTACCGTTACTGATTATAGTTGCGCGGAACTAGTTGGCCGCGCCTTAGGTGGGGACGGGGGTGAGGGCGGCGGGGTTGCCTAGTGTTTGCAACACACGTACTGAGTTAATAAGGCCGCTATCCCACTAGCGTTTTACGAGCGTCGGCGTCTCTCGAACGTCTGCGCAGCGTCAACGTTGCGCAGACGCGACGTTAACGTCGCGTCGTCGCGTGACAAGCATTAACGTCCGCTGAACGCGACGTTAACATCGCGCACATGATAGTATTTGAGGCGTACAGTCAGAAACATAATGGATTCCATACAGGTACTACTCAGGTACACACCAAGGCCAATGCTACCAGTTCCCAAAAACATCGGTATTCCAAGCCCTGATAGGTACACAATATTATCAAGATTCGATTTTCGACACGTTCCTCAATAAATTAGATAAATTATTTATGTATTTCCAGGACCAAAAATTTCGTTGATAAATTGTTTGGTTTATAATTATTATGTAATTACATTTAAATCCGCTAAGTTTATTTAAGACACTTATTTTGATCGGGTTTGTTCCATTTCAGGCACAGTTGACGGGCACTACAAAGTTAACAATGATATGATCCTCATTTGGGTGGACGCTCATGCAGATATCAACACAAACAAAACATCGGATTCCGGTTCAGTACACGGAATGCCAGTCGCTCTTCTAGTCAAGGAATTCTCTCATTACTGGCCGTACCTACCTACAATGGACTGGCAACAACCCTTGTAAGGAAATTCACTTATAAATAAAACTATGTAAAATCATAAAATGTCCACTTTGGTGGTGTAAAATTGCCGTGCGTTCCACTCCAAATGGTTCGACCGATTGTAATGAAATTTTGGTAAGTTGTTGTGTGCGCGCCGGAGAAGATTCCTAGTAAAAAAAATTAAAATGACATTGCAACGCATGAAATGAAAAAGGCATTAGCTAGTGGAGAATATAAATGATAATTATGCTGATCTGGTCGGGATTTAAATGCCGACCAGATCAGCATGGCTATTCACAGCCATTCAAGACGCGTTCGTGCCGAATAGATAGGTATTAGGTAGGTAGGTACATCAATTAATGTTAAAATGGAAGGAATCCTTTAAACGCTGTTCAAAATCCGAAACCCGAAAATGTTGTCAGTTTAATCTTCCGACGGCTATTTGCTATCGGGAACTATAATAGGTAATCACTATATAAGCAGGTACCTAACCCAAAATGAGTCATTTTCGACTCGGACCCCTGAAATGGCCATGAACCTATACCTACTGATCATATATTTCAAATTTATTGAACAATAATCATAAATTATTGCACAAGAATAAACTGGACATTGCATTCTATGTATGTGTTTTATAATGGTTAGATACTATCGCGGACACTCCCGCCTGACCACCACTAAGTTCATTTTTGCTTGCACTCAAAAAATAGAAGCGCTCTCTGTAAGCGCCCCAAGGTCAAATAGTTCGTCTGTAAAATTCACAAAAGGAGTACCTACCTATACGTGATGCGTCACTTGCAGCACAAAGTAGACAAATGTCAACTCATGTGCTTGCAGTGCAGGTTGCAACTAATTGCGTTGTTGCTTTCCATAGGCGAAAACTCTAAGCAGGCGTGGCTTGGCGCCGCCGCAGGATTTAGGCGAAAAAAATTTTAAGTGATAAAGCGGAAAAGGCCGCGGTGGTATCTACCTCCTAACTTTTGCATATGCTACGGCTACAATGAATCAGCACATTGGAGTTTGGTTTGGCAGAATCCCATTTATAAGCTTGGTTTTTGGTTCTCTCTCTCTCTAGATACTGCATGTAACGTGTCATTAATATTACAAGTGGTGTATCAGCAAGGTAAACAGGTAATTTTACAGCACATTATTTTTGAGAGTGGCACGTTAAAAACTTGTCCCCTCTTTGCAGATTCTCCATAAAAAGCTTAGGATACATAGGCCTACGTTCCGTGGACCATTATGAGAGGCTTGCCATAGAGAAGTATAACGTACCAACATTTGCTATGGAGGACGTTGACGAGTAAGTACCTATACCTACTTAGAATACATATCTAGTACTATTTAATGGAGTTGTGATCTTCAAAACTATGTTTTACTTATCTTCTAGGCATGGTATTAAGAAGTCAATTGAGCACGTGTTAAAGAGGCTGGACCCTGAAGGACGCAGGCCTATCCACGTCAGCTTCGACATCGATTCTTTAGATGCGTTAGAAGCGCCGAGCACTGGCACACCAGGTTTGTTTTCACAATAACAGGTGTTTTGTTTCGAAAAGACGTCTCCCATATTATGTAGGGTTTTTATTATCAATTCGTGAAAAAGGGCGGGCTTTTTGAACTTCATAACTATTCGCAAGTTACAAAAGACTGCCCATACTATTTGATTGTTTGTTCAGGTCAGCGAATATGTGTTTTTCCTGGCTGCAGGAAATATCGTCCCTCGCATGACTAAAAATCCTATCTCATTTTTCACATTTTTTTGGCTGATCCGAGTCAGGACGACTACGATCTTCTATTCGTGATTCTTTACACTGTTCACTAACCGTCGTACCTTTATATTATTTGGATCTTAAAATATAACCATTTTGAAAGGCAACATAATGTAAAGAATCACGAATAGAGGAGTGTAGTGCAGCCGTCCCAACCCAAATCGTCTAAACAATGAGATAGGACTTTTAGTCATGCGAGCGACGATATTAGAGTAGGTACAGATTTAGTCCATCATCATCCCTCTCCTGCCCTTATCCCAATTTATTTGGGGTCGGCGCAACATGTCTTTTTCATCCATACTTCTCTATTAATCGTCACCTCGGTAATCACCCCCTTTCTAACCATATATCATCAGATTTAGTACCTACATATAAGTATGATATTTTACAGTTCGCGGAGGACTATCTCTTCGCGAAGCCATCAATTTAATGGAGATAGTGCACGCAACTGGTCGCCTGCGGGCTGTAGACCTGGTCGAGATAAACCCTGCTCTGGGCAACGAGAACGACAGGAAGCAGACTATTGAAGCAGGGATGTGTGTTCTGAAGGCAGCATTGGGTTTCTCGAGACGAGGCACTGCTCCCCGCGGGGTGTTAGACCTGCCCATACAGGACCCTGAACCTTAGAAACGATGACTGATTAGCACGTAAATCTAGGTAGATACTACCTATGACACTGTTTGCCTATAGATACTAGCCAAATATTTATAAATGTATGCTTATGTTTTCAGTACAGTGCATATTGTAGTTTTTAAGAAAAACTGCATTTTACATATTTACATATTAAACCCACATACAGAGCCCGGGTGTAAATAGCACATCGATCTTATAAAGTGACAGAGATGACTCTACAAATCCGAACTTTTACTAAAATGTTCGGCCGGGTAGGTAGGTACCTAAAGGTCGTCTAATTTGAAATTTCACGTAATGTAAACGCGCCATTAGTTACGCAAACCTCGAATATGTCTCGACCAATGATGATAAAACTTTGGTAAGTTCTTGTTTGCGCACCGGAGAAGGTTCCTAATAACATAAAAAAATTAAAAAGACATCGCAATACAGGCATCAATCAGCTAGTTTTAAATATTTTATTTGTATAGACATTTTAATGGAGATGCGTATTGTTTTACTTTAGACGCGCTCTACTGTTATTAGATAAGTATTTTGCTGCATGTAGGCTTACTAAGTTGATAGGTACGGTCAGCAATAAAAGTAGATCAAACTAGTTTTTAAACCATTAGGTATTATTGAGCAAAATAGATATTTACCTCAACAAATCCTAAAGGAGGTAAAATTTAAACAATACAAACTCTATTGTTAAGTTACAGTGTAGTGTAGACTTTAGTTGCTGACCGTACATACATGTTTGACGCCAAAGATATATAACTATGATATCTAGGTAGGTATGCATTTGGTGAAAAATAATGTTGTTGTGGAACATTGAATGCGCGTCCTTATTATACCAGTGACTCACAATAAAGAATTACATAAAAGTATTGTTTTATTGCTAACGATCTAACCGTTAAAAAGAGCCAAGTTAAAATCAGCGTAACGGTCGTAAGCATTGAAATCATAAACTGAATTTTATGGGCTTTTCTATTGAGTTGGCTAGACAGTCATGCTATTTAATTTTATAAATGCACAAAACATGATTGTGATTCTGGTGAGTACCTGTTAGAACTGGTTGATTATAATTATAAGAGTTGGTTCCGTATTAGAATGAGGAAAACTCGAGATACGGTGAAAGCGTCAGAAATTCAAATTTTCTAAATTTTTTGCAATTGTCAGGATTTATTTAAAGAATTACTAGCTGCGCCCCGCGGTTTCACCAGCGTAAGTTTCGATTAAAAAAAATTCTGAAGAGTGTCACCCTTATCACCTAGGGGTATAAAAAATAGCCTACAACCTATTCTCAGGTCTACCAAATATACATAAAATATTTCATAAAATTCGGTCAAGCCGTTTCGGAGGAGTTCGATAACAAACACTGACACGAGATTTTTATATAAGAAGAATAATCACAGACTTATATTGGAGAATAATTATAAATACAACTCTTCTTCATATTATCGAACGACTACTTATTTCGTGAAATCAATCATGACATTTGAGGCCAATTTTAACTCAAGGAGTTGTACTTATTGCCGATTCGAATTACTATAATTCTGTAAAGCTATATTTGATACAGTCGCGGATCCTATTTTAATCAACATACAACCTGACATAGACTTGCAAATTGCAAAAAATAGCCAGATAAATCACTTTTTCGCCATCTATTACCTAAGTGCTTGAACTTGGCTCATTTCGACCTTGCGCTGAACGATAATAGTACATTATTCAGTAAGGGGATAAAGTAGTGTCATATTGTTGCGGGCGCTATTGAATCCTGAACGCAACGAAAGACGCTAAGGCTCAACTCACACCAAAAAAGGGCGTCGAAGCGCGGCGAAGCGGAACGCAGTTTCAGTGTCATATGAATTTTAACTTTATTTTCATTACTATAATACTTATTATCGCATGAGAAACTTGAACGAGTCGCGCGGATGCCAGCGGCGCCGCTGGAATTCCGGCGAATTGCCTTCTCTACCGAGCGGTTGCGATAATAAGTATTAAAGTAATGAAAATAAAGTTAAAATTCATATGACACTGAAACTGCGCTCCGCTTCGACGCTCTTTTGGTGTGATTTGAGCCAAGGGCTCCCGAGCGTAGCGAGGGAGCTCTGCGAGTTAACTCCTGAGCGAAGCGAGGTGGTTACCTAAGACTAGAAACCTGAGTGCAGTGAGGGATTCAAGCTCGCCCAAGACGAAGACACCTTTATCCCCGAGGAGAATACTCTACTTTTCGCACCTACTGCGAGCGAGGTAATAAAAACCAATTCGATTATCGAATTAGTAGTTTATGATACTGTTACATAACAGGGGAATACCTAGTTATGAGCAGTGTCATACCTACACTATTTACTAGACTACGTGCCAGGACAGGATTATGTTTTTATGCGTAAGTAAGTACATACTTACATAAATAGGTATCTTTGTATGTGTTTCCATAAGCCCTCGAAGCATCTTAGGATGCTGCGAATGAATTTCAATAGGTACATGAGGAGTTTATCGACTCGTTTGGGTCGCTCGAAGATTGTAGACTAAGTAAGATTTGTTTTTATATAATCAAAATGCTGGATTTTAGACGATGACAAAGGAAGGTCTTGAAAAAAATAGTAGGTACCATGACTATGCTATGTGGGGTATCAAAATAAAGGGCTTGAGGAGACGATTCCAAAAATATAACACACTAAAAGGATTCAAATAAAAATAAAATGACAAAACCAAAACACGACTGCAATGATCCAAAACTAGCTCACTTTTCAAGCAGTCTGATGCAGTGGTATCAAATCTGAGATAGAACTAAAATAACATACAACTCTGCCTGTCGGATTTTTAGGGTTCCGTAGTCAACAAGGAACCCTATAGTTTCGCTATGTCCGTCTGTCCGTCCGCCCGTCCGTCCTTCCGCAGCTTAGCTCGGAGACTCTTAGTATGTACTAGAAGGCTATAATTTGGCATGGATAGGTAGGTATACATATTAATCATGCCGACAGTGGTAAAATAAAACCATGAAAAAAAATTTTTTAGAGTACCTACCTAAGTACCTCCTGTAGTGGGGACGTTTTTTTTTCTCGTCTACCCCATGGTGTGGTATGGTTGGATAGGCCTTTCAAAAATATTGCGTGTTTGTGAAAGCCACTTTTCGATTCAGCGATCCGTTTGTGAAATATTAAGCTTTAAAAATGGCAGCAAGGGATTCAAAGTACAGTCAACAGCAAAAGTAGATGATCAAAATCAGAAATTCAATGCTAATTAACGGAGTTCGCGTCAGAACTGTGTGGCAGAGCTGTTGCTGTTGTTGTTGTTGAGCTGTGTGCAGAGACTGTGTGGCTGTGTGGCAGAGTTCTGACACGAACTCCGTTCATTAGTACTGAATTTCTGATTTTGATCATCTACTTTTGCTGTTGACTGTACGTCACTCGAGCTTAAAATCACCATTTTATTTTTTATATCCTTACAGATTATAAGTTTGCTTGCGGTGGTGAACTGTCTAGAATCAAGAGTAACCAACGATATAAATAATGATATAAAAAATATTATCGGCAAATACTTGAGTAAAGTACCCGATATAGAACCACGATACGTTATCAACGACAAGTTATCAAACGTGATAAATCACTACTTTAAAGGAAAGATATCTTCATTACCCCTTTACAAGATAAGCTTGAAGATAGATAGGAATCCAGTGAAGATCCCATGGACTTTAGACGCAGTAGAAGATACACAAAGCGATATTGTAATGCAAAGGGTCCAGTCGACCGAGCAACAAGACAAAATTAATAAGCACGTTAAGCACTACAAAGTCGTGAAGTCATCCGTTCTTCATTCTTCGACTCAGAAGCCCGATAGGACGACGGTGTCAGTGTCAGGGACAGCCGCAACGCCCGCCACGACGCCGCCGCCCTTGAAGGAAATACAATAAAACAAAACATATTGTTTGGTTCTTTTATTTCAATTGCCTGTTTATTTCATCTTTACGTACTAACAGCTTAACTCAACGAATTGTGTTGATGTTACACAGTACATTATATTTACATGCTGGCTCATAATCAAATATTAAAGTTGATTACATCGGCAAATATGATTTTTATTGGCAAACTTTTAATGTTATTATATCCGAACAAGACTCGTCATTTACATGATAGATAAAAATATATCAATTTGTAAGAAAATTGGGTTTAACGACATAACTATGTAGGTACTAGGTACGTATTATCAATTCACTGGTTTGTGCGTTTGTAATTTATTAACAGAACATATTTATATAGAAACTATCAAATCAATATATACTTGATGTTTTGAAATTATAACTTAAAAAGAAGACCTGCTTCCTCCGACATCCTAAAATAATAACAAAAAATTCACAGCAATGGACATGTTTAAGCCGACAATCTAATAAATGAACACCAAACCCTTTTTCAGGTCTTTGATAGGTCTAATAATGACTTTTAAAATCGATCTGAAAATATTTTTTATAACTGGTAACTTTAAAATTTTCCTTCTTTGAAAACATGATAAAGGCATAATGTCGTGATAACAGTTTTAATTACAAGTAAAACAAAGGTTATTACCCAAACTTATTTTTTTATAATTGCACATTTTAACATTTGCACTACATTCATCACTCACTAGAAATGGCAGACTATGTATCTCTTAATTTAGAGCACCAACAAAAATATTCATACGAAATAACTATACATTATTAATTATTCAATAATAGTACTGTTGCTGTGGCGATATTGACATCGTCGCAAGAACTAGCTGCTCGAAGGCTGCGCCAATGTCCACTGTCGGGGTCACCAGTATAAAGGGATGTATGAGGAACAGGGTATTCATTTCACTCATCCTCCATAGAAAAGGAAGGATCCTCCGAACAGACGGGTGTTGTGCATGGTGGGCGCAGCAAAAGGGTTTAATTAGCTTTTTAGTTAACCGCCTAGCCTTTTAATGATATTCAATATTATAGTTTAGGTTGGAACTGTAACCAATCACCATAATCAGCCAATCACGCGAGAGCCGAATTGGTCGCAGTAACTAAGCCAGGGCACCCCGACCAAATGGGTTGAGTTAGTTTAGAACTGTGATTAACTGCGTGCGAGCAAAGAGAGCGAAGGAAAGCGAGCCCTACTTCCAAGGGCCACGCAGTTAACTAAACGGCTAAGGAGAATGACCAAAAGTCGTACCAAAAAGTCTCATGCATCAAGATCAAAATATTGCAATAATTATTTCCATATTCTTTTATGACATTACGCGTCGGGGATTTAATTTTTGAACGGAATTTAATTTAAAGTAAAAAAGTGTTGATATTGTTTTATTCCCTTTACATGACGTTCCGTTTCAAATGATATGATATGACCTTGAATTTTGAAAGTGCTATGATGTCTTACAAAAAACATGTCAAAATTATACTTTGTCGATTCTACATTAATTAAAAATAACTAGAATAGAATAGGCTGTTTTTTAGAGTAATAATGGCCGTTCATGTCAAACAAAATAAAGTAGGTACCTAGTTTTTAGGTTATTTCGATTTTTTGAAAATCTCCTAAACCCGGGTTTTGTTTACAAAAATAACTTTTGTAGGAGTTAGTATGATAAGTATAATCTATAAAAACAAAGTTTGACTTTGATGCAGCATGGTACAGGATTCCATACATCCATGAGCGTTGTCCTTTAACCAGTTGGCTGTGACATATAGGCTAGTGGCGCGGTAACCGCTAGCGTGATGCAGGATTTTGCGTAACCTCAGTGTGATGCGTAGTTCTCAAGTGGCGATGTAGA
Source organism: Oligia fasciuncula (assembly GCA_963082905.1). Taxonomy (NCBI): domain Eukaryota; kingdom Metazoa; phylum Arthropoda; class Insecta; order Lepidoptera; family Noctuidae; genus Oligia; species Oligia fasciuncula. The sequence goes on along the minus strand of OY720388.1, from coordinate 13,686,114 downwards.
TGCCGCGGCACACGCCCATTAAATATTACAGAGATTTAGGTACGTAACAGTATGGATAATATCTCAATATATCGTATATCAGTCGTAATTATTATGTACTATTCTACAAAAAGCCCTTTAGATCAACTGAAATAATATATGTAATATTGAAAAGCAGGCCTGCTGCCGTCATCTTAGAATCGAATTGAATTTTTAGCGATTGTTTGCAGGGACTTGAAACGATACTCAAAATAACGTTACGCGTAGTTCCGGTACCGATAATTTGTACCGTTCCACAAGGATCGTAACAAAATTAATTCCTTGGCTATAACGATACTGACAAAAGGAACGAAGTCTTAAACTGTTCACGAACAATAATTAATATATCGAATATCGTTATTCATTTCGATACTCTCGAACGAAAACGAAGAAAAAAAAACTTGTGCCGGGGCGACCGGGCGACGACGGAGCGGTGGGCAGCGGGAAAGTTCTTAAGAATAACGTTACAAATGAATCTGTAACGTTTCACCTGTAACGGTATTACAAGCGGATAAGCTTAATGTTACTGATACCTATAACGTTACTCATAATATTGTTCTACGAAAATAATATTATATAACGTTTTTTTTTTTGACGTGACAACGTCTTAAATTAGGTTGCGACTGGGAGTCACTTATGAAAAAGTGTAACGCTCGGTAACGTTACGATGAGTCACCGAACGAGAGAGAGGCCCGCCGAATGCCTTGCGTCTCTCTCCCACTCAACTATGATCGGATGATCGGTCGTTGTCACGTAAAATCTTCGCCCGTAAAACCGACTTTACAGGCAACCATTTTTTTTTTGTAACATTATTAATTGTTTTAGGTTTTAGTATTGTTACAAATTTTGGAACGTTATACGATAACATTAGTGGTAACGGAACGAAATTCATTTCGTTTTCAAGTCCCTGATTGTTTATATAGGTATTAGTAACTCCATTTAAGAGCGTTTACGCCGTACGGCATTTCATACAAACTTTCAAGCCCTTATTGTTCGAAATGAATGAACCGATTTTAATGAAACTTTACATGCGTAAGCAGGATACAAAGGTCTAAAAAGTTAGTAGAGAACATTTTCGAAAAATAGTGTTACAGCCAAATTAGACCGATTTTAAATTTTCCATACAAACAGAGATTTCCCGTTATCTTTTTTTAAATAAGACATTTCGAAAATGTTCTCTACTAACTTTTTAGACCTTTGTATCCTGCTTAAGCGTATGAAGTTTCATTAAATTCGGCTCATTCATTTCGAAAAATAAGGGCTTGAAGGTTTGTATGAAATGCCGTACGGCGTAAACGCTCTTAAATAAGAATCAAATAAAATAAAAATTTTGTCGAATTAAATGTGACAAAAATCTACCTTGAAGATGTCGGTATATAAGCCAATTTATTTTATGTTGTCCCTGGCTGACTATCAAAATAGGTAAAATACTCAAGATTAGGCTAATCATGTACAGACATCAAGCTACTACAATCTGTCAAATTTCTATAATAGATTTTCAACTTTATCGCTAAACCATAAGGTTCAAAGTTGATTGGGAAAATTTGAGTTTCGGGTAGCTTGATGTGCTGGCGTCGGTACATGATTAGCCTAAACCTGAGTATTTTACCCTATCCTACAAGTTAATATAATAATGGCTGAACTGATAAAAGAACTGGGATCAGCTGGGGTGCCAACTTAAATTAAAATGTCTAATGAAATAATAAAGAAATAATTCATAGCTAAAAACACGCTCTACATAGGATTAGAAGTTCACTTGAGCTCGGTAATGTGTCTGGAACTTATTGTTTTTAAGAGACATCTTCATCTGCCATTTGGCCTGTACGCGTTTCATAAAGTGGATGTCACGTGCTTTCCTGTAAAAAAAAACAGTTTATTTAGAAATCATGCGGAAATCCAACAGGATAAAATGCGGTGGTTTGTGGGACTTGAGCATGTCCCGAGCCTACTTCCATGTCGGGAAGTGTGTTTCGATATCAATAAAGACATTGAATGCTATGCTATGCACTTGGCAAAATGAACTTTATCCCAATAATAATAGGGTATATTTTGTTACCAAGTTACGCGAACATTTTGACATATCATGCTGCAATCAGGCTTTAAATAAGTAGTTAAATGTAATTAAGGAGATTATAATAAATTATCAGGCATCCCAAATGGGTAACGAATAATCGAAAACCACAATAATGGCTGAGCAGCCCACAACTAATTTTTTTTAATAAGTTAACTTACTTTGCAGCTAACGCCTGTTCTTTGGGCGCCCAACCAAGAGCCCGGTAGACACCAAGTAACCTATGCAGTTTGCGGTCCGATTTCTTCACTAAAGCCTGACTGTTCGTACTCAAATTTTGTTTGTAGTATCTGAAAATCAATAAAAAAGTTCATAAGTAAAGGTCCTAGACATAAAGGCAGAATAGTTCAGAACATCAAGTAGTGAGGCTAAAAAAAATAATGATGTCATAATTGAATGATAAGACATAGTGTAGTTTATCTTCGTCCAATGAATATGATGCGAACTATTTTGCTCTGATAATTATCAGAGAATATCATACCTCACATCATACTATTATAGCATTCATAACAACTTACATAATCATCAGAACGAGTAACTACATGGTTTCATTTGAGCTGTAATTAGTTTTTAATCAACTTTCCGATGCGAAGGTCACATCCTTTAGAGCCGTGCATGCGCTGCAGCTGTTTACAATTTCATGTAAAAAACTACGCAATACGTTCATATAATCCTATTGATCAATATTTCAATGAAATAATCATTCAATAGGATTATAAGAACTTAAGAGGGTTGTAAGGATGATTTTAATGATTGTAATTTTGTAAAGTCATATTTGTTACGCTCGCGAATCATATTTGAATCAACGTTCAACAATTCACTACCTAACACCCTAACTTTAATGGCATCAAACCGCAGGATTAATAAAATTGTAGTGATTACTGTACACTCACAAAACCTTCTGCTCCAGTTGCACAAAAGAGCTTGCAAATATGTCCTGTGTGTACAGCTGTTTTACAGACAATAAAATCTGTTAGTCAAGTGTAATAAACAATAGAGCAGATACTGATTGAGTATCAGGCCCATTTCTCCCTACAAGGACAAATTAAATTCATTGGCGAAACTTCACACACTTGTGATGTATATCGACTTTTCTTTGCTTTATCACCGATATCAATAACTATCACATCAAATAGTAATAAACGCTTCAAATAAACACCTATTACAATAAAACTTACTTCATAAGTGATCGATGGCCGACGACGACGCCAGAAGGTAGCACCAATTGGAAGTCATCACCCTGCAGTGCAGCAGGACCTTCTACTTCTTCATCAACCTCCATGCCTTCATCGCCGTCATCTGCTTTATGGTCTGGGTATGAAGTGCTGAAAGATAATAACAAGAGTTACATTAAAGAATTATTTTGTACTTCTGTGAATATTTCATCATCATCTGTCTAGCCTTTTCTCAACTATGTTGGGGTTGGCTTCCAGTCTAACTGGATGCAGCTGAGTACCTACTAGTATTTTACATGGAGCAACTGTCTATCTGACCTCCACAACCCAGTTACTGGGTAATACTATACCCCTTGGTAAGACTGATTGCCTTGATATCTTCTGAGGACCCCTAACATCTGTGAATATGTGTGTGGAAGAAAGGATTGACTGTGGGAGGTGACTTTGATATGTTATTCTACAGCCCAGACATAAGATATAACTTATTTTTTTTTTAAGACATCCACAGAGAAAGTGAGAATAAGAATGAATTATTAATTTTCAAAATTCTTTGTCATAAACTCATTAATCACATGGTAAGATAGTAGTAGTACAACATATATACAATATCAAAAAGATGTTTTATTTTACCTGTAATCATAAAAATCAGCATACTCTGCTAAGGCAAGGCCTTCATGCAACATCTTGCAATGTCCCTTGTCAATCATATGGCCCCGGACTGCCTCCATAGAGTAAAATGTTTTGCCAGTATCATTGCACCAGAGGCACATGTAACCTTGTGAAATCTGTGGAACATAGATAAAAAACTTAGAATAAATGGCAAAGAAAAACTAAGTTTGTAGTAACATGTTGTTATTAATTTTGTTTTTTAATATGCAAATGTAATTTATTATGATAGAATGTGTGAATATTACATCAGTTTTTAACCAACTTCAAAAAAGGAGGAAGTTTCTCAATTCGACCGTTGTAGTGTTGTGTGGATTACATAACACATTGTGTGACTCAGCCAAAACAAACACAAATATGTTTATGTTGATACAAATGTGCGGAGACATAGAAAACAGATTAGGATGCCTTCAATAATATTGGGTCTCATTATTATTATTACACACGACGCCATTTCGGCGGACCGAAACGAGCTTGACTCCTACCGAAAGGAATGACCGACACTCGCAAAAGACAGAATTGTGTAGAAAAGAGAGATGGGAGGCCTTTGCCCTGCAGTGGGACAATACCGGCTAGTTTCTTTTATTTGAAATGGGTTTTCTTCTTGACTCTAGTCTAGGTCAGAGGTGACAGAGACAAAGTCGACAATGGAGTGAGCTTACCTAGAAGAAGCCTGTTCACTCTTATTTTGAAGAGATTATATTAGACTAGATATTGGTCAGAGCAGTGGTGGCCCAGTGGTAACGGACACGACTTACGAGTTGTGGGTTCGAACCCAGACAGGCACTTTGTGTAAATTATTTCATTACCACCACTCTGAAAACGGTGAACGAAAACATTGTGAGGAAACTGGCATGTCCTAGAATCAAAAATTTGAAGAGTTGTGACATCCACCAACATGCACTGGGCCCGCGTGGTTGATTGCGGCCCACTGCCTCTCACTGGGAGGAGGCCTGTGTCCCAGCAGTGGGAACATTATAGGCTGATTATGATGATGATGAGATATTGGTCTTACCTTTTCTCCTAAATACAAAAGAAGTTCCTTCATGTCAATACAGTATTCAACATCAGGAATGAAGAATGAATGGGCCTCAGACATGTGCTTGAGATTCTTGACCATGTTCTTACTGTGGTGGCCACAGAACAGGCAGTCTCGAGGCTTGATCAGAGAGTCACTGCCCCTGATTCGACATTCCTCCCACTCGTCTGAATCAAGCTGCAATAAAAAACATTATTTAGTAAACTACTTCTTATTTTTCAGGTTTTTAACTTAATGGCATCAGTAATATAAAGGGTGACAGGGGCATCAACATAGAAACTGTTACCATGGATTTAATAACTGACGAAAATTCAACACAGAAGGGTTTTTTTCATTTTTTTATTGCTGAATGGGCCCACTCTTGGCCTCGATCACGCCTGATGGAAAGCGATGGTTGAGGTCTATGATGGAACGAGCGTGCCCAGAAGATGCCTAAGGCACTGGAACTCCGACGCATTGACGAAACACAGCAGGCTGCAGGGTTCAGAATCATGTACTGAATACATGGTAACTATTATATCTTTACCACTAAATATTTCCCGTGACTAACTATCTTAGTTCTTAATAATTATAATAAGTTCTGCACTAGATATCTGACAAACTTTTTTTTTATTTTTTTAACTACTGTTTCATAATATAATGCAATAAATGTCATATTGTTAGATAGATAAATTCTGGATAGTTATGGGTCAGTGGGTCGTCTTAGGGGATTCATTCATGGTAAAACAAACCTCTTCAATTTCAGAATCTGTTTCAATATCTTCTTCTCCAGAGTCATCAGCAGACACCACAACAAACTTGCTTGGTTCCTTGGCACCAATTGCACTGGAAGCGTTTACACTGAAAGCATTTGCGCTGGCAGCGTTCGCACTAGAAGGTACACTAGACTCAACCTTCACAAAACTGTCTGTATCTGAATGACCACTGTGCTCCTCCTCCTTATTTTCAATATATCTTTCCTGAGACAACTTGTGTTTCTTACTGTTTAAGTGATTGTCAAATGCATTCTTTGTATTGAATAACTTGGAGCAATACTTGCAGTATTGCGATTCATCACGATTTAAGTTCTGGCTCTGTTCTCTGTGTTCTTTAGCCCGTAGTTCAAACTCCTCAAGACTTACAGGCGGTATTGAAGCAACTTTCCTTTTCAAATTGTATCTGTGCCAGTCCTCTTTATAATGTTCCCGTTGTAATTCAGGCGTTTTGAACATCACCTGGCAGGTTATACAAGTAAATGTGTCTGGCATTGTTACTTATTTCTCACAATTCACAACTAGAAGTAATCACAGCTAAATGAACACTGGAATGGATTTTACATTAATAATTGGTTGGATTTTAATATGAAATTAAAAGGAACGGTGAATACGGTGATAAAACTGATAAAGTTGAACAAAAAAACGTACAAGTACGTCGCACATACATAAGGCCCATTAGTGATGTGCACTACAACTTCACCAAGACTTCACCAAGTTTATTTTGTAGTCGATTATGCCAAAGCGTAACTACGATTTCATAACGTAAGAAAACTGCAAAAGCGTATGTTCATTAATAAAATCTGTATATCAAATCATGGACTAACACATAAGTTCAAAAAATACTTGGAATACGGCATAAAATATTATAATGTAAACGTGTAGTCGATTGTAGCCTAACATTAGTTGAGAGCTGAATCACAGCAGTATTTTCTCATAATATTTCGCATGACATTGACGGTTAGATCATTGAGATCGTAGAGTTACTTTACTCTTTGGATCGTAGACAGAGTAGATTTCTGTCTACTACGACGGAGGTTACACGCTCATTCTGATGTCAGTTCAGTCCATAGACTACTATAACATGGTTCAGTCTGTGACCTTGATCACGTCTAGAATGATGGCTGAATGATGGAATGACGGGTGGTATTACACGGTAAGTCAGACTGACGATCAGTCTAACCGAAAACTTCTACGCGATAACACGCTTATGCATTTGGTATGGATTTTAACCAGAAAATTATATGCTCCCGTTGCCTTCGTAGACAGGGCTAATATTATAATATATTCCTCGTAGACAGGGCTAATATTATAATATTAGCCCTGTCTACGAGGAATCGTAGAAAAAGAAAGCGGTGGTGTAAAAAGTGGCTAATGAAAAGAGCATAAATTCACTTAAATTTACTGAATGAGATATGAGACAGATAAAGATATATTTATTGCATAACTGTGTATGTACAGACGCCAGCACATCAAGTTACTACAATCTGTCAGATTTCTTTAATAGATTTTCGACTTTATTGCTGAGTCATAAGGTTCAAGGTTGATTGGGAAAATCTGACAGTTTCGGGTAGGTTGACCTGCTGGCGTCCGTACATACATAAAGTTCTTATACATATTTTTTTTTTTTTGTTTCATCAGTCTAATCGAGTCGGATATGCAATAGTAATAAGAAATTGGGTACTTACAAATTCTATTTTTTATCAAAAAACTCATGCAGATTATAAAATACCTTATCAATTAACATTTTCTTCAATTTATTTTTAAACATATTTCCATTTAATTCTTTAATTGCTGGCGGTAACTGATTGTACATACACACGAATAGCAGTAACATAGGTACTTTTATATTACATCATATTGTTAATAACTGGTAAATTAATGTCATATTATATTAATATTTAGACACAGGAGAAGAAGATGACTATGCTGATTATTATCGAATTAAAGAATTTAATTTTAATTTTTTACCGACTTCAAAAAAAAGGAGGTTATCAATTCGATACGTATGTATGTAATATTATTGGAATTGCATTATATTCACATATGACAATCTACTAAGGCTTCCAAACAAATATACAAAATTTCATAGACGTATGTATGTATGTATGTATGATGTATGTATGTATGTATGTATGATGTATGTATGTATGATGTATGTATGTATGTATGTATGTATGTATGTTTGTCCACGCATTTCTCAGCAACTGTTAATCGGATCGTGACCATTTTTTTTGTATTAGCTTACATTTACTTCAACTTAGGGAACAGTGCAAGTTTCATCAAAATCGGTTAAGTAATTTTCAAGATATGGACTAATACGTGTAAGTGTGACGGCCTGGCGTATTGATACGAGCTACGGGTGTAGTTTCAAGGGAAAACATCTCAAAACCTTGGTCAAATTCTAGTGCAAAAACTAAAAATTACGAAATAAAAAGTAATTTAAAAAAATTAAACCGACTTCAAAAAGAAATCAACTCAAAATTATGAAATAACTTTAATTTCGGAAGTCGGTGGCAAAAAACTAAAATACAGATCCCAAGACACCGACTTCCGAAATTAAAGTTATTTCATAATTTTGAGTTGATTTCTTTTTGAAGTCGGTTTAATTTTTTTAAATTACATTTTTATTCGTTTTATTCCAAAGAATAGGTAAAATTTCTAATGTAAGAATAAATTCTTTCTCCGGGGCTAATGGTAGAGATGGGGACGTCGGGAGCGGCGAGGGAGTCGGCGCAGGCGGCGACATGTCGTGCGACTCCATCGCTGTCTAAGCAGTGACTGACATTAGACTGATAGCTAATAAACACACGTTCAGTCTGGCATCAGTCTGACCAGACTGACAAAAATTATTAAAATATTTAAATAATCATCATTCTGGACCATCAATCCATCAGTCTACGTTTATACAATCAGTTTCCCGTCATTCTGACATCAATCATAGACTGAACTGACATCAGAATGAACGTGTAACCTCCGTCTTTTAGATTGAGATCTATTGTTTGATCTTTTCGTCAAATGTCAATGGGTTAAATTCAGTTGCCAGTGTAAAGAAACCATGGACGTAATATATAGATTACGTCCATGAAAGAAACTACTTTCCACTTTTAGACGTTGTTCAGTCAGAGGCCGTTGCGGTAGTGATAGTGATCTGTCTAAGGACCCACACATGAGCGCCACTGCGCCACAGGTACTTTCTTGTAATAACGGAACAGAAAGGACGTGTTTGTGTGGGTTTCACACCTTAAAGTTGGACCACTATTTACGCCGCACCCTGTAGAGTGTAGGCCAATTCTAACATTCCGATTTTACTCTTCCGTCGACAGACTGTACCAAACCGTCGTGTATCGTGGGCCATAATCTGCCCTAATTGGTTGTTGATAATGTTATATAGGACTGTTGACAATGATACTCGAGCAAGGATCTCCGCTAGGAGTAAGGGTCTCCCCACATTTAACGACGCGGAATCGCCTTAAGCCGAGTGCGTATCACCACACTACTCGACTTATCGCCCTTATCGCTCGTTTCGCCGTCGGCCGGCGGCGTCGCGACGCGTCGTCCGAGCCGAGCCGATGCAAATGGTATTAGTAACACCCTTATTACGTAGACATAAAGGCTTTTTTTGGCTAAAAATTGTTTTAATATTTTTGTTCATTAAAGAAATTTCATTGAATTTGTTGTGTATTTTTTTCGTTTCCATGAAGGCGCCAAATGTGGCAGGTTTTGGCAGACTTTTTGCCCAGTCTGTGGCAGATTCGCCATTTATAAGATGGTCACACTGTCTGTCTGTCAGAAAAACTGTCAAAAAGAAATCTGAAACTGATTGTGTTATTATTCCGAAGATTTACAAAATAATTACATTAGAGGAGTTGCTTCTGCCCGGTCATGTAGAATCATTGACCTCATAACACTGTGGTGTAATAATAATATATAAGTGATCTTCTTACTTAGTTCAAAGTTGTCAGGATGTTGGAAACTGACGAAGTCGATGACGATTTCTTTACTCCGGTAGCTGGGTAAGTTTTGAAGTAGTTATGTTTTGAAGTGACAGTCCTTGATTTATTAGACTCTCTATTTCCCATACCACACCTATCTAGTGGATTTTATTAGCATTAAGAGAGGAGACTTATATAAACCACACCTCAAACAGTACCTTATTCTCTTTTCAGCACATCTCTGGCCAATATATTTGGAAATGTAACTAAAAAAAATGAAAGAAAATCAAATGACTCATTAAAATACGTACCTCCGAAGCCTCAAAGTGTTCTACCAAAACAAGAACAGATAAAAACTACGGAATGCATATTTGCCTGTGCTCTTATCGGACACGAGTGGTAAGCTGATATGTGTCTTACACTACTGACATTTAGTTTTATTTGCATACGATATACATTTTCAAAGCAAGTGGAATTAACTAAACCTCTTTGTGGGTTTATTCTACACATACATTATCCTTCTGTAACTTTCAGGTTCAACAATGTCTACACATCAAGAGGAAAACTAGGCTTCGCCATTGTTAAGATTCAGAAAACTGGTGCTCATAATATTGTACTCTATGACTCTAATAAAACTACCCTGTCATGTACCACGCTTTCACCTAATTTAGAGGTCACCGTTAAAAACGATACTTATATCTCTTATTATGATAATCTTCGAAAGTATTGGAGCATATATGGTACAAAAGAGGAAGTGAAAAAGGTTGCAGAACATTTAACCAGTTTTGAAGTGAACATCCAATATTCATCATACACAGATCAAGGCCCACCAGAGCCTACTAATGTTGAAATTAAAGCGGAAGTTACTTCAGAACAAAGTGAGAAAATTGATAAAGGAAGTGATACAGACTCTTCAATTAACAGAAAAACGAAGGCTTCCATTTTAAATCGAATGGCTAATATGGGTCATTCAGTTTTGCCGACTCGAGCTGTACCAGTAGAAAGAACTAGTGATTCATCAGACACAATGGAAACTGATGCCCATCCAAAATCTGTGAGACACAAACCAGTTAAAAGTATTATTAAGAGGAATCATTTGGAAAACATGTCTGAATCACAGCAAATAACAGAGTCACATCAAAGAACAATAGTACCAAAAACAGAATCCATTGGAAACATTCCATTATACACATCCCATTCTGGGCAGTTATTGCCCATGACAAGCACCAATCTCATCACAGGCCCTTGTAATGAGATGGGTATGTTTATATCAGAACAAAGAATAAGCAACAGTGAGTTAAGAATAAATATGAATAGAATAACAGACAAAGTGGATGCAGTTTTAGAAAAAATTAATAATTGTGAACCTAAAAGAAACACAAATGTACAAACAGATATTTTGATGAAGTTGCTCACAGAGTATGAAAATAAAATTAAATTATATGAAGAAATACTGAAATCTAGAAGTGATAAAAATATTGAGCATATATCCGCATCTATACATGCTAATAATAATGACAATCAAGTTGTAATATTGCAGAATAAAATCACTGAATTCGAAAATATTAATCAGGATAGAAACAAAGAAGTATTAAAACTTCAGGAAGAAATCAAACTTTTAAAATCAAAATATGATCAAGATAAAGTTGACCATGTAAATAATGAAAGTGAATTATTAACTACAATAAATCATTTAGAAATCAGTAATAAAGAAAAATATGAGGAACTAGCAGATATACGAAAACAGTATGAAAATTTAGTCACCAATACAACTGCCAGTAATGATAATATTGGTGATAAGGTAAAAAACATAATGAATGATACATTTCAAACCATATCTGTAAATTTCGATAACAATGAAAGTTACACAGGTGAAACTGTCAAGAAAATTATAGCCACAGTAATAAAAAAAATAACTATACAAACATTAAGTGAACTGTAATAATGTACTACTTGTTAGGTCCTATTCCATCTTATTACAATACAAGTTCTAACTTTAGACCTAGCCTAAACCTCATTTATATACAGGGTGATTGGAAGATGGGTGCAAAGCTTTAAGGCGAAGATAGTACAGGCAATTCAGAACCATTTAAGCCATGGTTGTCTTAGACGAAGTCTTACCACTTTTTTTTTACCAATTTCTTAAGATTTTTTTCGAAAATTCCCAAAGTTTTAACTAAACTACTTATTTATGGCCAAATTGAATGATAAACGAATTCATTTTTATTGTATTTAATTAAAGTAATGTGTAAGCAATCTAGCAAAACATGTTTTAGGCCTCTGTGTCGTTAGATATTTTTTTTACAGACATTTAAAGTTCATAAAACATTTTAAAATTCATAAATATGTTTTGTAAACCATATTTAAAAAAAAACGGAGCGTGCTTTTTTTGTTCAAACCTTTTTGAAAACATGCTTGATAATCGCTTTTTCTATTGAGGTAACATTTACGCGGATATCTTACAAATTATTGAAATTAGGACCTAAAAACCAATTTGAGGGAGAAATTTTAAATTTTTGGCAGACTAAATAAAACAACATTTGAATTTAATTTATTTATGTTTCATGTTCAAAATGTTGTCCGTGATTTCTAATACAAGCACGGCTCCGTCTTCTCACTTCTGTTGTTGTTATTTTCAACATCATCTTCAGCTTCATTGTTTCAAACTCTGAATTCATTCTCTCTATCAGTTCTTCTCTCGTGTTTATTTCCACATTCGTATACACCAGCTCCTTGGCCCGGCCCCACACGAAAAAGTCCAGCAGGGTCAGATCTGGTGAGCGAGCGGGCCAAGGGATGGGTCCATCTCTGCCAATCCAGCTGTCAGGAAAACAATTATTTAAGTGTTCCCTTACATTTAACATCCAATGCGTTGGACAGCCGTCTTGCTGAAAGATGACTGTACTGTCTCTTGCGAATATCGGGACACCGGTTTCCTCTATCAGCTCTGGTAAATCCACTTGTAGAAAGTGCAAATCATTTTCACCATTGAAAGTCTCCGGTAAGAAGTGGGGCCCAATCAACGTCCTGCAAATTACTCCAGCCCAAACATTGACAGAGAATTTCCTCTGAAACGACACCTGCTTCTTAAAATGTGGATTGTTGTCTTTGGCGGCCCATTCATGAAGCAAGGTCAGATCTGGTGAGCGAGCGGGCCAAGGGATGGGTCCATCTCTGCCAATCCAGCTGTCAGGAAAGTAATTATTTAAGTGTTCCCCATGTGTTGTGTGGGTTATGAAAGTTTGTAATACCCTCCCTAGAAAATTTGCTTTCATCCGTCCACAAGATTGATTTCAAATTCAAATTTTCTAGGGAGGGCATTACAAACTTTCATAACCCACACAACACATGGGGAACACTTAAATAATTACTTTCCTGACAGCTGGATTGGCAGAGATGGACCCATCCCTTGGCCCGCTCGCTCACCAGATCTGACCCTGCTGGACTTTTTCGTGTGGGGCCGGGCCAAGGAGCTGGTGTATACGAATGTTGAAATAAACACGAGAGAAGAACTGACAGAGAGAATGAATTCAGAGTTTGAAACAATGAAGCTGGAGATATGATGTTGAAAATAACAACAACAGAAGTGAGAAGACGGAGCCGTGCTTGTATTAGGAATCACGGACAACATTTTGACCATGAAACATAAATAAATTTAATTCAAATGTTGTTTTATTTAGACTGCCTAAAATTTAAAATTTCTCCCTTCAATTGGTTTTTAGGTTCTAATTTCAATAATTTGTAAGATATCTGCGTAAATGTTACCTCAAAAGAAAGAGCGATTATCAAGCATGTTTTCAAAAAGGTTTGAACAAAAAAAGCACGCTCCGTTATTTTTAAAATAAGGTTTACAAAAAGTATTTATGAATTTTAAAATTTGTTATGAACTTTAAATATCTGTAAAAAAAAATGTCTAACGACACAGAGGCCTAAAACATGTTTTGCTAGATTGCTTACACATTACTTTAATTAAATACAATAAAAATGAATTCGTTTATCATTCAATTTGGCCATAAATAAATAGTTTAGTTAAAACTTTAGGAATTTTTGAAAAAAATCTTAATAAATTGGTAAAAAAAAAGTAGTAAGACTTCGTCTAAGACAACTATGGCTTATATGGTTCTAAATTGTCTGTACTATCTTCGCCTTAAAGCTTTGCACCCATCTTCCAATCACCCTGTATATTAGTCTATGCCCTAATCCTTAGCCTCAGCTACTGTATTTTGAACTTTTTTCTGACAAACATAAAGTTTTTACTGCAAAATTGACATCTTATACTCTGGTTTAACATGTTTTTGTAATAAACACAGATTGTATTTAGTTCAAAATTTTAAAATGGCTCGATGGTTTAAACCTGGGTCAGGTAAACCTTGTTTTGTAATAAGGCCGAATGGGTTAGTCTCACTGTTTCCATAAAGTCATTAAGTAAGTCCTTCCATGTTTTTATTGCAGAAATAACTTGTTTATTTGTATATAATATTAAATTAAAGAAGTCAGACTAGCCTATGTAATTAAGACGTATGACTATATAACTTATAAAGTTATATCAAGCAGCTGTACTGATATTATAATATGAACACGTCTCAAAAACTTATTATTAAGATTAAACTTATGAGAAGAATTTAAATATTTTTATTTTAGATAACTTCTTGTGAAAGCCGTAGGTACTCAATGGAGTGTTAGCCTAACACTCCATTGAGGTGGAGCATTGTAAAAGGAGGTAACCAGTGGGTATACGCATATAATTGGCTTTATGTCTCATAAACTATTGTTATGCTTCTGTTATAGCTGTTGGTTCTCCTATAAATAAATAAATATACAGGGCCCGCCCGGGTGGGCCGTGCCTACCCCAGAATGGTCTGATGCCCACCCCATGATGTTTGGGGACCTAATCGAAATTCTAAGCATACAAAATATTATCCGCGCACCGCCGCCGCTTCGATCGATGCGTTTTGTATTAATTTAGATCTCGAAAGTGGAAAGCATTTTGAGGGTAATTATAAGGGTAATTTTCTGGTGTACAATAAAGTATATACAGGGTGATTGGAAGATGGGTGCAAAGCTTTAAGGCGAAGATAGTACAGGCAATTCAGAACCATTTAAGCCATGGTTATCTTAGACGAAGTCTTACCACTTTTTTTTTACCAATTTCTTAAGATTTTTTTCGAAAATTCCCAAAGTTTTAACTAAACTACTTATTTATGGCCAAATTGAATGATAAACGAATTCATTTTTATTGTATTTAATTAAAGTAATGTGTAAGCAATCTAGCAAAACATGTTTTAGGCCTCTGTGTCGTTAGACATTTTTTTTACAGATATTTAAAGTTCATAACAAATTTTAAAATTCATAAATACTTTTTGTAAACCTTATTTTTAAAATAACGGAGCGTGCTTTTTTTGTTCAAACCTTTTTGAAAACATGCTTGATAATCGATCTTTCTTTTGAGGTAACATTTACGCAGATATCTTACAAATTATTGAAATTAGAACCTAAAAACCAATTTAAGGGAGAAATTTTAAATTTTAGGCAGTCTAATTAGAACAACATTTGAATTAAATTTATTTATGTTTCATGGTCAAAATGTTGTCCGTGATTCCTAATACCAGCACGGCTCCGTCTTCTCACTTCTGTTGTTGTTATTTTCAACATCATATCTCCAGCTTCATTGTTTCAAACTCTGAATTCATTCTCTCTGTCAGTTCTTCTCTCGTGTTTATTTCAACATTCGTATACACCAGCTCCTTGGCCCGGCCCCACACGAAAAAGTCCAGCAGGGTCAGATCTGGTGAGCGAGCGGGCCAAGGGATGGGTCCATCTCTGCCAATCCAGCTGTCAGGAAAACAATTATTTAAGTGTTCCCTTACATTTAACATCCAATGCGTTGGACAGCCGTCTTGCTGAAAGATGACTGTACTGTCTCTTGCGAATATCGGGACACCGGTTTCCTCTATCAGCTCTGGTAAATCCACTTGTAGAAA
This sequence comes from Oligia fasciuncula, assembly GCA_963082905.1. Classification (NCBI taxonomy): domain Eukaryota; kingdom Metazoa; phylum Arthropoda; class Insecta; order Lepidoptera; family Noctuidae; genus Oligia; species Oligia fasciuncula. The sequence continues at coordinate 13,670,477 of OY720388.1, read as the reverse complement.
GTGCAAATCATTTTCACCATTGAAAGTCTCCGGTAAGAAGTGGGGCCCAATTAACGTCCTGCAAATTACTCCAGCCCAAACATTGACAGAGAATTTCCTCTGAAACGACACCTGCTTCTTAAAATGTGGATTGCTGTCTTTGGCGGCCCATTCATGAAGGTTATGAAAGTTTGTAATGCCCTCCCTAGAAAATTTGAATTTGAAATCAATCTTGTGGACGGATGAAAGCAAATTTTCTAGGGAGGGCATTACAAACTTTCATAACCCAGACAACACATGGGGAACACTTAAATAATTGCTTTCCTGACAGCAGGATTGGCAGAGATGGACCCATCCCTTGGCCCGCTCGCTCACCAGATCTGACCCTGCTGGACTTTTTCGTGTGGGGCCGGGCCAAGGAGCTGGTGTATACGAATGTTGAAATAAACACGAGAGAAGAACTGACAGAGAGAATGAATTCAGAGTTTGAAACAATGAAGCTGGAGATATGATGTTGAAAATAACAACAACAGAAGTGAGAAGACGGAGCCGTGCTGGTATTAGGAATCACGGACAACATTTTGACCATGAAACATAAATAAATTTAATTCAAATGTTGTTCTAATTAGACTGCCTAAAATTTAAAATTTCTCCCTTAAATTGGTTTTTAGGTTCTAATTTCAATAATTTGTAAGATATCTGCGTAAATGTTACCTCAAAAGAAAGAGCGATTATCAAGCATGTTTTCAAAAAGGTTTGAACAAAAAAAGCACGCTCCGTTATTTTTAAAATAAGGTTTACAAAAAGTATTTATGAATTTTAAAATTTGTTATGAACTTTAAATATCTGTAAAAAAAATGTCTAACGACACAGAGGCCTAAAACATGTTTTGCTAGATTGCTTACACATTACTTTAATTAAATACAATAAAAATGAATTCGTTTATCATTCAATTTGGCCATAAATAAATAGTTTAGTTAAAAGTTTAGGAATTTTTGAAAAAAATCTTAATAAATTGGTAAAAAAAAAGTAGTAAGACTTCGTCTAAGACAACTATGGCTTAAATGGTTCTAAATTGTCTGTACTATCTTCGCCTTAAAGCTTTGCACCCATCTTCCAATCACCCTGTATAAATAAATAATGTAGTGGCGCCCTCATCGTTTGTTTGGTTATTTCTTTTAGTTTAGAATGAAAAAAAAAACGAAAAATAGTGGCCACTATATCCGTTTTAGTGATTATAATAAAACTAAACTACCATTTATAATAATACTAGCTGCGCCCCGCGGTTTCACCCGCGTAAATGTCGATCCCGTGGGAATATCGGGATAAAAAGTAGCCTATATGTTAATCCAGGGTGTCAGCTACCTCCATACAAAAATTTATCAAAATTGGTTCAGCCATTTGAGCGTGAAGAAGTAACAAACATATAAACACACACACACTCACAAACTTTCGCCTTTATAATATTAGTGTGAAGTGTGATTAACGTATAATCTTGTGGAGCACTACTTATCGTGCTTATTTTCTGCATTTTCATTCTAAAATAAAAGAAATAACCTGAATATGGGGCCCGCTAGGCATCGCGATCTGATACCAGTCGGGGGTGCGGCGAATGTACGAGTATCTCCCGGGCCCCCGACTTATGGTAGCAGAAGGAACAGTGGAGTTTAAGGCCTGAAACTGTGTTAAGCGGGCACCCGCGCGGTTTCATACAAAAGTGCTCCGTCGCGGGGACCAGCGCGGGTGTCCGTCACGGGGAGGCGCGCCCCGCACCCACGCAACGGGGCCCGCCTCCGTGCGACGGAACCCGTCGCGGGGGCACGCGCGGTCAAATTCAATAAACGGGCTTACTGGCTGTCGTTTTTTTTTTGCTAGTCGTCGTTTTGCTACGTAATAATATATTAAGTTCTCCATCGACACGACTATACAAGCACACCGTTAAAATTGAACTAGCGACACTGCGTAAATCGGTCTCCGCGACGGGTCCCCGCGACGGGGACCGTCGCGTAGCCACGGAGCCCACCCGCGTGTCCACGCGCGTAGACACGCGACGGTTGCCCGTCGCGGGCGCCCGCTTAACGCAGTTTCAGGCCTTAGTCGGTAGGAGTCCGGCGTAACCCTCCGTTCTTCCCAGACGGAGGGTAATCCATGAGGATTTCACAACGAAAAAAGGTTCGGGTTAGGGACCAGGCCCCCCCTAGAAAAAAGATAGATACGCCCATATACCTATTACTTTACTCTATGGATACGCCAATGCCAGTGGAGCGGAGAAGAGCCATCATCAAATAATACTGTACTAGAAAAGTCGCTACTAGTAACACTGTAGTTACTTGTAATTAATTTCAGAACGCTCTGCTGCCCCTCAATGAAGTCCCAGCCTTAAGGCACCAGCTCTGCCATGCGCTTTACTCTTGAACTAAAGATCAAGCGCATAAGTTGCCCTGGCTGGTCCCTATTATTCTACCAGTAGCTTCTGCTCGCGACTTCGTCCAAATGAAATTTCTTGTTCCCCCGACTCACCCCGACGCATCGCCTGTCCGCGCTATTACTTCGTTTTCGCTTAGCGTTCTTTCTGACTTTTTGCTCAGCTCGTAAGGATCCTTAGTGTTTGGCCAGACTGCAAACGCGGGCGCGTCGCGTCGTATCTACTCAATCAAACATAAGAACTTCATTTGAGCGTCCATAGTGGGCATGCGGGCGCGGTAGTTCCAGAGATAAGCGTGTTCAAAACAACAAACTTCGGCTTTAGCTATTAGTATGGATAGAAACTGAAGGTTTTGACTTATTGCGAATGCACTAAATTCAAATTTTCTTACGTTTTTCGCAATTTGCTGCAGATCAGTGTCAGGCTGTATGTTGATTAAAATATGATTCGCGACCGTAACAAATTTTATGACTTTACAGAATCCGCAATACAAATCCTTAAATTACCTACCCATAAATGTCATGATTTTATTTCATGAAATAGTCATTCAATAGGGTAATATGAACTTGAGAGAGTTGTATTGATGATTTTTATGATTATTATTCTATTTATTAAACAGGGTTATTGCAAGGTAAAACATTGTACTCATCATTATGAACAACTTTTATTAAGGGACCAAACCTGAAATCGCGAAAAAAATCAGCTGTTCCCTTTATTTATGTTCGTATAGCTCGTCAAAATGTAGGGAACAGCTGACTTAATTATGATACATATTTGTTACGGTCGCGAATCATAATATTTTAATCAACGTACAATAAGTTTGTATATTCGCCACCAATCTCTTACGGAAAAGTGTTAAAGGTAGAAATCTAACTTAGAAAGATGTAGGTACCTATTAATGATTCCAATGATTATAATTCTCTAAATATGTACCTACCTGTTATTGTCGCGAATCATATTTTGATCAAGATACAACCTGACACTGGCCTGAAACTTGCAAAAACGTAAGTAAATTTGAATTTCGCGGTCTACCACTACCCATTCACCATAAAACCCTGCAGACAGAGATAGGATAGGAGCCCCGCGCAGCGGGGCTCCGTCGACCTGATGTCGTCGTTAGAAATAAAACGACCACGCCGTATTAATAAGCTGTAGGCGAGTCGTCCATTAGGTGTTTCATACATAGTTGAAATATCCAATATCCTAAAAAACCATTAATAGGTAGATTAATCGTTCGTTCGTGCAATTAATTTTAGTAAGTAAACCAGTAGTTCAGTCGACCACTATGTGTTAGTGTTATGAACAATGTGAATCAACCGAAGTTATATCGAAAATAGAATAACTGTAGTTATTATAATACGTAACCATTGATTGACCGATTTGCGACGGGATACAGACGCCAGCACATCAAGCTACCCGAAACTGTCAAATTTTCCCAATCAATCTTGAACCTTATACTGGAGCGATAAAGTTGAAAACCTAATAAAGAAATTTGACAGACTGTAATAGCTTGGGGCGCTTTCCGAATTAGCTATAATTGCTCACAGCGCTCACATCATCTCACATGGCGTTCCGATTTAGATATCACGATTATGACAGCTGAGAGCTGTCAACAATTCGGAACGCCCGTGAGCGCGCTCACAGTGCTTACTCAATGTAAAAACGATATTATTACAGTATTTCTTTGTATAAACACCACATTTCTTCTTCTTTGGTTAGGTGGCGACTATCAGCCAGAAGCACAATTTCGAAAATGCCACTTTAGTTTAGTTTTATGATAAGATGCAAATCAAAACAAAATACACACTGACATTTCCTCACACACACACACTGTCATTTTTGACAGCGCTCACGGTGATATTATTCTTGGGCATGGTCGGCGTTATCGCAAGATGGCGCATGTCATGACGTCATCTATGACGATTTACGGAACGTCGTTATCGCGCTCACGCTAATTCGGTACGGGTTTAAGCACGCTCACATCGATTATTTCTCATCTCGGAACGCAGGGTTGGTGTGCTGGCGTCTGTACATTCCAAGACTTGGCTTGAATATCAGGCTATAAACCTTAGACAAAGAAAAGTATAGGAGGCGGGTAGCGCCATTTCATTTCCACAAGAAAGGGATAAAGTATTGAGTTAATAAAAGTAACAGAAAAGGATAAAGCTATACTATTTCAGTTTTTTCAAGGCAGCTACATAAGTAGCCAATGTTATTTAAGTTAGTTTTTTTTTCTCATGTGTGGCCACGCTACCCGATGCTCTATAGCTTTCTGCAATAAACCATCTATCAAAACTGCTGTCAAAAGAGAAGATGATACATGTCACTCATGTCAATGTCGTCACCGAGACACCGCGTACCGTCAGACAGTGTTGCCAATCCTACTGTATTAACAGTAGATTTACTGTTTTCACCTTAGAGTAAGAAAGCTATAGAGCATCGGGTAGCGTGGCCACACATGAGACAAAAAACTAAGTTAAATAACATTGGCTACTTGTGTAGCTGCCTTGAAAAAACGGACACGCACTGAGAGACGGAAATAGTATAGCTTTATCCTTTTCTGTTACTTATAATAACTCAATACTTTATCCCTTTCTTGTGGAAAAGAAATGGCGCTACCCGCCGTCTATACTTTTCTTTGTCTAAGGTTTTCACCATGATGTCCCTGTTTTCTGTTTAAGTACCAATTTCTACTGTTTTTATTATAATATTTACTGGAGATTTCGTCTAAAACGATAAAACCTCCAGTTAAAATACCTAGCTTCATGATAAACATGTATGTGTTCGACTTAATTTTTATCTATGTGTAACAAAAAAACAGTAAACATTTTGAAAACTAAACTAAGAAATAAAATGTCCAAGACGACAATCAAAGGCACATTACATTTTACAATATAGTAAAACAGAAATAAAGGAATGCTATACATAAAAAGCCTACGAAAAAAAGTCATTAAAAGTATGTATCATTTTAATAAAAAAAAAACGAGGCAGAAAATATCGAAGACAGAAAAATTGAAAATGATAAATAATTATTTGTAAGAATATTTCAGAATTTGTCAATTATTCATATTTTTAACATAATAAATAGTGTCCGACCGAAGGTGCAATTCTGGCCGAAGCCGAAGCCGATTAATCGGTATTCAGCAAAACCTTCGGCCGAAGCCGAAGCCGAAGGTGTCATTGACCTTGAGAAATACGATAGTTACTTTGATCTCAGAATATACTAGATACATATTGTGAGTAACATACCAACATTGTTTCCATTTAGTTTCCTACCTAACGTTAGATAACATAAAATATTTTAAACCAGACAATACTACGGTTTTTTGGTTCTTAGAGTGCCTCACAATAATGAACGTATCACCACAGGTACTACTCACAGTAATAAATAAAATAATTTGTAATAACAAATATGAAATATTTAAAAACAAAACACTTATTAGAATTTTAAGACGCGCTCTCAAACTTGTTTTGACTCGTTTAGTTTACTAACTGCGATTCGTTTGGTCCGGTGCGGCGGCGCGGCGAAACTCTGCTGCTCTGCACACTCTCCGTCTCGCTCTAGCATCGTTCAGTAAATTTCAAATTTTGACAACTAGCAAACCTTTGGCTTCGGCCAAACCTTCGGCAAATTTTTGGCCGAAGCCGAAGATTTGGCCGAAGGTGCTTTTTTGGCCGAAGGTGGCCGAAGCCGAAGCCGAAGCTTCGGTCGGACACTAATAATAAATAATAATGATTATGTACGGACGCCAGCACATCAAGTTACTACAATCTGTCAGATTTCTTTAATAGATTTTCGACTTTATTGCTAAAGCATAAGGTTCAAGGTTGATTGGGAAAATCTGACAGTTTCGGGTAGGTTGACCTGCTGGCGTCTGTACATACTTGCGTTTTCAATACAATCACATTCATTCATTCATTCATTCTTTTTCAATTCTAATAAAGTAGTAGACTTTAAAGTTACCATTTTACTGTTTTCTGCTGTTTTTATAAATCTCTGCTGCTTTATGCTTCGGTTAGGTTGGCAACACTGCCGTCAGAGTGTCAGACGTCAGTTAAAAGTGTCAATGTCAACTTCTCAAGTGATTAGCTAGTCTTATCAAAGTACTCTGTGGTGATTAGTTTACAGGAAATCAGGAAATTGCAGACTATATAAATTATTAATATTATTGTTGTTCTTGTTCATCAGTTTACTATTTTTCGTGTGAAACTATTAATTTGATTATTTAAATACAAATTGGGTTTATCAAACATGGATGATTTACAACAATCTTTAAACCAATATGAAGAACAGGTACTAACATTACAATAATTCTAAGTTATTTAACATTTTTACCAATTTTATTACTGTTTTAATGTATTTCCAGCTGGCAATGGTCAACTTGACCCTCGAAACTGTTAATGAATCAACGGAAAGAGAATCCTTATTAGCTTTGCAGTCAGATTTGCAACAACTTATACAACTGACTAGAGAGAACTTGGAAGCCTTGGTCACTAAAGACACTCAGCCGGTTGAGACTCAATCTACTGAACCTAAAGATGAATTGGATGATGAGTATGCATTGTTCATGGTAAATATGAGGAATCATTGTCTTTACAAATAAATATTTCAATTGAAAAAGCACTGTCTAACATTTAATTGTTGCACTGTTTTCAGCAAGAGATGGCTAAAAGTGGTGCATATGAAGAAGCTAAAGGGAACAAATCTGAAAACTCTGAGGAGGCAGCCAATGCTGACAGTGATATTGAGGTATATTTTTTATATCATGCAATTACTAGTTCTACAAGATTTCATAAAAGAGGAGACAAAATACCAGATATTTTCTGGTAAACTACAATGATTATGGACTAGGATCACTTTGTCATCATCATCTTCCTAGCATTTCCCAACTATGTTAGGGTTGGCTTCCCCAGTCTAACCAGAAGCAGCTGAATACCAGTATTTTAGATTGAGTGACTACCTACCTGACCTCCACAACCCAATAATACCACACACTAAGGATCACTTAAGTATGTTATTCCTATGGCTAAAGCAATTACATATACCTGCTAAACTACTAACACTTCTTACTTTCTGATTCTAAATCACTAAATAATCTGAAACATTCATAGGATGAGCTGTCTTCATTACTGGGTATGAAGTGTGCAGTGTATCACACACACAAGTGGGGTGGCCAGCCAGGTCTTTACAATGCTATGGTCAGTTCTGTAGTGCCCAAACAGGATGAGGACCAGTTCCAAGACCTTCAAGTTAGTATATAATTTGTTTTACAATTATTATTGATTTTGCTATGAAAGGCGACTAAACAAAGGTGTTTACAAGGCAGATGTGAGTGGAAACGCTGGGACCTTACTGGTGATGTTCAGAAAAGTCAGCTGCATAGTACTCCCAACCTGCGTTTGTGTATGACCAGCAGACATACAAACCTAAACAAGGCAAAAGGAGTATGTAAGGATCGAAGCAGGTTCTATAGTTTTTGCCTACCCCTCTGGGAAGAAGGCGTGAGTTTATGTATGTGTCTATGTGTATTGATTTAGCATAAATTGTATATCACATCACACTAATATTATAAAGGCAAAAGTTTGTGAGTGTGTTTGTATGTTTGTTACTCTTTTACGCATAAACTGCTGAACGGATTTGGATGAAATTTGCCACACAGACAATTTATTACCAGGATTAGGATACTTTTTATCCCGATATTCCCACGGGATCGACACTTATGCGGGTGAAACTGCGTGGCGCTGCTAGTTAAGGGGCTGTCTCCACGAGCGAGAGAATCGCGGCGATTGTCTCGCCGTGCCATCAAATTTTCGCCGCGATGATATCGCCGTGTGGAGACACGTTCTTAGAGAGTGTACAGAAATACGTGACACGACGATAATATCGCCGCGATTCTCTCGCTCGTGGAGACAACCCCTTAGTGCTAGTAGATATATGAAAGAAAGTTTTATTTTTTGTTAACAATTTATTTGATTTATAGTTCTTAGTTAAAACATAGCCTTCTACATTTATCAACTATTCAAACCAGTGCAGGGATTAATAGGTAATACGGGCTGGTTTCCGCAACTCCACGTCAATGCGCGTATTTTGCGTACGGTGGAGTGCAGGGATTATCGTATACCTCATTTCAGTCCTGTGAACATAAATCAATAATTATATTAGCACAGTGTTTTGTACTAATTGTCCTTCCTTTATTGCAGGTTCGAGTTCTGTTCACTCATCCAACACACGCTGAGATGTTGCCCTGCCCTTTCTTTCTTGATGGTGAATGTAAATTCAGTGATGAACAATGTAGGTGAGTCATAACATGGTTAACTGGGAACTGCACCCTAAAATATGTAGTGTCATAAATGTCATAATTAAATCTGATTTTATTGATGTTACAGATATTCCCATGGTGCTTTAGTACAATTGTCGAATTTAAAAGAAGCAATAGAGCCGGATTTTAGTTCAATTAAAGTAGGTAGTAGAATATTGATGAAACTGAAGCCACCTGATAATGAGGTAATTATAGTTTCTGAGACACCATTTATTGTAGATCAGATTACAGTCTCGATCTGCCATTTTTACGGCTTCATATACCGCTACAATGGCGACATTAATATAACACACGTTTACGGTTTCGCGTTTTCGTTTTACGAACATATTTTAATTTCATAAAACTTTATTATTTACAATTTTCTAAAATAGCATCTTGTAGCAAAGCAACCTGTACTTAAAATAAAGTTTTACAATTTATTTATATAAACGGTTGATGGAGATGGAGAACCTGTCACAAAGCAATCTGAAGAGATTGCTTTGCTTTTAGGCAAAGGCCTCCCCCAGGCTTTTCCATAGCTCAGGGTCCTCCCATGTCCCTCACACAGTAGTTTTCAAGTTGTCTTCCCATTTTTAAAATGGTCTTCCTCTTTCCTTCTTTTCTTCTTAGCCCATCTAACGTTTTTACTCTTGATGACGGATCCCTCTAACACTTATTAGTGTTAGCATAATCAGCCTATAATGTTCCCACTGCTGGGACACAGGCCTCCTCTTGGTGAGAGGGAGTGGGTCGTGCCCGTAATCCACCACGCGGGCCCATTGCGGGTTGGTGGATGTCACATGTCTTCAAATTTTTCGAACCTACGACCTACAACTCTTAAGTCGCGCCCATTACCACTTGGCCACCACTGCTCATTTTTGCATATTCATATTTTGTGTTAATTACAGGAAATAGGTTTAGCAAAAAAATCAACTGAAAAGTATCACTTATGGCATAGAGCAGTAATAAGGAGTATAAATATGGAGAAAAGAACTTGTTCTGTTAAGTTAGAGCATGGTGTACACACGGGGGAGAAAAGGAAACATGGGACTGATGAATATAGAGTGAAAATTGAGGAAATTTTCCCATTGAACAGTAAGTGTCTTTTATAGAATTTTAAATCCCACATTGATTCTTTGCTTAGTCATCTTTAGGGTAATAGCACTTCTTCTTAAGCAAGTCTTTTTAAGGGTTACAAGAGGCAAATTATCCAGAAATCTTTTATTTTATTTATTATAAAAATAAAATAAAAGATTTCAGGTTTCATTATTCCACAGTGTTGAAATCACGATTTAGCACTAAAAAGCAATTTTTTGACCTATATACTTTATACTTTTTTACTTTTCATGTAGCTGAAAATGA